>JARHVA010003545.1:197500-1397500 GCA_037957365.1 Torreya grandis | reverse complement strand
AAATCTTCACCTTTTTTTCTTCCACACTCCAAGATCTTGCATGAAAATGGTTAGTATGTTACTTGTAGGTGTTATTTGATTAAATTTTTGGGGTGCAATACCACTATATGTGTCATTATGTGAACTAATAAGTTGACTTAAGAGAGGTGATTAGTATTTTGTTAGTCCAAGAATGCAAACAAAATGATAAAAACACACTAATTAGCATACATCTCTAGGCCTAGTTACTAGGGTGAGCTTAATAACAAAAATAAATGAAAAACACAACTAAAAAGTAAATAAAAACAAGAATCCTTTACCTTCATTGGATGCTCCAAATGCTTATTATAGTGGCTTGCTCGGCTTGTGCTCATGAAGTCTTCATCAAAGGAGGCTTGGCTATCTCCTCTTCTCCTTGGCACCTTATGGCTTTGGCTTGGCTTGGATCAATATTTTGGCATGTGAGATCTTTTAGAATTGATTTTACATGGTAACTTTTCACAAATTAAGCTTAAAAATAATGTTCATGGCTTCTTTATTTATAGATTTTCAAGAATGACCAAAATCAACCATGACCATCCATCTCAAGATTGAGATATGTGGTCATGGATTAATTGAATTATGTAATTAAAATCCATAATTATCTCCATCATTAATTTGGAAGAAGGGACATTAATAAGGCATGGGAGGTAATAAAGAGGCATGGGAGACCCATAATCCTAATATTTGTGGTATTTATGGCCTAAGGATGTCTTTCCAAGAAATGAAGTCACTTGATCATGCAGATATTCAATATTAATTTATAAAAAAAAGTTTTCAAAAAAAATCCATGGACTTATTAATTAGGCTCTGATTTGGTTTAATTAGCTCTTAAGCATAATTAAGCACTTTTGCACAAATTGCTTAAATTGATTAGAATGCTTTGTTATTGGTCCAAAATTTGATTAGATTAGAACTGGAAGTCAATGTTAGATGCATTGAATCTATTATCTTATTTAGGATGTTTCCAACACCAAATAACAAATACACACATCTCATACAATAAATTTGATAGAAAAGAACAATCCAGAGCACCTAGGTGCAAAATTGGCATTTTGACTCGAAATGATCTAATCAAAGTTAGTTGGCCCATAAATTGCATTTCCTTATTTAGTGATACCATATCCAAAATTTTCACTTTAATATGTCAATTTCAACTCAATTAATGTTCTTTAGTGTTTTTAGGCCAAATTATGCATTTTGGTGGAAATTGGTTAAAACCCTAATTGGAGGTCATCGATGGCCAGATTTAGGTGTCTACACATCCAAGTGAGTTGGTTCTTATTTTTAAAGATTTATGTTCTATTAAATTATAAATTGCATCAATCCACCTCAATCCTAGAATCTTTTGGGCATAAAAATCTTCAAAGGAGGAGTTGAAGCTAGACATTGATGAAAAGAATATCTTCAATCTCAAAAATAAGTCAAAAACATGCTCTAAGTAACCCTATTTAGGGTCAATTTTTTAAAAATATAACATTTTTATTCTATAAATATATTAGCTTCTACTTTATAAGCAAAGCCTTCAGTCAATCAAGTGGATACCAAAACCAAAACAAGACTCTAAGAGGAAGAGAGGTCATGAGGTTGACTCTTTCTCTCTTCAATTTTTGGTTTTATCTTAAAAATTATAAACACTAGAAGTTAAATAAAATGTAGTGCATTTTAAACATTGTTAATCCATATATCTTGATTGAAAAGAATTCAAATTTATAAAGTGAAGGGTTGAGGTTCAAACCCCATCCAATATAATTTTTGGAGGTAGCCTTAGTGGCACTACCATATTTGGTAGTTTGGATAATTTTATCCATAACTAGCTACATTCTAAGTTAGAAAAGAAATATTATTTTAAACCAAAAAACAAAAAAATAAGAAGAGGAAAGAGAAAATAAAATTAGATAATTTTTTTTTAATTGTAAAAGAGGCCAAAAAGCCCAACTTTAAGCAAAAAAATAACAAATAATTCAATTTTGTTTTCGCAAAAAGTGCAATTTATTTTTCTCCTTTGTATTGTTTTATATTACAAATCAATTGTAAAATTATATTCACAAAATGCGTTTTAAACTCAAATACAATGTTCAGTACAAGAATTGCCTCTGACTCACATTTATGGGTAAATCCATCACATTGAGTTATAACATACATAGCCTAACATAGTTACAAAAATGACATCTAGGCATTGATCCTATAAATATTCTAGGATTAATAAGGGTACATGCACTCATATCCATCCCTTGATTACCCATTCATTATAATCAAAAGACATAAATGATGAATGTGTAATTCCAAGTGAATAGAGAAGTTATGCTCACATATGAAGAAATCTATCTAAGCAGGTGATAATGATTGGATAAAACCCTTTTAATACTATCTAGGTACCATTTACTAGACTCTTTCACATAAATTAATGCATCTTTCACATATTGACATGTATATAGAAAGGTTGATCTTCATCCATGTACCAATGGGTATATAAGAAGGGTGCATATATCAATCTAATGGTATATAAAAAGGGATAACTTTATATCTAGAATGATAAGGAAGCATTCCATCACATAAAATCTTGATGTTCTATCACCAAATATATTTATTTCAAATTATCAATTACTTAAAGGTGAAAACTACTCTCCTTGGAAGACAAAGATTAAAACTTAACTTGAATTTGAATAAATTTGGCTTATTGTATATGGATCCTACACCTGACATGCCACTGACATTTATCAATAATGTAAGTATTATGAATCCAATCAAAAGGAAAAATTTATTATAATGTTTGGGGTATCATATGAGGTACAACCACACATTCGTGAAGCCAAAACAACCAAGGAAATTTGGGAAAAGATCCAAAAGGTATATGAGACCAAAAATTAGAGCACTATTTTGTATCTATGAAGTCAACTTCACTCTTTCAAATTGATGTTAGGTGAAAAATTAAAGGCCTTTCTTAGATGTGTTTCAACACTAATAGCATCACTTCAATCCTTTGTTTAAATAGTCTCGCATGACGATACTATACCCATTGTCTTGAGATCTATGTCAACGTCATATAAAATATTTGTGACTACTTTGACTATCACAAAATAAAAACTAAGTTTTTAAAAATTGGTAAATATGTTACAACAAGAAGTGTATTTTAGTACTCAAGAAGAATAAGAAGAAGAATATGTTTTCACTTCTTAGAAAGGTAAGAAACCCATTAAGTCTTTAAAGCCATCATCAAAAAAGATTCCTCAGGAGAATCCACAAAATAGTAAATCATAAAAAAAATGTCTCATTTGTGGTCATAAGGGAAATGAACTCAAATATTTTTGGTATAATACATTCCAAAAGGTTTATTCAAATGGCTAGAGTCCCGCTATCGAATAGTCATCCCCATCAAGTCAAAATACACTACAATGATAGAAAAAGAGAAGTTGGTGGAAGAAAACAAAGCAACATTGTAACATAATGGTCAATCTTTTTGTTTAGTAATAAGAGTGATAAGGGATGTTGGGCATAGCCAAAAATGCATCCACATTTGAGTAATCAGTGCATGAGATACAATGCATAAAGTAATAGGGCCCATAGCATAAACAACCCCCAAAAATATCACACTTTATAACTTTAATGCATTTAATAAATAAATTAGACCAATGGAAAGAGGACCAAAAAACATGCACTTTTGAAAAATATAGCACTCAATTTTGAATATCCAATTAAAAGTTATAAAAAATTACATTTCCAATCATTAATGTCTTATTTAATGAATTTTACTAAAATTTTAAATGCACAAGTGGATAAAGAGTGAACCTAGACTTCTAGTTAATG
Organism: Torreya grandis; assembly: GCA_037957365.1. Classification (NCBI taxonomy): domain Eukaryota; kingdom Viridiplantae; phylum Streptophyta; class Pinopsida; order Cupressales; family Taxaceae; genus Torreya; species Torreya grandis. The sequence goes on along the minus strand of JARHVA010003545.1, from coordinate 1,393,675 downwards.
AGTAGGACTAGAATTAAACCTCAAACCTCCTCAAGTCAACTAAAGTAAAAAATAACCCCCGCATTTTACCCTATGTACTCTCAAGTGAAATTAAGCCACTTAAGGCAAAATAAAACATATATTTAAAAATAATAATTAAAAATTTGATAATTTTAAAAATATTTTAGGGTAGAACTTTTAGGTTTTCATATTTTTGACTTAGCTATGAGAAAGGAAACATCACCAAGGGGGAAAATGTAGGTTGTAAATGCCATTATTAGGCATGTGTGTTCACTATTAAATTCATGAGGCTAGAATGCCATAAATGGGAGACACCTTAGGTAATTAGTAGCTCAAACTACGTGGAAAACCATTGTACTTAGTATTAAAGGAAGAAACTTAGGTTACTATCATTGCCATTAGAGAGGGAAGACTAGAAAAAGATCAAATCGTGCCAAGGATCCAATGAGGACACCAATGGATATGACATTCGAGGAATATTATCTTTAACAACATGCAAATGCCAAAGGAGGCACAAAATAAAGGTCACTTGACTTGAATTTTATGTTGTGTCAACCTTCAAGGTTGCTAATGGTGTGGGGTTTTCTTGGTCTAAGTATAAATTCATGATGAGATGAAAAGTAATGGTGTGCACTTGGAAGACTCAAAATGGTACTTGGTAGAATGGTATTGCAACAAAATCTAGCAGATGCTCTAAAATAAGGCTCAATCTAGGTGGAGCCCAATAGATTAGATGCCTCAAATCTAGAATAAATGTATGAAATCCATAGTCACATACTAGAATGAATCTAGATGTTTCATCCAACATATTGTAGGTATCCAAAACACACCAATGGATAAGGATATAGGTAAAAAATGCCTCATGTCTATAAAATGTGTTATGGCAAAGGATTTGATGTTTTATCTCAATAATTTAATCGCTATTAGTATTCTCCTCCAACATGCCTCAGGATTAGATTCTTGCTAGAAAGGAAATTTGTTTCAACCTCAAATAAAATAACTATATTTTTTCCTTAATGTGAAATCAATGTGGATCCAACATCCATGCATAGAAGAGAATATATCTAAGAAAAAAACCACACATTTTTGCATACAACAAAAAATAGTGCCTCCACCAAAAACCAAAAAAAAATTCCAATAATGGATTAAAAACTAGTACCTTTTTTTGAAAAATAAACTCATGATTTAAAAAAATAAACTAACAAAAAATAAGTAAACCATACATTCTTATACAAGAATGGATCTTTGATACCATGTTAGAGTGAATGTCAAGACCTCTAGATCAAACGAATGCATAGGTTTGAGTGAAAACACAAGTCAAGCAAGTGCACACCACAATTGTAAGTTGAATGAAATAAAAAAAACATGAGAATAGTGCAAAAGAGAGTTTGAGAAAATATGAAACACTCCATGAATAATTCACTAATTCTAGATGTATAAATAGGTAATTAAATGTGTAAATCCCCCTAGAATAGCAAAAAACCCCAAACCCAAAATAATCGGTCAATGGTCAACCGGTCAAAGTACTAGTAACTCCCACTACCTAAAATAGGATAGTTAAGGTAACTCACTATGACATAAACACACAAGTAAGCTAATATCACAAGTGTAGGAAAATCTCAAATAATACAATAAATTAAGATAAACCTACATTAACAAATGCATTAATAATTGATATATGCTTATATATATAAGTCATTAAAATAATAATTATCATTCACTATCTCACTATCATCAAAATAAATAATAAGATGTGGTTAAGTGGTTTTAAAAAGTTTATAAATGATTCCATCTAATGTATGATCATATGACTTAGGAGGTTTATATGTATTATAGGTATGATGCACTAGTGAATTATCCTTGTATGTATCATGGTTTGGAATGGCTCACTAAAAATATTCAATTTATCATTTTCATTTTGTTGGGACTCAATTTCCTCTATAGGAGTGCCTAGCTAAAATACATTGTTATCAATAAGATCTTTAATAATGTGATTGAACTTGAAACATTTATTAAGAGAATGACTATTGCATCTATGATAGTCATAATATTCAATGTAATCAAAATATTTACCTTGAGTCTTACTCATATCAATCTCTAGTGGTGGAGGTAGAGTAATATATTTCATTCAAGTAAATTTTTTAAGATTTTATGAGGTGGTTGTGGTAATCTACAGAATTACCTCCTTAGTTATGTGATAAAACTAGCTTGTTAGAATGAGAAATATCATTAATTATTCTCTTTGCATTAACTTTAGTATTTCTTAGCTTATCTTTGTAATATGGTTTGATTTAAAACTTTAGTATGGAATCAAATATAGGTTCATATTTGAGCTTGTTCAAAGTAAGAAGCTTGACTTCTCTTTCTCTAATTGTATGACAAAGTTTCTCAAAAGATCTGATTTTTTTGAAAATAGTTGACTCATGTAAAGGTGCAAATAAACTTTATTTTAAAATAACTTGTAAGTTTTTATCTTCCAATGTGTTATTTAGTTTGGAAAGTATGGTCTTGTGATGAAGTACATAATCACTAATAGTCTCATTAGTTACTTTCTTAATATTATCAATTTGTACATAAGAAAGTTTTCCATCAATGTTGATAGAAAAATGCTTAATAAACCGATCTACTAGTGGTTTGAATTATTTGACTAGTTGAATAGGTAAATCATAAAACCAATGGAAGGTCTAATATTTTAGGATTCTTAGAAACAACTTAATTAGAAACTTGTCATTGAAAGCATCATCCAAACATGTTGCATGAAAATATCTAAGAAATTGTTCTAGATCTCCTTTACCTGTATATAATAGAATTTTAAGATTTGTAAATCATGTAGGTAAATAATATGATGTAAAATCAAGTGCTAACAAGTTATGAATCAAAGCTTGTGAATCCATTTATTGGATAAATTTTGGTATATCTACTCTAACCTCAACACCTTAGCATGCAAAAGTAAAATAGTATCCACGAGGGATTGTTAGTAGGTAAGGTATGTGATGTAGTATGTGTAGCTATCAAGGTCCTATATGAGTCATTTGGTCAGGTTGGTCAAAGATATTTGTTAGAAGCCTCTCATTTCCCCAAAAATTAAGGGTTTAGATGTAATAATAGTGTCAACAGTAGAAGAAGAAACACATGTGGTAGGATGAAGAAGAGGTTTCTCAATGGAATCATTTTTTTTGTTCAAATATGCTAACATGATTATGTTTCTTTTATTTTTGTTAGGATAAAAATAGTAAAGAATCAATTTCATCAAGATAGTTTAATAATATTTTTCACATTTATTATTAATCATAGGTGTCTGAGGTATCTTTTGTCTTATTATAACAAGTTGGTTTCATTTCCCATAGGAATAGCAAGGGTAATTTGGGAATATGAAGTGAACAACCATTTATTAGCTTATTATTATAATGCTTTGATCCATTTTAATTTTAATCATGAAGATAATTTTGGCTTACATCAAATATTTATAATTATCATTCCATTAATAAATTATCCAACCTGACAATTTAGTAGTTCTCAATGGCAGTAACAAGTTCCAAGCTACTCCATGTCACATTTACAACATTATTTTACATTGTGAAACTTTTTAAATCCCATTTTACATGTGAAAAAGATATCAAGAATCCTCCATGGTAGTAATAATATTCATATCCATTTACTACAGTCTTTATGACCTTTTTATCCTAGTGTGTCCTTCAAATGGATATTTTGCATGTAAAATACTTTTCTAAATTCAGACAAAATATTTACAAACTTCCAAGAAACCATGCTAACCTTCTACTAGTGTAATTAGAAAGTGATAGGTTTATATTTTTATTTTTAATTGTTTATTACATGCTTACCATTTCTCATGAGATGTAGACTTATTTTAAAGATAGCAAATTTGAGTTAATCCTCATTTACTACATGCAAACATTTCAAGCATATTAGTTCCTTACTTGTAGACTCCAAGAAATCTATGGTATTGTAAGCTAGGTCTCTTAAACTTGCAGATTTCTTCATAAAAATGTTACTGCTGCAAATAATAAACTTCAAATGAAGACACAACAATATTTGTTCTTATATGAAACTTACATAATTATTTTATCAAGGATTTAAAACTTTGTATGCAAGAGAATATCAAAAATATAAAGAGAAGTTTGCAGTCTCCTGGTGATTTTCAATATCAAGTTTTCCCCTTATTGTTATGGTATCAAGTTTTCAATATCAACTCTTTCTCTTTGGAGGTCTTAAATAGACCTAAACATTACTTAAAGTCTTCTCACATGTTCAAGACAATGATTGCATGCATGAAGAGGTGTCCAAAACACAATTTAATGTTAAAGGTAGTGATCTCTCTCTCACATAGTTATTTTATTCTCCTATCAAAGTTACAAAAATTAACAATTGTAAATGGTCCAAAATGAGCTAACAAGAAACTTGTTTTAAAACTATGAAATCCTAGATAATGTAGAGCAAATATCAAAAGTTTGAGTTGGTAAAGGTAAAGGCTGAAATCATTCACAAATGATTGAAACACATTATAAATTTTGTTGAAACTTGGTGAAGTGCATTTTGATCTAAAACATCATTTTCATGCATTCAAATCCTCAAAATAGCCTAATATCCATTTTAAATTGATTTATGACTCCAAGGCATCTTGAAGGCATTAGATGGATAGGAAAATATTTTCATGCATTCATTAAATAAAGTAGAAAAACATACAAAGTAGTCAGAGTAAGTGATTTGACCTGACAATGCTTATTCATTTCTCAGTGAATTGAGATAAATGAGTTAGTTTTTAGTTGGTTAGATCAAAATGTGTGAATATGTGTTTCATACTATTTATAAGAATTATGCATGTTGTTGAGAAATTCAGAGTGCACATGCTCAATTTTTTATAGAAATAGGAGTTAAATCTAGTTTTAGTGGTTGAGCAAGGTCCTTCACAATAAAAATATTTTTCTTCTTCTTGATAACCACTCAAAATCACTTGTTCTCTCTCTAACTTTCTAGTTATATGTTATACTTTTTGTAATCACTTAAAAAGGTAATATTTACATTTTAATGTCTTTTGGGAAAAAATAACTATAAAATAGAAAGATTTTATTATAAAGGTGGTTATAAAGTGGTTATTAGGTGGTTACACCTTCACATACTATAAATACAATTTCTATTCATTGTAAAGGGGATTTTTGACATAAATAAATTTTAGCAAAGGAGTTTTGTATGTAAAAATCAATGAAGAATCAATACAATAAGAATGTGCTAGAATTTGTGATATGGGTTTTTCTAGATGAGTAGAATGTATAAACTTATTCATTCACTTTGATTATTTTCTTTCAAATATATTTGAACATTATTGTTGAATTGTCAAATGATTTGACATTCTTCATATAAAATCTATCAAGATTTATATAGAATACTTAAAATCAGAAAGCTCAAGTGAAAGTATGGAAATAAATGTGTATTTTTTCTTTCAAATAATACATGATTGTTTTTAAGTCTTTTTAAGCTCAAAATCTATATTTTGTATGGCCTTTGTGCTTATGTTTGGAGCCTATCTTCTTTGTATTTGTAAATAAAGTAATTTCCATTATCATATTGATCATCCAATCCATAAACCTTTAGGTAGTTATTTATGTGTTTAAATGGTTAAATCTACCCTTTCTCTTTCCTCTTCATTTTCCTTTATCTCCTCTTACTCCATGAACTTCTTCCTATTCTTTTAGTTCTCTTATTTCCACCTTTTCATAATTTTAGGTTAAAAGTTCAAAACCCCCATAATGACACATTATTTATGTAAATATTTTATTTCACAATTTTTTTGTTGTATTTTAATAAAAGTTGTTGCACCTAGTAATAGGAGAGGGACTTAGGCCCAACATTGTTTATCAAAATATTTTATTTATCCCCTTGACAATTTTTCAACCAACATTTCTTGGCACCCATTATGGGGCATGTCTTTTTTATTTCCATGTAACCCACATATAATAGTTTGCCTAGATGAATCTTTTAGAAATGTAGGGGCCAATTAAACAATTATAAATTGAATGGAAACAACCTACATAGGTATACATTACTTCTAATATCAAACTATATGATTGTAAATGTGACAAAGTCAATGTTCTCAATTTTAAATAATTGTTAATATATTTAATCAATAAGTAGACCATGTAGAAAGTGCTCAAATAATTATTGAATGTAGAATAGTTCACAAATCTCATCAATCATCTCGTAATCCTAAGAATTAAACATTGCATATAACTATTAATATATATCAAGATCTTAATCATCAACTTAGTCTTGATTGGATAAAAACCATAGAATAAAATATTGATTCAAGTCTTTCATTGCTTTCTTGGGATAAAAAATTAAGTTATGCTCATTTATAGAGCATTGATATAGAAATAAATGAAGAAGAAGATCACATTACTATTTATTGAAGGACTACATTAATTGTTTCAAGGAGATAATCAATCAGAGTAGTTTGTATAGTATTTCAAAGATATTCTATAATAATAATTTATTCTCATAACCATAAAAATAATTAAAGCTCAAATATACCAAATGGATGTCGATTGGGTAAGTGAGACACAAGAAGATAATTATTTAGATTTATGAGCATTTTCATGGGATAATAGAACTAGTGCAATAAAGTTTTGAATATTTATTGATGTGTTGGAAAAAGAAGAAGATCATGTCATCTTGACCTAGAAAAATTGAGCATTGTATGAAGAGCATAACTAAAAATACAAGATTAGAGATTAATCTAATTTGAACCTACACTCCATTGAAAATAGTTTTCCTTCTAACCTAGAAAAAAGAAGGTTTACTAGAATAAGTAAATCTCAAGGTGATATAGATCCCTTATATTAATTGTAAGAAGTTTCTAATTTCAAATTAAATCTTAAGAAGAAAACTAAAATTAAGAAATTGGTTAGTCGTCGATCAAGCCCACAAAAAAAAAAAAAAAAAATGCAAGATGGTTATATAATGAATCAATCTCTTTCCCTCTTAGGCATTATTCTTTCTTTTAAAGTATTTTTTTCTAAACATGGAAATATCATGGGGCAATGCAATAAGGTTATTATCTATGGGATAGTTACATGAAATTCCTAAAGTTTCATGAAATAACTTCCCTAAATTTTTAGGTAATGGTAAAAACCATCCAAATGAAAATATTACATCTATATTATAGCATGTGGAACCTTAGGATTGGAACATGAAAACATTGCAGTCATATTGTTTATGGAGATTATTCAAAATGGAGCAGCTAATTAGTTCTATCACCTTGCTTCAAATTCCATTACTAGTTGGGATAACATGAAAAGTAAGTTTGAAAGCATATTCAAACCATCCAAAGATGTGCATGCATTACTTGCATACCTTACCCAAATGAATAAAGAATATTATGAACCCATAATTTATTTTTTAGCTAAATTAAATAAGTTACTCAATGAGATACAGATGACTACCAAGATGACAAAGGAAAATCAAAAGTGCTTCTTTATCAACTTGTAATTTCTAGAAGTAAATTATCAATTAATAATAGCTAGAGTAGTTGAATTTAAGGCAACTTAGACATTGGCCATTAATATTGAAAATGAGATGATAATGGATGAAAACCTAAATAAATAACCTTTAAAAGGTAAAACATAGAGTTCAAATCAATCTTTTGTTGAACAACTCTTATGAAAAATGGTTGATGATATAATGACACTAAAGAAAATAATACCTCAAAAGACCATTGTTACTCCTTATTAGGACATTCCAAGATGAAACTATGTGAATTTATAATGGAATAATTTGTGACTACAATATCCTCAACAAAATCTTGTCATAAAATCACCTCCAAATCCAAATGTAAATGCTCATGTGAATGTTGTTTTTGGAAATAATTTTGTTTGGATATGACTAAATAGAAGAAAAAATTGAAACATAAAATTTAAATATTCAATAATTTGAAACATAATAACATGGTGGAAACTCCATTAATGCATACCTAGCATATGATTTAGGAGAAGACTATTATGATGACATTATTGTTGATATGAATGGAAAATCATTTATAGTCTATACTAGAACATAAAATTAGAAGCAGTAAGATAAAAAACAAGAAAAAAATCCAAAATTCATTCTTCCATGAGGGACTACACCACCTGGTCAAATAAAATGCAAATAACCCATGATAATGGTACATGATTCTCCACAAACTATAATTGGTAGTTATCCAAAATTTAATTCTTCTATTTAAAATATTTCCCTTATTAGTTTACCAACTTTTGACATATTTGAGCATGTAAATAAAACCAAAATTCAAACGTCCCAAGCTGAATATATAGGATCAAACTTAGATCAATTAGATATGTCATTATAGTTTATCAAAGGTAAAAACCCTAGTGTAAAAAATAAAAATGCTAAATGGATGCCTACAACCCCATCTTCTTCTAATGTTTTAAACTCTATGGTTGTCACCACTTCTAAAACTAGTAAAGTAGAACCATTTTACATCTCCATATTCCTCAAAGGGTGTAAAGTGAGTAACTATATAATTAATACCATAGCTTATAATAATTTAATTCCATTTACAGTTGTATATGCCTTAGGTCTAACCTATACTAAAGCATTTGATCATTGATAATCCATAGAAGTAAAACATGTACCTATTGACCATTTTTCTCCATAGGAAAAAATGGGTCAACCCCCCTATAGTCCTAATCTTGTATAGGGACTTCTTATAATGGCATAGGGTACATTGTGGCTTTGTTTTATGTCATTTAATATGCCATTTTTAGTGGGTCATGTCCTAACTTAGTCTTTATGTCCTATGGTGTCTTAAGAATAATTTTTATCATATATGCAAGTAGCATATTTTCATGGTGTTGAGCAGTTGTAGAGTAGGTCTAGAAAAGCCTAAGGTTGCACTTAGGAGTCTTTTTAAAATTTTGGCCAAGTGATTGGAGCATTCAAATTTACTTTGAAGGAAGTTTCCATATAAATCCCACAACAAATATATAAGGCTTAATTATTTCAGGACTTTTGTTTTGGGGTTTTTGGCTAAGTATTAGGAATTATTTCAAACATTTTTTCCAAAATAATTTCCCCAAAGGGCACTTAATAGAGGTTTTGAAGGTTATATTATAGGAAAGTAGTCCAAATCAAAGTTTTCAAAGGTTTTTCCTTCAAGCAAAGTGTCCTCTACATTTTTCCCAAGGGGCACTTTTTCTTCACTAAAGGGTCTAATGTAGAAAGCTCAAATGGCAAGTTTCTCAAGTAAGTGTCCTCTTCAATTTTTTTAAAGGGTACTTTTCTCAAAAAAATGGTCCAAAAGGAAAATCCTGAAGGATATTTCAATGGGAAAGTGGTCTAAAGTATAGTTTTTTTAAGGGTAAGTCTTCATTGAGGTAGACCAAATAGAAAGTCTGAAAGGACACTTTTCAAAGCTCTAGAGGACACTTTTCAAGGGGCAATGGGGGCTATTTTGAAAAGGCCAAGATCCTGTGGGATACCAATCATGCTTGGAATGGCTTAGAAGTGCATGAGATCTATTTATTTATTCATTAGATTGATTGAGACACTTGGACCTCATCATAGGAACTCTAAATAGGCACTTTGTTGACATCACCATTACCACATGTGGACGAGTCAGAGAGACTTGATCAAATGGGTTTATTTAGTTTTAAGCTTAGAATATATGTGCTAAGTTTTGGGTCCTTTGATGACTCAAGCATAGAGTTATGCATGTGCAAAGTTATATCTTTAGTCACTTTCTATGTGTTTTTCCATAATTAGCCATTTTTAGGAAGTTCCAATAGATTCGAGTGAGCATCTTCATAAAGTTATATCCTACATATATAGTAGTTACATGATAAAGTAATCACATGGGTTTGTTCACCTTGGTCCCAAGTTGCTATGTGTCAAGTTTGAGGTCCTCTACCAAAGTACAAATAGAGTTATCCATGTGCAAATTTGGGCTCTCAAGCAGTTTTGCTAAGTTTCCCATAGTTGTTTGATCTCGACCATCACTAGGACATCATGCAAAAGTAGTTATAGACCAATCAACTTGAGCACTTAAGATCTCCACTTGGGAGGCTTTTGGGACCATCGTATCAAATGGTTCTATTCCTTTTAGCATCATGACCATCTCCTAAAAATTTGATGCCTCGATAACTTTTTTGCTTCAAGTTATTGGTCTCCAAATTTGGACCTATGCAATAAGACATTCATATGAACATCAATTTTAAGCCTCAAGAAGTAACTATTTAAATTAAAATATCCCGAGGATTAATATGGTGCTACCAAGTGGTAATATAGTGGGTCCTTAATTCAAGATCTAACAGCATGTGGGTGACTAACAATGTCAATGTATCTGGAAGATCTATTGCACATGATTAATCATGTGATTGAAGATTGATGATGAGTATGAGTCAAAATGGTCAATGAATCTCAAGGGTGAATGTGTGCATGAAAAGTGTTTAATATGAGTTCAAATGGCAAAGTATTGATGGCTCATGGGCATCCATATATAGGAAAATCAATGATATGAGTTGAATGAATTAAGAGAGCTTGAGGGGTTAACATGTAGCACAAGTGTATGAAGCTACATGCTAATAACAAGATCCTGAGGATTAACACATGTTCAACATGTGGCATAAGTAGAGACAAGGTTGAAATTTCAAAGGTGGATTTGAGGGCTCATGTTTATTCATATTTGGAAGATCTAATGGAGTGAATAAAAGTCAATGTGTCTATAAGCCAAGCTAAATTTTGACAGCCAATCAGATTAAAGATGAGCCCAAAGGTTTTTAATGGAGGTCAAGAATCCATTTTCAACCTTGAAATCAAGGTTTTATAAGGTCTTCTTGATGCCATTAAATCTCATTCAAATGCCATGGAGTTGTCAATATGATGTGGTCAAGTATAAAGAACATATTAGTATGCCACTAGAGATCAACCCTCGATTCTTGTAATAATATAATGAGTATAGGAAAACTAATAGTCTGAGATTGGTTTTCCATCTATAGTGGACCCATGAGCTAAAAAACTAGTTTGAGCATGATTTGGGTGAAGCGAGAGTTGGCATTGTAATGGGTGTCATAAAGGCATACATATAGGCCCCAACGGTCTCATCTTCAAAACCACCTACATGAAAAATACCCTTCTCTCCTCTTTAGTATGCATCAACAAACTAGTGGGTGGTTTAGCATCAAAACAAATCTCTAACCTCTTGATTCTACCATTACAATTGCCAAGGAGGATCAAAGGGGATAATGATGTAATTATGTAACCACTTAAGGTGACCTAGATCAATCAAATGGTATGAATGAGCATATTTACAAAGGAAATTTCAATTATGGTTCAAATTTTTAAACTGATCGATTCCCCTTTTGAGTGTCAAGGCCCCCTTTCTCTTGCATCCTTTCTTCTATAAGCATAGCTCTTGAGCTATTGTAAAAAACAACCATACCATATATGGTGAATCCCTAATAGATTGATGTTATATTCTAATTTTGAACATTAATAAAAGTTTGTTTTTGAATTTTGAACAATTGCCTAAGTCTACAAGTGATGTTGGTGATGAGGAGTGATAATTATCTATCCTTCATTCCCTTATCCTTTCATGTCTGAGCAAGAGTTCCTATCTAGTAGGTCATATAGAGTTTAGTCTAGTGTTGGGATCTCTTCAAGAATACAATTGTCCTTTGAGTGTGAAATCTATCTTTTGGTTCATTTACCTTATGTCATTGTTCACATTTTGCCTCTATATCAAAATATTCAGGTTAAAATCTATTAAAACTTAGAGACTAGTCTATATTTTCTATTTCAATGTGGTTGAAATATAATGGTCATGTGGGAGACATTCTCGATGCATCACCTCCCTTAGATTAGGTTTATTTCATACAAATTCTAACTCTTTTCCCATAATCAAGCATTAGGATAGGTGAAAGCACTTCAAGATACATTCAGGGAGCTAGCCCTTAAAATCTAGAGGCTTGCTTCCACTATAGGTACACCCACATATCTAGAATTGTTATCATGTTTCCCAAATCTGAAGGAGACTTGAACACCCTATTCTAGGGTGTAATATTTGATGACAATAGTTTTGGCATGCCTAGTAGGACCCATTATCTTTAAGACAACTTGTTAAGGTGAATGTTGGTCTTGACAAACACCAGTTATAAATCGGTGTGCTACCCAGTATTGGGTGACTCCTCAAAGTAAATCTAGTTTTAGACCATTATTTGGTTATAAACTTACCCCTATAATTCATGATCCTCACTAGGTCATCCTCTACAAGACCATCTGATCCTATTAATCAACCCATTCAGCTTGAGATCCCTTTTGTAATTTAGTATCCACAACCTAATCTACCCTTTGAATAATGAGTATATTTTCATGGAGAGGAAGAAGAAGAAGAGGTTGAACAAGTGGAAGATCTTGAAGAAGAAGACATGGATAGACCTTATGGTTTCCCTACATTCAACACTATTAATCCCATTTAACTTCATGTATATGATGTCATCCCCCCCAATGCCATAAAAGGTGTGCCCACATTCAATGGTGAGGGTCATATCACACTTAGTGAGCACATTAGAGATGTCTTTAACTTTTATAATTTCCACAATATTGTCTAAAATAACATTACCATTAGGTTCCTTGTTATTCCCCTCAAAGGGAAGGATCTTGATTGGTATATGACTCTAGAAGGTGGATGCATCACAACATGGGATGGGTTTGGAGTGTTGTTGACTTCTAGATTTGGAAATTAAAGTGACCATGCCTCTCTCATTAATCAACTTAACATGACAAAAATGGGGCCCAATGAAATAATGCATGGTTTCAATGAAAGGTTTTAGAAGACTTGCCATAGGTTGCCTTCTCCCATGAGACCACTTGCTAGCTTTATATTCCCTACTTACTTGAAAGCCATTAGGACTAAAATTATTTTCATGGGTGGTTCTACCCTCTGTGAAGCATATGAGCTTGTTATCAACTCTGAGAATAGTCTCATCCAATCTAGAAGATTATCACCTAAAGTGTCTATGACTCTATTATCTCATGCTTTTGTTGATGCTTCAAATGTGGCTCAAACTCCTAATGTCAATACCAATCCTAGAGCTACTCCTAAAGAGGATAATGTCATGGATAAAGATGTTAAAATTCAAAGGTTAAGAGCTCAGATTGGACAAGATAATCTATAACAAGGTGTTTATCATAACCCTTACCCCTATCATCAATAGTATGTTCAATAATATGGAAGAGGGAGAGGCCAATGGTAGCCTAATCCTAACATGCCTACTAATACAAATAATCCTAGCTCTACCACCAATGTAAAAGAGATGGTACTAGTTCATAGTAATTTAGTTCAAGGAGAAGATTGGTAGCAGGACCAATTTATGGATGCCAATTAGAATGGAGAGAAAGATTTGGTGTCTTAAGGGGTAGTTACTGCCCTCTTATCAAATGAATATGAGGTGATGATGAAAGCTAACATAGATTGGCAAATTAAAGGAGAGATCTTCAAAAACTTTCTAGTTGAAGACACTTTGTGCTAAATTAAGGAGCCTCTATTGTAGACAATCCTAGGGCCAAGAAGAGGGCTCTAAGGGGTGTCAGTATCATGTTTACAGGCTCATCCAGTCCTTCTACAAGTCAATAGGACACAGTTACAAGTGTGACCATTCCTAAGGCTCATGTGGTAGTTTCAAAGGCTTTTGTACCTCCAACAAGTCAAAATGTGGTAAGTTCTGCACCTATTCCTCAAGTTCCAAGTATTTATTTACCTATAAAAGCCCAAAATAAAGTAATTATATCTTCGTTAGACATTGTATATTCTTTAAAGAGTACTAAAACATCCATATCCCTTTGGGATGTTTTACATATGTCTAGTCAGAAGGAACTCCTCCAAAAGTAGCAATTTATTATCCCTGCTAGTGTCTCGCCCTTGAATCAAATTCAAATTCATGTTGTCCTTACAAGTATCCCTATTACCATTTATGAACCATCCACTAGGGTTGAGAAACCTCCACCATTCTATCTCACTCTCATAGTAGGTGACAAGCTGGTCCATAATTGCATAGTGGATAATGGAGCTTCAACTTCAATCATGCGCAAAGTAGTAGCTAACAAATTAGGTTTGAAGTATGAGCTATTATGTAGACTAATTACCCAGTGATTACCAGATTCACTAGTCTAATTAAACATTGATTTTCAACCCAAGGTGTGTAATCTTTTTAAGAGTGTTAGCACTATATATGCATTATTGATTCAGAAATCAACTTGCTTTTTGAATTACAGTATAATGAATTTATGTTGAATTTATCAGATAGATAATCATGGAATTATTGTGACAAAATTATAGAACTATTCCACACTTAGGTACCATACATGCATCACACTTATTTAATAAAACTTAATAGTAAAATTAACTTACACAACACACTAATAATTAAAGAGGATCAAGATCTTCACAGTAGCTCATTCTAAGGGGGGCCTTCCTCATTCAAAACTAAGCTCTAATCCCTCTCTAAGAGAATTCACAAACTTCTTACAAATTTAACTTCCTCAAAATTCAATTCTAAATACAAATGCTATATTTCAAAAACTTTTGCTATAACCTTCTCAAATTATCTAACTCTTAGTCTAATCTAGGTTATGCCTTTAAATATAAAGGTAGTTTATTGGCTCTTAACCAAAAACGCCAAACTAGGAAAAAATACAAATAATTAGAAACTACCCTAGTCAACCTTCAAGTGGTTAGTAATCAAAGCTACTTGTTTTATGTTTGACTAGGTTAGAGACAAGGCATACTATTTTGTTATTTTATTTCTTTTTATCTTTTCTCATTATCCTTGTCTTTCCCATCTTTCGCAGCACATCTAATGTCTCCTTACATGTAGGGAATATGTACAACAACTATGATTCTTCCTAATTATCCATTTGGTTCCCCCAAGATATTTGGATGTGTCAACAATATCTCCTTAATAATGACTCTATTTTGCATAGCAACTATAGGCACTCTATAGTAGTTATAGACAACCTATAGGTGAAACCTTTAGTTATTGTGGGCACTCTACAGTGGCTGCAGACAACCTATAAGTGAAGCCTATAATTTTTTTGGGTATTTTTCAATGGATATAGGCAACTTGTAGGTGAAGCCTATAGTTGTTATGGGCACTCTATAGTGGCTATGGGTAACCTATAGGTGAAGCCTATAGTTGTTATGGGTAACTTGTAATAGTTATGGATTAGTAAGATTCTATAGCTTTTCATGACCCTTCAAATGCTTGTTAGATAAAATCACACCAATATAATGCAATCAAAGAAAAAAATTAATAATTCATAACATAACATACATATATATATATATATATATATATATATATATATATATATATCAATGAACATACAAAATCATAACTTCATTCATTCATTTGCATTAGTGACGGATAGTTATGGGATTTACATAGAAAAAGACATAGACTAAGCATGGATGAGGCTATAAAAGTAAGCAATTGGTGGCCTCATCATGAGACTCATAGTAAAAGAGTTATCTAGCTAGATTGTACCCCTACCAAACCACAGGATTGATAAAAAACTTGAAGGTTTTCCTACATGATTATGTTAGCTTTCCTATCTTGCAAGACATAGTGGTTATTGATTTCCTTTCCCACTTTGAAATATGCCTATCAAGGGACTTTACTACCAAGATTTATGGATGTATTTTAGTTGATTGGTCCTTCATGGCCTTTAGGATGAGGTATGGGACCAAGGTGACAATTAGGACACAACCTCTTTCAAGGTTTCATATCAAACCTTACATTGAGATAAGTTCTAATTTGAATTATTTTATTTATGAAGAAAAATATTTTATTCCAGATGATGGCACTTCTTCCAAGCTTGAGGGAATTATAGATTTTTTTTTTGATGAATATAGTACTAATACTTATGATCATGATCCTTATGCCCTCATGGAGGAAACTGATCTAGGGACATACTATATATATGAAGAAGGAATGCAGACACCTCTACTTACCAAATAAGAGGGTGAAGATGATGAACTATGGAAGATGTTTTTTGATGGTTCAAGAAGTAAAGTTCATGTAGGGGATAGCATTATGTTGGTCTCTCCATCCAAATAATATTATTATGCTTCATATAGATTTTTTAGTTGCACTTGTAATGTGGCTAAGTATGAAATTTTGATTCATGGCCTTCAATGGGCAAGGAGAAAAGGGGTCAAGAACCTGCAAGTGTATGGAGACAGCAAGTTGGATGTGTACTAGGTGAGGAAGATGGTTGATTCTAATAAACCCTTACTTAAGTCATATAAGCATTAGGTATGGTACCTACTTAAATACTTTAGTGCATTCAACATTCACTTGATCCTAAGGGAGAATAATAGTCATGTTAATAGACTAGCTACCATAGGAGCCCAATTTGACACTCCAACTACCATAAAGGAGGAAGGAAAGTAGTCTCATATTAAGATCATTTTTAGACCTTTTGTACTTGATAATGAATTATCTTGGAAAGTGTTTGATATTGACAAACACATTGTATGATTATTGCAAAATGAGGTTGGGTTTTCTTCAAGGAAATAGGAAGAATAGTTGGGTGACCAAATTGTTGGGATAAATATAACAGAAGCACACAATTGATTACCAAGAAACTTAATATGCAAAATTAACCAGAATCAACAAGTAACTAGAATCCAAAAATAACACATGATATGAGAGACAATACACAACTTGTATTAAAACTCTTTCAGAAGGAAATACAACAAAGAAGGCTGCCACAGTTCTTCTTCCTTACACACCTCTAGGGCTCCCACACCTCTAGGGCATAAATAGTAAATCTTCCCTCAAAGCTCTCTCCCTTACCTCCCAACACACAACTCAAACGCAGAGTTGGTGTTCACCTCCAGTGCTCCATGCACACCACAAATGCTCCACGCACTCCACAAGTACACAAACGTACTTCAAGTAGATCTCCCCTGAACTTGCAATAACTTGCACCTCAATTTGATCTTACTTATGGAAGGATCTCCCTTGCCTTCCTCTTTGCTCTCTATGAGTACCCACTGTACTCCAAGTAGATCCCACCTGATTCTGCTCCATGTGTTGATGTCCTAGCTGATCTTACACACCTGCAAATCAATCTGGTTCTGCACACCTGTGAACCTTGACCTTGCACACACATACATCTACAGATCAATGATCTTACTTACCATGTAGATATCCTATTGTAGCCATGCTCACCTGATGACCAAGATCATACATACATGAAGAACCCTGCTAATTCTCCAATCCAGCACCCACACTTGGTACTATGGCACTAGGAGGAACACACCATTGCTCTTTTCTCTCTGAAGGAGCTTATTTGCTCTCTTACTCTCTAGCACAAGTTTACAATACAACTAATGAGTGTCTTAAATAGATCTCATGCAAACAATAATTAGACACCTAATTACAATAATTAGATCTGCAGTTTCTAGTCTAAAATTGGCTCTCAACATGCAAACACTTGGTTCGTTAGCTAACTACCCGTAACATACTCACAGTCTAAACCACACAAGTGATTGACGTCAGTCCCTATCTGCCTAGGGGGTGCTAATGCCGGCCGACTTCTAACTGACGTTGGTTGCTCTCCTACCTTTCCTGCTGATGTCAGTTGGCCTGACCGACGCCAGTGTCTGTGACACTCTGCAACCCTTCGCAACCTCCTTCCTTACTTGCATCAGTGAAGCTTTTAGCTCCACAACCTAACAATCTCCCACTTGGAGATAAATAGCTACACTGTACCTATACCTATACCCCATCTAATCTATTTCCTAGCTTGTATCCCTCTTCAAGATCAATCATGAAGACAACCCACCACACAACCTATGGTGCACCTCCTGTCATCCAAGTACCCTGCCACATTCGAACCTACAAACCCATGTAGTGAAGTCTTGACCCTGCATGTATACCTGCTACTAGTCCCTCTCAAATACCTGAGAACCCACTTCCCTGAATTGGCTCCTATCTCTCTAACAACACCCACTACTTGGGCAAACTCAGGTCTATACCAGACCTCATGTGATTTCAGACACTGAACTGTCCAGCCCTTAGTGTGCTTCGGCTCTACATCTTGAACCTCACCAACACCTAATTCACATCAGCTCCCACTGGAGACAAAATCAACTTGTGATCTCCATGTCTCCCATGCCAAAGAATTTTTCTACTCCAAATTCTTCATAGCAAACCACTGAACTAATCTTACCCTTAGCTCAACAAAACCCTGTATGTACAAACCTGCTAGCAAACATACCATCCACATACAATAATAGAATAATGTCATGACCATCATCCCCTTGGTAAGACAAACCATAGTAGTTACCCTGACATTGACTAAAGCCATGCTTTGTCATCCACCTGTCAAACCTGTACCACTGTCCTGCAGCTTCCTCAAGACCATATGACTTGGTCTTCCATCTCACGTGTCCATTCTCTCTATTCTTCAACTAAGGTATCCATTCGTCTCTATTTTTTCATACCAGCTGGCAACCCTACCAAATCTCCTGCTTGGTTATGTATTCTCTCCATGCCATGCTCCCACAGTTTCTTGGATCCTTCCTACTCTATAGTTAGCAACTAGTATAAAGAAGAGGAACAACAAATTTGAGGCTTACTTACCACTTCAATCCTCCATATGGGCATTTGAGACTCCTTAACAGCTTGCTATCTACCCAAAATCCATTATAGTGACTGACCTCGGTCACCACACAGTTTGCATCCAATCGATGTCAGTTCCATGCGCCTGTCCTGACTACCAACCCTACCGACATCGGTGTTCCCTGCTGCCAACATCGGTCCTCTTGACTGATGTCGGTCTTACCTACTACCGATGCTAGTACCTATGTTTTCCTGTGAGTGATGACTTTTTACCCATGAGCTCCTTTGAATCAAAACCCATGTCTAAACTGCCCTGCTCAGAAGTATCCAGCCCCATCCACTGGTCTCTATCTGCCATCTCCTCCATAAACACCAAGGCTTTCTAGTTCTTAAGCCTATCAAATATATCTATCTTCCACTTAAGAACATGCATCTCCTTCTTTCTTATGTGACCAAGCCTACAAAGCCACGTCTCCGCAATAGAAGAAGAATCAGTAATATAAATAAGTAGATAAAGAGTACCTATTTTCTTACCACCAGCTAATTCAAGTGCATCCACTGTGAGAGTTCTTGAGCATCTCTCATCACCCAACTTTTCTGAAGAAATTAGCCACATCTCCAAACCTGGGACCTGCATGACCTCCTTCAACACCCATGTGTTGGCATCCTGCAATTTCAACTTCACTTCTCCTTTGCCAATTCTTTGGCAAGGCTCACCAGCTCCTCTCCCTAGGGCTGCATGGAAAGAGGCAACAAAATCTGTTATCCAAGATTCAACTTTATCCAAGAAACCTTCCAGAGCATCTTGTGCAACAACACCTGCAACATCTGCATCTTTAGTTCCTTCATGCTGATCTACTACCAACCAACAATCTTCTTTTACCTACTCTTTCTTTCCATAAGACCATAAGCGACCATCTGTGCTTTTCAACTCCTCCATTCTTAGCTTACTTTCATCTACCATTGCTCTACTCCCACTCAATTAGAAACCCCTAAGAGTGACCTGTAACCAAACACAAAACCTACTCCTTGCAACCTTAGCTCTGATACCACTTGTTGGGATAAATATAACGAAAGCACACAATTGATTACCAAGCAACTTAATATGTGGAATTAACCAGAATCAACAAGTAACTAGAATCCAAAAATAACACATGATATGAGAGACAATACACAACTTGTATTAAAACTCTTTTAGAAGGAAATACAACAAAGAAGGCTGCCACAGTTATTCTTCCTTACACACCTCTAGGGCTCCCACACCTCTAGGGCATAAACAGTAAATCTTCCCTCAAAGCTCTCTCCCTTAGGTCCCAACACACAACTCAAACACAGAGTTGGTGTTCACCTCCAGTGCTCCACGCACTCCACAAGTACACAAATGTACTTCAAGTAGATCTCCCCTGAACCTACAACAACCTGCACCTCAATCTGATCTTACTTATGGAATGATCTTACTTATGGAAGGATCTTCCTTGCCTTCCTCTTTGCTCTCTATGAGTACCCACTATACTCCAAGTAGATTCCACCTATTTCTGCTCCCTATTGTGTTGTTGTCCTATCTGATCTTGCACACCTACAAATCAATCTGGTTCTACACACCTATGAACCTTGACCTTGCACACACATACACTTGCAAATCAATGATCTTACTTACCATGTAGATCTCTTATCATAGCCATACTCACCTAATGACCAAGATCATACATACATGAAGAACCTTGCTGATTCTCCAATCCAACACCCACACTTGGTACTGTGGCACTAGGAGGAACACACCATTGCTCTCTTCTCTCTAAAGGAGCTTATTTGCTCTCTTACTCTCTACCACAAGTTTACAAAACAACCAATGAGTCTCTTAAATAGATCTCATGCAAACAATAATTAGACACCTAATTACAATAATTAGATCCATAGCTTCTAGTCTAAAATTGGCTCTCAACATGCAAACACTTGGTTCGTTAGCTAACTGCCCATAACATACTCGTAGTCCAAACCACACAGGCGACCAACATCAGTACCTATCTGCTTGGGGGGTGCCGACACCGGTTGACTTTTGATCGACGTCAGTTGCTCTCCTACCTTTCCTACCAACATCGGTTGGCCTGATCGATGCCAGTGTCTGTGACACTCCGTAACCCTTCGCAACCTCCTTCCCTGCTTGCATTAGTGAAGCTTTTATCTCCACAACCTAACACAAATTAAACAAATAAAGACCAATAAGATACATAAGGGTTTGGTGACCTTAGAAAGTATATAAAAAATGATCAAAAAATGAAGGAGAAAGTGAGTGTATCTACAAAAAGGGATAATTATGAAAGAGTCTTGATCTTTAAGGACAAACTCTGCAAACTAGGCAAGGTATGTTTTGCATCAAAGAAATAAGCATTCATTGAACTATGTAGAGAGTTTCATGATATCTTTACTTGGGAATATAAGGACCTCAAAGGATTTGATCCTAGCCTAGTAAATCATACTAGTTAGACAAAAATAAAAACCCATCATCCCCAAGGTAAACAAAATCATGAGGATGAAGCTCACCAATCTCCTTGAATCTAAGATAATATTTCCCATCAAGCATTCAACTTGGGTGGCTAATCTTGTGCCTATTAGAAATAAGAATGGGGAGATAAGGATTTGTGTATACTTTAGATATCTTAATTGAGTGTCACTCAAAGATCACTATCTTCTATCCTTGATGGAGCATATTATGTAGATAGTTTCAAGTTCTCAGTGTTTCTCTCTGCTAGATGGCTATTCAAGCTACAATCATATTTTAGTCAATACAGATGATCAATTCAAGATAGCCTTTATGACCAAATGGGGAACCTTTTCTTATAGGAAGATGCCTTTTGGTTTGTCCAATGTTGATGCCAATTTTCAAAGAGTAATAGACATGGATTTTAAGGGTTTGATCAATATGATGGTACTAATTTATCTAGATGATATAAAAATATTCTCCAATGATACAAATGAACACATGCAACATTTAAGGCAAGTGTTTGAAAGATGCAAGTAATATGGGGTATCTCTTAACCCAAAGAAGTGCATCTTTGATATACATGAAAGTAATCTCCTTGGACATATTGTTTCCAAGGATGGTCTGACCCATGATCCTGAGAGAGTAAAGGCTATCCTAGGCTTATCATTGCCTTTGCATAAGAAAGGTCTTTAGAGTTTCTTGGGAAAAATAAATTTTATAAGAAGATTCATGCCTGGTTTTTCATCTTTAGTAAACCCTATCACATTTATGCTTAATAAGAACTAGGCCTTTTCTTGGACCAAAGAGGGTAAGAGCAGTTTTGAAACCATAAAGAAAGAAATTATAGAAGATCCTACCCTTTTGAATCTTGATTTTAATAAATACTTCATGTTGTATTCATTTACTAACCTTGATAATATCTTAGCCATGCTAATGTAGAAGAAAAATGAGGGTGTGGAATAGCTAATTGCATTTTTTAGTCAAGGTTTACAAGATTACAAAGTGAAATACACATTTGTGTAGAAATATGTCCTTGTTGAAGTAAGAGGACTAAATAAGTTTGGGCATATGGTGTCAAATAACAAGATTCATGTCATGGTATCTCATCCTAGCACCAAGGAGTTTCTTTTGATTAGGAATCTCAGTGAAAAGAGGGCAGGGTGTATCACTAAAGTGATGGAGTATGATGTTGATATCAAAGTGATAAAACTAGCAAGTGGGAAAGGCCTTTGTAAACATCCAGTTTTAGATCTTTATGAATCAAAGAAAGAAGCTCTAGTCAACCATGAGTATCCCTAACTAGCTAATCCATTACCTCCACAAGATTAGACATATAACATGATTAGATTTATCCATAATGGTGAGTACCCTAATAATATGAATAGATCACAAAGGAGGTATTTTATATTGCAATCTATACCCTTTTGTCTTATGGATGACATGTTGTTTAAGAAAGACATCAATGGTGTGTTATTAAGATGCATTAACAATGACCAATTTGGAGTGTTTCTTGAGAAATTCCATGACAGGACAATAGAAGGCCTTTTCTCTTCAAGGACCATAGCCGCCAATATCATGAAGGCTAGATATTATTGGCCTAGCCTCTTCAAATATTACCATGCTTGGGTGAGAAGGTTTGGACAATGTGCCTTCTTTACAAGAAATTATAAGCTTATATCTCTTCCTTTGAAGCCTATCTAAGTGGGCCAACCTTTAATGCAATTCAGTCTTGACTTCATTGGCATGATAAACCTCCTATAAAGTGTTGGTCATAAAAGGATACTCATAGTAACTGACTATTTTACCAAATGGGTTGAGGTAATAGCATTGAAGGAGGCTAATGAGATTGTCATCTTGGAGTTTTATGAGAGCATCATAACAATGTTTATCACCCATTATAATATCATTTAAAATAATTCTATTGTTTTTATGGGTGCTAAAATAGTTATTTGGGCAAATAACAATGGCATATTCTTGATCACTTCATCCAACTATCACCCTCAAGGTAATGGGTTGGTTGAATCTACCAATAAGAACTTGATCAAAATCATTAAGATAACCCTGAAGCATAACCAAATATCTTGGTATACCAAACTAAAGATAGCTTTATGGTCTGATAGGATCACTCCCAAGAGGTCAATAGGTAATTATCCTTTTGTGTTTATCTATGGAAGGAAAGCTAGGCTATCCATATCTTAAGAGCTGTTAGCCTTGGAATTAGCACACCAACTAGAGTTGCTTGATAACACTCCCATGAAAGTGAGATTGATATAACTAATGGAGTTATAAGAGACTCGAAGTGAGGCTCATCAGGCCATAGAGCATCACTAGGTACTGATGAAAAGGCCTTTTGATAGAAGGGCGATTCTAAGATCATTGTAAGAACGTGACATAGTCTTGAAATGGGATGAAGATAGAGAAAATTTGGGAAATCATACTAAGTTTTATGCTTTATGGAGTGGACTATATGTCATCACCAAGTGAAAATAAAGCAATTCCTTTTAGTTAGCAAAGATGAATAGAGAATAATTGCCTATCCCTATGAACACTTAAAACCCTACTATTGAGAGTTGAAGGTCTATCTTGTAAATATTAGGTTAGATGTGTGTTTCCCTTCTTGTTGTGTTGTGTTCCAATAATTTCTCTTAAGCACATGTGTGTTTTTCTTAGTTCTTTATTTTGTGTTTATTCCCTATTGTTTTTTGTTGTTTGGTGTGTTGTTTAAGGTAGTTTATGTGTCAAACCTATTGTACATGTGACCGCATGCCCCAATAGATAGGATTAGACAATTTTTCATGGCATAACAAGCATACCACTCCTAGGAAATCACCAAATATGTTGACCATTTTTTCCCACAGGCCAAAATAGGTCAATTGCCTTATAGTCATAATCTTGTATAGGGGATTTTTGTAATGTCATAGGGTATGTTGTGGATTTATTTGATGTCATTTAATATGCCATTTTAAGTGGGTCATAGCATATCCTAGTCCTTGTATCTTTTGGTGTCTTAAGAATCATTTTGATCATATATGTGAGTAGTTTATTTTCATGGTGTTGAGCAGTTGCAGAGTAGGTCTAGAAAAGCCTAAGGTTGCACTTAGGAGTCTTGTTAAACTTTTATCCAAGTGATTGGATCATTCACATTTCCTTCAGAGGAAGTTTACACACAAATCCTACAACAAATATACAAGGCTTAATTATTTTAAGACTTTTATTTTAGGGTTTTTAGCTAAGTGTCAAGAATTATTTCAGACATTTTTCCAAAATAATTTCCCCAAAGGGTTATTTCTTTGAAGGGCACTTAGAAAAGGTTCCAAAGGATATATTATAGGAAAGTAGTCCAAATCATAATTTTTGAAGGGTTTTTTCTTCAAGCAAAGTGTCCTCTACATTTTTCCTGAGGGGCACTTTTTCTTCACCAAAGGGTCCAATGCAAAAATATTGAAGGGTTAGTTTCTCAAGCAAGTATCCTCTTCAATTTTCCCAAAGGGTACTTTTCTCAGGAAAATGGTCTAAAAGCAAAATCTTGAAGGATATTTCAATGGGAAAGTGGTCCAAATCAAATTTTTTGAAGGGTAAGTCTTCAATGAGGTAGACCAAATAAAAAGTCTTAAAGGACACTTTTCAAAGCTTTGAAGGACACTTTTCAAAGGGAAAAGGGGGCTATTTTAAAAAGGTTGAGACCCTATGAGATGCCAAAAATGCTTGGAATGGCTTAGAAGTGCATGGTATCCATGTGGTTGTTCATTTGATTTATTGATACACTTGGGCCTAATAATAGGAACTCTGAGTAGGCACTTTGCTGATGTCACCATTACCACGTGTGGATGAGTCTGAGAGACTTAATCAAATGGGTTTGATCATTTTTGAGATTAGAACATATGTGATAATTTTTGGGTCCTCTAATGACTCAAATATAGAGTTATGAATGTGTAAATTTGGCTCTTTAGTCACTTTTTATGTGTTTTCCCATACTTAGACATTTTCAATAAGTTTTAGTAGATCTGAGTGAGCATCTTCACAAAGCTATATCCTACACATATGGTAGCTACATGAGAAAGTAGTCACATGGGTTTGTTCATCTTGTTCCTAAGTTGTTATACACCAATTTTGAGGTCCTCCACTAAAGTACAAATATAGTTATCCATGTGCAAAGTTAGGCTCTCAAGCATTTGTTCTAAGTTTCCCATCCTTACTCATTTGAGCTCAATTGTCACTAAGATGTCATGTAGAAGCAATTATGGACCAATTAACTTAAGCACTTAATATATCCACCTGAGAGGCTTTTGGTACCATTGCATCAAATGGGTTTTCTCTTTATGGCATCATGAACATCTCATAAAAATTTGGTGACTCCATGACTTTTGCACTTCAATTTATTGGCCTCCAAATTTAGACCTATGTAGTAAGACATTCATGTAAATGTCAAGTTTGAGCCTTGAGAAGTAACCGTTTAAATTTAAATATCCTAAGGATTAATGTAGTGTTTCCAAGTGACAAGATCATAGGATCTTAAGTCAAGATCTAATGGTGCATAGGTGACTGATAGTGTTAGTGGGTTTGGAAGATCTACAGTGCATGATTAATCATGTGATTGAAGATTGACGATGAGCGTGAGTAAAAATGGTCATTGAATCTCAAGGTAAAATGTGTACATGATAAGTGTCAAAGACACATTCAATTATTAGAGGATCAATGGCTTGTAGGCATCTACACATAGGTATATCAATGACATGGGATGAATGAACTAAGAGAGCTCAAGGGGTCGACACGTGGCACAAGTGCATGAAGCTATAGGTTGATATAAATATCTTGAGGATTAATGCACATTCAACATGTGGCATAAGTGGAGACAAGATTGAAATTTCAAAGGTAGATTTGAGGGCTTGTGTTTGTTCATATCTAGAAGATCTAACAGATTGAATTAAATTTAATGTGTCAAAGAGCCAAGTTGGATTTTGACAACCAATTATATTAAATATGAGCCCATGAGTTTTTGATGAAGGTTGATAATCCATTTTTTACCATTAAAGCAAGGTTTTTTAAGGTCTTCCTAATGCCATTGAAGCTCATTCAAATTCTATGGAGTGGTCAATATGATATAGTCAAGTACAAAGAATATATCAAAATACCACTAGATATCAACCCTTGACTCTTATAGTAATATAATGACTATAGGAAAACCAATAGTCTAAGATTGGTTTTCCATTTATAGTGGACCCATGATCTGGGTGAAGTAAGAGATGGAATTTCAATGGGTGTCATGAAGGCATACACATAAGCCCCAATGGTCTCATCTCTAGGACTAACTACATGAAAAATACCCTTCTCTCCACTTTGGTATGCATCAACAAACCAGTCATGGGTAGTATAGCATCAGGACAAATCTCTAACTACTTGATTCCACTATTGAAACTTTTTGGGAGGATCAAAGGGGAGAATGATGTAACTGTGAAACCATTTAAGGTGAATTAGATCAATTAAATGGTTTGAATGAGCATATTTATAGAGGTAGTTGTAACTATGGTTCAAATTTTTGAACTTATTGATTCCCCTTATGAGTGCCAAGTCCCCCTTTCTCTTACGGCCTTTGTTCTATAAGTATAGCTCTTGAGATATTGTAAAAAAAAAACCCCACCATGTATGGAAAATTCTTGTTAGATTAATGTTATATTCTACTTTTGAACATTAATACAAGTCTGTATCTAAATTTTGAATAATTGCCTAAGTTTGCAAGTGATGTATGGTGATGAGGAGTGATAATTATCTATCCTTCCTTCCCTTATCCTTTCATGTCTGAGTAGGACTTCCTAGTCTAATAGGTCATATAGAGTGTATTCTAGTGTGTAAATCTCTTCAAGTGTACAATTGTCCTTTGAGTGTGTAATCTACCCTATAGTTCATTTACCTTGTCTCGCTAGTCACATTTTGTCTCTATATCAAAATACTCATTTTAGAATCTATTAAAACTTAAAGACTAGTCTATATTTTCTTTTTCAGTGTGGTAAAAATATGATGGTCATGTGGGAAACATTATTAGTGCATCAGCTCCCTTAGATTAGGTTTATTTCATACAACTTATAGCTCTTTTCCCATAAGTAAGAATTAACATAAGTGAAAGCATTTTAAGATACATTCAGGGAGCTAGCCCTTAAAATCTAGAGGCTCACTTCCACTCTAGGTACACCCACATACCTAGAAGTGTTCCCATGTTTCCCATATTTAGAGGAGGATTGAACACCCTCTTCTAGGGTACAAGATTTAGTGACAATAGTACCATTTATTGGTTAGATCAAATACACCTAGGTTGCTCTAGCATCTTTCCTTCAAAAGAGAATTAAGATGACTATCCTAGTGGCAAATATCCCAATTGTATATGTAATCCTACTGAGAAGAAACTTCTACAAATAATTAGGTGGATAAATCCAATTAGATTTTTCTCATGCTATGATTTCAATTAAAGTGGTTAAGTAATGCCTAGAGCTTGGGTTGAAAACTAAATACATAGTTTAGAATATATATTATCCTAGAGTAAATATTTTATATAAAGACACAAAAATATAGAATTATATGTTCATGTCAAAGGGTGAGAGCACATAAGTGAGTCCCACTTGGCATCCAAGTCCATCCAAACCCCAAAAAAATTGGGGTTTGAACAAACCCCCTTCATTCAAACCCCCATGTGTACTTTTTGAAGGGGGTTCAAATGAACCCCCTTCAAATGAAGGGGGTCAAAGGTTTACTTTATATGTTTGATTAATTTAAATAAATAATCCAATGAAATGATTTGTTCAAAGGGGGTTCAAATTAAGGGGATTCAAATGAACCCCCTTCATTCAAATCCCCTTCGTTCTAACCCCATGTGGCATCAAATCCTCACCCATTGAAGTGAAAACCTACTATTGGCCTAAAATTTCCACTTCATATGCCACATATTAGGATGAAAAATTCAAATAAAAACTGTGACTCTAGACATAAATAGGTACTTTTATGAGCTTTCTAATAATATGATTTTTTATAAATTTTAATAATATTTAATATTTATTTTTATTTATTTAGTAAAATATGATTATTTATAAAATAAAGTACCATATATTTGAGGCAATGGGAAAAATAGGAGATTATGGCAAAAACAAATTGAAAAATAGGATATTATGCCAAAACAAATTGAAAAATATTGATGCACTCAAATTTAAATTCCTTATGCCAATGGTGAAAACATTATTCTATTTTGACATATATATAAAAAAAATACCATGAGGAGAAGTCATAAGCATTGATATTCCCTACCTTGATCATTAAAAAATTAATAAAAAAATATTTTTTATCAAAAAATTATTAAAAAAACAATCTTACACTACGTCCATGTTTCTAAGACCTCTTTGTAAAAAATATTGAGAAAATATTATGTTTTGAGAAAATTATGAGAAGAAATCAATTACTCAATAAAAAAATTGTACACAAAACATACACAGTATGTATTTAGGTATTAAAAAATCTATTTTTTATTTTTTTATTTTTTCAAAAAAATAATAAATTTAATCTACACTTAAAATAAAACATTTCATTAGTTTACATAATTTTCACATTTTATACGGTTAAGTCACTATTGTCTATACAAATTGAAAAATGTTCACATTTTAATTTCTTGTTGTCCCCTTTATACCAAAAAATGGGACATAGTATTATGCTCCAACCCCAAAATAATATTTAAATATGCTTGTGGTTATTAAATTTAATTCTAAAGACATATAGACTCTTGAGTTTGATGTAAGTTATTCCTCAATTGGTGTAAGTGCAAGAGTCATTATTATGTCTCCAAGCAAGGAAGTTTTTCCTTTTGCATACAGATTGTAGATTAAATGCACTAACAATATTATAAAATATGAAGCCTTACTCTTTGGATTATAGGTTTCTAAAGAAATGGGAATCAAGAATTTAAAATTAAAAGGTGATGCATATTTAGTTGTGAAGCAGATCAAAGGTCAATATCAAGTGAAGAATGATTGTCTAAAGCATTATCAAAATAAGGTATGGGATATCATTGAATATTTTGAAGTTTTCTTCATTATAGTTGTTCTTAGAGATAATAATGTAAAATTGAATTTACTTGTATCAACTTTAATGTTGATTCCTCATTCTGATATTGGAAAATTTAAATACATTATTGAATTGGTGTACATACGTAGTGTGCTAGATAACTCTTAAAATTGGCAAGTTTTCAACAATGATCAACAAATTATAATTTTTATTGAAAAAAATAAACATATTCATAAATATATATTTGAAGGAAGTGATTCCAACACACATGGAGTATTTATTATAAACTGAGAAAGGGAAATTGTTGAAGAAAAAATGAAAAATGAGTGATTAAACTTAAAGATAAAAATTTCCCTAGAGGTTTAGTCTCACTAGAATATATTTTTGATAAAAATGATAGATTTATCAAAAATAGGATGCATAAATACTCTCCCAATTCAACCAACTATGAAAAAGTGAACATTGGATCTAGAGAATAACCAAGGTTAGTCAACATTGGTAACTTTGTTTATCCAAAGAGCAAATAAATTTATTTCACTTCTTCAAAAATACATTCTTACATTTATCTCAAATATTTTCAACCAAGAGAGATGTAACATATAGTGCCTCTTAGATTTTATGTAAATACTTTCAATAAAAATCAAAGGAAATATAATCCAAAGATAGTTGGTACTATTTTTTATGAGGTTCAAAAAATGTTGAATGAGTGAATCATTTTTCCCATTCATCATTCAACATGGGTTGAAAATATAGTATCAATTCATAATAAAAATGGAAAGATTAGGATATGTGTGAAAATTTAAAATTTGAACCAAGATTATCTAAAATATAATTATCTATTCCCAATTATGGATCAGGTGCTTAGAGAAAACATGGGCTCATAAATGATTTCCATGTTGGATGGTTTTTTAGGATATAATCAAATATAAGTGGCCAAAGAAGATCAACACAAAACTACCTTCACCACTCTATGGGGAAAATTTACATATCAAAGAATGCCTTTTAGCCTCATTAATATGGGAACAACATTTTAAAGAGTAATGGACCTTGATTTTAGTGATTTAAAGAATTAAACAAATATATTTTATTTGGATGATTTGATAATTTTATTTAATAAGAGATGACCATTATGAACATTTAGAAAGTGTTTTAAAAATGTCATCTTCATGGTATTTCTCTAAATCTGAGAAAAAATGTATTTGGAATAATTGAAGGTAAAAAATTGGGAATATTATTTCAAAATAAGGAATCAAAATTGATCCTAAAACAGTTGAAGTGATTCAATTTTTGTCTTTACCAACCAGTAAGCCTGAAGTTCATTCTTTCTTTAGTAAAGTTAACTTTTTGAGAAGATTCGTACCTAACTTTGAAAAACTCACAAAGTATATCGTAAATGTGATGACAGTAAACCTTAATTAAAATGGAAAAATGAAGGTAAAGATGTTTTTTAAAATATAAAGACTACAATCGCTCATCCACCCATTCTAATATGACCTAATTTCAAAAAAAAAAATCATCATATATTGTTATTCTTCTGATCACACTTTATCAACAATTTTGATTCAGAAGAATGATGAAATGATTGAATCATTGATTGCTTTCATGAGTTGTAGTCTTAAAGAATATGAACTCAAATATTCCTTTATTTAAAATTTGCATGTGTAGAGGTCAAAGCAATCAAATAGTTCAGATATTATATTTTAATTATCATTACATTATGATGGTGCTAGATACAGTCATGAAATATATTTTGAACCAACAAGAAGTTGGATTGAATAGAATAAATTGGATTATAAAATTTTAGGAATATGATCTAAAAATCAAGCCTACCAAATTTCTTTGAGGTAAGGGATTGTGTTAGTGCATGGCATAATAGATTAATAATTAGGGATTACTTGTTCATCAAATGATGATGACCACTAAATAGATAACTTGTTATTGGTATTATTTATTGATTTAAAAAATGAATGGTATTTAAACATGACATATTTTCTAGCATATAGAGAATTTCAGCCACATCTAGATACCAAACAATGAAGAAATCTTAAACTGAAAGCATGTAAGTATGTTATCTGGGATGACACTTTGTTCCAAAACAATATTGATGGTTTCTTCCTAAGATGTGTAGACAGAGAACAAAAAAAGAAACTTCTTTAATCTTTTCAATACCTAACCTATGGTGGTCATTTTTCTACATTGTTAACATCATTCAATATTTAGAGTGTTCATTACTATTAGTCTTCCTTATTCAAATATGCCAATGAATGAGTGATAAAATGTGAAACTTGTCATTAGGCCAAAATTTGTAGCTTTTTCACTCAAGCCAATTGTAATTGAAGAGCCCTTCCAACAATGGGGATTAGATTTAATTAGAATACTCAATTCTAATTAAAGTGTTAGTCATATGCATATTCTCATAGTGACATTATTTTATGAAGTGGGTTGAAGCAATTCTAGTAATGTAAACAACTTTAGAGCTAGTCTACAAATTCATCAAACATAACATTATGGTAAGATACTACATTTTGTACCAATGAGATGTGGGTGAGGTGGTAAAGTGACTTGGTTGCTACAAGCACCACCCAGGTTCAAATCCTAGCTGGTATTGGAGATCAATTGTGGCTAATCATTAGTATTGGGCCAATTATGGCCATTGATGGTATTCACAAGCTAGTTATGGCCATTTTTAGTAATTTTGGTACTTGCATACTTGGGGATCTGGGCCCCTGATTGTGTCCCAGACTGGTTGAAGCTCTGATCAAAACCATATAAGGGTAAATATCCCAAAAAATTGAATCTTTCTAAAAAAAAGATATTGCATTCCTAAAAATATTATAATAGACAATGCATCCAATGTTTATTCAACTGAATTGGTTAGTTTTTTTATGGTTATGGCATCTCTGTGTCTCATTCCTCATACTACTATCCACAAGGAAATCATGAAGCATAATCTACCAACAAAAAATTGGTTGCTATCATTCAAAATCTTGTAGATGAAAATAAGAGGAACTAGCATAAGAGCTTGTATGATTCATTATGGTCAAATGGTATCACTCCCAATAAAGCCATAAAAATTTTCCTTTCTTGTTGTTGTATGGAATAAATGTTTCAATACCAATAACACTTAAATTAATTACATTGGAATTGGTGAGAGCAATTGAAAATCAAAATTTTTAAAGTCCATTGGGTAAAAGGATCCTTTATTTGAAAAATATTGAAGAGGAAAGAATATGTGTTATCTAGGATTGCAGAATGTCAAGCTCAAGTCAAAACATTATTTGACAAGAAAGTAAATAAAAGTGATTTTTAGGTTGGAGATCTTGTTCTTATATGGGATAAGTAAAGAGAACCAAAAGGGATCCATAACAATTTTGATTCTCTATGGATGGGTTCATTCAAGATTAGGCACTTTTGTAATGACAATACTTTTTACATGGTTTATTGAGATGGTATGCACCTTCCTTTACCCTATAATGGGAAATATTTGAAGAATTATTTTAAATTAAAGCAAATTGTTCCCTACATGAAAATAGGTGAATTTAGGATTTAGTTATGTTTGTTATTTTCTATTCTTTTGGTCATGTTGTCCCATTTTTCATTTCCTGTGGGCTCCTATTTGTTTCCTCCTTGTATTGTCATGTTTCCTTGATAAAGTATTTTTCAAGCTTAAAATGAATTCATTGGCTAATTAATAAAGCACTTGTATATGAAATTAGAGTTTGTATTTATACTTCATACCTTGTAGTTTAAATTTCCCAATTGAAGTAATATGTTGTCACAAAAAATCAAAACATTAATTTTTAAATTTTTTGTCTACGGAATCATTAAAATTGAGTATCTTTTTAGTGGTAATTTGAATTATCAAATCAATCTCTAGAGAAACCTTAAAATGATATTCAATTTTAAAATTGTGAGTAATGTTTACACAATTCTAAATTATCTCATTCATTCATGATCAATCTTCCCAAAACCCTAATAATTTGGGGTTTATTTCATATTTAGGGAGTTCAAAGGTCCATTTCAAAATGTAAAATTGTCTTTGCCAACTCATTATAACCTTTAAATTCCATTTTGTACATAAGAAATATGGATAATGTTTTTTTCTAGTTGTTTGCAAATTAAATTGCTTGGTTAAATTTCAAAGGGAGATTTAAGAAATATTCAATAGTTTTTTAGTTGTTCATGTAGATTTTGTAATTTTTTGCATATTATGGCTTCTAAGACTTATTTTTACATTATGTGGACTTAATAAGATCACTTTTCATGAAATTATCATTCTTAAGGATCGCTAAAATCTTAGTTTTCATGAATTGTTCACTACTCCAAGCCCACCACCTTTTTTGACTTCCATAAAACATTACTAAGACATGCAAATTTTAAAACCTCATATTGCATTCTATGGATTTTTATATCCCACTTTACATATAGAATCAATTTATAAATATTTGCATACCTTTTCAAGTCTCCAAATATCTATTTTAATCTTTCCACATGGATTTACAAACTATTCTCAGCTATTATTCCTTCTTTCATGCATAAAAATGTTTAAAATAACTTCTAAGGTAGTTTAGAATGATCTCTTGGTAGTTATAAATGGCATGCACAAGTTATAACTACAATATGAAACTTTCATAGCCTCTATATACAACCCATAGGTTTTATGAACTCATTTTTAAAATACAAAAATATTTTAAACCCCACCAACTTATTCAAAAAACTTATAAACAACTATGCAAGTCACCACGTAGTGTTCTAAGGTGGTTATAAAGGTAATTTCAATAGTTATTGAATAGTTTTACATAATAATGTGTGGATTTTATAGCCTATTATTACATTGTGTAGCCTTCATGAGCTCATTTTACATGTAAAATTCTAATCTCAAGCCTACCACACTCATTATAAACCTCCAAACAAGACTACAATATTCCATCAACATGCAACTAGTTTAAGTGTTGTTTGAATTTATACTCTACTTGCTCAGGGATTTGATTGCATTGT
Organism: Torreya grandis; assembly: GCA_037957365.1. Classification (NCBI taxonomy): domain Eukaryota; kingdom Viridiplantae; phylum Streptophyta; class Pinopsida; order Cupressales; family Taxaceae; genus Torreya; species Torreya grandis. The sequence continues at coordinate 1,359,517 of JARHVA010003545.1, read as the reverse complement.
ATATAACTTTATTCAAACCATTCTAAGCTATTATCCTTTCCAATAAACATGAAAAGAGTAACAATAAAATATATTGGTGGTTTTACATGGTTTTTGGTGGTTATATCGGTAGTAACAAGTTTAAAGCTACTCCATGCATTATTTATAACCTTCTTTTGCATTGTTTAACTTTTTTATGCCCATTTTTCATGTAAAAAAGATATCAATAATTTGAATTTCCAACAATAATATTCATATCCATTCTTTGTAGTATATATGACCGGTTTTTTCCAAGTATGGCCTTTAAATGGATATTTTGTATGCAAATTACTTTTTGCCAAAATAATTACAAGCTTCCAAACAACCATGCTAAGCTTCTACTAGTGTAATTTTCAAGTGATAGGTTTATATATTTATTTTTAATTATTTATTGCATGCTTGGTGGTTCTCATGATCCTTATGATTCTTTTTGAGACAATACATCTGAGTTAATCCTCCCCCACCACATGAAAATTGATTGAGCATATTATTCCTTACTTTTGGACTCCAAGACAATATTTTTATTACAATCTAGGTATATTAAACCCATGAGTATATCCATATAAATGATACTAAATAAAATAATAAATTTATATTAAGACTTATCAGTCTTTATTCTAATATGAAACTTACAGAATTCTTTGACCAAAAATTTCAAACAAGAAATTTGTATGCAAGAAGATATTAATAATATAAAGAGAAGTTTACAGTCTCATGATTGTTTGAAATATCAAGTTTTTCCCTTGTGGTGAGATTGAAAAGTGAATTTAAAGTAATGTACAACTTTAATAGCTTGAAACCATCAGATACATAGTGGTTTGAAATGTGATATCATGTTTTTCTCTTTGGAGGTCTTAAACAGGCCTAAACATTATTTAAAGTCTTCTCACAGGTTTAAGAAAACTATTGAATGCATAAAAATGTGTCCAAAATACCATTTTATTTAAAAGGTAATGATTTATCTCTCTCACAATTATTTTCTTTTCCTATCATAGTTATAGGAATTGACAATTACAAACAATCTAAAATGAGCTAACAAGAAACTTGTTATAAATTTGTGAAATCCTACATAACGTAAATAAAATATCAAAAGCTTGAGTTGGAAAAGGTTAAGGCTGAAATAATTCACAAATGATTTAAACTCAATATAAATTTTATTAAAACTTGGAGAATCTCATTTTGAGCTAAAACATCATTTTCATGCACTCAAATCCTCACATTAACTTAATCTCCATTTCAAATTTATTTTTGAATCCAAGGTATCAAATGGAAAGATAAATATTCTCATTCATTCCATAAATAAATTAGATGAACATTTAGATTAGTTACAGTAAGTGATTTGGTCTAACATTGTGTGTTTATTTCTCATACAATTGAGATAGGCAAACTAGTTATTAGTTGGTCAAATTAGAACATGTGAATGCATGCTTCACACTATTTACAGTAATTATTTAAGTTGATCATAAATTCAAAGTGCACATGCTTAAATATTCATAGAAAGAGGAGTTAAATCTAGTTTCAGTGATTGAGTAAGGTCCTTCTTAGTAAAAAATATTCTTCTTCTTCCTGATAACCACTCAAAATCACTTTTTATATCTCTAACTTTCTATTTATTTGTTGCACTTTTTATGATCACTTAAAAGGGTCATAATTATGTTTTTAAATATTTTTGGTAAAAGTAACTATAAAGTAGAATTATTTTACTATAAAGGTGGTTATAAAGTAGTTATTATGTGGATATGAGGTTGTTACACCTTCATATCCTATAAATACAAGTTATATTTATTGTAAATGGGTTTTTTGACACACAAATAAATTTTATCAAAGAAGAAAGAGGAGTTTTATATGTTATCATGGTTGCTTGGAAGAAACTAGTGGAATAAGTGGAAGAAACTCATAAAAAATTTCAGTATTTATTTAAAATATTTAAAATTAGGAACATCAAGAGAAAGTAGGGAAATAAAGTTTTATTTGTTTCTTAGAAAGAATACACGGTTATTTATAGGTCTTTTTAATCTCAAAATATCCATGGTGTATTGAATTCATGTTTATTTTTGAAGCCTTTCTCTTTGTCTTTCTGAATAAAACAATTTACATATCATATTGATCGTCCAATCTATTAAACTTTAGGTAGTTATAAAAATTCTTTGTGTTTAAACTATTAAAGCTGCCCTTTCTATTTCCTCTTAATTCTCCTTTCTCTCCTCCTACTTTTGGGTTAAAATTATAAACCCACCCATAAAGACATATTTTTGTTGTAAATATTTTCTTTCTCAATTTTGTTGTTGTCTTTAAATACATGTATCTATGGATACTAATAGGAGAAGGACTCATTCCCAACATCATTAACCAAAAAAAATTATTTGTCCCCTTGACAAAAAAATTTATCCAACAGGATCTCAATAACCTAATGTTAGATTCACGTATCATTATATATTTTTAAAACCTTTAGTACATGAGTTGTGGCTTATCCTTTACTAATGGTTTCATTGCACCTAAACTCACTATATTTTATGAAAAATCCATTTTCATCCCCTTAGTTTCATATATGCCTCTTGATTAGATTAGATTTATAATGATAACTTATTTCTTAAGGTTTTTTAAATAATTTTTAAGGATTATGCATTAGATTGGTTATGTGTCTTTCCAAGTGGTTTCATTTATTCTTAGACAAATATTCATTCAACATTAGCCCCAAGGTAACCTTTTCATAATTATCTCAAGTCACACAAGCCATAAAATAAACTATCAATCATTATGTGATTAGATTCAAGACCTTGACAAATATAATGACTTACCAACTACCAAATAATTAACTTCAAAGCATATTCATAATAGTATACTATCGATTTTAAAATAAAAAAGTGCCTTTTAATGTTTACCCATATTTCAATGATTTTTTTCATGTAGTTAAGACACTTGAAACCACTGAGGATCACATATGCTCCACATAGTATACAAATCAAAAAATAATAAAGTCTCTATGTTAAAATAAATTATCGTACACTAAAACCTATGAATTATAATAGGAAATTATTTCATATTATAAAGCAACCAAAAAAATTCTCTCATCCTCTAACAAGGAGCACCAAATATACAAAACATATCTTGAAAATTTTGATTGGTTATGACTTGATTACTTTACCACTAATAAGGGATTGTGATAATTTAAAACCATTTCCTAGATATTTTAATTCTAATAAACATTGTGGTTGTCATAGAGTTAAATGGAATTATACCAACATGTGAATGAATTTGAAATATAAAATATAATATTTCATTATTTTTGGTGATTTGAAATAGAATATGCACATTTAATTATAATAATTAGAACTCCCACTCATAAATAACAACCAACTAAGGTTAACAATATTTATATGGTATAAAAATAAAAATGAAATATAAGACACAAGCACATGGAATATTCTTATGACAATCAATATTGAAATGAATAAATATATAAATATCCCAATTGTATTCATTAAAAAATATATACCATAATATGAGTCATATATTAGACATATACCCATTCACACATTTATAGAAGGCAAATATAGAAATGGAATAATGATAGATAATTATTTGCTATTGAATATATGTACCCAAAAATTTCATTATATCCGTGGTCCTAGTATGGATGACTCAACTCATATTCCATCTTATCTTATGTAAAGACCCCAAAAATTGAATTAAATATCTTTTTATCAAGTATAAAGTTAAATTTTCCTTTTTACAAGGATTGTTTCATGAGTCTATACTTATCATGTGACATTCCTACTAATTTTTTTTCTAGAAATAAGCATTTTCCATACTAGAAAACAAACATAAAAATGTGGAAAAAGGAGGGTCAAACTCAATGTTAATGCATTTAAATGTTTGACCGATTGTGCCTACATTTTAAATACAACAATGGGATTTATACTATGTGTGTAACTAATCTATGTATATAACCTCTAAAGACAATTGGTTCTAATTCCTATCCTAATGCTAATCTTTCTAATCTAAATCCATAAAGGGAAAATTGAAGGGGGTAAATATTTAGAGAAATAAATAGACATAAAATTGATGATACACCAAAATAAGAAATGGAATTTATTCTCTTTATTGATAATCATGAATCTAACAATATGTAATAAATAAAATGAACTCAACTTAAATAAAATTAAATATTAAGGGTTAGATGAAAGACAAAGTTATAGCAACAAGACCAATAAAAATGGGTAAGAAAATGAGGGTCATAATACTTATTATTACTGGTAGAAAATAAGCATAATTTCTCTAAACCTTAATGTTTAACCTTTTTTGGATTTAAGGGTAAATATAATAGTCTAATAAACTAATGAGAAGACTATTATAGGAAGCAAGACAATTAAATAATTCAGATTCATAATATGTTTTGATACAGTGCTAAATTATATAAATATGCTAAATATAGAAAGTACAATGCCAAATAATAATTTGATTGTTAAATAATGAATAAGTAATAACAATTAGATTATTTAATGATGCACAAGTATATTTGATAAGTTTAGGTGTAAAAACAATTAGGATGATGCTCAGGTATGATTGTTCATATTCTATAAATTAGCAGTATGTCAACTTGGACACTGTCATCAAAATAGGGACACTAGTTATGATGCTTCTATATTTAAATTGATGCTTTTGTATATAATTAAGTACATGTACTTTTATATATAAAAAATCTACACTTGATAGGGTTCCCTGTCACCTTATATATTATTGATTCAAATCATGTGCACAAGTTCCAGATATTAGTACGTAGCTCAAAACCCTAGATCCTCCAATTAGGGCATGTCACCTTGAAAAACAAGGGTAAATGAGTTCAAATTAAGTTTAGTTGACCTCAAAGACCTTTCTAATTATGAGTGATACCTACATAGTCATATAATCTAAAGAGGGCCTCAAACCAATGTAGTTTTCCCCTTATGTTGGATTGTGTGTAAACAATTGTGTAATATATTATATGTGAGTGCATGTAGTGATCTAGCTTGTAACTTGAAAAATAACTCTCATGGGTTTCTCTTTGGATGCTTCAAACCTATAATAATACTATTCATATGAATAATATGGAAATAGGGAAGAATAGGGAAATTTTACAAGCTTGAAAGGTGATTTTAGATAGATGTGTGCTTGAAAATTACTTAATATTACTTAATGATAATGAATGGTATTTGGATTGTATTTATAAAGAACTAATCTAACATGAGGTTTAAAATAACACTATAAGCCAACTTGTACACATCAAAATATTTTAAAATTTGAGTGTTTTTGAGGTATGAACACTAGCATTAGAACTGGGACACTGGCATTGACGTTAGTATCCCAATCTAGATGATAATGTTTAGGAGAATAGGAAATGTTGAAGATTTTTAATTGATAGTGATTGATATATAAGATTTTAAATATATTTTAGGCCAAGGTGATCTAACTAATCAGAATATTAGGATCAGACAATAATATAAGCATTTAGGCACAATAATATGATGAACATGAGCCTTTTAGAAGTGGTAATGTTGTGAAGTGAAGGCTTAAGCCATGAGTGATATTTTCCAAGTGTAAAAATTTAACTTATCATATAAAATCTAGTTTTATCATCTACATTTTTCCCCCTTTAATATAGTAATTCATATTGATAAAATTACTAGGTTAAATGAAAATAAATGCATATTTTGGTGTGTATAACACACCTTAATTTGACTTGAGCCCTATTTTAATCTATTTTTTGTGTATTACCTACAACAAAGATCATGTTATGATGTAATTAGTGCATATAATTTTAAATTTGAAATAATTGAAATACTTGAAAGAAAAGAGAGCAAGGAAGGAGTACACGTGTGTATTAATGCAACCATATTCCCCTTGGTAGTTTGATTTTTTAATGATGCTTTATAGCTAAAGCACTAGTGAGAGGTTCAAATTAAACCTTTAATAACTAAAGAATAAAATTGGAGGTTGTTCATGCCCCTAATCTCATGCAAGGGTGAGTTATGCCAAGGCCATAGAATGCATTGAATCTTGATCATATAACTCAAGTGTATACATAATCTATCCAATCTCACCCAAGTCTAATGGTATAACCATATCAACCTTAAAAAATAGGTAATTATAATTCCATTGACGGTGTTGAATCTTGATCCCACTACTCAAAAGAGCCAACTATTATATACAAATAAAGACTCAAGTGGTGCATCTTAGTAAGGTCAATGTATATATAATCTAAATGTGTATCTATAATTTTATGCATTTGCATGGAATTTGAACCTAAAATTTATCTCAAGCTGAAGTATCTATCAAAATGTAACCTCTTCTTCATGACTGTGTATGATATTTATCACACAAATATGAGAAACCATGTCTCAAATCTATGAAAATTGGTGCTAAATGTATAATATTCTATCCCATATGTTTATCTAAATCATGTAAATGTTATTTAATTCTAAAAATTATGCCAATCATGTGTATTTAGAGTCATGTATCTATGATAATCTCCCCACTAATATTCCCCCTTGAGGTGAGGGGAATGAAACATGACAATCCCCTTATCTAAAAAGGATAAGATAACCATGTAATATTTGTATCAATCATGTAGTAAAAAATCATATAGTGGTATCATGTCTAAGTAGATATATCAATGAATCTCACATTATCCAAACATAGAAATTGATAAGATGAATGATATGGATCATGGAAACATATATAAGTAACAAGCACCTCAAGCACACACACATGAGAAATCAATGTCACACAAAAGGGTTCTAAGGAGACTGCAAACAAGTGGCATGTTTAGATGTTGCAAACTCAAAGGAGAGGACATATTTAAATTTCCACATTTGAAATAAAAAATCAATACTCATGGCATGGTGGCTAACAAACAAGGAACATGTTCAAATGTTACACAATCAAGACAAGGTATCGAACAAGAAGTACACTCAAGTAAGCCATGTGAAAATATGAATAAGTGAAGTATAAGAAATTATCATAAACATATCATACTAGTCCCTACATGCACTCCATATTTATACATTATTCATTATGGCACTAAAACATCTTGGCATAAAAATTAATGTTAATTCTGTGTCTCTAATTTTTCCATGCCCAACACTACATCATAGGATATAAAGGGTATATTATGAAAATATAAAATGGTGGGAAATATTCCTAGATCCAATACATAAGAATGAATCAATAAGCTAACAATATTATTAATCTTAGTATCCATATCAACCATCTAAGGGGTTGACTACATATAACCTACTAGTCTACAATGGTCAAATACAATTGGTAAGATAAAATAATCTAATGCTTTAGATTCAAAAATAGCTAACACTAGTATTCCTCCAATCTTACATCTTCCTCAAATATTGTTGCGTGATGTTTGGCTTGATAATCATCCATTATGACTTACAATTTTTGGGCATACTTAACTTTAGGAATCTATGGGTATCCCTATCATAATGAGTTTCTCCAAAATGGAAAAACCCTTCTTGTGGTCTCAAACTTGTAAAAGTACCTATGTTGGCCTAAATCCTTTTGATACCTCCTTACCCAAATTGTTGAATCTAATAAGGTGCTTGACCTTATATCTAGTGGTGAGGTCCCTAAATTAGACATTGGGTTGGTCCTTGTCCCCATATTATCCACTTGTGATTCCTTCATGGACCTTTTAGGGGATATCTCTAGTCTTGTCTTTACTAGCCCTTATGTTGGCCATGTTACGAGGCCCACAAATAGCCCTATTAATGGGGTTGTCAATATACAAAAACACTTATAAGAGGTTGTGGGTTCCCCCATGATTTAATATCATGTTGTTTACAAATATAATTTATGAGGTACTCATGCACCTTTTAGGTCTCGCCCCTATTTTTTTCTACAATCAATTCCCTTTTGACAACAACCTAACGGGCCCTTGGGCTAAGAAGAAAAACAATACTGACCAAATTATAATTAATCCCTCTAATTAAATGATTCACTAGCATCTCCTTTTCCTTTTAAAACTCAACATAATAGATGGACTCAAGGAATCTGTCCCCATATTCTGTAATAGTACCCCACATTGTCAAAGGGCATGGAACTCATCAATCATATGACATTAAAATTGTATAGAGATAAAGGTTCTTAAACTAATTTTTTACCTATTCCCAAAAAAGAGTATCAATTTCAATAACACTCTCTCAATTTCCATAACATTCTTCATCTTTTTGTTCCCCCACCAATCCAATGTTAATCCCTTTAAGTTAGTATCTAGTCAAGATCTGATGTTTCTTGAATACCAACATGTACTAAATAAATAATTAAGTAATATTTTATAGCCAGAACTTTGATTTATCCCCATCCATTTAATTGGTAAATTAAAAGGCCTTAATATATTGAACTCAAGGATATGACAATCCATGGGTTTCTACCCATATCTTTCATGCCAAGGTGATAGTGATCTACGATGATTTCTCCTTTGAGATAGTCATCTATGGTAGTAATATATGGGTGATCATGATCAATGATATTCCAAAATAGGAATCTCAATCTATGGCATCCCTCATGGCATGAATCTCATCCTTGAGTTATTACTACCTCTTATAAATGATGAATTTGAAAACCATTTTAGTGACCAAACAATAATCACTAACTCCATTAGTTGGAAGGGTAAGGCACTCTTAGGCCACCTCAACTAGTTGTTAGATAACCTATAAATTTTGAGGTTAAATTTTGGTGAGATCCCCATGAGAATTAAGATAAGGTCCTATAAGTGTAGCCCAATGTTATAGATAAATCTTAGGCTCTTTATATTTGAACCCTTCCCTACCAAGGTTGACAACTAACTATTGTAGGGATTTATGTCCCAATATTCTAGCCAGTAGTAGACCTACCTCATGATCCATATTATGTTAAAATGGAATTAATTACATAGTTTCCCAAAAAATCACATTATATAATCATAATCAAATATTGTTGTGAACTTAAGATTTCAATAAGGGGAGATTAGTGCCGTTTTAGTGAGGAAATAAAATCCAAAAAAAAACACACTAATAAACTAACACCTTAAGATTAGATCTTAGGGGGAGCTTAGTGAAGGAGATCTATTGAAAACACAACTAAAAATGGAAAGAAATGACAATTTAAACACAATTGCAAATTTCTTACCAAAATCCTTGATTGTTTCAAAAGGTTATTTCATTGGCTCACTCGGTTTGTGCTTCAAAGGTCTTCATCAATAGAGATTTTGCAATCTCAACCTCCTCTTATTGGCTTTGTTGTTTTGTCTTGTGAAGATTTTTCAATAATTTAGAATAATAACAATATATCAAATGGCTTTTGAAATCATTTAATCATTATAAATTTAAACCAAGAGAGCTTAAAATTATGAGTGTGAGGCCTTCTATTTATAGCTTTTTACAAATGATCAAAATGAATATAAATCATCCATCTCAAGATGAATATGTGTGGCTTAGAATCCATTCAGTTTTTCAGGCTAAATCAATAAATTCCCTCATAAATATTTGGGATAGAGAGGCATGGATGGGCTTAATCAGATATTTGTGGCACTTATGGCTTGTGGATGCCACCCCATAGAATGATGTCACATAATGATGCATTTTTTCATAATCAATTTCCATTAATGAAATATTCAAAAATTTCCATGGAAATTTTACTTAAGCTCTTGATTTAAATTAAGTAGCCTTAAACATGATTTATTAATTTTGGTGCAAATCTTGGTAGTTGGTGTACAAATTAATCGAATTGGTTAAAATGTTGCATTAATGGATCAAAATTTGACTGGATTAGAATTTTAAGGCAAATTTAGATGAATTGGAACCATTATCTGATTTAAGATGTTTTTGACACAAAATAATAAAGGCACATGTCTCATGCAAGAAATTTGGTAGAAAAGAGCAATCTAGAGCACCCAAGTATGAAATTACCATTTTCACTAGAAATGATTTGATCAAAGTTAGGTATCACATAAAATTCATTGTCCCATTTAGGGATACTTTAGCCTAAATTGTCACTTGTATGTGACAAGCTCAAACCATTTAGATAAATTAAGTGATTTTGGCCTAAATTATGCATTTTTTATATAAATTGATCTAAAGCTTGGTTGGAGGTCATTGGTGGCTAGTTTGAGGTGTCTACAGTTGTAAACCCATAGTTATAGGTGTTTTAATTAAACTATGATACCAAAATGTAACACTCCAATGACAAAACATTGTAAAAAGTATTGAAATTTTTAATTGAAATAATGACATGACAAAATAAGTACCACCAAAAATCCCTTTTGTTGTAATGGTGGAGAAATAAAAAGATTACAACAAAACCCTCATTAATATGAAATGAGTGGAACCACTTGTTAAGGTCTTAGAATAACATGTTAGAGCCTATTTATGGGTTCATAGAAAAAATCAAATATCTACTTGATTACTCCCATCCTTAGCTCAAACCATCATAGGTAGGGTGGGCTAGGGTTTTTTAAATAAGTTTACTAGATTCTTAGATTGAAAAATCATCCTAAAGAGTATCATGTCATTCATAATATTAGGGCTCAAAATGAAAAAAATCCATATTTAAAGAAAGTGGCACCACATAACACAATGATAATTTATTGATTAAAATAATACCAAAAAGGTTTGTGGATAGGAGATCCCATGTCTAGAATTCCCAAGGTTGGATTAATTAATGGATTTTAAAAAAAATCAAGGGAATTTTATACCCATCCATTGGATCGAACCTCCTCAACCATTGATTTGGAAGGTTAAGAATACCTCACTCCATGGAAAGCACATGATCCTTCCTAATAAATTTTTCTAATCTTTCTTATATATTTGTTCTTGTATTGATTTATTTAGTGTTTATATTCATTATGATACTAATGATAGACCATCGAGCATGTTTAAATGAAATTTTTAGTTGTTTATTTTTGGTTGTCAATGATTTTGGAGTTGCCTATAAATTCATCCCATACTAAGTCGTAAACATGTCTCGTATGGCACTGTTTAGAGAATTAATGTAACTACAAGCCATCACAACTTCAATAAAACTATAAACATCCACAAACTATAATTTTAATAACAATAAAATTAAATTTATACTTCATTTATTTGATGCCTTTTAAATAAATGTCGAAGTTAATTAAATTTTTGAGGGCATTCTAATAGTCTCTATTTTTTAAAGCATTTCTAAGAGTAATTTTTTTTTTTAAATTTATATTTATGTTTAAAATAATTATTATAACTAAAATCCAACACAATACAATATAGTAATTAATTTTAACAATACAAAATTAAAATAATAATAAAATTAATATATATATATATATATATAATCCCCTCCTTTGATATATATTAATTTGTCAAATACAACATAAAAGCTGAGAAGAGGATAACTCTCACCTCCTAACCATATGATGTCATTAGGCATCAATAACGCTCATCAACCCTTGAGATCAAGAGGTGATCCAAGCCATTCTAGCACATACACACAATTAGATTGCCACACGAAATTAAGGGGATTAAATATTCATGGCTTCTATGTTATCTAACAATAATAACCATAACATATTATTCATGAACACATTAGAAAAAGGATAATAAAAAAAGGGAATGAAGGGAGCAAGAAGTTCAATTCTTAACTTGGTGCTAATCTACTAGAACCTTCTGTACTTCTTTAAATAGGGTTCCCATCTATATTAAGGGCAATTCATCAAAGAAGGGAATCAATTTATATCTAAAATAGATTTGACATATTTTTGAAATAATAATATACACTCCATGGAAATCCAACTCTTAAATATTTTATTGTAATTAGTATGTGGATAACATTTTGTAGATTCCATATAAAGGAAGAGAGAACTGCTATGATTTTTAGCTAGTTTAATAAGAGTAATTTTAATTTTTAAGGATCTTAGGAAAGAAAAGAAAATTGATATGGGTGTGGTTTAAAAACCTATTTGGTTGTGCATGCATTAAATATAAAATGTGAATATATCTACTTTGTCTTGGGAGGAATACTTGTAGATAAGAAAGCACTAAGGCAAACTTGTTCGTTAGATAGATAGTAAGGTAGATTGCCTATTGAGAGCTATATCCTAGAAGTGAGAGCTTCCTTAAGGGTTGTCAATCTACCTATTTTAAATAATTAATTTGATCAAACTTGAAATAACATACTTACATCAATAATAGAAGATTACTGAAATTGAATACAAGAAAAACTTGTTCAGAAAAGAGACTAAAAACGATCTAATTAGTGATAAACTGATTAGTATTAGTGCTAATAGGGTAGAGTATGGCTCAAAAAATAAAAAATTAGCCTATGAATGGTTAGGGACATAAAAAGGTGAATTTGGTTGGGTGTAATAGGTTTAAAATAGCTTGTTAGTTTTTGGTGCCACAAGTGACCATTGTTGGTCATGCAACCGTCACCGATCAACGATAACCATCACCAATCAAGCGACCATCATTAGTTGAGGGTAACTATTACCAATTAGGTAACCATCATTGGCTGCCTATCAATGAATCTAAAATTTAAATTAGGGTTTGGGTTTGTTGATAGATAGGATCTGTAAAGTGGATTATGGGAGATAGCTTAGGCTTAAAATAAAAACATGGTAAGAGAAAACAAGAAAATGAATACTTGTCTTACTAAAAATTAATTGGTGGGTGGTTGATGTGGATTTGCCTATTGGGGGAATTTGGGTTGATTCTGGTCGCATAATGGTACTTGGGAGCTTAGTGGAGGGTTGATGACAAGTAGGCTCCCTATGTGACAGTTCATAACACTTGATAATGTGGATTGACCTGATTGACCTATAAAAAGAGATTCTAGATACAAAGAGCTCTTGATAATAATTATAAATGGTTTTACCTCCCAAGCCTCTCTCTCTTATAGGCACAAGCAAGAGGTAGAAGCGGTTGTCCAAACTGGACTCGAAGAAGGCTTCTAAATATAATTCATCCATATAAAAGGCTCACAACTAGATTTAGACTATTGTATTTAGAAAATCAAAGTAATGGTTTTCTTGTAGGTTGCATGCTAAGTCTAAGCTATCTAACCTAACCATCACTTATTAGGGTGACCATCATTGGTCAAGGACCTAGGAAAAAGATAAGTTAAAATGGGTAAAAAGGTGAGTTAATCTAGATAAGTGACTAACTTGACTTTGAATTAGGTAAGTAGGCTAGGCTAAGTAGGTTTGTCAAACTATAGGTGTAGTCGACAGAGGTTCAAGAGAAACCAAAGGTATTATGATGACTAAGACCATGTGTTTAATTTTTTGCTGTCTACATTTTGCCCCTTTTCATTATGTAGCTTACATGAATGAGTAGTAAAACAAACATAAAGACTGGCTCTAGATATGCTTGCCCTGAGAGTAGGAGGAGGTGTTCCCCCCTCAAATTAGGAGATGGTGAAGTGAAACATAGGTAGTTATGGGTTTGATAATAGGTAGATGGTAGGTCATGAGGTAGGTGACAAAAAGAAGGTTTGGGCACATGAGATGCAAATTTGCACATAAAATGAGACAAAATGGTGTAATAGATAAGATTGCACAAAATATTATAATTTATAACATTGGTAAAAAGTAAGGGTCGGTGCTAAGGAGAATAAGTGACAAGTGAACCATGTGACTACCTAAAGGTGTGGTGGTTAGGAACACTCATAAATGCCAGTCTCCTAAGTGATTTTTATATCCCAATGGGTATCCAAGGTAGGAAGTACTCCCAAGGAAAACACAAATAGTTCAAGTGTCATGGGTATTTGAGGTAAGAAGTGCTTCCATTGAGACACAAGTAGGTTGATGTGTGTGAGGTGGTGCAAAATACAAAATGTCAACATGGCAATGTTATCACTATGATCAAGGGACCAGGCAAAAAGATGTCACAAACTTGCACACCAGATAGGCCAAAATAAACCAATGGTGAGGTGATGAGGTTGTTAGGTTGGTGGTCATGGCTGAGATGACTCTATATGCACAAGGAACATGGACATTGCCTACATAGTTATGTGGATGTAATATCTAACAAAACTTTAAGCCAAAGGTAGTTCTTCCCATGTGGGAAAGATATGGCTGAGCAACTAGGTTGGTTACTGGTAGGTGCTTACAAAGTAAGGTGGGGACCCTGATCGATGATGATTAGGGGAATGCTCCAAAATTTTATCAATTTTGATCACCCTGACTAATGATGGTTAGGGTAAAACCCTAAAATCTACTAGGGTAAAAGTAAAAAGTGAGTGTCATTTTCATTCATTAGACTTGTGTGCTTTTGCTCTAGTAAATTATGGTGATTTTTGCATGTGGTGGGCCAATGGTTGCTAAGGTGTAAGTGAGTTAGTGGTTTACTTTCCAATCAAATATTGAGAGGATGGAGCCAGGTCAAGGATGCAGTAGATTGACTAGACAAGGCCTATAGCCATGGTAGTACTCTTAGAATCAGGTTGGGGATGTGTTAAAATTGTTAGTTAGGGTAAGGTTTAAGATTGTTTAGGGATTGTGCTATTTTAGGCTTGCTATGGAAGCCATAGGTGGGGTTTTGGGTAGGGATTGTTTGAGAATAAAATTTGGTAAAATCAAGTTTAAGAAAGCTTTTGATTTTTAAATGGGGTTAGGGGTGGGTTATGGGAATAGATGTTAGTGTGTATTAGGTTTTTTAGAATGGTTGGATGCTTACTTTGGTGAAAGTAAGAGGTATAGGTTTTGAATCTCCATTATTAAGGTAGAGACAGTAACCGATGATGGTTCAACTTGACCATCATTAGTTGACCCTAAGTGGGTAACCATCCCTAGGTGACCAGTGATGGTGAAGAACTATCTACAGTCAAAGGTATGGGTTTAGGCTTTTTAAATGTTAGAATTTGAGAGGTAGTTTTTGTATTGTGTTACTTAGATAGAGGTGTAAAAAGGTGTGTTTTTAGGGAATGGGTTGGATTGGTAGTTGAGTGTTATGGATTTACTTAGCTAGGGTAGGTAGGTAGCTAAGATAGGGGGATGGGGTAAGATGGAAATCGGGTAGGGTAAAAGTAGGTCAAAATTTAGTACTTAGTGTTAGGTGAAATACTAAAATATAGTGTTGTATACTATTCTTGTAGGATAAAGAGAAAATTAGGCTGAGAGACTAGGTGTCAGTACTATTTGCCAAGGTCTAATATGCCATAGCTTTAAAGGAGTGGTGGCACATAGAGGATGTGGGCTTAGGTGCAATGTGATATTATCAACATCTACCATGAGACCCTATGATGATCATCACATTCATTGAGAGATGGGACCCTATGATGAACATATTTTGTTTATCAACTAGAGAGATCACCATCTTACTAGAGGATGTGCATAGGATCACACATCTACTAGTTTGGGGAGAGGTAGTATATCAAATAGAGGGTGAGGAGGTAGATGACCTAATGGATATGATCTATGGTGATGATCATACTCAAGCATGGTACCATGTAGGTGCATTTAGCTATGGCCCATTTTACCAAATGGCTCTAATAGACAAATCCTTGATCATAATGATGATGATGACATTAATGGCCTTTATATTTCTCGACTTAGGGGGTAGTTTCTTATAGATTTATTAGGTGTGTTAGTTGAGACGTTATTAGGGAGGATGGTATTTGGCTAGGCCCTAGTCCTATTAGTATAGATATACTAGGAGATCTAGGGTTTTAGACACCATAGGTGGTATAGGATTAGTGTCATCTCTGTTCTTCACTATTAGGCCTTTGAGTAGATTTAGGTACTAAGACCCTTGGGATTACTAATAGAGGGCTATCTCCCATCAAATTATATAGTGGGATTCCTATTATAGAGGAGAAATGAAGCTATGATAGGGGCAAGAAAAGGATCCAAGGACATTGAGTGATTCTAAGGGACATTAGATGGATTGGTAGTTAGGGATGTGATATGGAGGCCCTACATCAGATGGCCATAATGGGTAGGGTTCAAATATCACACTTTAGATTTGTAAAGCTAGTGGTAGATATATGACTATAGGGAGGGTGAAGATTAACTTATCCCATTTGATCATGTGCAAAGATAGTTTGGGCTTGTTTAAGAGATCCCACCTAATTTCCCTAGGCATAGGAGAGAGGAGGTAGAGTTTATATTCCCTACACCTTAGCCACATGTAGTTGTGCCTAATTTTGAGGAGTTATCAATGAGGGATCTTATTAATGATGTAGGTATTGATGATAGTTACATGGTTTGGTACCAAGGTAGGTATGCTATGGTAGACTTTGAATGGGGTAATGGGGGTCAGTAGCCCATGGATGTAGATCTGGAATAGGCATAGGCTCAGGCATAGGGAGATGGATAGGTAGCAGTTGTACTTGTCATAGCATAGGCCCAAGTTATTTTTTTATAGGGATAGATGGCTACATTACAGGGATAGGTGGCCACACTATAGTAAAATTTGGTCATCTTACAGGGGTAGGTTAAGTTTTTGATATCTAAGAGAGACTAGGCATAGGCTTCCCTCATCATGGTTATAGGTGAGTGAGATGCAATGAGGGCATCTCATGCAGGGATAGGGGTAGCTACATGAGCACTCAATTTAGTGTCTAGAGAATGATACTTAGCCACTATATGGGAGCTTAGATATTATTAGGCCATGGTGATAGATCAGATGCCCTAGGCCTTGAGATATGTAGAGTATATAACTAGTCTGGCTAGTAAGGTAATAACAGCTACTCTAAGTTAGTGAGTAGCCATAGTTGGATAGGTAGGGGCTTCAGGGGGACCACCACTAGGTATAAGACTATATGGGGCTAAAAATAGTGGTACAGGGCTAGTTGGGGCTGATGGGGGCCCATGATTATGCTTAGATATGTGATTTTGGTACACTATTTTTATACCGACCTATGCGATAATGTAACGAGATGTATATTTTGTTGAGAGAGAGTTTGATACATTGCTACATGTACTATATTTTACTATTTGATGTATATGATTTATGACATTAGATGTTTTATATATGATTGATGTCTATAGTTTATGTGATGTTCATGTATGTGATTTATGGTCATGGATGCTCATGGTTATGGTTATTTAACTCAATAGTTTAGGCATGTGATGTTTTAAAAGTTGAATTATGATGTTTTAATTTTACTCATGGTTATGATAGGATATGTTATGGATGGATACATAGTATGGCTCATGTTTATGGTTATATGGATTCAATGGTGAATGGTATGGGCTATGATGTTTTTCTCATTGATTTGGTTTATGGTGTAAGAACATGTTTAGAGGCTTACATGATGTGATGGATAGGTTAATGTTTATGGTTCACTATTATATGTTTACATTATCCTTGGCTCATTGATAGGTAGATGTTATTCTGCTTGTTAATATTATTCATGATGTTTATTCTTTTGGTATGATGTTTGTTTTCCATGCTGGTAGAAGTAGGACTACATAAACTAATACAAGATGAGAAAAGGAACACAATGCCTTTTTTAGTGGTAAGGACCAATGAAAAACCCAAAAGTTGGATTGGCTTAGAGAAAACAAGCTTTTTAGATGCTTCACATTAGCATGCTTAGGTTGATAAATAGGTATCTTGATCATATTATGTCAATTAATCTCATAGTCCCATGTATATGATATATGGAGGGATAGTGGGTGAAACTAGAACAGTTAGTAAGGCTAGTATGCCTTTTTTGTAGGTGTCTAAAGAGGTAGTATAAACAAGCCTATGTCTATATATAAAGTGTAGACTGATCGATGTGGGAAGTCTACTAAGGAGAGCTGATTGTGATTTCCCAAATCATTACTTTTATAAGAGTCGATGGTAGATTCTAAAATTCTTTTGCTCTTGATTTTGCTTTTATTTACATTTTTGCTTGAGGATCAGGAGAAGTTGATCAATGCAGGAAGCTTCCAAGAAATTATTAGTTTTGACTAATGTTTTACTTAGCCATCCTTCAAGGGAGTGGTCCAAGTTTATATGCTTAGTTTGAATGCTTTTGATAGTTATCTTTCAAGGGAGCAGTCCACCTCATGTTTGGTAATTTTAGATGATTTTCAATAGTTATCCTTCAAGGGAGCATTTTGTGAATGCTAAGGATGACCCATAGTTTTTTTTGCTATTTTATATTACTTTTTTATTTTAAATTATTTTATTTTGTTTGACATAGACTTGCTCATACATGCTCAATGGATTACCTTTATAAAGGCAAAACTAAGCTGACATGGGGGTCCCATAGGTGAAAACAAGGTATAGGTAATAACAACCATAGGAACCAATCTCAAAGAGATGGGAAGTACTATGATAATCATGCCATGGATAGATCTATGGTACACATGGTTCAAGATTAGGCTATAATTATGATGGATAATCACATGATTCAGTTTTAGTCAATTACCCCTAAAAAGAGAGAAATGAATGTGGTTGAAAGGGATGAGCTCAAGTTAGACAAATGATTATTTTTATCCTTATCTAACAATAAAAAGGATGTAGATGTGAAGCATTGAGAGGCTTGGGTTCTGGTTTGCCTTCAAGAGAGGACAAATGATAAGCTCTTGATTTGTACTTATGGGTAATGATGTAGGGTCCAAGCCAATTGAAAGAAAATTTTCCCCTTTTTCTCTTCTCCATATTAGTTACATGTTGATTTTCCTTGAGAAAAATATCTCCAATATTGAATTCTCATACTTTTAGCTATTTATTATAGGCTCATTTGACTCATTATTGATAGACACAAAGATGGGAAAGAATAGCCAAATGATGTTTGTCAAGTAGCTCAACCATGATGACATTTGGAACCATCAAAAAACATGGTTACATGATTGGTAAAATTTGCTTGAGATAGACTTATGATTGACTCATCTAGAAATTTAAGAGGGGAAGGTTGGTTATGTGTTAGGGGTGCCTTGATCAATTGCTTAGCAATTACTTTCCCCTTGATTGATTTTTTTTGGAGGAACTCAAGGTCAAACTCAACTAAAATCATGAGCCACTTAACTATACATTGGTTTTGGTATGGTTTAGAGTGCATGTATTTGAGGGGGTTGGTATTGGTAATGACAAAAAAATTATGGTTAAGAAGGTAGTGGAAAAGTTTAGTGGTCACAAAGACTAGGGCCAAACATAGTTTCTTAGTATGTGTGTATTGAGTCTCGTATTCAATAAGTGTGTGGCTAATGTAATAGATGGCTTGTTCTTTGTGTTGTTCATCCCAATGGTAAAGCATTTCCCCTAGGGAGTGGTCTATGGTAGAGATATAGAGGTAGAAAGTTTGGACATATTTAGGATGTGTAAGGATAAGTGGAGATAGCAGGTACTCTTTGAGTGCATCAAAGGCCTTTTGACAATCAGCATTTCACTTAAAAGAGATATCCTTTTTTAAGAGGTGGTGGAAGGGTTGACACTGATTAGAGAGCTGAGAGATGAAGTGATGAATGGATTGAAGTTTCCCCTATAAGCTATATAGTTGTTTAAGGTTGGTTGGATATAGCATCTCAAGGATGAATTTGATTTTGGCTAGATCAACTTTGATTCCTTGAAGGGAAATGATGAAGCAAGGAAGTTTGCCTGATAAGACCCCAAAAATGCATTTCTTGGGATTGAGGTAGACGTGATAGTGGATAAGTTGCTCAAATATAATCTTGAGAATGGCTAAATGGTCTTTTAAAAGCTTGGACTTTTTGAGAAGGTCATCTACATAGTCTTTGATGATTGTATGGATAAGATCATGGAAAATATAGGTCATGACACATTGGCAGGTTGTGCCAACATTCTTAAGACTGAAGGGCATGACTCTATAACAAAAATTCCTCTATGGTGTGATAAAGGCAATTTTGTGTTGATCTTTAAGGGCAATCAAAATATGATTATAACCTAAGAATCCATCTATGAGAGATAGCATCTTGTGGCCTATTATAAGATAAACAAGTTGGTAAATGCTAGGTAGAGGAAATTCATACTTTATGTAGGTGATGTTTAGGTCATAAAATTCCACACATTTACGTAGTCCCCCTATGGCTTTAGTGATAGGCATGATGTTCAAAACCCATCAGGGATAATCGATGGGTTGAATAAAGTTGATGGAAATGAGGTGTTAAATCTCTTCTTTGATAAGGAGAGTTATGTGAGGGTGCATTCGATGAAGTTTCTATTTGATAGGTTTGGTGTCATGATTGGTTACGATGTTGTGGGTGGTAATGGTTGGGTCAATATCATGCATGTTGACATATGACTAGGTGAATGCAATATTATGGTCTTGGAAGAAGGTAGAGAAGTCCTATTGTTCCTCATAGGTGAGAATTTGGACAAGTTTGATGATATGGGGTTATCTAATATGCCTATGTCAATGTTTATGGTTGATTCATTCAACATGGTTGAGGTTTTTGGAGGTAAATATTTATGGATAGAGGAATCTAGTGCACCAAAGTAAGTGAGAATAGCATCATCATCTTAACATTGAATAGTGTTAATGGTAGGAGAGTACTCTCCCATAAGTTTAGGATGGGTCAAAGGGATAGATATGAATGCCCCCTACTTTTAATAAGTTAGGGTGCCAAGGGTAATCATTTTGATGAAAAAAAATTTGGGTGTAATTATGTCCTCATCCTCACCCATAGGTAGAGGGGGTGTTGGTGAGGAAGGGGTTTTTTTTCAATAATGGTAGGGGTAGTTTATTTGGCTTTCTTATTATTGGGTAGAATAAAGTTTAGGCCATGCTTATCATGAGGCTTTCAGGTCTTAATTGAGTTTAATGTATGTGGTCCTTGTTCATATCATCCCAAACCAAATCACTTCCAAGGACATCTATGAAGGTATAGTTTGGTGAAGTTTGGGTTGTCCAAATAAGATAAGGTAGAGGTGAATAGTTGAGGTGGAGAGGGAGTGACAGTAACATGAAGTGGATTGT
This sequence comes from Torreya grandis, assembly GCA_037957365.1. Taxonomy (NCBI): domain Eukaryota; kingdom Viridiplantae; phylum Streptophyta; class Pinopsida; order Cupressales; family Taxaceae; genus Torreya; species Torreya grandis. Next base: position 1,338,628 of record JARHVA010003545.1, on the reverse strand, counting down.
CAATTCCCCCATATATAAAGTGTATGACATCTTAAAGGCCCCAAGGGGGTGATGGTTCTAATGTTGGGGTCATAACCCAATTGGTGGTTGATTTTCCCATATTCTTTGGGAGTAAGGAGGGTATCAAGGGTCAAGAGATAATTTTCTCCAATGGTAAGGCATTGGAAGGTAGGTTCGAAAGGATCAGTGATGGGTATCTGGTCCATAGGGATAGATGAGTTTGTGGATGCCTTGATGGAAGAGGAGGAAGTAATGGCTTTAGCTTCCATGGGTAAGGTTTTGATGGTGGTTGTTTGTAGTGCTTTAGATGGAGGTGGGAGAACATCATTAAGTTGGTATGTCATATTACATAATGTAAAAGGGCTAGGGTTAGCTTGTATGGTAAAAACTTGACCTTCATGTTCAAAATTAACACAATAGTGGAGGGTGGAAGGTACACATCCTATGACCCATATCCAAGGGCTCCCTAATAAAACATTATACTAGAATTCACCTTCGATGACATAGAAGAGTTCAAGGAGTGTGTGAGGTCTTAGATAAATATAAAGGATGATGACTCCCAAGGTAGTGGTCATAGTGTCATTAAAAGATCTAAGGATGGATGAAGTTTTAGACATCACATTGGTTGGTAGCTTTAGTTGCTCTTAAGTATGGGAAGAGATGATGTTGATATTGGGTCCCCCATCAATCATAACCCATTTGATGTAGGTTTGGTTGATGTGGATTATAATAAAAAGAGGGGGATCTAGGTCTTTGAGGTGGATAAAAGGTATCTTCAAGTCCTTAAAGGTAACAAGGGTGGAGAGCTAGAGAACATTGATGAATGCCTCCATAGGCTGGGAGTCTCTTGGTTTAACCTTAATGGCTTATATAGCCTCGATCATGGCCTAATGATGGTGAGGTGAGGTGAAAATGAGCTCATAAAGGTTCATATTATCAAGGATATAGTGAATTTGTTTAAGTATGACCCTCCCAATGGATTTAGAGGGGTTAATCTCTGAAGTACCTAAGATGGTAACTTTGGGCTTAGCTGCAAACATGAAGGTTTGTATCTGGTTTGGTATAGGGTGAGTTGGTGGGTATGTCTATGGAATGGATACATTGGCCTTGCTTGTATCTTTTTGTTATGATCATATGACCACATTAATGGTATGGATAGAGGGGGAAGGTGTGATGGGGGGTTGGGTAGATTTTTTATCATTTTGAGGTGAGAGTGAGGGATTAGGAATGTGTAAGTGGTTGGTTATCATTTTAATGGTGGAAGAATCAGTGGAAGGTAATCTACCAAGAGATCATCCTCATCATATAGTTGGTGAATAATGGCCTAGAGAGCTTTATAATTCTTTGTGTCATGCCCAGGGGTCTTGTGATATGTGCAGATTTGATGGTCATTATACTAGGTTTGCTTCAAACGAAGAGGATCAAAAGGTCTTATGGGAGATAATGTGAGGTAGGAGGTATGCACTAACCTTTGAAGAATGGATGTATAATATTATACTAAAGGTAAGGAAGGTTGTGGGCTCACATTTTTGGTTGGTAAGATGGGTGTGTGGGTGGTAATAGGTTGGATGAGAAATGGTTTGAGTAAGGTGGTTCAAGTGGATGGTCTTATCCTAAGTATGTTGGTAGTTGAGGAAGCCAAATTTGGTGGTCTGACTGGTTATGATTTCGGAAGGACCAGTATGTTAGCTAATAAATGTGCTAATTTAATCAATAGTACTAGGTATAGACACCTAAATATAGCCACCAATAACCTCTAATTAGGCTTTTGGCCAATTTCCACCTAAAATACACAATTTGGCTTAAAAACACTAAAACATGCTAATTGATGTGAAAGTGACATATTCAAGTACCAATTTTGGATAGATTATTATTAAATGAGTTAATGCAATTTATGGGCTAGATAACTTTGATCAAATCATTATGAGTCAAAATGCCAATTTTACACCTAGGTGCTCTAGATTGCTCTTTTCTATCAAATCCTCTTACACAAAACATGTGCCTTTATTATTTTTTATCAGTAACATCCTAAGTGGGATAATAGTTCCAATGCATCTGACAATAACTTCCAATTCCAATCTAGTCAAATTTTGAACCAATAACAAGGCATTCTAATTAATTTGAGTAGTTTGTGCACAAAGTGCTTAAACATGATTAAGAGTTAATTAATCCAAATCAAGGCCGAATTAAGAATTCCATGGAAAATTGTTGAATAATTGTTTTTATAAATGAATATTGAATATCTACATCATTACGTGACCTCATTTCTTGGGAAGACATCCCTAGGCCATAAATGCCATAAATACAAGGATTCATGCTCTCCATGCCTCATCAATGTCTTCCATGATACCCTTCATGCCTCTTAATTTCCCCTTCTTTCAATTTCATGATGAAGATAATTAAAAACTTAATTCCAAAAATTTAATTAATCCTCAACCACACATCTCAATCTCAAGATAGACAGTTCAGGTTGATTCTAGACATTCTCAAAAATCTATAAATAGAGAGGCCATGAACACCATTTCTAAGACATGATTATGCAAAGTTATAATGCATAAATATCTTCAAGAAGTCATTTAAATTAGTGTTACCATGCCAAATTGATTCCAAGCCAAGCCACAAGCCAAAGGTGCGAAGGAGAGATGGAGGTAGCAAGCTTCCATAGCCAAGGACTTCATGAGCACAAGCCAAGAAAAACACTACAACAAGCATTTTAGAGCATCCAAGGAAGGTAAAATATGGTGTCTTTTACATTTTAGTTATGTGTTTTATTAATGTTTGTTAACTAATCTCTCCCTAGTGTTTAGGCCTAGAGATGTTATGCTAGTTAGTGTGTTTCTTTCATTTTGTTTTCATTTTGGAACTAACCCCATACTAATCATCCTCTCTTGAGTCAAATTCCTAGATCACATAATGGCATGCCTGGTGGGACCAGACTCATCCCATACCTAAAGAAGATCATTTTATAGCTTTAAAATATTCATTTAGACCCTTAAAACTCTTGTAAATTGATTTTCTAACTTTATTTTTCCATTTTTGTTTGCCACAGTTTTACACAGTAACCAACATTAGCTAGTAAGACTGACCTCAGTTATATAGTTTAATTGACGTCAATTAGAAAAACTAACATCATTTGTATACCTATCATTGATCATATTGGTATATATGGTCTTGGTTAGATAACTGACATTAGTTATAAAATGTAATCATCATTAGTTATATATAACCGATGTTGGTCACCGTGTTTTTCTTAAAACATAGACTTGAGAGATATTTTTCTAAAGTTCATTATTTCAAACTCAAAAGAGATTTAAAGATAAAGGACATACTAACATTATTGTTGTAGGACCAAGCTTGACATTTTTTAAAAACATATTTTAGATCACCTTTGCATGCTTAAAAATCAAATAGAAACTTTGTTTTGGTGTTTAATGAAAAAATTAGATGCTTAAATGAATGTTTTTAAAGTTCACAATGTTAAGACCAAGGGGTCAAATGAATACCAACAAATCTTTCATTTGGGCTTAAAATTGAACACACTTGTCAATTATTGTTTTAAATAGTTGTTTAATTAGATTTTGTTTGGCAAAAAGAGGGGTATTCCATGTATGTTCTTACATTTATCCCCTTTAAGGAACCCTTGGAATCAAAAGTGCCATTATTATTGCGAGTAGCCTAGTCTAAGTCTTAGAAAGAAAGTCATCTAAAGGACTCCCCAAAAACTTTTCAAAGTTTAGGTGACCTTGAAACTGACCCTAAATTATTTATCTTAGTATTTTATTTTTATGTAAACTTGGCTTGTGAGGGGGATGTTATTACCTCCCATGATTTCTTTAGGGAATCTTTGACCCAAGGTTTCACCTCCAGGAATTGACTTCATTTAGTTTCTAATTGGAGTTAAACACAGGATGTAGTGGCACTTTAGACATCACACTACACTGAGCAAATAGCAGGATGTAGTGGTTGAAAAAAGGACTAGACCTTTTTGTAACAATCCAAGTGATACGAACCCAAAATCCATGCTTTTTTTTGCATTATTTGGCATGAAAGTCATTATGCAATTAATTCCCCTAGATCATTCAAAAACTTGTTAGATCTTAGACAAATCCCCACTTGCCATAGAAGTATTGTTGGTGTAAAGTGTACCTCAAGGTCCATGTCAGAGTACTATCATTTGAGATAAGGGGCGTGTAAAAACCCTACTATATAATGCGCATTTACTTTTGGATGAACACTTAAAATCCTCTCAAATGACATATATTGATAGATTCCAATAATACCAAGCAACTTTTTCAGTTTAGGATCTAAGAGTGATTAATTAATTAGTCTTGTCCTAGATTAAAGTCTTGTTTAAAGTCAAAACTTGGTGTAAACAAACAACTCAAACCAAACACATAGTCATATTTTTCCTTTGAACAAAGAGGGGTTATGTTGCCTACATGAGATCATCAAATTACCTTGTTTAAAGTTCATCAAACACTTGGGAGTCATATCATCTACTTCAGCATAGTTATGCTACCTAATTGAGTCTAAAACTCTACCAAATTTGTTTTAAGTCCTTCACTTATAATATAAATTCATAATTGTACCTTTATAAGTTCATAGGGTTGATGTGTTAAGTGCGTTCACCATTTGCACTAAACTTGAGGGAACTTAGGTTTAATTTCCAATTTGAGTTGAAGGCCATTTAAGACTCATAATCATTGTCATCACTTGATAGACTTAAGCCATTTTTTGTTAAACACTTTCACTTTGAGTCTATGCACCACAACATTTTTAGTCAAGAAAAGTAGTGTTATGCTATCAAAATTGTGGGAAATTGTCTTTACCTTAGAGATTTTTTGAAGCAAACTTTTTTTTCACACCTTTTGGGTAGTATAGCATCATTACGTTGCTCAAAACATTTCAAATATTTTTTTATAGACCCTCTTACATAGAGTTAAAATTTGTTCCTATATTTTTAGACAAATCCAAGTATACTTTTTGTGATCCTTTGTCTAAAGCACAGTTATACCATTCACTTTTGTCTAGCTTATTTGTCAAAGGAACCAAGTTTTATACCATTATTTATGAGAAAATAAATTATCTCTAAAAGTGCCTTTTGTTTCATACCTTATACCTAGTTTATCAAGTTCATGTCCAAGAATCAAATGCCTAGTTTCTGTTAGAAGTGTTTTAAATATGTTAGATTAAAACCTTCACCTATTTTAAAGTCTAGCTTTTGACACCATTTGGCCAAGAGTCTAGGTGCATGCATTGTTTGAGCCTACATTTTGATGCCACACCAAAAGACCTAGCAACTTTTAAATTCCTAGATTAGACTAATTTAAAAGACTTTGACCTTAGAGTTTAGCATTTCAATTTTTAATCCATTTACTTGATTATCTTTGTGTGAATAGTGAAATGTTAGATACTTCACGCTAGATTATTTCCTCACAAATCTTTGCATAAACCTTTTTGATATTTTTGAAAAATCTAGACCAAGTTGAAACATCATTTATTTTAGATTTTGTCGAACTCTTTGACCTTTTATCACAAACCATTGACTATGGATCCCAACATGTATTCCTACACTAGTAGTGGACTCATGTACAATCCATGGATTAGTAATGTAGTTGTGTAGGAAGAAATGGTGCAAGACCCCTATGCAGATAATATTGCTTATGAGATGGATTCTTATCCTTCTTATAATACTCATCAATGGTATAAATCCAAGATCCATTAGCTAACAATATAGTTAACACACCACCTTATTCAAAATAGGACTAGGAACAAACCATGTAATATCTAGATACAATACCCATAATAGATGAGTCAATTCTTCAATAGTCATATTCTACTAATATGACTTCCACATATGATCCATTTTTGTTCAGCGATATTTGTTAGAGAATAGAGATGAGATTTTGGTTAGAGTCATAGAGGTAGGGGCCAAGTTTCTAGCAGACTTCCCCCATGAAAATTTACCAAGTCTAGTAAGAGTGCCCCACAATATCATTTACGATCAATAGGCTTCTTCTAGCAATCCCATGGTTCTAGTCTAAACAATGTATCAAGACCCTAATATATTTAATCAAGGCAAGAACATCATGGAAGATCACTTTAACCAAATATAGATAGCATATCAAACCTACCTAAATTTATCACATGATTTCAATTAGATGAACAAAGTGATTAAGCCTCTTATTAACCTAGTTGCTTCAGCAAGAGTGTTGATAGAGTTAAATGGACAAGAGAATCAGAGTTTTGACCCATTCGTACAAACCTCTTTGATAGATAACTTGATGCATATGCCCATTATTGAAGAAGTGTGTTCAGTCTCTACATAAAATAATGAGCTAAATGTAGTGGATAATGTGCAAATAACATCCAATCCTGATCAAAGTGGTACTAACACAAACAACTAGCCAACAACATGTGAGTAGATCATCATACCAAGGAATATGAGTTTCTACACCCCAACTTCAAATAGTTACTTCCTTAAGTGTACAACCTATGGGATTAGGTAATCAAATAATGGCTAATGTCATGACTCAATGATAGAATGTGATGAATCCTACTCCTCCTCAACAAGTAATGAGTAGTATTCCACAATAATAGACACAATCTAGTGTATCAACATAATAGAGGACAAATACATTTCCACCTCAATTAGGGGTAACTAATGTTCTACCTCGCTAGGTAATGATGAACATACCTCTTCAGTTGCAAACTAATATGCCAATTCAAAACCAAGCAATAATTAGTTAACAACATGCAAATATTAGTCAGTGGTAGATGCCAAATTTGCAACCTACTTTCACTTTCTCATAGGGATTCAAGCAACAAGGAGGTCCCCATGTTTTTCAAGTACCTACTAGATAATAATTGGTTCAAAATGTGTTAAAAATTTAGAGATAGGGTCTCCATAAGTTCCCACTCCATAGCAAGGTTTGATTAGTTGGTAGCATGTCCCTTTTCAACCATAGTAGGCATAGTATAGTTATATCCTGCCACCCCAACCACAAAATCCTTTGAGTCAAACCTTTATCACCAACCCAAACTAGAATATCATGTAACCAAATGTGAAATTTCATGTACATCCTAATCCATGTAGTGTATTCCTAATCCATTCCCCAACCAAACCAATATACCCCAATAGGTATCTCCATCATACCCTGGTTAAAGTGTCCCACTTGTGACCTCCCAACCATCTACCCAATCCAATATTCTCTCTCAAACCAATGTTCCTTCCAGTTTCATATCCAAATAATTACAATAGATGAAAGATGCAATTGCTACTATTCAATTTGGGAAATAGACTAAAAATTTTAAATGGGATGACATGTGTTCCTACCCATTCAACATGGAGTATTTGTATATACCATTCCCTCTAGCATACAAACTACCCAAATTTAAAAAATACAAAGGGAAAGGTTACCCTAAGGCTCATTTGACCAAATTCTTTATCGCATGTCAACCAGTGGCATATAGCAACATATACCTTTTGTTGTTATTTCCAAGGAGCTTGGCTGGACAAGCCTTGGAGTGGTTTTTAAAGTTGCCCAAAAATTTAGTAATGGATTTTGATGATATTTCTAATAAGTTTATGCAACACTTTTCCTATAATCTCAAGCATGAGATTTCATTAGTGGACTTAATACAAGCAAAGAAAAAATTTGGTGAGAGTTTTGTAAGTTATTTATAGTGATGGAGAGCCCTTGTAATCCATTTCACCCATAGTTTACCAAATAAACAATTATTCATTGTGTTTACTAAAAAATTACATAATGAGATAACTTACCATCTGAAACTATAATGTGTACATACATTCAAAGAGATCAATGATAAAGGTTTGTTGATCGAGTGGGTATTCATCAATAAAGGAGTCATCAAGATTAATTTAAATAATTAAAATCAAGGTACCAATTATGGAAATTAACAACATCAACATCCTATTCAAGTGCAATCATTGCAAACAGCACAAGCCAATAACCAATAAAGACCGAAGTAATTCAACTATAATAGGAATGTTGTGGGAAATGGAGTAACTAAATCCCGTCATGTACAAATGGTGTAAACATCATTTACACCACCTTTTTAGCTTACTCCTACCAAGAAACCTCACCAACCAATGCCACAAAGACAACAACCAAGACCTACACAATAAATGTAGTAGCCTTTACCATTGCAAACCCCTCCTCCTAGGAGAACCATGATGGAATGTCATGTCTTTAGTGACCTAGGAAAACCTATTGAATTTGTATTTAAAAAACTTGTTACCACTAATCTAATTAGTTGGCCTATACTAAATCATTATTTGCAAGGCATTCCTTATCCTAATTAGTACCATGAAAATGAATTCTTTGAATATCATCAGGTCAACGAGCATAATCTATGAAGATGTGTCCAAATCAAGAATTTAATTGAGAATATGTTGGAGAATGGGGAGATAACATTGTATAATGGTGCTTTCACTTCTAATCAAACTCTTAAGATTTATCAAAACCCCTTTCCCTGACATAATAATTAGTAGTAGAAAAATAATCAATAATAATAACAATAATGACCAATGCAACTACAAAATCAATAGTATCAAAATCAAAGGCCAAACCAATAAAATCAACAAAATTAGTAGCAAAACCCATAATGACATAACAATGGACAAAACCAAGGTCAAAATGGTAATAACCAACAAACCTACCATTTAGTTGCACATGACTACAACAGGGTTGTAGTTCATATTGTAGGGGTAGCATTAATACCATCTCCATTAATCTTAGACTAAGTACTAATTAGCCTAGATCAATGCTAAAAAACAATGTTTAGCTAAATTACATGGATAATCCTTCTTTAACCTAGGAGTGCATATAGGCAAACCAGCAAACTAGGACTTCCCCTTTTGGACCTTATATCGATAACTCATCCTTGTCACGTGACCACATGTGAGTGCACCAGTAACTGAGACTTGTCCTATTTGGTCCCACACCATTCCTAACATTGGTTAGTAATAATTGTCCATTATTTAATCTTGATTATTCAATCATAACTTAGAGGTTGAAGATTAATATCCTAGGCCTACAACCATCTGCCACTTTGCCTATTATTTAACCAATTGTTGAGCCTCAGAATAAAACATTCACTACTGACCAAGATAAGAAGTTTGATATTATGGAACAATTATAGAAGACACTAGTAAAAATTTCTATTTTAGATTTATTACAAATTTCAATAATCTAAAATAACATCTTGAATTAGTTTTTGACCCAATCCACTATTGCTAGTGACATATTCTCTGATAAATTTTAGGCTTTGGTTGGACACCTAGCTCTAGCCCAACAAGTCACATTCAACCAAAGTGATATGTCTTCCCTTGGCCCGCTCCATAATAATCCATTATACATATAAGTTTATATAAGATGGCATAAATTGAAACATATCCTTATAGATAATGGATCTAGCCTCAACATAGTGTCTCTAAAGCTCATTAAGCTTCTTGGGTACACAATGGCAGATCTCCAACCAGAAACAATAACTATCAAATCCTATGATAATCAAGAAAGAGAATCACAAGGTACCATTAGTTTACCAATTATCATTGGGACTTTAACCCATGATACACTTTACCATGTACTTGATCTTGAGTTATCATACAATATACTTCTAGGCAGGCCTTGGTTACATGTGATTCATGTAGTTTTGTCAATGCTGCACCAATGTATCAAGTTTTCCCACTCAAGGATGGAAGTGAATATTCTAGGAGATTTACACCCATATGAACACTGTAAGCATCTTGAGGCCAAATTTCAAAGCTATAATTATCAGTATAGCATAAATCTAAGTTCCAAGATGGATTAAATAAAGGCTATACTTATTGATCCTTCACCAGATAATTGCATAGATCTTAATACCTTGGATTCCCTTTCCCACATACCACCTCCTAAAGCTTCCAATCATTTTACCATTTTAGATAATGGACTGGGAGAGTATGTGACCCATTAGACATTTAATATTACCAATCTTCCTTAGAATACAAAAACCTTTGGGTGACCTACAGGCACCCCACATATGCATTAGAAACAAAAAAACAAAGATAAAGGACCTATCACATTTGTACCAGCATCTGGCCTAGAACCCAACCCTCTTAAAGGGGATGAATCATGGTTATACAATAAAAACCAAGTTGATTATTATAAAATTACAAAGTATCCTATTCCCATTAGGATCATGGAGTGTCATAATTATGAAGGGAGAGGCCTCAGACCAAATGAATAAGGAAACATTGAGCCAATTTCTATGACTAAATATGAAATACCTTATAGACTTAGATTTAAACCATCTAGGGGTGAACCCACATATCTTATTCAAACTCCATCACCAGTGACTAGCGATGATGATGTTGATAATGGAGCAGAGTCTGATCATAGCCTCACCTTTGATGACCTAGCTAAAACCAACTTGTTTGATAATAATGTCATTTGTACCCTTACCCTAGCTATTCATCATAACCCATTACCATTATATTATTCCCAACTAATATATTGTGACAAACAAGAGTCCATTATGTTGATTGATGAGTTCTAGAATGATGAAGCATTTTGTGACTTTTTAGGCCTTAGAGATAACATTCCATTGGGAGATCACAAATCAAGATTCTTAATCACATTGGATCATGTAGCCTATTTTTGAGAGTGAGTGAACACCCTTAGCCAAAAAAAAATAAGTAAAACATTGAGGTCCCACAGTGAAAACCTCTTTGAAGTGCTTTTTGACGAGGGAAAAAGTAAAGATAAAGGCTAGTCTAGTAGTGAAATATTGCTTCAGGCACCATTAGATGGGGGTGTTCATTATTCTTCAAATTTAGACTAAGAGACCACCAATGATTAACTTACCTATGGATCCAATTTTAGCTTTGAGAAACAACAAGTATTTGATTAAATTCTTTAAGAATTTTTGACCATTTTTATCACATGGCAAGACCTCCCATTAGGGGACTCAGATTCATCATGCCTAGGAAAAGTTAAAGAGCAAGTCCTAACAGAGGACTCTAACATAGTCTAATAATTCAAGTTATTACCTATTATCCTAGAAGATGGTTCAACCCTTCTATTCAAAGACACAATAGAGGAAAATATCAAAACTCCATCAGACCTAAAATGGATAAAATTAGGCATGTCCCTCTTTGAGGAGGAACATGACATCTTTACAACTCTGTTGAGAGAATTTATAGATATCTTTGCATGGGCCTATTCTGACATGCCAAGTTTAGACCCAACCTTGGTTTTACACCACATTATGGTTAATACTAATGCTAAAATGGTAAAATAAAAGTTACATAAAATGCATCCTTGCTTTGTTGTATTGTTAAAGAAAGAGTTGGAAAATTTCTTATAAGTAGGATGTATATGATCCATTGACTACTCAAAATGGATCTCTAATGTGGTACTTGTTAGTAAAAAGCTTGAAGGGATTAGAATTTGTACTTATTTTTTAGAAATCAACAAAGCTTATCCTAAAGATGATTTTCCCTTGCCTAATATCGACATGATCATTGACTCCATGGTAGGTTATGAAATGCTTTCACTCATAGATAGCTTTTTAGGATACAACTAAATTAGAATAGCACTAGAAGACCAACATAAAATAGCATTCACCACTCCATGGAGAACATTTTACTATCAAGTGATGCCATTTGACCTTAAGAATGTTGTAGCTTCATATCAAAGGGCCATGACTATCATATTTCATGATATGATGCATGATATTGTTGAAGACTATGTCGATGACATATTAGGAAAATCTAAAACCAAGTGTAATATCCCCTGTTTCCCTTGAATTTTGAAACTAAATATTTTTTCCTCTGTTTTATGTATTTTAATGTTTTTGTGTTTTTGCATGAATAAAGGTGTGATTTTGCAATAATTCAAATAAACAAATATATAATAGTATACTCTTTCAACTGACTAACTGTGATATTCTTATTGACTTCAGATGATTACAAACTACAATCTCTTGCACGCATATAAATTAATATAGAATACTATCTTAAAAACTTGGTCTTTCTTGCAAATCTAACAATAACTCTAAATCTGGTATGGTGTGGGTTTTTGTGTGAAAACACAGTCACTGATGTCAGTTATTATGCTGCCATTGGTCTCTGTCGGTCGGTTCACTCTACCGACATCGGTCTGTGTCAGTCTCTGAGCTGCTGATGTCGGTCGATGTTGGTCTCTGATGTTGGGAAATCCAGAACAATAAATAGCTCTGATTCCACTTGTTAAGATCTTGCTCCACCAATAAGAGTACAATGTGATTACCTTGTATAAGCAACTAAACATGGAATTATACCAGATTGAATAAGTAACTAGAATTCACACATAACACAGAATATGAGAGATAATACACACTTGTATTAATACTCATACAAAAAGAAAATACAATAAAGAAGATGCCACTTCTTCTCCACACCTCTCAGAGGATTCCCACACCTCAAGTGTATAACAATTCTCAATCAAGAGTTCACTCTCCTACCAAAATGGTCCCAACACACAACTCACACACAGAATTAGTGTTCACCTCCAACTGGTCAGTAATAACCCTACCAGTACACCAAGTACTCAAAGTACTTCAAGTAGATCTCCCATGAGCTTGCAACAACCTAAAATTCAAACTGATCTAACTTACCATGTAGATCTTCTCCTTGATCTTGCAACAACCTGCAAATCAATGACCTTACACTTGTGTTAAGAACTTCCTTGCCTTCCTTGCTTTGCACTCTGAAGAATCTCTTCCTTGAATCCTTGATCCTTAATTACACTACAACCCATGAGTCTATTATATAGATCCCATGCATACAATAATTAGACACCTAATTACAATAATTAAAAACTTAGCTTGAGACTATAATTAGCCCTTAACATGCAAACACTTGATTCAACGAACTAACTGTTCGTGCAATGAATAATTCTGAACCACCACAGGGGACCGACGTCGGTCCCTATCTGCCTGGAGGTGGCTGATGTTAGCTGACCTCCTGCTGATGTCAATTGCCTTTAGTTCACACGTGTCGATGTCGGTTGCCTTCTGTACTATACTCTGTCAATGTTGGTTGCCTAGAACTCAGCAACCTCCTCCATGTTTGCATTGGTTAAAGCTTTTAGCTCCACAACCTAACAATCTCCCACTTGGAGATAAATAGCTGCAACTATACCTATACCTGTACATCATCTAGTTTGTATCCTGGCTAGGTATCCATCTTCAAAATCACTCTTGAATACCAACCACCACAAATCACATGGTGCACCTCCTGTCATCCAAAATTACCTGCCACATCCGCATCTACACACCATGTAGAAAAGAACTTGACCCTGTATAGCATGTCAACTTGTTGCTAGTCCCTCTTAGATACCTGAGAATCCACTGAACTGCCCTCCAGTGCTTCTTTCCCAAATTGGCTCCAAACTTTTTGATAGCTCCCCCTACTTGGGAAAACTCAAGTTTAGTACACATGTACTCAACCTCATTATGTGAATCAAGACACTGTTCATAGAACTGTCCAACCATCGGCGTGCTAACCGATTTCACACAATCATCCTGAAACAAAGTCAACCTGTGACCTTCCATGTCCCTAGAACACACTCATGCCAAAGAATCTTGCTACTCCCAGATTCCTCATGACATACTTCTAAACTAGCTTTACCTTTAGTTCAGCAACTCCCCTGTATATGTAACTCTACAACAAGCACACAATACAGTAATAGGATAATGTAGCTAATATTATCCAACCTGGTAAAGAGAAACACAATGGTCAAACCTCCATTGTCCTACAGCTTATTCAAGACCATATACTCTGGCCTACTATCTTATATGTCCATTTTTGCTCTTCTTCATCCTTAAAATCTATTTGTCTCTCAGTGCTTTCTTCCAGCTAGTAACTCCACCAAAAACTCCTAGTTGGTTTTTCTCCAAGGAATCACATTCCTCATACATGCCAAGCTCCCACTATTTCTTGGATCTACCTGCTCTGCTTCTTTAACAACTTCCTAGTTCTTGACCATCAGTGAGCAACAAGTAGTGTAAAGAAGGGAAATGATGAATTTAAGACTTACTTACCACTTCAGTCCTCCATATGGGTGCTTAAGACTCCTTGACAGCTTGTTGTCCACCTAAAATCCATCTTAGTGACCGATGTCAGTCACATCTTAGTCTGAACCTGACTGATGTCAGTTCCATGTGACTGCCACCCTACTGACGTCAATTTCCCTAGCAGATGCCAATTTTTACTTACCTTGAGTCTCTGAAGTCGATCTGCACATAGCTACATTGGTCCCTGTCTGGACGCTGATGTTGGTTTTCTAACCGACGTCGGTCTTTGTGTTTTGCTTGTGAGAAATGACCTTTTCTCGCGAGCTCTTTTTAGAACAAAACCTTGTCCAAATTACCCTTGCTCTGCTCAAAATTTCTTAGCCCCATTGACTAATACCTGTCCATCATCTTCTCCTTGAAAACCAAGGCTTTCCTATTCTTATCACTAACATCAGATTTCTCAAGAAACATCACTTTCTTCTTCTGCATATAGAAATCTCGATCCATGCTTCTCAAAATTGAAAGCATACTCTTTGACTCAAGAACATGCATCTCCTTCTTATCCATGTGACCAAGCCTATTAAGCCACATCTTTAAATCTACAGCTGAAGTAGATAACCCAGAAAGAGAATCAGTAATACAAGTAGATAGATAAAGCATACCTACTTTCTTACCTCTAGCTACAACAAGTGCACCCTTGGTAACTTTCCAAGAGTCCACTGTGAGAGTTACTATGCAACCCTCATCACCCAACTTTCCAATCAAAATTAAATTCTGCTCTAGGATTGGGACATGCATGACCTCCTTTAACACCCATGTGTTGCCCGTCTACAATTTCAGCTTCACTTTCCCTTTGCCAACCATTTGACAAGGCTTACCATCCCCTAAATAAATTTATCCAAAGTCTCCCTGGACATATTCATGAAAAAATTCCCTATTTGGGGATGCATGAAAAGAGGCACCAAAATCTAAAATCCAAGATTTTGCTTTATCCAAAGAACATACCAGAGCATCTTATGCAACATATTCTGCAACATCTGCTTCTTCTTCATGTCCTTCATGCTAATCTACAACTAATCTACAATCTCTCTTTAAGTGCCCTTACTTTCCACACTTCCAACAGGTTATTCTGCCATACCTGGATTTGGATCTCATGCCTATCTTTGACTTTGATCTCCCATGCTCGATCTTCTCTCTTTACCTTCCTCTGCCTTCAACACTCAAAGCAATTCCTGATGATTCACCTATACTTTTCCTGCATATCTCTTCATTCAAGATCACACTCACATCATCCATTTTTAAGATTTTTGAAGCAGACACAGTATTGCTAACTGCCATTACCAAACTCTCCCAGCTTTTAGGTAATGAGCACAAGATTAAGAGAGCCTTAATTTCATCATCAAAATCAATATTGACTAAACTTAACTAGTTTAACAAACCATGGAAATCACTAAGATGACTATGTACAGATCCACCATCCAACATTTACAAATTAAATAATTGCTTCATAAGAAATACCTTATTCAAAGCAGAGGGTTTTTCATATAAATTTGCCAAAGATTCCATCAACTCTACCATTGTCTTACACTGTGATAAGTTAGAAATCACAGACGATGCAAGACTCAATCTTATAGATCCCAGAGCCTTCTGATCAAGAACATTCCATTCTTCATCTTTCATATCTGTGGGCTTGCTAGCAACCCCACCCAACGGTAAGTACAAATCTTTCTGATACAGACAATCTTCTATCTGCATCCTCCATAATTGGTAGTTCTTGCCATTAAACTTCTCCATTCATAGCTTACTTTCATCTGCCATTGCTATACTCCCACTCAAATAGAAACCCCTGTGAGTAACCTATAATCAACAAACACTAACTAGATCTGATACAACATGTTAGTAAACCCAACCAAAAGCTCTGATACCACTTGTTGGGAAATTTAGAACAACAAACAACTCTGATTCCACTTGTTAGGATCTTGCTCCACTAATAAGAGCACAATATGATTACCTTGTATAAACAACTAAACATGGAATTATACCAGATTGAATAAGTAACTAAAATTCACACATAACACAGAATATGAGAGACAATACACACACTTGTATTAATACTCATATAGAAAGAAAATACAATAAAGAAGATGCCACTTCTTCTCCACACCTCTCAGAGGATTCCCACACCTCAAGTGTACAGTGATTCTCAATCAAGAGTTCACTCTCCTACCAAAACGGTCTCAACACACAACTCACACACAGAATTGGTGTTCACCTCCAACTGGTCAGTAATAACCCTACCAGTACACCAAGTACTCAAAGTACTTCAAGTAGATCTCCCATGAGCTTGCAACAACCTGCAATTCAAATCGATCTAACTTACCATGTAGATCTTCTCCTTGATCTTGCAACAACCTGTAAATCAATGACCTTACACTTGTGGAAGGAACTTCTTTGCCTTCCTTACTTTGCACTCTGAAGAATATCTTCCTTGAATCCTTGATCTTTAATTACAATACAGCCCATGAGTCTATTATATAGATCCCATGTATACAATAATTAGACACCTAATTAAAATAATTAGAAACGTAGCTTGAGACTATAATTAGCCCTTCACATGCAAACACTCAATTTAATGAACTAATTGTTCATGCAACGAATAGTTCTAAACCACCACAGGCAACTGACATCGGTCCATGTCTGCCTGGAGGTGGTCGACATCAGCTGACCTCCTGTCGATGTTAGTTGCCTTTAGTTCACATGTGCTGATGTCAGTTTCCTTTTGCACTATACTCTGTCGACGTTGGTTGCCTAGAACTTAGCAACCTCCTCCATGTTTGCATTGGTTGAAGCTTTTAGCTCCATAACCTAACATCTGATCTACCATCATTGGTCTTTCTTAGCTGATGTCGATGTGTGATTGCCTGATGTCAGTCTTTATACTCCCTTCGGCGTTGTTCGACCTACTATAGAATGGTATGGATGTGAACAGATTTGTATGGATTTTGTACAAAAGCAAATAGAATATAGTGCAGCCTGTATGCTGTACTCTAGATCTAAAAAAATATGGCCTAATATAGAAGATCTTTATTCTGAACAAATACTGAATCAAAACCTAATGTAATAAATACTTATAAACCTCTGTGATAAGTTTTGTATGAAGTTATCCCTCAAACTGGCAATAGATCAGTTGATCTCTCACAACTTCTGAATTGCACACACTAAAGAGTGGACGTTCTCCAATGCAAATGGAATCTTGGAACCCTTGGCTTAGTCTTCTCAAAATAATTCTTAGCAAAAATCAATAATCAATAATCATATTATTTGACTCTCCCTCTTATGAAAAACCCTTATATCCTCCAAAAAGGTGTGCTTTCCCTAATTAGGGTTTCATAATTAAGAATTAGGGTTTCATAATTAAAAATAGGCCAAATAATTAATATTTGATTTAAATCAATCAAATATTAATATCTCCCTCAATACATGTCAGATCCTTGAACCGTCTAAAGCTGGTGAATCAGGGAGTGATTTTGCACATGACCAGACCATAATAGGAGTGCTCTGCTGCATGTCAAATATCCCTAAATAATAAGAGCTCAGGCAAACATGTTTGAAAGAGCCTGACAAAAGCCAACTATAAAAATTCTACTAATCAAAGCCAAGCCAAGCTCCATCAAGACCCTCTATCCACTTTATCAGCCTACGAGGGTCGCATAATAGGCTAACCATCAACTCTGATGATGTCCACTAAAAAAGGGGACATGACACCAAGGCTGACCATCCAACAGTGTTGTGTAAGATATTTGTAAGATATAGTACTAATACATTATTTGGACTAGAGCCATAGGATTTATAGAAGAATCCTATTGATTGTAAATGATATTTTGGGCCACTCTTACTAGACTTGGTAAATTTTCATGGAGGAAGTCTATCAAAAAATTGGCCCCTACCTCTATGGCTCTAACCAAAATCTCATCTTTGTTCTCTAACAAATGTCATTCAAACAAAAATGGATCATACGTGGAAGTTGTATTAGTAGAATATGACTATTGAATAACTAGCTTGTCCACTATTGGTATTTTAGCTAGGTATTATGTGGTTTATTCTTGTTCTTATTTTAAATAAGGTAGTTTGTTAACTAGGTAGTTAGCTAACAGATCTTGGCTTTAGGCCCCTGATTGAGTATTATAAGAGGGATAAGAATCCATCTCATAAGCAATTTTATCTATATAGGGGTCTTGCACCATTTATTTCTACATAACTACATTACTAATCCTTGGATTGTACATGATTCCACTACGAGCATAGGAATACATGTTGGGATCCATAGTCAATGCTTTGCAATAAAAGGTCAAAGAGTTTTAAAAACTCTAAAAAGGATAGAATCTAAAATAAATGATGCCTTCAACTTGGTCTAGATTTTTCAAAAAGATCAAAAGGTTTATGCAAGTATTTATGAGGAAACAAGCTAGTATAAAATATCTAACATTTCACTATTCACACAAAGATAAGCAAGTAAATGGACTACAAAAATCAAAATGCCAAACTCTAAGGTCAAAGTTTTTTAAATCAGTCTAATCTAGGAATTTAAAAGTTGTTAGGTCTTTTGGCTAAATGCAGTGTCAAAAGCTAGGGTCAAACAAGGCATGTGCTAGGACTCTTGGCCAAATGGCGTCAAAATCTAGACTTTTGAAAATAGATGAAATTTTTAATCTAACATATTTTAAACACTTCTAACAAACACTAGGCATTCGATTCTTGGTCATTAAATTGATCAACAAGGTATAAGGTATGAAAAAAAAGGCACTTTTAGCAATAATTTATTTTCTCATAAATAATGATATAAAACTTAGTTCTTTTAACAAATAGGCTAGACAAAGGTGAATGGTATAACTATGTTTTAGACAAATGATCACAAAAGGTACACTTGGATTGGTCTAAAAATGTAGGAATAAATTTGGAATTATATGCAAAAGGATCTATGAAACAAAGTTTGAAATGATTTGGGCAGTGTAATGACACTATGCTACCTAAAAGGTATGATAAAAAAGTTTATTTCAAAAACTCTCTAAGGTAAAGACATTTTTCCATAATTTTGACAACATAACACTACCTTTCTTAACTCAAAATATTGTGGTTTATAGACTTAAAGTGCAAGTGTATAGCACAAAATGGCTTAAGTCTATCAAGTGAGGACAATGATTATAAGTCTTAAATGGCCTTCAACCTAAATTGGAAATTAAACCTAAGTTCCCTCAAGTTTAGTGTAAATGGTGAACCCACTTAACACATCAACCCTATGAACTTGTAAAGGTGTAATTCTAAATTTAGATTACAAGTGAAGGACTTAAACAAATTTGGTCAAGGTCTAGACTCAATTGGGCAGCATAACTATGCCAAAGTGGATGATATGACTCTCAAGATTTTTATGAACTTTGAACAAGGAAAATTGATTATCTCACATGAGTAGCATAACACCTCTTTATTCAAAGGAAAATTTGGACTATGTGTTTGGTTTGGGATTGTTTGTTTACACCAAGTTTTGACTCCAAACAAGACTTTAATCTAGGACAAGACCAACTAATCAATCACCCTTAGATCCAAAACTGACAAGGTTGCTTGGTATTATTAGAATCTATCAATATACATCATTTGAGAGGATTTTAAGTGTTCATCCAAAAGTAAATGTGCATTATATAGTGGGTTTTTACACCCCCCTTCTCTCAAATGATAGTACTATGACATGGACCTTGAGGCACACCTTACACCAACAATAATTCCATGGTAAGTGGGGATTTGTCTAAAATCTAACAAGATTCCAAATGATCTAGGGAAATTGATTACACAATGACTTTCATGCCAAATAATGTAAAATAAAAGCATAGATTTTAGGTCCATATCACTTGGCTTATTGTGAAAAGGTCTAGTCCTTTATTCAACCACTACATCCTACTATTTTCTCAGTGTAGTGTGATGTCCAAAGTGCCACTACATCCTATGTGAAACTCCAAAGGAGACAAATGAAGTCAATGCCAGGAGATGAAACCCCAGGTTAAAGCTTCCCTAAAGAACTTGTGGGAGCTTATGAAGTCCCCCTCATAAGCCAAGATGCATAAAAAAATAAATAAATCATGACATTAAAAATACTTTAGGTTCATTTTCAAGGTCACCCAAACTTTGATGATTTTTTGGGGAGTGCTTTAGATGACTTTCTTTCTAATCCTTGGACTAGGCTACTTGCAATAGGAATGGTGATTTTGATTCTAAGAGTTCCCTATAGGGGAAAAATGGAAGAGCATACATGTAAAATACCTCTTTTTTCCAAATAAAATTTTGATCAAACAACTATTTCAAACAAGAATTGACAAGTGTGTTCAATTGTAAACCCAAAATGAAATATTTGGTAGTGTTCATTTGACCCCTTGGTCTTAGTTACAAACTTTTAAAAACATTCATCAAAAACACCTAAATTTTTTTTAAACATCCAAAAGAAGGTTCCTAATCAAATTTTAAGCATGTAAAAGTGATTTAAACATGTTTTAAACAAATATCCTGCTTGGTCTTGCAGTAAAATTATTAGCATGTCCTTGAGCTTTGAAGCCCTTTTGAGTTTGAAACAACAAACTTTGGGAAAAGAGGTCTCAGGTCTTTATTTTTGAAAAACACAATGACCAATGTTGGTTTTTACCACTAACATCAGTTACTCAGATACCGATATCTAGCCAATGTTAGTTCTATTGATTGACATCAGTTGATCAATGACTGATGTCGGTATTTCTTGTCAACGTCAGTTACTGTGTAAAAATTATGGCAACTAAAAATGGCAAAATAAAGTTAGAAAATTATTTTTCAAGAGTTTTAGAGGCTCAAATAAATATGTTAAAGTTGTAAATGATCTCCTTAAAGTGTAAGATACATCTAGTCCCATCGGGCATGCCATTATGTGATCTAGGAATTTGACTCAAGAGAGGATGGTTAGTATGGTGTTAGTTCCAAAATGAAAACAAGATGAAATAAACACACTAATAGCACAACATCTCTATGCCTAGACACTAGGGAGAGCTTAGTTAACAATCATGAATGAAACACACAACTAAAATTCAAAAGAAAACTTTCTTTTACCTCCCTTAGATGCTCTAAAATGCTTATTGTAGTGGCTTGCTTAGCTTGTGCTCATGAAGTCCTTGGAAATGGAAGCTTGACAACCTATATCTCTCCTTGGCACCTTTGGCTAGTGGCTTGCCTTGGCTTGGAATCAATTTGTAATGGTAACACTAGTTTTTTGAAACTTTTGGAACCAATCCTACATTATAACTTTGCACTAATTAAGCTTATAAATGATGTTGTGAGGCCTTTTATTTATAGATTTTTGGATTTGGCTAGAATCAACCTAAACCATCCATCTCAAGATTGAGATATGTGGTTGAGGATTAATTCAATTTTTGGAATTAATTTTGTAATTATCCTCATCATGACATTGGAATAAGGGGCAATTAAGAGGCATAGAGGGCATCATAGAAGGCATTAATGAGGCATGGAGGGCATGAATCTTAATATTTGTGGCATTTGTGGCCTAGGGATGTCTTCCCAAGAAATAATGTCACTTGATCATGTATATATTCAATATTAATTTCTAAAAACAAGTATTCAACAATTTTTCATGGAATTATTAATTAGGCCTTGATTTGGGTTAATTAGCTCTAAAACATGATTAAGAACTTTGTGCATAAATTACTCAAATTGATCATAATACTTTGTTATTAGTCCAAATTTTAATTGGATTGGAATTGGAAGGTGATGTCAGATGCATTGGAACCATATTACCATTTAGGATGTTTCCAACAACAAATAACAAAGGCATAAGTCTTGAGCAAAATATTTGATAGGGAAGAGCAATCCAGAATACCCAGGTACAAATTTGGAATTTTGACTCAAAATAAATTGATCAAAGTTAGCTAGCCCATAAATTGTATTTCCCCATTTAGGAATTATCTAGCCAAAATCGGCACTTTAATATGTAATTTTCACATAATTTTGCATTTTTTAGTGTTTTTAGGCCAGATTGTGCATTTTGGGTTGAAATTAGCCAAAAGCCTGATTGGGGGTTATAGGTGGCCAGTTTTAGGTGTCTACACTATGCATGATAGATTGATGTAATAAAGTGCATGAAAGAATTATTTATGACTTTTAATTCATGATAAGTCTTTTAAAATATTTTAAGGTTAGTTTATGTAGTGAAAAAGTTGATCACAAAATGACATGTTTGGTTTAGATAAGACTATGTGATATAAGGTTAACAAATCGATCTGTAAGACCAATATTTTCCATTAGACAATATGAATTTTATATCTAAGGATGTTTTGGAGGTCTCATAGTATCATTTACATTCATCATGATTCATGATAAATGTCTACATAGGTGTTGGAGGACTAATTTACCATAACTATTTTTTGAGGTAAATTGGCAGTTCTAAGTGAGTAAGTTACAGAGATGTTCTTGAGCCTTTATCTCTTAAGTTAAAATGTTCAAAGTATTTGGTGATGACCCTAAGGTCATGGAGGATCTATCAACATGTTTCATTTTTTAGAGTTCAGTAGCTTAAGGGTATTAAAGATTCATTTTTTCAAGATAAACTTTTAAGGTATATAGGCCTAATAGTGTAGTTTGACCTAAAAGAGCTTTCATGTTATGAATGAAGGATACATGATACAAGAGCATCCTTAAAATGATAACATGTTTTGAGTTGTTTGAGCAAATTTTACAAAAAAAAATTGGTTAATTATTTTGCTTAGGGTGTTTTAATAGAGGTTAGGAGTCTTAGAATACACTTTGGAATGTTCTCAAGTGTCTAGAGGTGCCTAGGTAAGATAGAATTCAAAATTGGCATTTTCCCACCAATTTGCATAATTTGAACTTTTGAATAATTTTTTTTCTAGTTTAGGTGTTATAAGAGGATTTTAAGGAGTCTTGAAAGGTCCAAATGATTGGTTTGGCTCCTTGAAGATACCATATGTCTAACATGGGCCTTGAATTCACACATGTATAAAAAATCAATTTTGGTATTTGTTTCAATGTGTAATTTCCTTGCAAGTGACCGTTAGAAGGTCCAAAGTTGGTTAGAGTGGTTATAGGTGGTATAATATTTTTAATTTTTGGATTGAAATAGTTAGAGAGGATTAATTATAATATGTAGCGACTTAAAACTCCATAAATCTAATTAATTACTCCTCAATATTGAAGGACAAACTAATGGTAAACTCTGATTTTATATGTATAGATGTTAAGTTGACTGTGCAAGTCAATATTCTGATAGAAATACTCAATAAAGATAGTTTTTTTATGTTATGATTCATTTTTAAGGTTATATACTTATTTTTTGATGGTGGTTCAAGTGTTGGATTAGTTGATTTCAAAGACTTTTATGAAGGATCAATCTTGCAGACCCCATATGTTATGTTTCCTATATTGGAAGAGACTTAGAGCATTGTATGTGAAAAAAGTGTAAAAGGAATGTGTATTAACTTCATATAATCATTGGTAAGGTTTATCTTAACTTTCTTGAAGTCCATTATATTTTTATTAAGATGTCTCAATGTTTTACAAAGGAGGAACCAATCCATACCCTATGATTGTAACATTACTCACACAGTTAATATACAAAGCTTTGTAAAAAGGTGTTGTATATGTGTCAAGGGAAGCAAAAAATGAATGACATAGGTGATAGGGGTTGCTATATAACTTTATAACCTTCATAGAAGTTTGAAACCATTTATGGAATCTAAAACCTCAAAATACTTATTCTAGGTCCCTACAAATAGTTATAACCCTGAGCTAGGGTTTTGAAATAAAAATATGTTTATGTGAAGTATTAACCAGTGAAAATTTCTAATTTTTTTAGTTTGATACTATGCTATGTTTACTAACAAGTTATGAAGTTTTTTAACCAGTTAGGTATGGAATCTTATAGTTATAGAATACTATGTGGATATAGGGGTCAAATAGGCCTAATTAGGGCTAAATAGAGACCTAAAAGGGACTAAAAAATTCAAAGTTAAGTTAAGAAAATTTATAGAAATTAAGATAAGGATAGAGGGTACTATTAATTTGTATTAGTTTCTCCAAACTCATTTGTACATGTCCATATAAAGAGTAAAAGCCTAAAAAAAGGCTACAAGGATTATCTGCTAAGGTAAGAGGAGTTGTGTATGGTGTGAGAAACATGTTGAGAGGATTTTTACATTAGTTGAATATTACAATAGGATAATCATTATCAAGAGAAATATTTTAAGGATCAATAAACCATCAGTGAATAATTGAGTAATAAGTGAACATATGAACCTCAATAACCTTTGCCAAAGAGTTATTCTATTAGAAGAAGGAATAAGAGTGAGAGTTGTTAGTGTTGCCTCTACATCATTTGGTATCATATATTAAGATATCTTGGAAATTTATTAATTACATGTAGCAGTCAAAGGATGAGGATCAGCAGTATCTAAAAGAAGGTTTCAAGTAGTTGATGCACTAGTTATGAAGTGAGAAACTTACAAGCAAGGTTACAAGCCATGGAATTGGATAATAAGAGATAGATGAAAAGAGGTGATGTAAGTGAGGGAGAGTATGACATTCCTCATGAAGAATAAGTAAAGGAATGAGATGAAGCTAGAGTGGAAGAGATGTTTTATTAGAGTGGTCCTTGGAGTGACTTCAAAACCCAAGATGGAGGTGTCAATGTATGAGGGAAGTCTTAATGTGGAAGAGCTAGTTGATTGGATCACAGCCATGGATAAGTAATCTGATTATAAAGAGGTTAATGAGGCAAAGAGGGTGAATTTTTTAGTGACAAGGTTGAAGGGTCATGCATCCTTGTGTTAGGATGGCATTTAGGAAGAAATAAGAAGGGGAAAAGAGAAGATAAGGTCATAGGATCTAATGTTGTCTAAGATGAAAGGAAAATTCATGCCTAAAGACTATCAAACCCAATTATTTAGGAGGCTATAAAATCTAATGCAAAAGGATATGATGGTTAAATAATATACAAAGGAATTACACAAGCTAACTATTCAAGTAGGACATAAAGAGGATGATGTAGATAAAATTACTAGATATATCAATGGCTTGAAGTTTTTCATTTAAGATGATATTAGTATTCTATCACCTATAATAGTAGAGGATAAATCTCAAGATGCATTGATGGAAAAGGAGAATTTTTATAGAAGGTAAAATCAACAAAATATAGGTATTGGTGGTATAAGCTACAGAGGTAGAGGCCAAGAAGAAAGAAGAGAATAGATAGGTAATAGAATTCAATGGCAAAGTCAAAGCAAATAAGTTGGTAGCATCTCTAAGAGTTAAAATCAATCTAATAGATGTGGTTATAGATATAGAGGTGGAAGATCATATATTAGAGGAAGAGGCTATAGTGGGTTTCAAGGAAAGTGCTTCAAGTGCAAAAAATTTGTAGGACATAGGTCATATGAGTATCCTAAAGACATTCAAATAGGTAGCTCTTGTAGTGAGAGTAGAAACTTAGTGTTTCAACAAGAAGAAAAGAGTTCATATTCCTTGCCATACTATGTAGAAGAACCTTAAATAGGGGAGAGCTTGCTGATGAGGAGAGTTCTTTTAAAGACAAGCCATAAGGAGTGAGAACCACCATAGAAAAGATGTTGTTCAAGACCATATGCAATAGAAAAGGTAAGTATTGTAAAGTCATAGTTGATAATGGTAGTATGGATAATCTTGTGTCTTCTTTGATGGTAGTAAAACTAGGTTCATAAAGTAACAAGCATCCAAGTCCTTATGAAGTTTATTGGATTCAAAATAGTCATCAAGTCCTAGTGAATGAAAAATGTTATATAGATTTGTAGATAGGGGTATAAGGATAGAATATTATGAGATGTAATTCATATTGATGTGTGCCACATCATCTTTGGTAGACCATGGCAGTATGATAGGAGAGTTATGCATTATGGGAGAGCCAAAACTTACACCATTGAGAAGGATGGCAGCAAACACACACTAACCCCATTTAAGGATAGTCAAGCATGGAAGGAGACACCAAGTAGTTGATGATGTTTTTAGAGAAGTAATACTTGCCAAAGGAAGTCAGTTACAACATTGAGGATAAAAATGTGATAGCTAAAAGCAAGAGCCAAGGTGAAGCCAATGTAGCACAAGTTACCAAAGTAATGAAAGAAGAGGGTATAGTAGTTGCCAAGAGTTTTGAATATTTGATTGAAAATAAAAAAGAGCTGTTATATTCATCCCAACAAGATCAATTATTTTCAAATGAACAATTGGAAAGGGTGTTTGCATACTTATCCCATCACTTATCCTTCATACAAAGCATGGAGTATCTATAACACTTTGTTAACAAAGTTAGCATTTTGAGAGAGTTGGTTATGAGAAGTAAATAAAATAATCAAGTGAAGAGTGAAAATTAAAGAGAAATATAATTCCATTGAATAAGTTGACATTATTTTAGATGATAATATGACATAATAAGACACAATCCAACAAGTAGCAAATCCAAGCATAGCAAGAGCAAGCATGCAAGTGCAAGAGTGTGGTTTCAAAAAAGACAAGAAATATATTTTTATGATAAACTTGTGTGTTCCATGTGTATTTTTGTTCTATAATAACACCAATATGTTGAAGATGATTAGGTTGAAGATCAACATTTAGAGAGGTAACCTCAAAGGAGAAAGTAAGGTGGCATTAATCAAAGAATAAGGAGATATGTTGTCATTCATAGACTTTGGGACCCATGAGGATGTAAAATTACATAGTTGGAGTGAAAATGAGAGAAATATGTTGAGGAGGAGGTCAAAAAAGTCAACAAAACTTTTATGGAAAGTTTCTTTCACACCTTAGTAATATGATGCAAGTGCATCCTTCAAAGGATGACATATTTTGAGTTGTTTGAGCAAATTTTGTTTTGATCAAATGTTTTATGGTTAATTATCTTTATTATGGTGTTTTAAGGGAGGATAGGAGTCTTGTAATACACTTTGTAATGTTCTCCAAGTGTTTATATGTGCTTAGTTATGATAGAATTCAAAATTGGCATTTTCTCACCAATTTGCATAATTTGAATTTTTGAATAAATTTTGTCTAGTTTAGGTATTGTAGGAGGATTTGAAGGAGTCTTAAAAGATAAAAATTATTGGTGTGACTCATTTAATATACCATGTGTCTAAAATGGGCCTTGACTTCACACATGTATGGAAAAATCAATTTTGGTATTTGTTCCAATGTGTAATTTTCTTGCAAGTGACCGTTCGAAGGTCCAAAGGTGGTTAGAGTGGTTATAGGTGGTATAAGATTTGTAATTTTTGTCTTGAGATAATTAGATAAGATTCATTGTAAGATGGAGGGACTTAAAACTCATTGAATTTGATCAAGTACTCCTCATTCTTGAAGGCCAAAATAATGGAAGACTCTAATTTTCTATTTATAAATGTTAAGTTGACTATGTAAGTTAGTATTTTGATAAAAAGACTCAATCAATATAGTTTGTTTATGTTATGATGTATTTGGAAGGTTATATAATTTTTTCCTAATGGGGGTTCAAGTATTGGCTTAGTTTATTTCAAATACTTTGTTGATGCAGGTTTTATGCACACCACAACCTTAACGAGGTAGCCTCTAACATTTTAGGATCTCAATGGAGGTAAACTCAACTTCAAGGCATGAATTGAAGGTGTGCAATATTTGGAAACTTGTTGATGGAATAGAGAGTAGGTTATGCAGTTTG
Organism: Torreya grandis; assembly: GCA_037957365.1. NCBI lineage: Eukaryota > Viridiplantae > Streptophyta > Pinopsida > Cupressales > Taxaceae > Torreya > Torreya grandis. The sequence continues at coordinate 1,310,811 of JARHVA010003545.1, read as the reverse complement.
TTAACAAGGTTTTTTAGATGGAGGTGTGGCCTTTTAATAGAGTGATTTATTACATGAATTAGATGGGTGGTTGGCTTCTAATATAGAGTGAATATATCGAAATAACAAATTAAAATAAATTAAGGTAAGGTAGGGCAGAAAATAAGACTCTGTGGTCCTTGGAAATTACTCCCTTGGTTGGCTTTTGAACAAACCTATGCTTTCTCAAACCAATTTCTATTTCTAGTAGTAGTATCAGACAAGCAGTCAGACATGGCTAGGAAGTTTACACACCTCAAAAAAAGGTTTCTCTTTTTAATTTAGCTACTACACACCATTGATTAAGATATTATGACTTCGGCAAGTGGATTATCTGACATAGTTGTTATATGCACACAAAAAACTACACCAAATAAAGTATTAAATACACATTTAGAAATATGATTCAAATAAATTGACTCACTTTATTGATATAATTATGTATCTTTTAATATCTATTTCACATATTAAGATCAGCATATCAATCAAGAAATCAAGAATCTACTCACATTTATAGCACACTAAAGATTTATTGAATCACACAACCATAAAAATAATAATCAATTACATAGGATTAGAAAGAAAATACTCATGACACTTTGTTGACAGTCAAAATTACTCACTTCTTTGTATTCCCAAAAAATTCTTTACTCTTTTCTCACTAAGTGGGATTACAATTATATATAGACTTTGGGAAGTGGTCACCTCATCCTTGAATTTCATGCAAGTGGTTATAAGCATTGGTTTGAACATGTAGTTCCAAAACCATCTAGGAGCTAAAAACTAAATAAATTAACTTTTCAAATTCAAGTAACATGTGCATACACACAAAATACAAATTCATTTCATTTCAATTATCCACTCACAAAAAAATAAAATACATAGACCGCTAAAAAAATTTATATGCATGAGATTTAGCCTATCAAGGCTCACTTGTCTAGAGTGTTGCATGCACTTTGGTGGGAGTGGAAGTATATGTGGTTTCTGAAGTTATAGTTACACCTCTAGAATCTTTATTTTCCTTGCCTCATTATTTGTGTAGACCTTTTGGGTTGATCCATGTTACTTTTGTATGATGTCTAAATTTAGTAGTGAAGGCCAATAAATTATCTTTGTCTATCTAAGGAGCTTGGCATGCTCATCCTTGGTTATTTGAAATTTGTTCCTAAATATCTCCACTTCAGTGACCTTCTTTTGAGCCTTACTCAATTTCAATTCAATTTCTTCGATGGATAAACCTTACAAGCTTTGATTGAACTCATTGGCTACCATCTGGATAAGTTTATCAAATTTGAGCCTACTAACAAGCTTACCAGTGAATTCTTTCCCATGTGATAAATTTAGCTCATGTAAAATTTTAAAAACCTAAGCCCCATGTGTTTGGTATTTGGGGAGTAAAGCCCCAACATTCTATTACCAATCTCTTGCCTCTTCCTGCCTAATGAGGACTAAGTTCAAGACATTAGATGTATCTATTGTAGTCATTAAATCAAGTTGTCTATAGAGTGATTTGCCTATGTAGGCCACTAACATCTTTAATTTTACACTATCGTCTCTTATGGAGTTATACAATATATTATTTTGTCTCACATGAGAGGCCATCTCAGCCCTCATAAATTCCATAACTTCTAATGTGTTAAACATCTTGAGGCTACCTCCTAGACCTCAGCTTCAATTCCAGCTAGGATGTGCACCATTTTGGCCTTTTCTTTGATTTTTATAGTACCTACACCAGTGCTTATAGCTCTTATCGAGGTATATTTATACCCTAGTGAATAGAAACTACAGCATCCTTATACACCTAAGCAAGGTCTACTAAATTTTATTAATATAAGGATTGCCTCGACTACATGTTTTACCTTCTAGTAAGGGAGAAAACCTCTTGTATCTCTAATAAGATGATTTGGGTTCCCCTGTCATCTTCTATTTTTCTCTTCTTAACCCTTTGAATGCTACCAATGGGGGGGTCAAATAATGTGAAGATAGATGGGAATTTAATGATCTTAAATTTTGGCAGTTGGGAAACCTTACTCCTCAAGTCCAATGCCCATGTAATAATGTCAAGTTGAGATGTATCAGAGGTTATAGTAACAACATCTACTTATGTTTCCTATTGGGCATCCTATTTCTTTTTGGAGGCCTTAGTAAGGACATCTAGGAGGGAAGGCCATATGATTTAATCCACAACTCCAAACTCAGGGAGTGGATAGACTGTGATTATTTAAGGCTTAGCCCTCCTCCTATTACTAGTGGTTTTCATAGTGGTCTCCTCTATGGAAGTGGTGGTTGGAAGTGGAAGGTTTATTTGGGTGGATTAGATGTGGATTTGAGAGGTGGCCAAAGCCATTTTCACCTTCATGAACACCTTCTTTTTCTTGAGGTTTATAAATATATAGGTACTAGTGGGAATAAGATGGATTAGTGGGGTGAAAGGTATGGAAGTGGAGATGGATGGAACAACAATGGTAGTGGAGGTGGAAGGAATGGATGAAAGGACTTCCACAAAGACACCCTGATCAAAAATGCATAAAGAAGACAAAGGAACACTATCAAAAGATTGGGCACCTTTAAGAGAGAGCTTCATTGGTTCTTCTTAGAGGCTTATATCCTTGGATATTTATAGCTTAGCTTCCTCATTAGAGTCATCTTCAATGTCTTTAGTTATCACCATGTCTCCCCTAGCTAGTTCTGAATGGGGAGGTTGAGTGGATGAGTCTTGTAATGCCTCTATTATGGAACTACCCATGGGAGTCCTACGATTTCTTTTATAGACCAAAGGGGTCTTTGCTTGAGTGGGAGAGTACAAAGGTGATGATGCCCTATGAGTTGTTATCCTAATAGATGTAACAATTGGCCCTTGGGTAGAACTTGTAGTAGGTGCGTCTTATATTTAACCTTCCTCATTAGAGTTGAGACTGATGGGGTCTCCTACCTATATTCCCCTTGTCATGGTGGGCTCAAGTAGCATGGAATATTTATTTACTACATTCAACTTTAGAGGGGTTCCTTACTGGGAGGATGCAACCTATTCCTTTGGTTTCTCTCAAAATTCACCTCTCCAAAAATTTGAATGATGTCACCCCTTAAAAAGTGCCCTCCTACTATCTAATTCCTTGGTGGAAAAAGAAGGCTCACCTTGGATCATCCTTAAATGACCCTCCTATAATATGGAAAGTTGTGCTCATTCCAATACCTCCTCATCTATTTGAGCATTCAAAAATACAAAATCATAGTCATAGGGATAATGACTATGTGTAATGTTAAACTCATGGATATGTTTCTAGATCTACCCATGGGGATCTCAGTCCCTATGTAGAAGTTTAGGGAAAAGATAGATCCTACATTTTCCACCTATATCTCCAAGATGTTTTCTCATTGTATATGTCATTTTGTTAATGGTGATCAGACGGTTAAAATATAAGGCTTTCTTTTACCTTTCCAAATGTTCCTCTACATTCTTCTATAATTGGAAGGCAATCTCTTATTTATCTAACTTATCTGAAACAAACCTTGGCAGACACAGGGGGGCAATTTTGTTCCCCCATACCATGATGATAGCAAAATTAGGGTAGAGGAAGAAATATCCCTTTCTAACTAGGTTCTTCACTATATTATGTCTAATCCAAAGCATAGGTGAGCCATGGATAACTTTCCAAATCTAAGGATAAACATCCTCATAAATTTTCACCATGTGCCTTGTATAGTAATAGATATGTATAAACTGATAATGATCATAAATTTTGTTCTTTTCGTAGTCCATGGTTAAAAATCACAATGTGTCAAGGCCTTTTTATCATATTTTCGTGACCACATCTAATAGATATGACATCATGAAGAAATCCCTAGTAGGTGTAGGATGCCTATCTTTATAGATAATTTATTCCCTCATCTGTAGGATTATGATCTAACCAAGGGCATAAGCATCATGTGTGAGCAACATATACAATAATGGTACCTAATCTAAGTTGACAAAGTAGATGTTAGGCATACTATATAATATATTGAGGAGTGCCATGTTAATGTGGATACCCATCCTAAAACTATCAATTAGGATAGCCCCTTTTAGCTTCTTTATTTTTTAGGTGATAGTTTGGTTTGGGAGGAGCCACAATGATAACACCTTCTCCATCAAGGTCTTTGTGTTGATTTTAACCAGTGTGTACTTATCAAAGTAGACATCATGGATGTTTAATGTCAAATATCTTTGAAAATATACCCCTATGATGTAAATGACCATTGTATTATTGTTTAAGTGTTGCAATAATGCATTTTATGATATTTTATCAGTGAAGAATAAGTCATGTAAGAGGTCTATAGAGTGCATCATTTCTAGTTTTATAGTAACAAAGCATAATATTTGGCATTTGTAAGCCAATAATTCCTTCATAAACAATCAGTCTACCAATGTTATATCATCCTCCAATGAAAATATGTCTACTAAATCAATAACATCCCATAATGTTGAGTAATTCCTATACTTATCTCCAAACATAGTGGTGTCGAAGATTGTATCAGTAAATTATGTTGAATCTTTGATTGAGAATGAAGATGGCACATTGGTACCTCAAAATGTTTTAGTTGTATACACCATGTATGTATGCTTTACTTCTCTCTTACTCAACATGTTATATGTTATATATACCTATATGCCAATGCAAATGACTCAGCTCTAGCTTGACTGTTTGTTGTATACCCTCAAAGTAGAAACTAGGGCTCTTTTTATCTACAAGATAGTATAAGACTTCAAATACAAGTTAGCTCAAATTTAGATGATATCTTTTAGTCATAGTGGATTGCCTATAAGAATCTAGCATTGAATACCAGTTTGTAAGACATAAATATGCAACATTCACTTTAGCCTTTCATTTCATTTATAATTTAAATTTGTTATCTCAAGTTGGTGGGGACCTTTAAAATATCAATAGGAAGTGTTTTTATTGTTATATTATCCAAGTATGATGAGACTTAGTATTACTCCCAATAATAAATTACTTTAGGATGCACACCAAAAAAATGCTTTTGGGCCTATATTTGTAGACTATTTTTTGGGTAATTTGTTTCAGATAAAGTTTCTACAATAGTCTCTCCAAAGGATTCATTTGAGCAAAAGTCTTGAAATAATTCTTTTGGATGGCTATTTCAAAGGTTTGGAGGGCACTTTCAATTTATTTGAAGAGTAATTTTAGCTTGAAGGGTCCACTTCATAGGGAATTTTCTCCATGACAATATCCCTAAAGGGTCTACTTTTGCAAAGATCGAAGGGCACTTCCAAAATTCCTGAAGGGTGCTCTCATATAGCTAAGAGTCATTTAAAAAATCCCAAAGGGTATAATTCCCTCAAACAAAATGATTGAAGGAATTGGTTAAGGAAAAAAGGTCTGGGACAAAAGTGTTGAAGGGTACATCCATAGAAAAAATATTCATTTGCAAAGGCCAAAGGGCACTTTTGTAAGGCAAAAAGGTCAAAAAAACTATCTCGAAGGATAAGTCCCATATGGTAAAGGGTTTTAAAAAGTTTCAAAAAGTATGTTGCACAAAACATGAAGAGTATGTGCCCTAAAACAAATGGTCAAGAAGGGGTAAATGGTCAAATTGGAGAAGGCTAAAGGGATATTTTTGAGGGTTATAAAGGGTAGGTGGAAAGAATTTGAAGGGTGTACTTCAAATAAAATGTTTGTCTAAAGGGTCTACTTTTTAAAGGCCAAAGGGTACTTCCAAAATTCTTGAAGGGTACTCTTATGGCTAAGGATCATTTCTAAAAGTTTTGAAGGATAATTTTGGATAGCGTCGAAGGGATAATCCATCAGAGAATTTGTTTTGGGGAAAGTGTATGCCGTCCAAAATTTCTTAAGACAAAGTTCGTAGGTTAAATTCTTTCAAGAGAATTATTTTAGACAAAACATTCACAATAAATTTTTTTGATAAAATATGGCTTCTCAAATAATACGCTCAAAAGAATATAGGACTAAAAATTTCCCAAAATATAACATCCAAAAAGATAATATTGTAATTAACCTAAAGACTATAAACCCAAAGAATTCATCTACAATATCGAATTTAGTCTCATAAACAAAATGCCAATATCATCCTGCCAAAAAAGTGAAATGTCCTAGATTTTCAAAATTTTGCATAAACATATGAAAAGGATTCCCTATTAAGATCATATTTCAAAAAAAATTGGGTCCCCATTTCCTTCTAAAGAAAAATGGGGTGCATTAGGTATAACAAATGATGATTCATAGGGGAATACTCTTGAGTATACAATAACCTAGAACTCTGATCCATAATCCTTAGATTAATCTTAGAGTATGTCATAGAAAAAAATTATCAAATTAGAAACATGAAAGAGATTCCTAATCCAATTCACAAAACATAATTTCCTTCTAATTCCCTAGATCTATGTGTGTAAGAGTTTTATTGATTTATTTCTTGATGTGATAAGTTTTTCAAAAGGTTTTGATGCAGTTGTAGGATTCATTCTAGTATCTATTAAAGCTTATTAAATCAAGGGAAGCTCAAACATTGCTTTGTTTCTAGCCAGGTATCCATATCTTTGACAAAGATATCTTAGGTTCCTTCTATGATCCTTCTATTGTCTGTTCACAACCATGATACATGGTACATTGACCTTATTTCATCATGTGAACTCTTTTGATTTTCTTTACATTTTAATTTGCTCTTTTGAACTCATTGATTCTTTTCTTTCTCTTTTTTTTATTTTTTTAAGTTAGATTAGTGGAAAAGAGAGAGGAGGAAATCCCTATGAGCTAGTATAAGTAGAAAACAAATCATTACTAGAACGGCCCTGCCAACCAAATCTAGACCCAGAATCATCACTTCTAACAGGTTTTTTAACATTATGAGTGCATTTGATCCAATTAAATAAGAAAAATTTCTTAAATTTGTATGAAGTATCCCAAGAACAACTTCCATATGCTTGATAAAAGTATTTAATTATGAAATAATTCAAACTAATCATACAATCACTTCCCTTCGTTCTAAAGCCTCAAGACATAGAAATATGTCCAAACTATAAACTAGCCCAAAAATGTGTCAACATTACTTTTCCCCTTCTCACACTCAATTGTTTTGGATTTTAGTTTTGGAAATAACTAGAGAAAACACAACTTTGAATGTCAAAGAAGAAAACAAAGATGAATAATCTAGAAAATACTCTAGAAAGCACTGAAATCTAACCTATGAAAACCAAATTACTAAAAAGTGGGATAATTAAACTAGAAAGCATTAAAAATCTATTCTAGAAAGCATTGAAATATAATCTAGTCATATGTCTAAACTTATCTAAATCCTCTCAATAATTAATATCCCTAGATGGAATAGCTCTAAAGTAATGCTTTAGGAACTATCCATTAATTAGATATGTAAGCTCGTTGCCTTAGAGGTCCTTCAGATGAAACATGTTATTACCCATGATCTTTGAAATTTGATATGGTTTGATCCATAATGGATAAAACTTGTCATGTTATCCTTTCTTTTCATGGGATTTATCCCATAGTAACACCAGATCTAAAATTTTGAATGCTTTGACTTTTGCTCTTTTATCAAACCACCTTTTAACTACATCTTGGTGTTTGTTGAATGTGTGCAAAGCTTCAACCCTTGAATCTTCCATTTCTATTATATCCAGCAATCTTAATTCCACTTTGTCATTTGGTTCCATGTAATATTATATGAACAAATAATTGGGTAGCTTTAATGTGATGGAAAGTAGTCTGCATCTATACACTAATAGGTAAGGCAAAGATTTTAGGTCTTGTTTGTATCTCACTTAGTCTGCCTAAAAAGCATACTTTAGTAGATTGTGCTAGTCTCTAGGTTTGTCCTTTTCTAACTTCTTGATTACCCCAATCAGATTTTTATTCATTGACTTGGCTAATCCATTCCCCTGAGGGTAGTGGTTAGAGGATGGCATGATTATAATATGATTTTCATGTGCCCACTCAGTGAACTCTACTAATTTAAATGTTGGTCCATTGTCACATACCAAATATATGGTCATGTCAAATCTAGTTGTAATGTGCTCTTCCAAAAAGTGAATCACATCTTGTGCTCTACTATTCTTTATGTCAACTACTTCCATCTATACATTGCAATAATATGTAGCCGTAAGCATGAATTTATGGCCCACTAAGGAGGTTGGGTTAATTACACCAATAAAATCTAGGCCTCATTATGCAAAGGGATTTTCTTCAATGATTGGTTATAGAGGCATTATTGTGTGTACTTCTCTCTTGGCCAACACTTGACATTCATTGGCAATTCTTGATGTGCATATGAGCATCCTTGAAAATAGTTGGCCAATAGTAATCCAACCTTAAAATTTTATGGGTTTTAGTATTCCTAACAGGTGACCACTACCTATCTTTTGATGTAAGTTTTATAGAATTTCCCTTGCCTCCCCCATAGACACATAACTAATATAAATTCCTTCATATTTCCTTATATAGAGGACTCCTTTTTTATCATGAAATGAGAAGCTTTGAGCCTTAAGGCTCTCCTTATTTACATACTAAGCTCTAGGGGGCAGGTTCTTGTAAGTAAATATTGGATTATATTGGTATACCATTTCTATTTTGAAACCTATGTTGTACATACCTCTTTAATGGTGATTCAAGGATATACTCAGTCATGAGCTAAATAATGCCTTATCCTCTAATAATATTTTTAGGCCTAATTTCTATGTCAAACTCTTGGAGCTTAGCCATCCATTTGCCTTGACATTCTTCCATCTCATTCTCTGATAAGGTGAGCTTGACAGAAGGATCAGGTATAATTGTGATGGTTTTGTTCCTCAAGTAATAATGTCAAAATTTCTTCACTACTTTGAACAAAGCAAAAATCTACTTGTCAATCATCAAATACTTGAGCTTTACATATTTTAGATTTGTACTCATGAAGGCAATTAGATGCTTAGTTTCATCCTTCTTTTGTGTGATAACGATAGCAATGATGTGTTCTGAGGTGAATGAGTGTAGATAGAAATCCTTTATGAAATTTGGACTAATCAATATTGGAGCTTGAGATAGGGCATATTTTATATCTTAGAACTTTTTATATTTAGCTATCCATTCTATTTTAGCATCCTACTTGAGCATAGCATTTAGAGACTTGATGATTTTTGTGAACCCCAAGATAAACTTCCTGATGAAGTTTATTTTCCAAAAAAATGACTTAGGTTCCTTCTTGTTATTTGGCTACTAAATCTTTGAGATCACCTTGATTATTTTTGGATTGATGGTGATCCCATATTTTGTGATAACATGTCCTAAGAGTTCCCCTTAATGACTTTGAATATACTCTTCTTTGGATTTAAATAAATCTTGAACTTCTTACACCTTTCAAATATGGACTATAAGTGAGTTATGTGATCCTCTCTATTCTTTGAGAACACCATGAGGTCATATATATATATAGATAGATAATTATGCATTTTAATGTTAATCCCCTAAAGGCATGATCCATGGCATGTTGGAAGGTATCTCTTGCATTAATCAGGCCAAATGGCATCCTATTATATGCATAAATACCCCATTTCATGGTAAATGTCATCTTCATCCTATCTTTAGGCTACATCAGTACTTAGTTGTAGCCTAAAAATCCATCCAAAAGAGACATCATTTTAGAACCACTCACTATTTGTATTACCTCATCTAAAGAAAGTAGGAGATAATTATCCTTTTTAGAAGTGCTATTCAGATTTTAGAAGTTTACACATAATCTAATCTCATCATTCTTCTTTATAAATAGGACCAAATTGGCCACCCATGTAGAATGCTAGATTGGGAAGATGATTTTAGCACTTAATAACTTCTCCACTTCCTTCTAAATAAGAGGTTTTAAAATAGGTTTCACTGGCTTTTGCCTTTATCTAAATGGTTTATGGTCTTGCTTCAAGGGAATTGTGTGAGTGATGACCTATGGGTCACATACCTTAAGTTCTTCATATGTCCAAGAGATAATGTCCTTATATTTAACCATTAAATCCTTGACCCACTTCCTTTCCTCCATAGTTCATCTGAGGGCAATATTCACATATTGTGGGTTATGGTCATCTCCCAAATTTTCCCTCTTAAATTTTGATTCATCGACCTTAGGTTGTCTGAGTTGCTATCCCTGAGGATCTAAGTCAAATTATCTTTCTAAGGAGACTAAGCTGACTGGAATTTTATTTTCTTTGAGTTAGAGAATACCTTCTTTATCAATTTCTTCTTGATAAAAATGGTTAATATCCTTGTCATCAATGATTTGGGATTTGAAATCCCTTGAATTAGTTAATAACTAGATAATCTATTAATTATCACTGAAGACCTAAAAAATTTCTACATTATCTAGAACAGAGGGACAAGGAACTAATTCAATGGAAAATCTTTTTACCTCAGTCTCCTATAATGGCTTGAGATTGGAAATAGCTATAGCTAGTTAATCGATGGCCTAATTTTGTTCTCTTAGGAGTACTACTATGTTGAAAGCTTCAAAGCTTTCAATTAAATCCAATGCTCTGTGTTTATACCTCTTCAAATAAGATAATATGCACTAGTATTTTTTTTTATGTGGTGAAGTACCAGTTTTGAGTCCCTAAATACTTTTATTTATTTTACATAGTTCTTTAGTGTAAACTATAGTTCTAAGATTATAGCCTCATACTTGGCCCTATTATTCATATAGGGAAACTATAATCTATAGGTGGCTAAGAACTTCTTACATTGAGGATTAATTATCTCAATTCCCACATCTGATCCTTGCTTAGACTTGGCTCCATCAAAATGCATTTTCCATAGCTAATTTAAACATTCAGGTTCTAGGTTCTGCACTAAATTATGAGTGGTAAAAGTATAAATTCCCAATGATCGGTAATAATACTTCACCTCTTCATTCTTGATGTTGTATTCCATAATGGAATATTTCATTCTTTGCTCTCTATCAATTCTAATCTAATTTTTAACTCCTCTCCATGGTAGCTAGATGTGTGAGAAGTCCATGAAAAGATACCCATTAAGCTTTTTGGACCAGTATTTGCTTAGCAATAATCCATAGCCCTCTGGTATGTCCACTACCAAGATATCGATAGTCATATGGACTCTTAGTTCCAATGCTACTTGAATGTATACATTAGTCAATTCTCCCACTATTGGTGCTACTATTTTATCTAGTTAAAAGATTAATATTTTTGAATGACTAGGAGTGAGACCAAGATTTTTACATATATAGTTATAGATGATCCATAATTAACCAAATAGTTATGAATATTCTTATTGAATTATATGATGGTTAGCAGGAATGGTGGTACTTTGGGTTTACTCTTGTAAATGACATTGGCATCAGTAACCTTTGCTTTATCCATATCCACTCTATTTTTCTCCATAGGGGCCTTTCTGGTAATAGATTTACATAACAATTCCTTTTTCTTGGTGATCTAGGTTAACTCATGGAGAGTTATATTTGCCTTAATCTTCTTCATGTCTTATATGATATTATATCCTCCTTTATTCAATTTTTCTTTGTTTAGTGGTTGATCATTCCCTTTTAGAGGGGGTAGATTGTTGTTAACTTTGATATTTTGAGGAATCATTATGGTATGTAGAAGGGTTAAGGTGGTAAGCAATTGATTATTCCTTAACTTATACGCACCTCTATAAAATTCTAAAAAGCATGAAATATTTCTATATTATCTTTCAATTCATTGTCATCTTCTCTTAGGAAGGGAAATTTATGAGTCTCAAAGAACATGGCTATGCTAGAAGATCTAAGGTCTTGATGAGATTCTAGTATATTATTCATCTGATCCTACCTAGTTACTTCCCTTTGAAAGATCTTAAACATTATATAGAACTCAACATAATCAAGCTCACCATGTTAGGGCATATTATGTATCCTACACCAATTGGGGAGAGTTGTTTTAAATAAGTTGATTTCTAGGAGTCTACCAGGTTACTCCATATTATTTTTAGGCCTATTAAATGGCATGTTATATCTTTATAACTCGATGTTTTGGTCACCAATTGGAGCATTGGTATTTTCCATTTTTTGTTAAATTTTTAGAAAATCATTACTTAATTTCTAAACCATCTTTTGAATAGAATCCAATTCAACTTTTGTGGAATCCACACCATGTAGAATAGCCATAGGAAGTGCAGTTGCATGTTGGCTCTATTAGTAACTAATTCTTATCACATGATTGTTTAAATAGCCAAAATTTAGCTGCATCATTTATGTCAATGGAGGTAGTATGTATAATTGATTTTGATTGTATGTCAAAACATTATGATTCACATGTGGTATCAGATTAAGCATTGAGAATCCATTGCTGATGTTAGGTGTCTACGGGTTGAGTTCTCTATCGATGCTAATAGCTTTTTCAAATGCTAATTCCAAAGTATTGGCAGTAGGTACTCTTCTCAAGAACATAGTGGTAATAGGATCTAAGGCATTTTTGTATATCTCTAGTGCTAACATCAACTCTAGTTTATACTTCAGGGTCAACTAGTTATACATCCTATGCCATCTTGCATTGAAATCATGGATGGGTTCATCAGGTTCCCTCTTCATGTTGGTGAAGTGTTGATATACCAATCTAAGATTGATGACCTATTCAAACTCACAAGAAAATCCATTTGACACACCTCCCAATTGGTGATATATTTTTTCATTATATTCAAATACCAATCACAAGTAGATCCATTAAATTAAAAGGGAATAACTGGCATACAACATCTTCATCAACTACATTCATTAACCTTAAAGCATTTTTAATAGATTTGATATGTTCTTCTAGGTTATTTGGCCTTGAAGGAGAAAAGATGACAAATATTTTTTAGAGTTTTGGGGTAAATCATGCACATCCCTAAGGATGACAATGGTATATATAATTATCAAGGGTTTTTTTTTAACCATTAGTTGATTAATAGGCAAAGGGTTCCTCACAAGTAAAGGGTAACCTAGTAGAGGTGGATTGTTTCAAACTAGAGCTATTGACACAACTCTATGTCTCTTACGGATTGTCAAGGGTGATATGAATAACCTAACTTGGGAATTATATCTGGTCACTCTCTTATGTGATTCTAGTATAACTCTATGCAAGGACTAACCCCTATTATTGGGAGGAAATTTAGGCCCTCCTTATAGTACCATTGAAACTATTGATGTAAGTTTTATGCACACCATAGCCTTAATGAGGTAGCCTATAACATTTTTGGATCTTGATGGAGGTAAAATCCACTCTAGGACATGAGTTATAGGTATGCATTCTTTGACAACCTATTGATGGAATAATGGGTAGGGTATGCAGGTTGTTAACCAAGTTTTTTGGATGGAGGTGTGGCCTTCTAACAAAGTGAGTTCTTACATGAATTGAATGGGTGGATGGCTTCTAATCTAGAGTGGATATATTTCAATAACAAATTTAAAAAAAAAGGTAAGGTAGGGCATAAAATAAGATGTTGTGGTCCTTGGGAATTACTCCCCTAGTTGGCTTCTTAACAGACATATGCTTTCTCAAACTAATGTCTGTTGCTAGCAGCAATAACACATAGGCAATTAGACATGACTAGTAAGTCTAAGGGAATAGAGATGTAGGAAATTCACATGCCTTAAATAAAGGTTGTTCCTTTTAGGTTAGTTGTTGCACACCCTTGATTAGGAGATTCTGACTTAGGTAAGCAAATTATCTAAGTTAGTTGTTGCATGCACACAAAAAACTACACCAAAGAAATCATAAATACATATTCATAATTATGATTCAAATAAATTGACTCACTTTATTGATATATTTACTTATCTTTTAATAGTTATTACACATCTTAATATTCACATGTCAATCAATAAATCAAGAATCTACTTGTAGATATAGCACACTAAAGATTTATTGAATCACACAACCATAAAAATAACAATCAATTATGTGAAATTGGAAAGAAAATACTCAAGACACTTTTTTTATGATCAAAATTATTCACTACTCTATATTCCCAAAAATTTCATGACTCTTTTCTCACTGTGTGGGTTTACAATTATATAGAGACTTGAGAAAGGGGGTGCCTCATCCTCCAAGTTCATGCAAGTGGTTATAAGTGTATGTTTGAACATGTAGTTCCAAAATAGTCTAGGAGTTAAAATAAATAAATTGACTTTTCAGAGTCATGTAAAATGTTCATGCACAAAAAATACAAAGTCAATTCATTACAATTATCTTCCCATAAAGAAATAAAATACATAGACCACTACAAAATTGTATATGCTTGAGATTTAGCCTATCAAGGCTCACTTATATGTAGTGTTGCATGCACTTTGGTGGGAGTGGAAGTAGATGTGGCTATTAAAGTTGTAGTTTCACCTCTAAAATCTTACCTTTTCCTCACCTCATTATCTTCATAGACCTTTTGGACTGCTCCATGTTGCTTCCATATGATGTCCAAATTTAGTAGCAAAGGCCGATGAATTCTCTTTATCTATCCAAGGATCTTGGCATGCTTATCCCTGGTTGTTTGAAATTTATTCCTAAATATCTCCACTTCGGTGACCTTATTTTTATCCTTGCTCAATTTTGATTCAATTTATTAAATTGATAAAACTTGCAAGCTCTATTTAAATTCATCAATTTCCCTTTGGATAAGCTTATCAAAATTGAGCCTACTAGCTAGCTTACCAGTGGAGTCTTTCACCTATGATAACTTTAGCTCATGCAAAATTTTAAATACCTAAGCCTCATGTGCCTAGTATTTGGGGACTAAAACCCCAATGTTTTGTAACCAATCTCTTTCCTCTTCCTGCCTAATGACTACTAGGTTTAAGGCATTGGATGCCTCTAGTATAGTCATTAAATTAAGATGTATGTAGAGTGAGTTGCTTATGTATGCCACTATCATCTTTAATTTGGCACTATCATCTCTTAGGGAGTTATAGAATATATTATTTTGGCTCTCATGAGGGGCCATCTTAGCCCTCATAAACTCCATAGCTTATAATGTGTTATAAAATCTTGAGGCTACCTCCTAGACCTCAACTTCAATTCCAACTAGGGGGGGTGGTGGGGGGTGTGGGGGGATAGGGCGGGGGGGGGTCAAATAATATGGAGATAGATGGGATTTATGTGATCTTAAAGTTTAGTAGCTGGGAAACCTTACTCCTCAATCTTAGTGCCCATCTAGGAATGTCAATTTTATATGCATCAAAGGTTGTCATAACAACCTCTACTTTTATTTCCTATTGGGATTCCTATTACTTCTTGGAAGCCTTGGTGAGGACATATGGGAGGTAAGGCCATATGATTTTAGACTAATCTACCCCTCCAAACTAAGGGAATAGATGGACTATGATTATTTAAGGCTCATCATAGTGATCTCCTCTATGGAAGTGGTGGTTGAAAGTGGAAGGGTGATTTGGGTGGATTGGACATGGAGTTAAGAGGTGGCCAAAGCCATTTTCACCTTCCTAGACACCTTCTTTTTCTTGATTTTTCTAACTATAGAGGTGCCAATAGGAATAGGAGGGATTGGTGGGGTGAATGGGATGGAAGTGGAGATGGATGGAGCAACAGTGTTAGTGGAGGTGGAAGGAATGGATGGACTTCCACAAAGACACCCTAATGAAAAATGTGTAGAGAAAACAAAGGAACACTATCTAAAGATCGAATACCTTTAAGAGAGAGTTCCACTAGTTCTTCTTGGAGGCTTATAGCCTTGGCTATTTATAGGTCAACTTCCTCATCAAAGTTATCTTCAATGTCTTTAGTTATCACCATGTCTCCCGTGGTGAATTCTAAATGAGGAGGCTGAGTGGATGAGCCCTATAATGCATCTATTGTGGGACTACTCATGGGAGTCCTAAGCTTTCTTTTATAGACCAAAGGGGTCTTTATCTGAGTGGGAGAGTACAAAGGTGATGATTCCATAGGTGTTGCTACCCCAATAGATGTAATATTTATCCCTTGGGTAGAACTTTTAGTAGGCTCCTCTTGTATTCAGCCCTCCTCATTAGAATCAAGACTGATGGGGTCTCCTACCTATGCTTGCATAGTCATGTTGGGCTCAGTTAACCTGGGATTTTTCTTTGCTACCTTAAAATTTATAGGGGTTCCTTGCTAGGATGAGGAATCCTAGTCCTTTATTTTCTCTCAAGGTTCTCCTCTCCAAAAATCCAAGTGTTGCCACCCCTTAAAAAGTGCCCTCATATTATCTCATTCCTTGGTAGAAATAGAAGGCTCACCTTAGATCATACTTAAATGATCCTCCTATAATTTGGAAAGTTTTGATCATTTCAATACCTCCTTATTTATATGAGCATTCAAAAATAAAATATCATAGTCATAGGGTTGATGAGTATATGGAATGTTAAACCCATGGATATGCTTCTAGATCTGCCCATGGGGATCCTAGTCCCTATGTGGAAGTTCAAGGAAAGGATAGCTCATATATTTTCCACCTATGTCTCTGAGATGTTTTTTCATTGTATATGTCATTATACCAATGGTGATTAGATGGCCAAAATATAAGGCTTTATTTTACCTTGCCAAATCTTCCTCTACACTCTTCCATAATTGGAAGGCAATCTCTTGTTTGAATAACTTATATGGAATAAACCTTGGTATATATAGGGGTCAACCTTGTTTCCCCATACCATGATGATAATAAAATTGGGGTAGAAGAAGAAATATCACTTTCAACCTATGTTCTTCACTATATTATGCCCAATCTGAGGCATAGGCAAGCTATGAATAGCTTTCCAAATCCAAGGATAAACACCCTCAGATATTCTCACCATGTGCCTTGTATAGCATTAGATATGCATAAATTAATAGTAATCACAAATTTTGTTATTTTTATAATCCATGACTGGAGACCACAATGCACCAAAGTCTTTATAGCATGTTCTCATGACCACATCTAATAGATACAACATCATGAAGATATCCACAATGGATGTAGGATGCCTATTTTTATCGACAATTTTCTCTCTCAGCCAAAGGCTTATGATCTAATCGAGGGTGTAAGTGGTGTCATGTGTGAGTAACATATATAATAATGGTACCTAATCCAAGTTTAAAAGTGGATGCTAGGTATATTTTATAATCTATTAAGGATCGCCATGTTGATGTGGATACCCATCATGAACCTATCAATTGCAATAACCCCTTTTGGCTTCTTTATTTTCTAGGTGATAGTTTGGTCTAGGAGGAACCATGATGATAGCACCTTCTCCATCGAGGTCTTTGTGTTTAATTACACCAGTGTGTGTTTATTGAAGTAGACATCATGGATGTTAAATGACAAATATATTTTAAAATCTACCCTTGAGATGCAAGTGACCATTATATTATTGTTTGAGTGACGTAAGAATACATCCTATGATATTCTACCGATGAAGAATAAGTCTTGTAAGAGGTCTATACAGGGCATCACTTCTAGTTTTGTAGCATCAAAGTGAAATATTTAATGTTTATAATCTAATTATTCCTTCATAAATAATTAGTCTGCTAATTTTATATCATCCTCCAATGAAAATATATCCACTAAAATAATAACATCCCACAATGTTGATTAATTCTTGTACTTATATCCAAACATGGTGGTGTCGAAGACTGTATCAATAAATTCTATTAAATCTTTGATATAGTATGGAGATGGTGGTTTGGTACCTCAAAATTTTTTGGATGTAGATGCCATAGTTGTATGCTCCATGCTTCTCTCTTACTCAACATGTTGTGTGCTATATATACCTATATGCTAATGCAAATGACTCAGCTTTAGCTCAACTATTTTTCATTATATACACTCAAAGTAGAAACTAGGGCTCTTTTTTGCTGCAAGATAGTATAAGACTTTGAATACAAGTTAGCTCAAATGAAAATGATAGCTTTCAATCATAATGGATTGCCTATATATAATTTGGAATTGAATACTAGTTCATGTGACATAAATGTGCAACATTCACTTTAGGATTTCTTTTCATGTATAATTCAAATTTGTTAGCTCAAGTTAGAGGGGACCTCTAAAATACCAATGGGAAGTATTTTTATTGTTATATTATCTAAGTATGATGAGACTTAGTATTACTCCTAGAAATAAATTACTTTAGGATGCACACCAAAAAAATACTTTTGGGCGTATATTTGTAGACTATTTTTTTGGGGAATTTGTTTTGGAGAAGGTTTTTACAATAGTATCTCCAAAGTATTCATCTATCAAAATTATTTAAGTATTTATTTTTTAGGGTTATTTAAAAGGTCTAGAGGCACTTTCAATTTCCTTAAAGGGTACTTTTGGTTTGAAGGGTCCACTTCATAGGGCATTTTGTCCATGACAAAAGCCCCAAAGGGTCTACTTTATAAAGGCTAAAGGAAAATTTTGAAATTCCTAAAGGGTACTCTCATATGGCTAAGGGACATTTCAAATATTTAAGGGTATAATTCTCTCAAACAAAATGTCTGAAGGAATTGGCCAAGTAAAAAAGGTCTAGTATAAAAGTCCTAAAGGGTACATCCATAGCAAAAAGGTTCATTCACAAAGACTGAAGGGCACTTTTTTAGGGCAAAAAAGGTCAAAATAAATATCTCAAAGGATAAGTTCCATAGGGTAAAGGGTTTAAAAAAATGTTTTGAAGGGTATGTTGCACAAAACCTGAAGGGTATGTGCCCTAAAAGAAATGGTCAATAAGGGGGTAAATGGTCAATTTAGGGAAGGCTAAAGGCTAGTTTGAAGGGTTATAAAGGGTGGGTGGAAAGAATTCTAAGGGTATACTTTGGGGGGAAATTTTGTCTAAAGGGTCTACTTCACAAAGGTCGAAGGGTACTTCCAAAATTGCTGAAGGGTACTCTTGTATGGCTAAGGGTCATTTCTAAAAGTTTCAAAGGATAATTTTGGATAGGTTCAAAGGGATAATCCTTTAGGGAAATTTTTTTTTGGAAAGTGTATGTGATCCATAATTCCTTAATATAAAGAGTCTGTAGGCTGAATTCTTTTGGGAGAATTATTTTGGACAAAACATCCGCAACAATTTCCTTGATAAAATAAGGCTTCCTAAACAATAAGCCTGAAAAAAAAATAGGACCAAAAATTTCCAAAAACATAAAATCAAAAAATATAGTTTTGTAAAAAGTCCAAAATAATTAACCCAAATACTATAAACTTGAATAATTCATCTACAATACCGAAGTTAATATCATAAATATAATGCCAATATCATCCTACTAAAAAATTGAAATGTCTTAGATTTCCCAAATTTTGCATAAACATATGAAAATTATTCCTTATTAAGATTGTATTTTAAAAAAAAGTGGGTCCCCATTTCTTTCCAAGGAAAAATGGGGGGTGTTGGGTACAACAGACTTTTATGAAGGATCAGTTTTGCAGACCCCATATGCTTTGTTTCCTATGTTGGAAGAGACTGAGAGCATTATACATGAATAAAGTGTAAAATGAATGTGGATTAAATACCTATAAGCATTTTTAAAGTTTATATTAACATTCTTAAATTTCATTATATGTTTCTTAATATGTCTCAATGTTTTATAAAGGATGAACCAATCTATACCCTATGATTGTAACATTTGCTCACATAGTCAATAAATAGAGCTTTACAAAAAGTTGTTACAGACATGTCAATGGAAGCAAACAATGAATGTAATAGGTGATAGGTATTTTTATATAAATTTATAAACATTAATATAAGTTTGAAACCATTTTTGGAATCTAAAACCTCAAAATACTTACTCTCAGGTCCCTTCAGATAGTTATAACCCTAAACTAGGGTTTTAAAACAAAAATTTATTTATGTAAAGTATAAATCAATGAAAATTCCAAAATATTTGTAGTTTTATATATTAGGATGTCTAATAATAGGTTTTTAAGGTTTTGAAGTGGTTAGGTATAGAATCGTATAGTTATATAAGACTATGTGGAGGTAGGGGTCAAATAGGCCTAAACAGATACCTAAAAGGGACTAGAAAAGTGACTTCCAAATATATTTAAGTCAATAAACTTCTTGTAAAGTAAGATAACAATATATTTTACTAGGTGTAATCAAATAATCCAAGAAGGGAGGTTAGAGCAAGTGTTAAAATAATTAACAAAATTTGAATAAAAACACACTAACATGCTAACACTTACCTAGATTAAAGGGGGAGCATAATGAACAAAAACAATTTAAAACCCAACTAGAATACAAAATAACAACAATCTCTTACCTTCCTTGAATTTTCCAAATGATTCATTGTGTGGCTTTGGATAAATATGTTGGCATTATAACAATATAGATTTGAATCATGCACCAAAAATTGTATCATAACTTAACAATTCTCAAGCTTTCTTTTCAATAGGCAATGGCTTGTATTTATAGGCTTAGAAACTAACCCCAACCCAAGGTGAATTAAGGTGTAGTTTAAAATGGAATGGGTTCAAATCTAACCTAAGTGAGTCAATTAAACATATTAGAGTTAAAAGGTGTCAAAAGTGCATTATTTTTAATGAATAAGCATGGGTGAAATATTTTGAGATATTTTCAAAGACTTGACAACTCATGAAAGGTAATCATAAAAAGCTAGGATATTTCACATTTTTGAATTTCTTTTTTTGATAATTATTTAATTTCACATGGATAATTCAAATAGGATCTTAATTTTATTTATTTTTGTTAATTAATTTTGATTAGGTATTTTAGCATTTTCAAGATTTTATTTTATGTCCATGTGCCCTATTTAATAGGTATATAGGCCAAATTACATATTATGATGTTGCAGGATGATTAGGGATGAATCTATGAGAGGTTTTTATCATTTATGGTAGGATACCCCAATTAAAGATGTATCAATGAGATTGTGAGCTTTGATGAATGATTCACAATAAAATTTGGGATGTTCAATGATTCTTAGGTTTAATTTACAAAAGTTGGTAGGAATCAATCCGAAGTCTGATCGAAGGCCATTAGTGGGTGGTTTTAGGTGTCTATATTTTGCCCCTATTTGTAAAGGCATTACAATCTATAAGCACAATAATGTATTCTCAAAGAGTGAAAAGTTCTTATATGCTTATGACTTCAATGGTAATAGATGAATTGTAGGTTCCCCCTTGAGGGAGAAATTGGCAAAGGGGTCGATAATCAGTCCCTCAAAAGGAGGAAATGATTAGACCAAAAAGATGAAATGGGGTGGAAAAGACTAATTTACCCAAAGGAAATTATAAGTAGTGGCACATGGAACTTCCATAATTATGGCAAACAAGCAAGATGATTTACCCATAGGCATTTATAATCATTAGCATAGGTTTGATAAAAAAAGGTAATGATTTGCCCAAAGGTAATTATAATCATCAAAAAAGGCTTAAGGTAACAAGATATTGATTTACCCAAAGGTGGTTATAATTAGTTAAAGAGAAAATAATGATTTGCCCATAGGCAGTTAGAATCATTGGTAGGATAAAAATATGTCCTACTTGGGTGGATAGAGATAATGATTTGCTCAAAGGTAGTTATAAGCATTTTCATAATGAAAACATGCCCTAATTGACTAGAAGAAAGAAAATGATTTTCACAAAGGTGATTATAAGCATTATCACAATGAAAACATGCCCTAGTTGAGAAGAATAAAGAGAATGATTTACCCAAAGGTTGTTATAATCATTAACCTTCAAATGGATGGAAACACAATGATTTTCCCAAAGGCAATCAGAATCATTGGTAATATAAGTGGGATGGTATACACTAATTTCACTAGAGGTGGTTATAGGCATTGTACCTCAATTATGGCAAACATGATTTGGAATATGATGACAAATTGGTACAGAGGAGAAAGATGAAATTAGGCAACCTGCTAGTAGGGATATGCTCATCCAAACTAGAAAAGAGGAAATTTCTTTTGCTTTTTAATTACTCTATTTAGGATATGATTTGGATTAGATCAGGAATGGTGCTAGTGCCAAGGATATATATCATCACTTCATGTTTTTGTAGACTCCCAGAGCTGATTTTTTTTATAGCACGTGATGGTAGGCATCATGATAGAACACCATGAAGACTTGGCAAAAATATACATAAGGACTAACATGCGATCTAATAAACAATTGAAAACAATGCACCAATGATAAAAATCATGATGACAATCTTGAAACATGAATATGGATGGATTCAAGAATAATGTGTAAAGAATCACCCAATGGATACACATATACTGAATCAAGGCACAACATGAAATCAAATAAACAAAACACGTAGAAAAAGAAAGAACAAAATAAAATAAAGAAAAACATGAAACAAACACAAACAAAGGTTAATCACAATGTTAATACAAATAACATGACATAAATAAGATGATGAAAATTAGCCATAGACATAGGACACAATGAAATAAAAAACAAAAGAGTGGAATAGAATAAAAGGAAGGGGGTGGCCAAGCTATCTCTAACTACACTAGGTAGATAGACACTACCTACATAGTTCCATGGATGTAATATCTAACAAAAACTTTGGGCCAAATGTGGTTCTCCCAAAAAATAGGATAGAATAAAATGATGAGAAGAAAACATGATGAATGTTGTATAAGAAATATGGGAATGGACTCACAAAATGGTGAGAGAATGAGATAAAAGGCCAAAAAGGATGGGGAAACTAAATAACAAATGGTTTCTTGTGACTTAATAAAGGTTTTTAGAATCCTTAAGGGAAAGAAGTGGTCAATGTTTTTAGAATTTTTATATTGGTTTTATAAATGTTTTTGGAATTTTTTGAGCATCTCAACTCAATCGAGAATGATGAAACACTAAATGGTCCAAGATCACAAAATGACAAGAGCATTCAAACTTTGAAATGTTCACAAAATGATGAGAGTGAGGCAAAGGGGTGAATGATATAACCTCAACAATTATCAATCATTGCCTACATAGTATTAGGATGGGGCCTCAAGTCACTATAGTTTTGCTTTACATCAGAGGAATCTGACTAGTGTAGCAGCCAATTCAAATAAAATAGGGAAAGTTAGCAAATGGCACAATATAGCATAGGCATGAAAAAGTGGTATTTCAAGGCATGATAAACAATTATTTCCCCTAATTTACCCATAGGTGGTTATAATTAAGAAACAATAGCATAGGTAAATGATACTAATTTGCCCATAGGTGATTATAATCAGTGGCATGATGGTGAATCATTGATTTTCCCAAAGGTGGTTATAATCAAGCACACTTGGTATAGAATGGAATAAAAACTGAAGGATATAATTGCCAAAACCACTATCATACTTCTCTAAAATATAGCCTTTATGTAGAATACTTGAAATAATTATTGAAATTAAATTTGAATATTCATGCTAAAAATGGCCTTGGAACCAATGAAATGGAACCAAGGACAAATAGCTAGGTAGGTAGGATGGAAACAACTCGGTCAATGGAAAAGGTATGGTTGAACATTATAATGGTAGAATGGTATGGTACAAGAAAGACTATCGATAATTTGGTATAACTAAATGGGACTCATAGACAATACACTAGGTTTCTCAAGCAAAGTAACACTTGAGGTGTATAATGTTCATTAGCTCATCAAGTTCATCCCCATATGGTATAGCGAGCCTATATGCACCAGTTCCATAGTTTACAATAATGATGAATGGGCCTATCTAGTTGGGTTTGAACTGACCCTTGTGTTTCTTCTCAACCATGGTATTCTATTGATTTTTTTAGGTACAAGATCACCAAGCTCAAATTATTTATATTTAATGCACAAATTGTAGTGTCCATGGATTTAATTCTGGTATGCTTGTAGGTTGTTAACTTTGACCATGCACTTCTAATCAAGTAACTCTAGATCTTGTAGGCAAGCTACTCGATAGTATTCATCATCTAGAACATGCTTAATAAAGATGCAAAAACAAGGTAACTTGACCTTAATGGCAATAATGGCCTTAGTGTTATAAATAAGTGAATATGAAATGGATCCTATTAGAGTATGGTGATTGGTATGGTATGCCTAGAGGACATAGAATATTTGGAGGTGCCAGTCATGGTTGGCATCATTGATAACCTTTTTAAGGATGATAAAATTGGTTTTATTAGATGCTTTGACTTGGCTACTACTTTTAGGGTAATATGCCATTGAAAAATGTTGAGTAATCTTGTACTCAGAAAATAATGATTTGACATCCCTGTTCTTGAATGATTTGTCATTATCAAATATAATGTCGAAGGGGATACCACAATGGAAAATTAGATGGTTAAAGATGAATTTGGAAATTTATTTTCTAGTCATGTAAGTGAGGGGTATAACTTTAACCCACTTAGTGAAGTATTTAGTGGCAATAAAGATATGTTTGTGGCCATCAGATGAGGTGGGGTTTATCTTTCCATTAAGATCGAGGCACTATGTAGTGAGCGACCATGGTGTAAGCATTAGTTTCAAATTTTTGGCTAGGGTATGAATCAAATTGGCATGTCATTGACATTTATCACACTTTTTCACATACACAAATTCATTTACATCTATCATTGGCCAATAGTACCTAGTATGTAAGATATTTTTGGATAGGATGGCCCCATTAGTGTGTGATCCACATACTCCTTTGTTAGCTTCTTCTAATTCTAATGTATATTCTGTCAAAGTTAAACAATGAAGCATATTTCCATCAAAATTATAGTAGTATAGGGTTGATCTAAGTTAGGTATAACAAGAAATATGATGGATAAAGGCTTTGGATTATTTGTAGGATAGGTCTAGTGGCATGATTTGGTCATGAAGATAGGTGTATAGGTTAAAATAACAAATAGAGTTGGGGCTAACAATATCACATATCATTGTGATAGTTGAAGGTTCATGAGTTGGCACTAGAAAATTTTCAATGAGAAATTGATATTCCTTGGCCATATCTGTATGATGAATAAGATATAATGGTATCCATGGTATCTATTATTTTATTATTGGCCCTTTGTATATGTTCAAATTATGCATAGGCAATCTGTTGTTTGAGAGTGTCAAGCATGGCTTTGTATGGTACCAACTTGTCATCCTTAGTCTAAAAATGGTCTATAACATGATTGATGATTAACTAAGAATCACCATAAACTTTTATATGATGTATGTTCCATTGTACTACCTGTCTAAGTCTTTTAATGAGTGTTTCATATTCAGCCATGTTGTTGATACAAGGAAATTTTATCTAGAATGACTTAGGGATTAGATCCCCTTATGGTGTAATGAATAAAAGGCTTGCCCCCAATCCATGTGTTGTGAATGATCCATCAAAACATATATTCTAGTGCTACTCCTCAAGAGGTGTTTCAATGATGGTCATAATGAATTCATCAATAAATTGGAATGTTATTAGTTATGTATTTTCAAGGGGTGCTTCAGCAAGTTGATCTATAAGAACTTATCCCTTGATGGATTTTTAGTTGACATATTCTATCTCAAACTCACTTAGAAGCATAATCCATTTGTTTATGTGGTACTGTAAAGCTATTTTAGATATAATGTATTTGAGTGGATCTACTTTATAAATGACCATGGTATTATTGTTTAACATGTAATGTTGTAGTTTTTGAGCTGTGAAGACGATAGCTATATAGGCTTTTTCAATGGGCATATAATTATGTTCATACATAACCAGTGGACAAATCAGATTATACATGGCATGTTATTTTCCATTATCATCATGTTTATCTGGAAGTACCTCCAAGGCTTTGTTGGTTGTTGGTTGTTGGCATGTATAGTAAAAATGGCTTTTCTAGCATTTGAGGCAATAAAATAGGTGGATTTTCTAGATAGTACTTCAATTTTTGGAAAGTTATATGGAATTCATCATCGTAATAAAATATGACACCCTTATTCAAAAAATGTGTAAAAAGATGGCACTTATCATCCAACTGAGATATGAAGCATTTGATACACTAGATCTTACCCTGTAAACTATAGAACTGCTTCAAATTGGTCAGTGGTGACATCTCTATTATGGCTCATACTTTGGTTGGATCAACTTCAATGCCCCTATGAGACACAATAAATCCAATAAATTTGCCTAAAGTAACTCCAAAAACACACTTATTAAGGTTGAGCCTAACTCTGTATTCATACAGTCACTCAAATATCCTTTGTATTGTTATTGGATGATCAGCCCTGGACTTTGATTTACCTAGTATGTCATTGACATAGTCTTCAATAATATCATGCATCATATAATGAAATATGATGTTCATAGCTCTTTGGTAAGTGGCCCCAATGTTTTTGAGACCAAATGGCATAACCTGATAATATAAATTTCCCCATAGAGTGGTGAATAGTGTTTTATGTTAGTCTTTTGGCACAATTCTGATCTAGTTATAGCCAGAGAATCCATCCATTAGTGAAAGCATTTTTTAACCCATTATGAATTTTAAAATCATATCAATGTTTGGTAGAGGAAAGTAATATTTGAGGTGGACCTTGTTTATGTCTCTAAAATTAGTGCAATTCTTGATTCTTTATTGGCTCTTACTGACTAGCACAACATTGAATATCTATTCAGAATAGTTGATTGACATAATACATCTCACTTCCAAGAGTTTTTCCAAATATTTCTTTATTAATACAACAATGTGAGGATGTATCTTGCATAATTTTTATTTCATAGGTTTGGAATCATGGTGTACCACAAGGTGGTGTACAACCAAGGTGAGGTTCAAACCTGACATGTCAGAGTAGGCCCAAGAAAATATATCAACAAACTCCTTCAAAATGGCTATAAAGACTTCAAATTCCTCCTTAATGAGGGACACACCTAATTTGATCCATTTCAAGTTATCTAGAGTCCCAATTCTAACTTCTATAGTGTACTCCACTAAAAGGGTCAAAACATCTTCTAGAATGGTTGGCAAAGATTTGAACTAGCCTATAACATTAGAGTCCTTTGTTAAGACTGGATCCTCAAGTTTTCCTAGGCATGATGAATCAAAATCCACCAATGATAGGGATGGCCATGTGACAAATATATTTAGAAACTATTAGATGATTTGATCAAAATCCTATTGTTCTTCAAGACTGAACTATTTTGATGTTTTACTTTAACTTTAAATAATAAATACAATCTATTTTGAGTTCATATATCATCTTTTCAAAGTGTGTGAAGAGATGTATAGTGAATATTTAAGAGATATTCATCTATCCTTTCTTTCTCTCAATCCTTCTATGTTTGATGCAAGTTGTTCCACTTTAGCAAGTCATATGAAGTGTTTTCAAGTGTATGGGTTTATTCTAAAGTGTAAAATTATCAATATTATCTACTAATAATCTATGGCTCACTTACCTTGGATATCCCTCATGCATATCACCTCCATATTGAAATACTAATGTTAGAGCATTCTAGGGCTTTGAAGCTAGTATTATAGGTGTTGTTTCCAAGTGAAATAAGTATGATGTTCTTATGGAAATACTTATGGTGTATTACCCCCTTAGATTAGTTTCATTTCATGCATATTTATATCCCTTTTCCCACAATCAAATAGTTATTATAGGTGATAATCACTTCAAGGTAAATTCAGAGAGATATCCCTTAAACCTAGAGGTCTACTTCTACTATAGGTAAACCCACATACCTAGAATTATTCCCATGTTGCCTAAATATGGAGGAGGATTTAAAAACCTCCTATAGGGTGAAATATTTGGTGACAAATAAGTGTTCCAAAATTTGTATGCATATGTTGGGGATAGTTAAATAGGAAGAATAAACTCAATGGGAAATCAAAGAGTAGCTGAACTTGTAAAATAAGTGTTCCTAATGCTCAATAGATAGGATAAGGATGTGGGAAGATAAAGAGATTGAAATTGAACATGTTTTTGTTGAAGAGACTCAAGGAGGCTATTTTCAACGTGAAACTTCTATTTATATAGGTTTTTTTCCTTTTAACCAACCCAAATTATCACTTCCACATGAACTTACTAAAGATGTCATTTTTCCTAAATCCATTCACAATCCCTCTACCACATTCATACCCCATATCTAATGCATGATACTATACACCAAAATCTCACACCACCCCTTCTTGAAAAGGAACCCATTTTGAGGGAAGCAAGTGAAGAGGAAAAATCCCAAGATATAGCTGATCAAGAAGATGTCATGAGTAACTATGAAGAGGAAATCACCATAGGGACCCCCTTGGTGAGCACAAGTGAAACTCTACCTTCTTAAATGAAGAGAAAGACATTGAAGGTCCTATTGTATTTTCACATAAGTAATTTTATGAAAACATGAAGGAAGAAGTGCTTGACAAAGACCTCATACCTAATGTCCATGATGAAGAAGCTCTTGAAAATGATAGTCATGAACGAGAAGACTTATGGAAAAAATTTCATGTCATCAATTAGGAGTTTGAGAAGCTAAGTGATTCAATTTCATCTCATAATAAGTACACATCTGATTATGAGGTTGTTGATGATCAAAACAAACATGAAGTTGAATGTGATATCAAGAATGAAGAGCAAGATAAAGTCAATCCTTAAGAAGTCACAGTCCATGAAGAGTCTCATGAACCCAAGGTAGAAGATATTGTACTTAAAGAGGATTAAATACCTTAACATAATGTTGAACCACCCTCAGATGCATTGGATCATAAATAAGACCATCTTGATGACCTCATACATCAAGAAGATAAATTTGAAGAGGTAGTGGTTTTAGAAGACAAGGAGAATAAGGATGATTGGTAGTAGAAAATTAAAATATTTAAATATCTTGAAGAACTTTTCCAAGTTGAAGGAAAATTAAATTATAAGGTGGAGAAATATTTTTCCATGCACAATGACCAATATTAGGTAGACTATGTAGATCTCCTTGATGAACTTGAAGAGTTTGTAGTTGTAAAGGAACTTGATCTTATTGGGAACACCATGGAAGTTAAGAAGGTATGTATTATTGAACCACAATTTAAGGTTGTATTTAATGAGTCTTATGAGAAATTTAAGGCTATTAAGATACAAGAGGAGTTCATTTCCATAGTTGATCTGCTTGTAGTTACTTTATTTTCATTGAACATCATGCCAATGAGGTTGGCAAACACCATGAAGAAGATGGAGTCATTAATGTCAAGGATTAAAATTCAACATACTTAATTCATTCCTTCATTTCATGGAGCAAGAGATATTTTAAACTTCCCCTTTGACCCAAGAGGAAGGTTTTGTTTTAGGTTAGTTTGTGTTTGAGTTAGTTACTTTGGTTTGTGTATGTGTGTTCCATAAGTGCTCATGAAGTAGAAGTATGTGGTGTATTATTTTTTATATTATTATTATTGTTTATTTTGTTTTGGTATATTTTAAAGGTAGGTTTAGTGTCATATATATGCATAGGTGAATCCATATCCCAATGGATAGGATAAGGCTATTGGTCTTGGACATAGCAAACATACCACCCCTAGAAATCACCAAAAATGTTGACTATTTTGACCACAAGTCAAAATAGGTAAACACATTATAGTAAAAAACTTGCATAGGATTATATTATGGTCCTATATTGTGTGTCATGGTCTTATATGTTATTTAATGTGACATTTACATTAGTTTTATTCATCTTTAAGCCTATGTCACATAAGGGTCATATTTGAGCTATTTATGGAGGTGATACAGTTTTAATAGGTGTCCAAGTGTTAAAAAATCTATTAAAACATAAATTATGTCAGATAATATCAGTAATTTTTAGTCTCTAATTTAAAATTGTAGGTACTACATTGAAACAAGTAGAAAAATGGTAGTTTGGGCAGTTTTAGAAGTTATATGACCTATAGAGGAGAGTAAAACATATGTAAAGCTTATGGAATGTCTCTTAAACTTATTTGAACTAATTTAAAGTATTTATAATCTTTTTAATTCTAAAAAATGGCTAAAAACTATTCTACTCCCCCATCACTCCACTAAACATGTAAAATTGGTCAATAGGCTTTCTGATAGTATGGCTAGTAGAAGAGGTTTTAGGTTAAATGCTCTTGTGGGGTGTTAGTAAACTTAGTAAAATTATATTTCATTTAAATATTTATAGGATTTGTCACTTGTGATTTATGAACCATTCATAATAAGTTGATTATCTCTTTTTGCATGTTGTTTCCCACACCTTACAAGTTTTCTCTTTGTATGAGCTAGTTCATACGATCTAATTGATGAAATTACTTATAAATGAGATAGACATACTTATATCATGATTCAAATATTTGGTTTTATATTTTAAATTTATTTTTTGGGCCAAGCATCTTAATTTTTAGGTTGGTCTCATATGGTGTTACAGACAGGTTTTCACCATTTGCAAAGACTTCATTTCCTTTTGATGGTTTCATATGAGGGTGATATGTTTTAATTCATGAATTCCATGTCTTGTTTCACATCCTTCATTACAATATCAGTTCCAAATGCTCTCACATGGATTTTTAGGCAATAAACACACAATTCAATCAAATTTCTACATGACTATCATACATAGTCAACTGAGTGAGGTGTGTGAGGTCTTGAATATAGTTAGCTCCGCAGAGGTCTATAGGGTTACAATACTAGTGTTGGAACTATTATGATAGATTCATCATGTTAGAAACATATAAATCATAATAGCATCATTTTTTAAATCTAGGATTAGTCCTAATCTACCATGTACAATTTCTATACTATATTATCCATAACCCTATGACCTGCATATACACCTACAGGTGTCCTAATAGGGAGATAGATAATTAATATGAGGTGTCTAAATTCTTTTGAGACCTTTATTAATGTCTTAGAGTGTTGTATATATCATGGTATTTATGTAATAATTATGTATTGACAAATATACCTATGTTATACCATCATAAGTTAGAAAAAGAGTTTAGGATAAGTTACCTTAATCTATCCAAATAGAGATTTGGTCTTTCTTTGATCTTTTTCATGATGAAACACTTTGAGATGATAAATGGTATAATGTTTTCATCATGCATTCTAGGTTCAATAAAAATGTTTTGGCATGACAAATTGTTATTTGGTCAAAATATTATGATGATATAAGACTCACATTCCACTTGCACTATAGAATGTAAGTATTATCTACAATAATGTAAGTCTAAGTGACCTTTTAATGAATTGAGATGCAATGGTAGTCTAACTTTTGTATGAATGACTCCCTTTGAATATATTTGACACTATTACTCCTTAGAATACAATCAAATGGGTTGATATTCAATATTTTATGTAGGCAATCACCTACATGCTCCCTCTTGATCACAAAATGAAACTAACAAGTTGGTTGTAGGGTGATCATGTAACTTGGATTAGACAGTAAGTATATGGGTCTCACTGAAGGCATAGTATGAATAATTCAAACTATGATATGAACCTTAGGTTCTTAAATTAGATAAATATACTTGAGACATAGGCTCTAACATAAAGGGTTCACCTACAAGTTTGCCCATTTTTAGAGTAATTACATAGTCTACCAGTCAGACCTAGTTAAGTGTAGAAAGATGGGTTACATAGGCTAATATGGAAGATGGTGAGAATGATTATGTTTTAAATACATATATTATGATTATGTACACATCATTATATCCTCAAGTTAAGAAAACAAAGTAAGGACCAACCTTCAAGATTCAACCTACAGCCATGTTCATGGTCCATACACAATCATTAAGTTTAAGAGCTTGTTTTAAAGATTTTGAAGGGGAAGAAGATTTGTGAGCATAATCTAAATCTAAAAATTGGTATATAGTACCCTCATAAACCAAATGAGACCCCTATGTTATTGTTTTTCCTAAGCAGATAGGGGTGATACCCTTTATTCTATCTCAAATAGAGGGTACTCCAAAAAATAAGAAGTATGCAGGTAGAGGTAGGTACATGTAAATGATGAGCATAAGTGATAAATAATTGAGATTAAAGTGTGTAAATTTGATATATAAATGAAAAATTATATCTAAGACCATGAAACCATTAAAAACTACACAAGTTAAGTTTAAGCATCAAGAACACAGTCAAGATTTTAGGCCTTGACTAGGCCTAAGACCCTAAAGAGGTGTAGTCAATACTTATAGCCCCAAGAGAACATAATAATGCATTGGGTCACCTTTATATGGTTATATGAGAGTTTTTAAATCTTTTATTTTATAGAGAATCCCCACAAAGAGGTCAATCTTGGCTCAAATCAACTCAGACCTGCACAGAATGCCTTAGAAAGCTTGAGAGGTCAATTTTGAAGACTTGCAATTATATGGACATATAGCATGGGAGCTTGATGAGTGAGGATATGTTGAGGATGGTCAAAAATAAGGTTCTAGTGGAATTTTTTAGGAGATTAAACATCAATATTTTAAGAACGATCTTTAAGAATCAAAACATCTAAAAATTCTCCAAAACCCTTGGTAATGACCCTA
The DNA here is from genome assembly GCA_037957365.1 of Torreya grandis. NCBI lineage: Eukaryota > Viridiplantae > Streptophyta > Pinopsida > Cupressales > Taxaceae > Torreya > Torreya grandis. The sequence goes on along the minus strand of JARHVA010003545.1, from coordinate 1,278,457 downwards.
TTAGAAATAAGAATAAGGAAAGGAATCTAAGAGGGTTATTTTGACTATTAGATGACCTTGGAATTATATATGAATCCCCAGGGCTCCTTCCCATTGGATTGAGTTATACCCTACTTGTATGGATAGGGTATTAAATTGCCTTTCTTGATAGATTTGTGTGTGGTGTAGGAATAGAAAGGCTTTAAGAAATGAAAATTATTTTGGGATATAGATCAGGACCTAATATAACCTATAATTTACATTTATTACATATATAAGTTCATAAATTCCTCTGCTAACACCTTCATCTCATCCAGTCCAAACTAGCATAGTGAATAAGGAGTGAACACCAAGTAAGAAGGTGAAAACTCTAATTAAGAGGCCTTTAAATGTATTACTAATGGATATAAGGGAATTATGGATATTTAAATGTGTCACATCACTTTTTTATATATTTTATTGTAAAATTTAAGACCTCTTTGGTGCCAAGTGTGAAGGTTGAGTGAAAGAAGGGTGATTCTGATTGTAGGCAGTGATAACTCATGTCTAAGAATATCAATGATTATGGACATAACCAATGCATGTTGGAGAATTTTTATAACCCCTTCTTCATATTGAAATCATTTTATATATTCATATACTAATGTGTAGCAATTATGGAAGCCTAAATGATGATGCCAATTTTTAAGGAGCGAATTGAAGAGTCCTACACCACATTTGGGGAGTTTCAAGCCTTTGAGGGACATATTTCCAAGTATGCCTTGCATTTTCTATCCCATAATTAATTATTATATATATTTAACTCCTTATTTTATCTTTACATGTGTTCAGTGACTCTTGGACTTCATTCTCTTCTCTCCTCTCTCACATTTTATAAGTACTAGCCATTTTGGCTCTTATAGACTAATTCCACACTAGTATGGAAAATCCCTACTAGTTTGATGTTGTAATTTTCCTTTGAAAAATAAATAAAATCTACTTTGAGTTCATATATCATCTTTTAAAAGTGTGTGAAGATATGTAAAGTGAATAGTTAAGATATATTCATCTATCATTGCTTTCTCTCAATCCTTCTATGTTTGATGCAAGTTGTTCCACACTAGTAAGTCATATGAAGTGTTATCAAGTGTATGGGTTCATTATCAAGTGTAAAATTATCCTTAGTATCTAAAAATAATCTATGGTTCACTTACCTTGGATATCCCTCATGTATATCACCTCTATATTGAAATACTAATGTTAGAGCATTCTAGGACTTTGAAGATAGTATTGTAGGTCTTGTTTATTAATGAAATAAGTATGATGGTATTATGTAAATCCTTATGGTGTATCACCCCATTATATTATTTTAAGTTCATGCATATTTCTATCCCTTTTCCCATAATAAAATAGTTAGTAAAGGTGATAAACAATTCAAGAAAAATTTAGGGAACTAGCATTTAAACCTAGAGGTCTACTTCTACTATAGGTAAACCCACATACCTATAAGTATTCCTATGTTTCCAAAATATGGAGGAGGATTGAACAACTTCATCTAGGATGTAATATTTGGTGAAAATATTAATCAAATTCATGACGTGGTTGAGTTGGTGTTGAGTCACTTGGAGAGTTAGTGTTTCCTTGTAAGTGTTTGCTAAAGCCTAGTCAAGATGGTGTTTAACTATATTGGGGTTAGTGTTCCAAGTTGAGTTAGTGCTCAAAAAAAATTGATATTTTGTTTTACATAACTTTAGTCCATTTTTATATATCAAATTAGGTATTCTTCCCCTTGAGGGTTTCCCCCTCATATATGTGTTTTCTTGTGTTATACTCATGTGAATGGTTCTTCATGCATTTATATATCACTGTATTGATTTCATAGTTCAAGGAATATTAAAATATAATTTATATAAAGTTTTTAAATACTGATTCACCCCCCTATTTATTTTGATTCCAACACTATAGAAAGAGGAATATATGTTGCAAGTGTCGATTGAGGGTGATCATGAAGGTATTGTTGGAGAATATGATAATGATCAATATGATGGGTACCACACAAGTGCCAAAGACAATATAGCTCCCCATATTTATGGATATACTTAGTAATAACTTATGAGGGGGCATTCCCTTATCTTTGGGGTGAGCAATGGCAAGATGCAATGTGTCAATATACTGCCTAAGTTTTTGGTAATGGGTTGAAGAGTGGTTATATATGACATGAAAGCAATATATATATTTGTTAGTAGGATTTTGTGACCTTCTAATAGAATAAGTAGAATTATAATCTAAGGTTGGTTGATATAACTGATAGTTTTTTTGCCTAATGACTAACAACTTTGTGGATATCATAATAAGGCTAATCAGCCCAATAGGTGGGCATGGGATCAAGTTGAGGCAAAGGAGTAAGGTCATCATTGAAGGAAGGTAGGGTTGGAATATAAACTAAACTAGGTTCATCTTAAGTTAAAGTAAGATAAAAAACAAGACTAGGCTCATCTAAAGGTAGATTAGGAGTAGAAACTAGACTAGGTTCAGTTGAAGGTGAGGTTGGTTACATAGAAGGCTTAAGAATAGTAGCTAATATCTCTAGGGGGAAGCAAACTAGAACTATATTTGTATCTACCAAACTGTTAAGGACTGGTCATGGCATGATCCATGAGCATGCTCCTGATAGGCTCTATGTAAATTGGAAGTGTACCATACAAGCTCTCCATATCTACGCTATAAAAAATATAAATAAGACTAGAATTAGGTACTATAAAGGAAGGAGTGCAAAAATATGAATGAAATAAATAAGTGCAATATCAAAGAATCTTAGCATTTATAGTTTGGATAATTCTAGATAAAAATGGGTCATCTAAATCATAACCATCATCATAATCAGGTGTGTGCAAGTAGATGGTACAAATAGGTATGACTTTGTCATCAAAAGACATGTGATAGATAGAATGTGTAGTCTTTGTTAAGACAACTGGTATATCATCAATAGGTGGTTGATGATATTAGGGTTTTAAAGAGGGAGTAAACTGGGCAATGATATGATGTGATAGATTAGAGGTTTTAATTTTGAGGCTCATCTCATCCACCTCATCATCATCAAAATCTAGGAGGTTAGGTGGTTTATTCCTGATTAGTTTGGGGTGACCATTATAACCTCAAGTATAATTGATAGGATAATTTAAGATTTGAGATTCCTAAATGGGATACTAGGTAAAGTTTCAAATGTAGGCATTTTAAAGACACCACATTCTCGAAATTGTTTGAAATTATAAGGGTTTGTGTCTCCTTGAATCTTGTAACTAGATCTATTATGGGGGAATTTGATGCATTGACACATGGGTGAGGTGACTAATCTCATATAATTATTCCAATATCTACCAAGAAATATGTTATAAGAGAGGGGAAATTTAAATATCATAACTTTCATGTGTCTGGTGATAGGAGGGACGGTAATGGGAATCCATATGCAACCTAGAGGAGGCGTTTGCCTTCTATTATATCATTGACATGTGTTATATGTGGACTTGAGGTTGCATTCATAATATTTAAGTGTCTTAATGAAATCAATGGAGGTAATGTAAGTACTTGAAACTTAATCAATTAAGGTGTGCTTAACTTGGATATCACCAATTTGGATGCTAGTGAATAAAGAAGGATCATCTACACAAAGTAGAATCTCATCAAGAATCATGGAAATGATAGGAAACTTAAGGGAAAGATAAGTGTCCACTATTTCATCAATGTTTATGGACATCTCTTCCTTTTTTTTAAGGATACTATCTTCGGGTCTAGACAAGGTATCTTCATGTCCTACTAGAGGAGGGAGAGGGATGTTCATTTCAAACAATAATTGCATTATATGGTTTCAATGATGGTTGGAAGTTTGCATGATTTCAAGAAAGGGTATTTGAGATAGGAGATAATAAAGTTATGTAATGGGGTCCTATTCATCATAACCCATGGGAGGATTTCTTGATGTCGGCACATAATGTTAAAAAAAATCTTGTGAAAAAGGGTTGGAAGTGCAATTAATCTTGTGTTTATAAGGTGTAGTTCATTTGGGTTGACTACAAATAGGTTTATGGACTTTAGGTAGTGGGATGGTTGGTTGAGGTATTTATTGAGGTTAGGTGGAATAAATACTATTGGAAGGTTTGGGAATGTTGTTTTGGTGTGTGTAAGTTGGTGGAAGAGTAGAGATGGTGTGAAAGGTATAATAAAGTTGAGTTTTTTAGAGTGGTTTATAGAAGGTTATAAGGTCCTCTTGCCCCAAATACATTAGATGGGATGGGGAAGTGTCATAAATGACATGAAATGGTTGAGAGGTTTGATGTGTGGGTGTTGAATTAGAGTCAATAAAAATAATTATGGTTCTTATGTTAGTCATATTAATGACATTTTATTCATTAGTAGTGAGGTCTATAAGACTTTAAAAATTGTTTGTAAGAGGAGTAATATTATCAGTGTTATCTTGATGGTTGGTAAGAGGATCTTTATATATAGCAAGATGTGCATTAGCTTAATTTAAAGCTTGGTTTTTGTTTTGTGTTTCATGGGATTTAAAATCTATGTCATATGTTTGTTGATGCTTGTGAATGAGTGTTTCATGATCAAAGTTTGTGCCAAGAATAAAATACATAGCTAGATTGCATAATTATCTATAAGTCTCGTGATAATGGACCCAACTTACATGAAACCAAAAAAATTGTTAAGGATCATACCTTAATTTCATTTGATGAGTGGGGTCAAGATCTCATGGTAGAGGTCTTGGAAGACACTTTTGAATATCAACTAAGTATAATGGTTTGTGAGCATTAGTGTTGTTCATTTGAGAATATGTAGGAGTAGGAATGTTGTTTTTAGGGGGAGCATGTTCCATAGTGTTGTTTGGAGTGATTATGTGAATGTTATGAATAGTGTCAAATGTATCAATAACATTATCATTGTTTTCATGATAGTTTTTGTTTTTAATGACCATATGAGTGCCTATTGTAGTTTGATATGGTTCAAATTGATGCATGAGGAAGTCTTGTCACTTATCTTGGTTAAGGGATTCTTCCAAAGTTCTTAGAGAGAGATTCCTAACCTGATATTATAATTTGGGGAGAGATCATTAGTGAATAGGTGGAAGGGCTTTTCATCCACCGTATTATGCTCATATTTGTTAGGTAAGTTATTCCATCATTTGATTAAGTCTTGTGCCATTTTAGTTTAAAGTTGTTTACAATCTATAAAGTGAGATACATTGTTCTCGATAAGATCACTAATTTGAAATCCTTGGACTAGTGAGTTAACTAAGTCTTCAAGGGTAGTGATAGAATGGATTTTCAATTGATTGTACCAATCTAAAACATCTCTTGAGAGTGTTTTAGCTAATAGTTTGGTAGTGGCAAAGGTGTTATGTTTGACCCAATATTTATAAAGGTTACCAAATGTATTTAAGTGCAATGTGGGATCAGTGGACCCATTATATATGATGTTAGGTGTGATACCATCTACGTCACTATTAGAAATTTGAGGTACAAGAGGTTCATTTTGTAGATGTTTGATTTTTTTATTAATGAGGGGTGGTTGAGGAATAAGATTACCATGGGAATCCCTAAGGGGGGGTGGGGGACATCCAGATTTTGTGCTCCCCATGAAACCTATTGAGGTTAGTTTTGAAGGTTAATGAGATGGTTTTGCATCTACATCATTTAATTTGCATCATTGGTTTGAAAATTATGTAGTTAATTAAGTGTTTATAATAAGATTTAATGAGTTTAGGCAATATTTTGATTAGTATGTGCATCATGTGATGCATTGGTATTAGTATTGATGGCTTGAGTTTTACTATGAGTATTATCGTGCACCACACTAGTGGCATGAGAAGCATTGGTATGAAAATAATCACTATTATCATGGTTAGCATCGGTAGCAAAAGATACACTAGTGGCATGGTTAAGGGGAAGGGTCTTTTGGAGAGGCCCACTAAAAGTTGAACCTAACATGTTAGTAGAGATACTTGGCATGGAGGTTGAATAATTCATTTAATAAGATGCCATGGCATGTGAATGAGACATAATATAAGGAAAATTTTGAGAATCAAATAAAGTGTTTCTCCCAAATCTATTAAAGAAGGTAGGGGAGGGTGAAATAGGTTCTTATACTTGAGGACCTATCATAAGATTATAAAAGGTTAAAGGGTATTTTTCTCTATGTTGAGAAAATTCATTTATGAAGAAGAGAATTTTAGTTGTGTACTATAAATCACACTCATCTTCTAAGGATAACAAAGGATTATGAACTAAGAATAAATGGGGAGGAGTCCCATAATTTGAAGTGTGAGTGGCAACATGGGCATTGCTTGCATCCAAGGTGGGAGCTACAAGCTATCTTGGAAAACCTATTCGGATTGGTAAAATTCATCATGTATGTTTGATTTAACTTTGTATTATACTCAAACAATAAATTCATGATGAAGGAAAGAGGCTAAAAACTTGACAAAAAGAAGAATCAGGTGATAAGATATATAATTGAATGAATCGATAGTGTTCTGTAAAATAAGAAATAAAATAGAGAATAAAGGGACGTAGTTGTATAGGTCTACTATGTATTTCTAGATAATAAATAGAATAATATGAAATAATGACACAATTGGATAGATCAATTATGTATTGTAAGTAGGAAACATAATAGGATGAAAAAGATACACAATCGAATCTAGATCTATTATATACTCTAGAGGGAGAAATTAAATAGGCTGAAAAAGATACATAGTCATAAAATGCAACTGTGTACTGAAGGGAAGCAAGATTGACAATCTATAAGAGATTATGTCAATAGGGATGATAGTATTCTAAAAATAGGGAAAAATTTTGCAAGAGAGTACCTAAGCAAATAAAATGAATCACACAAGCCATTAGATCAATTTGGCTGATCTAATTGGAACACACAACACAAACCTTACACTAACACTAGATAATGCAAGTTTTTCAATACAAAATATAATGATCAAAGATCAAGCAGCAAACTTAAATGTAAATGCTAAACAATTGGTCATTCTTAAATGTTATTAAATTATAAGAAATTTAGAAATTAATGTGATGGGGAGTTAGTTGTAAGAAGGAACTAAAAAGTAATATATGGATATTTTTAGGTAGTTTGGTTTGAAAGGGATCTATATTGGTGATGTTATTGACTTGGTATTGGGTCCTACCCCCTCACCTCACAATCCCACAGTAATAAGGGTATCGGGTGCTTTGAAAATATATACCATCAACCATGTGTTTATACTTGCTGATAAAATTGTTTGAATAACAATGACTGAGAGAGTGGGGTGAATCAATCTTCTAAACTTTTATGACATTACTTTATCAGTCATGAACTATCAAAACAATATAGTGAACTAGCAACACATTAATAGCCATTAGCATGAGATAAGAACATAACACATAAAACACTTATTTGAGTGGTAAACTCTCAATATGAAGAGAAACCATTGATTATGCAAATTTACTATAGTCATATAAGACAAACATAAATATTTAGTGAATCATCAACTTTGTTTGGAGCACCAACCCCAACTAGCAAAGCACCAACTTGACTAGGCTTTAACAAGCACCCACTTGAAAAGAGGCACCAACGCCCTAGATGAATCAGCACCAACTCAACAAATCAAACCCTTTATTAAATTTATGACACTTTATTTCTCATATAATATATGACTATCTCCTTCTTTAGCTCTTCACACACTCTTATCTTTCTCAAATTGGTCTCTAGCCTTCTTTGCTCAATTATCCCTCTTCTTGACTTAGTTAGGTCATATAACCTTGATAATCATCTATAGTACCCATGTAATATATTCATGATGTTTTATATTTACCCTCTTGATTTTATATAACACATATTTCATCTCTTCAAAGTTCTATCTCATTCGCTTCAACTCCCTTAATTTATAACTAGACAATTAGGCCTATTAGGCCTTGTTCTTATACTAGACTCTTCTTCATACACCTCTTGGATGGAAATACATACTTTCCCAATTAGTTTTTCAATATAATTGGCCTTAGTAAATTAAAAAAACATGAACCAAATATTACAATAGGTTAGTCATAGCATATAGGACCAAAAACATCTTTTAGGCCTTAAGGAGACCTAATTAAATCAGGCCTTCATTAACACACGTTACCCTTTGAACTCATTGGAACACTTTAAAAGTCCTTAAAAAAAATTATAATATATAACTCAAATATACCCTAAAAATATAATCTTATTTCCATGACACTTTTTAGCTCCAACCATCACTTGAAGCACGCCATTAGCACTATTCACAATTAGACTTGTACATACCTAGAAAGTTTGTCTTGAACAACTAAAGCAAAAACACAATTTTATAAAAAAACCATGTAAAAAATCATATTAATAGAACCTTAAATATCTCAAAATATTTACCAAGTTAATTATACTTCATTACATAGGGAAAAAGGACTCAAACCCTTCTCTACAAATAGCCCACTTAGAACTGTCAACTAGCCTCAAAACACAGTTATGGAAACAGTGACCTAAAACACATATAGAACCACTTTCAAAGACTTATAATTTATTTATATGATCCTATGAGTTCATTATATAATTATTATATAGATAATATGGTCAAATTGAAATATTGGTCTTACAGACCAATTTCATAGTCTTGTACCTCACTGTCTCATCTAAACTAGACAGGTCAACATATGAGCAACATTTTCATAATATCTAATAACTTCAAAAAAATATATCCAACATTAACATATATTAAATTTATTTAAAAACTCCTTAATTCAATTGTATTCATCCATAATCCAAGATAACACATCCCTAATCAACTTCTCACTTACGCCTAGGTTTCTCACTATTTGCATCATTAGGTCTATTAGAAACTGGTCAACTTATAAGACTATTTCATCAATGATAAAGGCTATAACCTTAATATAAACCACCATGGACATAAAACACAATTATCAAGCTTTTTCTTCCCTCTATTTATAAACTTTTACTTGGTAAACTCTAACTATTACAGTAAATCTCTAAAAAAAGGCCTTTACTATAGGGTCCACTCACTCACCTTGATAACCAATCACACTTGGAGGTGAATTAGATATTTTTAAAAAATATAAAATAAATTTTATATCCATTCCAATCCATTCTAATCACTTTATAACAATATCTTTCTCATTGGGTCATTGTTAGGGTTTTAGAGAGGGTTAACACTATTTTTGGTGTTAACAATTAATCATAAAGGACTGACCCTTATTTCAAAAAATAATGCTTGGATATATTATCTAGGATCCTTCCCCATATCTCATAAATATCTTAAGTTCCCATGAATATTTTACACATGCAAATGAACACTTGAAAGTCCTCGGATTGAGAACCCTCTATTTTATGCACTTGAAAGACCTCAAAGTACTTTTTATTTTCTTAACCATCAAAATTTGACTTGAAACTTGGTAAACACACTTGTTAAAATATATAATACTATTTAAAATGTTCACATTCTCACACTTTCCTTGGAAACTGATCTTGATTCCCTATCTTGTCACCATCTCTCTCTTTACTCTCTAGGCCTTGATTTATAAATCACATTAGGCCTTGAAATTGACCTTCTATCCATTGTCCAAGTTTTCAATACCTCATATACATGTCATACAATATTTTATCATGCTCAATCACTGAAATATATTCTTCATATACCTTTACAATATATTATGACACCTTATTAGGTCAGACAGGGTCTAGAACTAGTCTAGTTGCATGTTAGGTTTGTAGGTCTTACCATTGTAGGCTCACTATGAGACTCTAATGAGTGATATAATGTATCATATGCATTATAAAACAACTTAATATATCCTCTTATTCCTCTATTCATCCATAATACCTAGTCACTAAGTTCATACCTTCTCACAAGGTTCATTCATGTTATGACTAGTGTCATGACTAGGTTTCTCAATCACATTGAGACTTGATAACTAACCTTAAAACACTTATTGATGATATTATACCTTAATCACATGACTAAAATTATCCTAAAATAATTTCATACCTCTCAAGGATGCAATCAAAAAATAACATTCTTCAATGACCTCATAAACAACCTTTGACATCAATGACAACATTAATGCCAAACCTTAACAACAAAAATAATGCTTAACAATCTGCCCCTTTGTCATTAATGGAGCATACTAAAAATTTATCATCCTTATCTCCCCATTATTTTATTTCTCTCCTTTTGACATAAATGACAAATATATGTTTGTAATTCCTTGAATCACACTCCTTGCAACCAAAATACTCAACACACAGAACTATGAGTTTATGAGACATAAAACAAACATGATCCACCTATCTCCATGCATACCTTCTTGTAAAAACCTACATGTTATTAGATATAAAATATTATTATCTCCCCCTAAGTAATTTTATTCTTCAATGATTTCTAGGGATAGGAATTACACCCAATTCCTATCTTAGGTGTTTAAAATTTACCTTTGGAAGTGGTTTGGTCAAGATGTCTACAATTTAATCTTATGTATAAACATGTTCAAGTTTGACACTTTGTTCACTTACCTTCTATTTTAGAAAATGATACCTGATGGGAATGTGTTTGGTTTTTTAGTACATGATAGGGTTCTTTGAGACACTTATAGCACTTGCATTGTCACAATAGATAAGGCTAGGATCATCATACTCCACCTTGTAGACTTTTAAGGTTTGTCTCATCCATAGGACCTGAGTGCAACATGAATCTACTAAAATTTACTCAAAATACAAGTGGATAGTACTACTAAAGATTTATTCTTTCTTATCCATGAAACTAGGCATCCACCTAGGAATAAAGCTCCTCCACTGGTACTTTTCCTATCATCTATACTTCATGCCCAATTTACATCTATGTAGGGTATCAAATTGAAATCCTTACTTCTTGGATACCATAATCCATACTCCATAATCCCCATGATACACCTAAGTTTCCTTTTGACTGCTTTCAAATGATTATCCTTTAGATCTACTTGAAACCTTCCCATAAAAGTTATTACTTACATGATGTCAGGTCTAGAGGCAATGGTGTACAACAAACTTCCAATCATTAACCTATATGATGTCTAATGGACCTTTGAAGACTCATCTTCATTACTCAGCTTACATCTTTTGATCATGGGTGTACTTATTTCCTTGAAATCTTTCATCTCAAACTTCTTCAACATATCTCTTATGTACTTGGCTTGTGAGATGAATATACCTTTTTTAGATTGAGTGATTTGTAACCCAAGAAAGAATGATAACTCTCCTAGCATGAACATCTAAAATTATTTCTTCATCACCTCTACAAAGGCCTTGGTCATGTCCCCATTATTCCCACCAAAGATGATGTCATCTACATAGATAAATATTATTAAATGATGGTCATATTTTGTCTTGATGTATAAATTACTATCTACAACTCCTCTTTTAAATATTTGATCCAACAAATACCTATCCAACCTAGAATACCAACCTCTAGGAGCTTGATTTGAACCATAGAGAGAATTTTTCAATCTAAAAACATAGTCTTTATCATCTGATAGTGAAAACCCCTCAAGTTGGTCAATGTACACTTCCTCTTCCAAATTCCAATTCAAAAAGGTAGATTTGACATCCATCTGGTACACCTTAAATCCTTTAAATCTTGCATATGTTAGAAATAAAAATATGGCCTCTAATATTTATAATCATGAAAATGCATCCTCAAATTCTACCCCTTTAACTTGTTCATATCCCTTGCATTCCGATCTAGCCTTATTCCTAGTGACTTCCTCATCTTCATTCAACATGTTTCTAAACACCCATTTTATGTAAATGGCATTCTTGTCTTTAGGCCTAAGAACAAGTTCCCAAGTCTCATTATCCCCTATTTGGTCTAACTCATCATTCATAAAACCTATCCAAAATTTGTCTTTTATTACTTCTATAAGACTCTTAGGTTTAATCTTGTATAATAGAGAAAAATTCTCTTGATTTAGATTACTTACCAATCTTCTCCTTGTTTGCATGCCTACATTCTTGTTTCCAATGACTTAAGATTTAAGGTGATATCTTTGAATCTATCTTTAGGGTCCATTTGAGTCATGTATTTATTAAATTTCTTCTTGCTCCTCATCAACCTCTATAGTCTCATCTTCATTCTCAAAGTCTAGATTCTCTAAATTATTCTTTGACTGTGAGTGAGAATTCTTTGTTTCATCAATCTTCACATTGGTGTTTTCCACTATCTTTTGTAGTCTCTTGTTATAACATTTATAGACTGAGATCATTGATGAGTATCCTAATAATATGCCTTTATCATATCTGAAATCAAACTTTCCTAAGTCTTCATCATCTCTTTTGATGAAACATTTTCTCTCAAACACTCTAAAGTGTTCAACATTAATAAGTCTACCCTTCCATAGTTCATAAGGAGTCTTGTTGCCATTAGTCCTTATCCATCCTCTATTCAAAATGTATACAATAATTCTTATTGGCTCTCTCCAATATCCATCAAATAATATAGACTCATTCAGCATAGTTTAAGCCATATTTTGAACTATCAAATTCTTCCTTTCCATTACCCCATTCTATTGAGGTGTCCTAGCTATTGAGAATTGTCTCTTTATTTCATGAACCTCATAGAATCCATCAAAATAATTGGACCAAAACTCTCATCTTCTATTAGATCTTATGCACTTGATCTTCCCATTCTTCTCATTCTTAATAAGAGCCTTGAATACCTTGAACTTGTCAAGAGCTTTTGATTTCTCTTTCAAGAATGCAATCTAATTCATTATTATGTAATCATCAATGAGTAACATGAAGTATATATCTCCTTGAATGCTTTTAATTATTTTAGGCCCAAAAATATCATTTTGTATTAACTCTAAGGTCTTATATTATAGGAATCCTTAGATTTGAACCTTCTTCTAGTCTACTTACCATGTTAACATGCCTTGAAAAGTATGTTTATAGATTTGATGATCTTAGGCATGTTCTTTATATACTTCTTAGAGATAATCTTGACTAGGTTGTCAAATTTTAGGTGACGTAACCTTATGTTCCATAACCAACTTTCATCTATCTTGCTCATAAAACATCTCTCCTTAATCTCATTCAATACATATAGGTTATTCTCAGTCCTCTTGGCATTAGAAATTAGCCTTCCTAATTTGACTCTCATTATCTCACACCCTCTATCATGAAATATTAGTCTGTGTCCTTGATTACACATTTGACTAACACTAATAATTTTATGTTTCAAACCTTCCACATACAACACATTTTGTGTCTTGGTCTTTCCATTGTCCAAACTAAAGACACCCATGCCAACTATATTGGTAATTGTGTTGTCTCCAAACCTCACTATTCTTGCAGCATTATTTTTTAATGAGATGAAATTATTTTTGTCTCCTTTCATGTGGCTTGAGAAACCACTATCTATATACCATTCCATGTCTTCATCTTGAATGTGAAAGGTAGTCTAAGCTAGCATAGAGTCCTTTTTTATCTTTTATTCCTCCTTGGCAAATAGTCCATCTTGCTTCTTGAGCTCAATCTAATCCATCCTAAACTGATTTGGCTTTCATACCAATGTTTGATCCTTATTATACATTTTAGGAGCTTCATATGTATTTTTGAATCTTGTGGACCTTCTAACTCTGGTGGAGAAAAATCTTGTAATGTGTCCTATACTATGACAAATTTAGCAAACAACATTTTTGTACTTACCATGATTCCATGATGATTTATCCTTTATTTCATTAGGCTACCTGATTGGTCTTTTCATGTTAGTATTCTTGATTTTTTTGACTTCTTGTGTTCTCTCTCAAACTTATTCATTTTGTCTATGAGCTTCTAATGCTCAATCTTCAAAGAATCTAACTATGTCTTCAACTGGTCATACTCAACTTAAACTTAAACTTTGTGTTGTTCACGAATAATTGACAACTGAGATCTTTGATAGTTTTATTTTGATGCTTCAAATCATCAAGGGCACCTCCAAGCTCATCCTTAAGGTCTACTTCAATGTTTCCTTTTTCACTATCATAGTAGAGTTCTTCAGCCTACATGTTCTCTTCTTCTTGTTTAGAAATTCTTGTGTTTCTTAGGATCACCTTCAAGATGTTATACTTGACTCAAAGGACTAGGCTCTGATACCAATTTTTATAAGCACAATGATTGAGAGGGGGGTGAACTAGTCTACTAAACTTTTACAACTTTACTTTATCATTCATGAACTATCAAAACAATATAGTGAACTAGCAACACATTAAGAGATATGAGCTTGAGACAATAACATAACACATAAAACACTTATTTGAGTGGGAAACCATCAAGGGGAAGAAAACCCACTGATGATGCAAATGGATTATAGTCCTATAATACAAACATTAAGATTTAGTGAAGCACCAACTTCACTTGGATCACCAACCCCAACTATCCAAACACCAACTTAATTATGCTTTATCAAGCACCCACTTGCAAGGAGGTACCAACCCCCTAGATGAATCAACAAAAAATTAGCCACCTCAAACCCTTGATCACCTTCAAAACACTTTATTATTCATATAATAGATGATCATCTCCTTATTTAGCTCTTTACACACTCCTATCTTTCTCAAATTGGTCTCTAGCCTTCCTCACTCAATTAGCCCTATTCTTGACTTGGTTAGGTCATATGACCTTGATAATCATCTATAGTACCCTTTTCAGATATTCATGATGGCTTCTATGTACACTCATGATGGTCTATAAGACCTCATTCAAATCTTCAAAAAAAAATTGGAAGTATATACTGAGAGAGGGGGGTTGAATCAGTTACACAACAATGTATATTCATTTCTAAACACCATTCATTGAAGAATTCATTCACATAAAGAGATAAATTAATAATAAAAAATTCACACAAGAATATCACAAGATATCATAAGATATTATGTGGAAAACTCTCTTAGGGAATAAAACACACTAAACCATTCACATGGACTACTATCCTATAATGTCAAGATCCAAAGCTTAGTGAAGTACCCACTTCAAAAGGATATCTAACCCATATCTATTTTAAGATAAATTGAATCTCTTATAATATTGAACACATATTTATAATCTTCAACTGATGATGACCTCCTTTGTTTGCACTTTTTCCTCTTCACTTCTCACTCAAACAGTCTCTAGGGTTCACTTGTTCAATATGCCTCTTCTAGGATCATTAGGTCTAATGGCGTAGTAATCCATATAAAATAACTTGATTATATATTAATTTATAATATTCTTATCCTTATTATGTTCCTCAATGACCTACATCTTCTCCTTATATGAGCCCTTTTCTTTGTTTAAGTCCAAACTCTTACTACACACAAATAGGCCTATTAGGTCTTGCTTTTATACCACACACTTAATCTAACCCATATTGATTGGAAAAGATCCTTTACATAATTTATTTACCATTTAAATAGTTCTACATACATGTTTCACACAATAAACAAACACTCCATAGGTTTTTATAACCCGTAGAGGCTAAAACTCAATTAGGCCTAATAGAGACCTAATGGAATTAGGCCTTCACATTCACACATTACACTTATGATTTATTGGACCACATTTAGTTTTTACCAAAGGATGAAACACATAAAAAAATGCCTCACATATACCCTTTCTCAATCTCACATAGGGTCACACCACCTGTAACTCCAACTCACCACTTGAACCAAGCCGTTTAGCCTACTCACCATTTGACCTTAAAACACAAAAAAGTTTATCTCTTAGAATTGAAGCACATAGTCAATTTTATCCCATAACCCACTCAAAAAATTATTTTAATATATCCTCAATGACATAAAAAACATCACCAAATCCATTTTACATCATCACATAGGCTCTAAGTACCCAAAACCACCTTTACAATAGGACCACTCATATTGGTCAATACACAGTCAAAGTATAGTCAAGCAACTTTAAAATTTCACACTTGATCAAGAAAAAACAAAGTATATAAAATAATTATTATTAAACTTTGATACTTTTATAATAAATCCATGATCATTCTATCCTTCAAATCTTGGTAAAACACCTCAAACTTACTTCTACAAAGTGATCACTCAAACTGCTTGTAGCCTCCAAAAGTATAGTCATGAACAACTTTATTATTTAAAATTTAAAGGAAATTTTAATGAATTTAAATCAAAATTAATATATTATCTTAATATTTATATAAAACTCTAATATTTATATTTCAAATTCTAGAGATAACTATTGGTCTTTTAGACCAATCTCTCAAACTTTTATCTTACTGTCTCAACACAGCTAGACAAGCCTTTTTGGCTTTCATGATTCAAATCCTCAAACTATATCTCTACCTTCCATAATTATTATATATTTAATTTGGGTCTCAAATAAAAACAATAAATTTATTTTATGCATCACCTCTTTTCATAAGGACTCAAACACATCATTTCCCTTAGCACACCTAGAACTATCATTCTATCACAAGAATACAGTCATGGTAAACATGACTTTGACCACCTATAAAATAAATTATTTGAACTTAAAATGTATTAAAAATTACTTAAACATCCTTATCACATTTTCAAACATATATACATAAATTTATAACATAAAATAATAAATTTATAGACCAATATCTGAAATCAATTTTTCATTGTTCATCCCCACTTAGACAAGCCATCTTGAGGACATTGTTTACACCATTTATAATGAATTCAAAAAAATTCAATAAAAATTTATAGTATTAATAATTCTTAAACAACAACCTCAAACCATTATATTCATTCATATTCAACTTCAACTCATCCCTAAACACTTTTTCACTCTAGCTTGCTTTTTCTCACTATTTTCATTGTCTGGTAGTTTAGCAATAGGTCAACTTGGTTGACCTAATTTATTGAAATAGTGAACATAAATTTCCAAAATAACTCCATGTACATAAATAACAATTATTTACCTTAAACCTCCATCTAATTTCATGCATTGACTTAGTCAACCCTTCTTGTAGCATTAAAATATTTAGAAACTAGTCTTTTTTTGTACCTTCTACTCACTGCCTTAACAAAATAAGACCACTTGGGGATGTATATATGAGTCCTATACATGATAGAAACATAAAAATTGAATTTTCAATTCATTCTAGGCATTTTTTGAGTAATTTATCTTCAATCAGGTCACTATAAGGGTTTAGAGAGGGTTTAAGACCAGTTTACATTTTTTAACGAATGTTCATAAAGCTTTATACCTAAAACCACTTTAAAATGCTTGGAAAACCTTCTTATAAACATTTTACATCCCTCAAAAAAGTATCAATTCACCATGAAAATCCTACACATGGTATTGAACATCAAAACTTTCTTCTCAAGCTTGGAAACCTTCACTTTGCATGCATAAAAGACCTTCCAATGTGATATATTGCTTTTTATTTCTCTTCAAGACCTAAATATTGGTCAACATATTTGAATAAAATTTTAAAATATTTTTCCATGCTCACATTTTATTTTTTATCTTGTAAGCTCAACTTGACCCTTTATTTGGACCTCACTAGGTCTTTATGTTTGTTAGGTCTAGAGCTACTAGTCTCACTTGGATATTGAATGCTTTTGGAAACCTCTTGTTTAATCTCAAAATATAAACCACATGTCATATACATTCATACCATGATCACAATATATCAACCTTATTCATATAATTTATACACTACTCATCTCAACAAACTACCAAGCCTATTTCTACATATTAGGTCTCTCATGCAAGGACTAGACCTCAACCTTGATCTTCCTACCACTATAGATGCTCTTTGAACAAAGTCTTATCATATGAGAATATATGGGACATAAAATACCTTAAGCCACATTTTATATCAATGAAAACCTTATTTTCACAAACACATTAATGTAACATACCTCAATACTTCTATCTCATTCACTTCAACTCCCTTAATCTATAATTAGACAATTAGGACTATTAAGTCTTATTCTTATACTAGGCTCTTGCTCATACACCTCTTGGTCATCCATATACACTTTAACACTTATTTTTAAATATAATTGGATTTATTACATTCAACAAACATGAACCAAATATTACAATAGGTTGTTCATATCATATAGGACCAAAAACCTCTATTAGACCTTAAAGAGACCTAATTCAGTTAGGCCTTCATTAGCACACATTACCTTTTGAACTCCTTAGAACACTTTAAAAATAATCACATATAAATAACATATCATGTGTCACTCAAATATACCCCCAATCTCATCTTATGTCTATTATGATTTTTAGTTCCAACCACCACTTAAATCATGTCATTAACATTGTTCACAATTTAGGCATGTGTATACATAAAAAATTTGTCTTGAACAACTAAAGTAAAAACACAAATTTTAAAATAACCATGGTAAAAATCACATTCATATAACATTAAATACCTTAAAATATTCACCAAGTTCATTATACTTCATTACATAGGGAAAAAGGACTCAAACCCTTCTCTGCAAGTAGCCCACTCAGAACTGCCAACTAGCCTCAAAACATGATCATGGAAATAATGACCTAAAACACCTTTAAAACCATTTTTAGATACTTCCAATGCATTTAAATTATCCTCTGAGCTAATTATACCATTATCAGATAGATATATAATATGTTCAAATGGTAATATTGGTCGTGCAAACCAATCTCATAGTCTTGTACCTCACTGCCTCATCCGAACTAGACAGGTCAACTTATGAGCAACATTTTCATCATATATACTGACTACCAAAACATATATCCAACATTAACATTTATTAAATTTATTTAAAAACTCCTCCATGCATATGTATTCATCCCTAATCCATGATAACACATTCCTAATCAACTTCTCACTTCTTTCTACATTTCTCACTATTTTCATCATTAGGTATATTAGTGATTGTTCAACTTGTAAGACCAATTTAGAACTCTTAAAGGATATAAATTCCTCAAAAAACACCATGGAAATAAAAACAAGTCTTAATATTTATCTTCCATCCATTTAACAACTTTGACTTGGTAAACTCTAACTACTATAGTAAATCTCCAAAAAATAAGGCCTTTCATGTAGGGTCCACTCACTCACCTTGCTAACCAATCACACTTTGAGGTGATTTGGAGAGTTTAAAAAAATATCCAATCACTTTTATAGCCATTTTAATCCATTTTTAGCACTTTTTAACAATATCTTTCTCATCAGATCACTATTAGGGTTTTAGAGAGGGTTAACACTATTTCTAGTGTTAATGATTATTCATAAAGAAATGCCCCTTATTTAAAAATATAATGCTTTGAGATATTATCTAGGACCATTTCCCATATCTCATCAATATCTTAGGTTCTTGTGCATATTTTACACATGCCAATAAACACTTGAAAGTCCTTCTTAGTTTGAGAACCCTCTATTTTGTGCACTCGAGAGACCTCAAAGCACTTTTTCTTGCCTTAACCTTAAAAATTTGACTTTAAAATTGGTAAACACACATATAAAAATATATAAAACCATTAAAAATTTTCACATTCTCACACTTGGCTTGTAAACTGATCTTGATACCCCATTTGGTCACCATCTCTCTCTTTGCTCTTTAGGCCTTGATTTTCAAGTCACATTAGGCCTTGAAACTAACCTTCTAGCCATTGTCCAAGTTTTCCATACCTTATATACATTTCATATGAACTTTTAAGATGATCAATCACTTACATAAATTCTTAATATTCCTTGAAAATACCTCATGACACCTTATTAGGTCAAGTAAGGTCTAGAACTAGTCTAGTTGCATGTTAGGTTTGTAGGTCTTACCCTTGTAGGATCACTCTGAGACTCTCATAGTGTCATAATGCCTCATATACATGATCAAATAACCTCATACAATCTCTTATTATTTTTTTCATCTAACTTACCAAGCCACCAAGTTCATACCTTCTCACAAGGTTCCTTCATGTTATGACTAGCGTCATGACTAGGTTTCTCAAGCACTTTGAGACTTGACAACTGACCTTGAAACACTTATTGATGCTATTACAGCTTTCTCACATGACTCATATGCTCCTAACATAATGTAATACCTCTCAAATATTCAATCTAAAAAGAACATTCTTCAATGACATTATGAACAACATTTGAAATCAATGACAACATCAATGTCAAACCTTAACAACAAAAATAATGCTCAATAAAAACCAAGCCAACTTACCCCTTAGTGATGAAATATAAGTAGGTAGACCTTGCGAAGAAAAAATTTTAATATTTTTTTTTGGTGTAAAGTGATTTGGAAGTGTGTTCAAAAGATAAAAATAATGTGACTAAATCGGTAAATTGAAAAATCACCTAATTAATCTATGTTTGTTGCTCTAAGCATGCAAGTAACTAAACTAAAAATTGAACTAATTACTTACAAAAATAGGTTAATTTCATTGATTGTGAAGAGTATATAGTAGTTTAGATGAGACTATATGCAAACAATATAGAATAGAGTTGACAGGGTTGTTACTATAATGTAAAAGCAAGATCTAAAATAACATAGTCAAATAGGTTGCATATCTTCTAGAGAGAAAATAGTCTACAAAAAAAATTCAATCTAGTTGACCCATTTAGTTGTAGGGTTGAATTTTTATAGACTACAAATTTGGAAAAAATAATATCGTAAATGAAAAATATAAATGACAAAGAAGGTAAAATGAACCTTGGTGGTTTTGAAGATATTTAGTTTGTAAATTTTATGTTGTGCTCCTCATGTGCTGATTTAAATATTCTAAGAACATAGTCAACTGGGTTGATGTAGTTTGAAAAACTTGTATGCTGAAAAGAATATGTGAAGAGAGTCGACTGCTTCGACTATGTCCACAAACCTGTATGCTAAAAAAGAAAATTATGAATAGAGATGACTTGCTCGACTATGTATGTAATTTTATATACTAAAAAATAAGACTATGTCAAGTTGATCGATCTAATCATTTGTATTTGGAGAATACCTACATAGATAAAATAGAGTCATTTTGGAGTGATTATGTGTTAAACTTATGCACAGATTGTTAGAATTGTATTGATAGATTTGATACAGTATTACAAAGATAAAAATATAGAATATGATGATAAAATGAATGCACGAAAAAAACCTACAAGGGCTTGACTCATGTTAGGTTCACTAGAATTTATACAAAGTAAAATATAGTTGACTTATTAATCAATCCTAGCTCGAAGAAGATAAATCCTACTTACACTTCCATTTGTTGATACATTAGATATTTGGATTCATGACTAAGATGGATCTACTAGACCTAAATAAGGGGTTTCTTACCACAATAATATCACTAGAGAGGGTTCCAAAACCTCTAGTCAAGTAACACTATGCAATAACCCTAGCTAGGTCCTATGTTATCATATTCACTAAATATATTCAAAGTAAAATAAAATCTAATCTAGTGATCACCAAAGCTCATGGCATAAAGTGGGGGTAATAAATATAAAAATTAAACATGCATAGAACATCTATACTCAAGTCAATGTATAGGAAATCCTAATGCAAGGGAGAGGAGTACAAATGTTAATCTATCTACTTTAAAAGGAAGAACAAAGTTAAGAATACTTACATTTGAAGATGAACCCACTGAGCCTTAATCTCTCCCTTGGCCAAGGTGTTTTTCAAGAGGTTATTGTGGTATGTAAGGATAACAAGGATATGTCATGTCTAAGCTATACAACTTCTTTATGCATCCAAGAGACTCCTCCATAAGATAAAATATGTATCTTTAGATGTAGTATTGAAACCTTAAGCAATGATCCTAAAGTAGATTGGTGGATAAGCAGATGTGTAATATAAAATTATTTTTATTCTCTTCCTCTCTAAATTATTAAAATGGATGTGTATATATAGCAAAATCCAACCCTAAACCTTTATGAAAGTTGAGCCAATAGGTTCAATCCAATTTGACTATGTATTTTTATTTGATAAAAACAAGTTAGGTCTCAGTCTAGGTCAGCCAAGGCTGACCTAGACTTGTAATGTGTAAATATCAATTTTAATATAGGGTCAACCCAGGCTGACATTATTTGGTAAATGTCAAAAAGGATTTTAGGATTAATTAAGGGATAAGTGAGGTAGTGAATTATTTCAAGGAGTGTGTAAGAGAGGAGCCACAGCTTAGGTTAGTGTATAGGAGATAGTTGTGTGGATAAAAAGTGGTGGTATAGGGAAAAACAATCTTAAAAATCACTAATGATCTACCCAACCCTTTCTCAATGTACCCTTTAAGCTGTGCACTCAGAGAGATTGAGACTCGACAGGTTCCTGCAAGAGAGAAAGCATCGGTAATTGATAAAGTTTGAAAATATTATGTGTATATAGATAACAATGTCTAACATGATGAATCAAACACTATTCCTAACACTAAATTTACCATAGATAAATTTACTTTTATAAATGAAAAATGTTCAATAATAGCTTTGGAATAGATAAGGACCCTCGACTAGATTTATTTATAGCAATGATGCAGGATGATGAAGGAAAAAACTATCAATAGGTCCTCCATGATTTTCCCTAACTCTTTTATTGGGATTATTTGGATATACTTGGGATTGATTCATCGGTTGAAATGTATAAAATATTATTTTACCTAGATGCAAAATTGGTAAATTAAAAAAATTCAAAAAATGCATCCTAAAGTAGCATTATTGGTAAAAGATGAAATTTAAAATCTCTTAGATGTCAGCTTTATAAGAGCCATTGCACATTTTGACTAGGTGTCCAACATTTTCCCTATTACAAAACCCAATGGTGAGATTTTTTGTTACATCGATTACCAAAATTTAATCAAGGCTTATCCTAAAGATGATTTTTTATTACCTAATATCGACATGATTATAGACTCTATAGCTAGATATGAGACATTTTCATTTATGAATGGATTCACAGGATATAACCCAATCAAAATTATCCTTATAGATCAAGAAAAGACTATATTTACCACTCCTTGGGGTAAACTCTATTATATAATCATGTTTTTTGGATTAAAAAATGCATGAGCCACATATCAAAGGGCCATAACTCATATATTTCATGATTTTATACATAAAACTATGGAATATTATGTTGATGATTTACTCATAAAATCAAAACATTGACAAGACCATGCTACTGATTCATGAAAAATATTTGAGCATTTGGGAAAGTTTGATGTTTGATTAAATCCCAAAAAGGTGTCTTCAAGGTATCTTCAAGAAATCTCCTATGATACATTATTTCTTAATGAGGAATTAAGGTTGATCCAAAAAAGGTAAAATCCATTGTATAAATTCCATCACCAACCATTATAAAATAGTTAGGATGTTTGTAGGGTTGAATTTAGGCTATTCAGTGTTACATTGCTCAATTGGCTAATAAAACAATTCCTTCACACATTTACTTAAAAAGGACACAATTTGTATGGGATGATGTGTGTCAATAATATTTTAATAAATTCAAAGTATATTTATTGAATCTATTAGTAGTTATTCCTCCTATTCTATATATACCACTACCAATTTATATATTTTCCACTCAGGAAGCTCTTGGGTCCCTTTTAGAGCAATTTGATGATAATAACAAAGAGAGAGCAATCTATAATGTTAGTCACCAACTAGTCAATTATGAGTGCAAATATACGAAAATGGAAAAAATATGTTTAGCTTTAGTTTTTTCTACTCAAAATATATAGCATTATTTTCTCAATAATGAGGTTTAGGTTATAATTAAAGAAGATCAATTAAGGCTTCTTATGAATAAAATGCACCTCACATATGCATCATAAAATGGGTGATGTAGCTTACAAATTTTGATCTCAAATTTGTAGCCCCAAAGTTAATAAAATGTCAAGTCATAGCTGACCGATTGATTGTGGCTCCCTTTCCAGATTATTTTTCCCTCACCAAATATTTTTGTGATGATTTTGAGACATATAATATATCTTCCAATCCATATAAAATTTTAATCGATGGATCAAAATGTAGATTAGGGTTAGGAATTGGTATCGTATTTTGTACACCCAATGGTGAATACATGCCTTTCTCTTATAGATTAGCCTTTTCTTGAACCAACAATATAATCGAATATGAGGCCTTGATTATAGTATTATCCATAGCACACAAGCTTCATATAAAATACATCTAATTTTTTGGCAATTTCCAACTAGTTGTTAATCAAATTACCAATCATTACCAAACCAAATAAGAGTATCTGTGGCCATATAAAGAAATGGTATATAAACTCACAGAGACATTTGATATATTTTATATTAATAGTGTTCCACGTAAAGATAACTGCCATGAAAATGCCATGGCAAGCACAACATCCTTGATGGTTTTTTATTTTAATGATGATTATGTAGACTTTACCATATGACAGTTATAAGATCATTT
This sequence comes from Torreya grandis, assembly GCA_037957365.1. Taxonomy (NCBI): domain Eukaryota; kingdom Viridiplantae; phylum Streptophyta; class Pinopsida; order Cupressales; family Taxaceae; genus Torreya; species Torreya grandis. The sequence continues at coordinate 1,254,060 of JARHVA010003545.1, read as the reverse complement.
TATTTATTCTAATAAAATGAATACCTTGGTCATTTTTTTCTTACTCACAGTACTGCAAACACAGAATGGTATAGTGATATTTATAGTTTTCTCTATCGAGCCCATATGCCAAACCATTTTTAATGAAATGATAAACAAAAATTACAATGTGAATCACTTTATTATGTTATTATTATAATTGAGTTATTCAAACAAAGTTTTAATGGATGATTACTTTGATGCTTTAACAAAGATGAGGCCCACATTGCACACTTGGAAAGGCATGATATTAAGTATGGTGGGAATTTTAGTGGATGTGCCATGTCTAAAAAGCTATTATGCCAAGTCTATTATTTGGCTACCATGGAATATGAATATATCAAACATGCAAAACTATGTCTATAATTCCAAAAAATACAATAATTGAATCATGCATCATTACATGAGTTACAACCAATTATTTCACCATGGCCTTTTCCTTATAGGGTTTTGATTTAACTATAAAGGTAAATCTATTATGTATTAGTGGACACAAATTCATCATTATAGCTACAAAATATTTTATAAAATGGGTGAAAGTAATTCCACTTGAGTTTACACAGGGGATCACATATGCATGTTTCTGATGACCAATATCATTTCCCATTTTGGCATACCTCTAGATATTATTTATGATAATGGAACATCATTTAAAAACAAGATGATAAAATGATTTTTCATAAAATACAAGATTAAGCATACCTTTTCTACACCTTATTATCCATAGGTAAATGGCTAGGTAGAGGCAACCAATAAGGCAAATTATAAAATATTGGGAAAAATAGTTGAAAGGTACAGTATTGATTGGCACTAGCAAATGGTATATATACTTTATGGGCATATTTAACTAGTGTCTGTGCACCTACTTAGGTTACACCTTACTATTTGTTCTATGGTATAGAAGTCATTTTATCAATTGAACATGAGAGACCATATTTACATGTTTCTCTTAAATAAATTGTCAAATATACTAAATGTCATGAAAAGAGATTGCATCAGTTAGTAAAGTTGAGTGAAAAATGCACATAGGTTGCTAATCACTTACGTGTTCATCAGGTCCATTTAAAATGAGCATATAACAAAAATGTTCAACCATGTGACTTTAATTTAGCTGACTTGGTACTGAAAGAAAATTAAAAGAATACTAATGCAGAAAAAGACAAGAAAGGAAAGTTCAAACCAAATTGGTTGGGACCATTAATAGTTTAAAAAAATAGGAAAAGGTGTATATTATCTTGTAACACTTGAAATAAAATATTTTAAAATTACAATGAACATCATGCACTTGCATAAATATATTACATGAGAACTCTTCAAATATTCAAAAAATATATAAACACATATTCAGCACCAACATATTATATTGGCTCATTGGCATCTATGTGTTAGTTTCATGATAATGGATGGCATATTTAATTTACTTTTACATACACATGTGTGTCACTCTTCTACTTGAGGATGATATAAGCATACACAGATACATTATCTATTCTTATTTTGGAGGTTAGGCCTTTCCTCTACTCATGTCATATGGACATTGGGATCATCCACCTCTATGATCATGATAATTCTAGGTTATGTTGGAAGTATCTATTTATAAGGGGTTTTAATCATTTACACAATAATATATATTCAATTTCATTCATCATTCCAAGAAACATTCATATATACAAGATCAATGTGTAAGCAAGAAACCACACAAGCATAACATAAGATAACATAAGAGATTATGTGGGAAACCCTCTTGGGAGATAAAACCCACTAAACCATGAACATGTACTACTATCCTATAATTACAATATTCAACATTTAGTGAAGCACCCACTTCACAAGGAGATCCAACCCCTACCTAGTTGAGCACCCACCCAACTAGTCTTCTACAAGTTCCAACTTACAATGAGGATCCAAACCTCTAGGAAAATAAGCACTAACTCAGATATCTTGAATCTATGATCATATTTAACACTTTTTACTAACTCCAATTGATTATTACCTCTTTTTTTTTTGCTCTTTCTTCTTTACTCTCACTCAAACAACCTCTAGGGCTCGCTAGTTCAGTATGCCTCTTCTAGGATCATTATGTCCAATGACCTATGTATCCACCTACATAAACTTGGTTAGATATTCATGAATGATCCTATTTACCCTCTAATTTTCATCAATGACCTTCCTCTACTCTTTTATTTATCTCTTTTCTTCACTTAAGTCCTCATACTCTCAACTAGTCCAAATAGGCCTATTAGGCCTTATCTTTATACCACACACTTCATCTAACCCATCTTGGTCAGCAAATATCCTTAAAATATTTGAATAACACTTAAAATATTTCCATACATACATTACATATGATAACCAAACACTATGTAGGTCAGTTATAACCCATAGAGACCAATTTCATGATAAGGCCTAATAGAGACCTAAAGGAATTAGGCCCTCTCTAAGGCACACATTGCACTCAGACTTCTTTGACCACATTTTGCCTTAAAATTTTATTTAAACACTTTTAATATTACTTTAATATACACATTATAATCTCACATTGGGTCCATACCACTTGTAACTCAAATTCACCTCTTGAACTAAGCTAATAGGCTTGTTCGCCAATAAGCCTTGTTACTGCCTGAAAGTCTATCAACCATATCTGGAGAAAATAAAAATAAAACATGTATGAATCATATTAAAATATACTCCAAGACCTCATTCTCACTATCATGTCCACTGAACATCTTCACTCAATCTCTAATCATCCAAAATCACTTTTGTAACAACCTCACTTAGTTCGGGTTAAACACAATCAAAGTACAGTCAAGAATTTTGAATCTCCAAACTTGAAAAAGGAAAATATATAACCTTTATTACCTTATAATTAACCTTGGATACTTATATAATATATTAAAACTCATTGTATCCTTTACCTCTGAGTAAAACACTATAAACTCACTTCTGCAATACGGTCACTTAGAAACTGCCTGTAGCACAAAAATAAAGTCATAAAAAATTTATTGTTTATCCCTTGAAATGTAATTTAAACTATTCCTAATACACATTAGTAGTTTATATAATACCAATATATCAACTTACAATAGATAGGTTTCTTTTCTGGTATCCATCATTGGTCTAATAGACCAATCTCTCAGGTTTATCTTACACTGTGTATACACAATCTAATAAGCCAATTTGGATTTCATGTTACAACACATTTAAAATTTCATTATTCCTTATATAAATAATTAATAATAAATTATGTCTCAAAATACAAAAAATATATTCATTTTATGCATCAACTCTTGTCAATTAAACTCAAATACATCACTTTCCTTAGCACACCTGGAATTGTCATATTAGCTTAAAACACAATCATGGTGAACATGACTCATAAAACTTGTGTATCTACTTCCTTGATCTTAAAATTAATTAATTGTGTCCTAAAACATCTTAATATTAACTCAAATCAAAAATTTATGGAGGTATAATATCAAATGAGGAATATATGGATTAATTTCTGGAACACACACCTTCACAGTTCATCTTACTCAGACAAGTCATTTTGTGAGCACCTTATTGCTTATGTATGAGCATCACCAGGACTTACCAAAAAAGGTAATATGAGGAATAGGTATTTAAAAAATACCAAAAACCATTGGATCCATTCCTATTCATCTTCACATCATCCCTAAATAGGTTCTCACTCAAGCCTGATTTCTTTCACTGTTTTCACTCTTTGCAAATTTAGTGATAGGATAATTTCCATTATCAAAATTATTTAAATATAGAACATATATTAATAAAAATAACTCCATATACCTCAATAAAAATTCTTTGCCTTCAACCTCAATCAATTTGCATGTGTTGACTTAGTCAACGCTTCCTGTAGCACCAAATTCTTCAAAAATAAGCTCTTTTATGTACCTTCTGCTCACTGCCCTGAAACACAATTGCCACATGGAAATTCCTAGAGGAGTCCTATATAAAATCCAATCATAAAATAATATTTTTAAAACCATTTTAGGTCATTCTCAACAAGTTTTCTCCAATTGGATCACTATAAGGGTTTATATGAGGGTTTTGACTAGTTTATATTCTTAACAAATGTTCATAAAGCTTTGTATCTAAAAACACTAAAAAATTATTAGAGAACCTTATTAATACCATGTTACACCTCTCCCAAAATTCTCAGGTCACCATACAAATTCAACATGTGCCAATGAGCATCTCAACTTCCTTCTCAGGCTTGGAAACCTTCATTCTGCATGCATAGGAGACCTTCCAATGTGGCATCTTGATTTTTATTTCTCTTTAGGACCTAAAAATTGGTAAACACCTTTGACACACCTTTTCAAACCTCATTACATTCTTACATGTGTTTTTTCATCTTGTAAACTCACCTTGACCCTCTATTTGGACCTCACTAGGTCTTTATAGATGTTAGGTCTAGCACCACTAGCCATACTTAAATCTTGAAAGCACTTTGAACCTTCCTATACTTATCTCAAATAATCATAAAAAATTTATATGTAATAATGTTATGATCTCAATCTTCTATCCATGTTCACACAGGTCACATACTTCTTACCTCAACAAGCTACCAAGCTTGTGCCACCTCATTAGGTTCCTTCATATAAGGTCTAGGCCTCAAACTTGACCTTACTACCATTATGAATGCTATTTGAACCTTGTAATCATGTTGACAAGATGTCCAAAATATTTTAATCATGCTTATACCACTAATTTTCACAATGTCAAGCTCATACATACCTATATCATCATTGACATGCCTCTAGTCTAATGACATAGACCTACTAGGTATTCTACCTATTGAAGTCATACTATGAAACATACATGAGTAGTTTGATGCCTCAAATACATGTTCACATGTCTTCAATCAGCCTCTAATGATTTTTGTAGATTCATCTCCTAGATCTATCATGCTCCTTCTTACACTAGAATAGACATTCCATGCTCAAAGCCTTCTTATCACTTCATGATATCATCCTTCATTAATGACATCACCACTTTGTCATTACCTTTGACATCAATGACAACACTTTTTCCAATATGTTATTTTATTTTATGGTCTCTTCATTATCACGTTTGAGATATTATATACTTAGACATGCTTTTATCCATGATTATATCTTTCATATGGTACTTGATATATTAACCACTTAATTTTTTTGCTAACACATTGGATCCAAGGGATACTATGATATGTTTATGCCAGTTACTTATGATTTTTTTTATGCACTTCCTTGAGTGTCTTGCTTTGCTATTGTCTTGCTTGTCCAAGCATTTGAATAAGCTCCTTTATTTTCATCCCATGTGCCTATGTATGCTTTCTTTGACATTTGAATATGTCATTTATTATTGTATAGACATTTTAATATATCATCCTTGATTTTGTGGACATTTGACTAAGGCATGTCCCTTCGATTGTGCGATATTTGAACATGCCCCTTATTTGTGGTCTCTTTAAACCGTTGCCTTTTGACTTGCTTTAGAGTAGCCTTGTGTGTGTGCTTGATTTTCTTTTTGAGCTTGTACTATTAATATTTATATGTTTCCATGATCCTTATCATGCATCTTATGCCTTTATGTGATCACATTATTCTATGTGATTCAATGTTATATCTACCTATACATGTATTTTTATATATTACATGGTTACATTCACAGATTATATAGTTGTCTTATCCTTTTGAGGTAATGTAACTAATAGTTCCCATTCTTCCCTCACTGGACATGTCATAGAGACATGTTATTCATAATTGGCATAGTTTTAAAATTTAATGGGGGCATGCTTTGGAAGCATGTTCTCCATACTCATTCAGTATTTGATACTTATATCAATTTTCAAATTTAGTGGGGTCATGCTTTAGAAGCATGTTCTCCACACTCATTCAGTATTTGGTACTTATATCAGTTTTCAAATTTAATGGGGACATGTCATATAGGCATGGATTACACACATTCATAGTTTCATATTTAGTGGAAGCATGCTTTGGAAGCATGTTTTCCACACTTATTTAGTATTCAACATCTCTAGATTACAGTGGGGGCATGTTTTAGAAACATTCCCTCCACATTGGTACTTATTTAAGTTTTCGAATTTGTCTATATATAGTGGGGACATGATTTGGAAGCATGTTTTCTACACTAAAACAGTTTTTAAATTAGACAAAGCACACAATTATATAATTCAGATTCATAGTTGTGACAGAATTCTATCCATTGGTACCATTGTTATACATAGTTTCAACATGAGACATATCTAAGGTGTATATGTTATGTAATGTGTACCTAATATTATAAAATCCAAATCAATTGTAGATTTCTAATCACTCTTAGGTATTGTCATCACCCACCAGGATGCATTTTTATGTACTGATACTCAGGATGTACTTTTACAAATTGTATTGAGCCAATCTATTGTAATATTTGGTTCACTTTTGGTATGGTTGAGGTGATTAAATCACTCAATCTTGACAAAAATTTTAAGTTAAACTTGATTTTATAATCCAATCTTATTAATTTGATAGTATGAGTTGACTTTGTTCATTCATGTTCACTAGGTTATAAGTATGATTGAGCTAATTTCAACTTCCGAGTGGCAACTCACCTTTTCTCCAAGGTTGAGGTATGTGCCTTATAATATCTATATCTCTTTATCTCCTTAGATATATGCACTTTCCATATATATATATATATGGAAAGTACATATATCATGATCTTAGTTTTAGAGCCTTACAATGATACATCTTTCAAATCAACTTGCCAATAGACAAGGTAGTTACATCGATACACAGGTGTACTCTTAAACCTTGCTCTTTCAATTTCAATATTTTCAAATACTTTCAATTATATATTATATGCACTGATTATGTACTATAACAAGCTCTTGATTGCAAGTCAATCACCAACAAAACTCTCAAGTTGGACTCATGCAAAGACAAAGCGTGTATAACACATCCAGGTACTCATTCATTTCCTTTAAACTAATAATTTTATTTCTAGATTAAATGTGGGGAAATATAGACACCATTTTATAGATTATATAGCACTTCAGTCTTATACAGTTGTGGTAGAATTATAAACATTAGTACCATTGTTATACATAGTTTCAATATGAGACATATATAAGGTGCATATGTTATGCAATGTGCACTTAATATTACAAAATCCAAATCAGTTTCATATTTAAAAACACTCTCAGGTATTTTGATCACTCACCAGGATGTACTTTTATGCACTGATATCTAAAATATACTTTTATGGACTATATTGAGATAATCTAATGCAATAATTGGTTCATTTTTGGTATGGTTGAGGTGATTAAATCAATCAATCTTTCCAAGTTTTCAAGATGGACTTGATTGTATCATCCAGTCTTACTGATTTGGTCGTATGAATTGACTTTGTTTACTCATTCTCACTAGGTTATAAGTATGATTGGGTTATGTGATTGAGCTAATCTCAATTACCGAGTGGCAATTCACCTTTTCTCCAAATTTGGGGGCATGTGCTATATAATATCTCTCTATCTCATTAGATATATGCACTTTTTAGATTTATATTATTTTTTCTAAGCTCAGTTTTAAATCCTAACAATGATACATCTTTTATATGAACTTTCCAATAAGCAAGGTGGTTACATAGATACACATGTACTCCTAAACCTTATTTTTTTAATTTTAATATTTTTTAAATAATTTAAATTCTTGATTATATTTATTGACTATATAATGTAGCATGCTCTTGGTTGCAGTTCAATCACCAACAAATCACTCAAAATGGGCTCATGCAAAGATAAGGTGTGTTATACACACCCAAGTATGCATTCCTTTCCTTTAAACTAATAATTTTATCTCTAGATTAAATGGATAAAATATATACACTATTTTATAGATTATATAGCACCTCAATTTTGTGCACTTGAAAAACTCAAACCTTGGTTTTTCTTCTCAATTTTGAACCTTTCCCACTTTTTGAAGTCTTGCATCTACTCTATTTTGTACCCCTTAGCCTATCTCTTAGTTTGGCCAATATTATGTTGATGATCCAGACCTTCTATCTTTCCTGTAATTCTTAAAATTGACTTATCTTCCATATTTTCAAGTTATGAGTTTGTACCTACTTTATTATTCTCTGGACACTAACATTCGAGACAGACACATGCATTGATGTTAATGTCATGTTCTAATGTAAGTGTACAATACCTTAAAGTCATCTAATTTTCAAATGAAATGTATTCTAACAGTTATCTTAAGTACTTTAATGTGAGTTATTTCTCTGAAGGGATTGATATAAGTATAATATCAACCCTTAGGTTTTTTTTGATAAATCAACCTAGCATACACTCAAAAAAACCTAAGGCAACTTATCAAATCACGCAATCAAGCACTTGATAAATCAAAGCTTCCTTATTTTCTCATATTGTCATATTAATCATAGGGGAAGAACATACATAGATATAAAGTACTAAAAGAGTAACCCAAGAGATATATTTTTCAAGTTACAATCTAGGTCAGTGTTATACTTGCTTTGCACATATTGCATGATTCACACACAATCTAACACATAGGGAAGAACTACATCAATCTGAGGCCTTATTCATAATATTATTTATGTAAGCAGCACTCATTGATAGTGGGATATTTGAGGTTAGCTTGACACTGTGTGTCCACTAACCCATTTTTCTCTAAGGTCACTATGAAGATGAAGAACTAGGGTTTTGCAAATTCATGAGTGATAGTCCATGACCTAGATCTAAATGCACTAAAGTGAAGATGAAGTCAAACCTATAAGCATCTAGGTAGTTGTATCATTTTTTAGCTTGTATTTCATACATGACATGTGCATCATGTTCAAATAGTAGCATTGACACAACCATCCAAGGTTGACATCTAGAACTGCATTAGTATTAGAATAAGCTAACTACATTACTTCTTTGTCATTTATATACTTAACATTGTTGTACTTATTATTTTTAATTTAGTTTAATAAATTTAGTGTATGTTTATATCTGAGTTTAGCAATCAATTGGACTATTTTAGATATGATCATCACCCTTGTGTGTTATCATTTATATATTATTAACCCAATCTACCCAAGTAAGGATCCTTATCTAATTTAGGTTTAAACAATCCCAAACAAAATATGCTAAATCCTTGACATAAAAAATTAGAATGTATGATTTTAATGCAGTAGCTACACCTATGAAAATTGGGACAAAATTCACAACTAATATTGATTCACCACTGGCCAATGAAATAGTGTATCGACAATTAGTATGTAGTTTGATTTATCTTACTACTAGTAGACCAAATTTGTGTTTTGTAGTGAGTTATATTTTTCATTTCATGGCTAGACCACATGAAGAACATTGGTAAGATTCAAAATAGATTCTTAGGTATGTCAAAGGTACTCTTGACTTTGGTATTTTATAAAATAAATCTGTTGATTTTGAGATAACAGGGTATACTAATTTAGATTGGGCAGGATTAGTTAATTCTATAAAATCTATAACAGATTATGGTTTCACTCTTGGTTTAGGAGCATTTTCATGGTAGAGTGAGCTTCTGAGTATAGTTCAATTGTCTTCTACTGAAGTAGAGTATAAATCAATTTTTAGTACAAGTTCTAGGTTGATATGGTTTCAATCTATATTGGAATGTCTTCAACTTGATTCATCAGCACCCACACCTATCTTCTATGATAATCAGATTGTATTAAATTTGGTGAAGAAACAAGTCTCCCATGCTAGGACTAAGCACATTGAGGTTCATCACCACTATATACGACAGTTGGTTAATAATGAAGACATGTATCTTTATTATTTTCTTACCAATGAACAACCAGTTGATATAATGACTAAAGTTTTGTGTAAAGATAAATTTGTAAAATTTTGAGATAAACGTGGATTTGTTTTCAATTTAGTCATTAATGGAGGGTATTAGAATAATTATCTTATTATATATAAGTTTGGTTAGCTTATTAGATTAATATTATTATAATAATTTGTTATTATGGATCAAACAAACTATGGTTGTTAGTTGTTGTATCTTTTAAGTTTAGTATGAGATTCAACTAGCTATACTATTGGAGTTTTATTTGTATGCTAAACTATATCCTTAATTGTAGTTTGCTTTGAACTATTTATTTGCTCATCATTTGTAATGTAAATAAATGTTGAAGCTCTCAATTAAACTTGTAATGTCTTTCTCTTTTCTATGAGTTTTCTGGTTGATTTACCCATGAATAAAGAGTACTTAGAGTTGTAGACAAACAAAATTGGTCACATGTACTTGGCAATGCTAATTCTTGACACATCCTAAACCACATGAATTTTACACAAATACATCTCTTATTATCAAACCTTTTATCCACATGCGGGCTTGAACCTTCATTTTTTGTTACTACCACACAAAATTTCAAATTCGAATGTTTAAGCTATTTAAAATCAAGTCATATTGGCTCCATGTTAGGATAGGTGTCCCTAATTTTTTAGTACAAGTCTTCCCTAGATAGACAGGAGTGTTTTTGCATGCCTCTCCACTTAGGTTGGTTGTGTCCCGCACCAAATAACATCTAGTTTTGAAAATTCAAATCATTATTTTGGATATTCTCACATATTTCATAAGGTCGGCTAAATAAAATCATCAAAAGGTTTGTTTACAAATACATATCAAATGTCATTCATTATCCCCATTTGGTATTCACTTGTTTCAAACTTACACACTATTTCACATTGAGCAAATATGCCCTTTTTTTCTAAATTCAAGATCACTCACAAGGAGTAGTCATAAGCTAAGTTAAGAGCTATCATTGGCAAGTATCATAGCCCTATTTTTAGTTGCATGTATACACATATTCAAAGAACATAATTGCATAATCACTCTAGATTGGATAATTAAGCGGACTTGATTCTCTCCTTGAAGTATTGGATATGAAGGTAGTGGTCAATCATCAAAGATGTGATTGAGGTCACCTCAACCCATTACACTACCCTCTCTTTTTTTAATTTTAAATCTATCAAAGGGCCCTTAGGGTTTTAAATATAAAAGAAGAGAAACAACAAATTTTATGACATATTCTAAATTTTAATCTCAGATTGCTTAGCAAAAATAGATGTAGAACATGCAATGATTAGTTTTTTGTCATAGTCAACTGGAACAAGTTTGCAGTTAAAAGAATCAAGTAGTGTGTGTTGATGTCCACTTACAGTGGTCCTATCCAAACATATCATTTGATTTTATTTCTTATTATTTATTGTCAAAATCATATTTTTGGTCTTCCTCTATCAGTCAATTGTCACAGTCAGTGGGGATAATTCTACGGTCAACAAACTCAAGTGCCAAGCTCTTCTATCCTCTTATAGTGGTCTTGTTCAGATTCGGTTTCAAAAAAAATTCACTAATCCTAATCACACATAATCACCTCTTTTACTGATTTTCACCATCATATGTCTAAAGTAGTCAACAAAAAATTGTGTGAGCTAAATATATTTCTTCTTAGTATTTTTCAAAAATAGTAGTTTTCCATATTCATCATTTACCTAAATTAGAATTGTTGATTATTATACATCTTTAACATTATGATATTCTCTAATTTTACACCCATAATTACACAATAAATTTTATTATTAAATTAAAAATGGGTAAAACATATTGGTGAATTGTGACAATTATTTTTTAGCCTTTGTTTTTTATTTGGTTTTAAATTTATTTTTAATTTTAAATTTATTTTTTATTTTCAATTTATTTTCCTAAAAACTATGTTCCTACAGTTTTAAAACTCATAAGAGTTGTCATTCTGGGTAATGTAGTCTTCAGTTTTACTTGAGACATGTTATGAGAGGTACTTCCTATATACTTAGGCCATTAGACAGCACTATATATCAATTTTAGTTATACGTACCTCACAGAATATCAAAAACACTTATGGTTTTAGTTTTCAACTATAAAAAACCTTCAACCGTTTGTTCTTGTAATACATCGGTAAGTAATTTTCTTCATGAAGTTAATCTCAATGTACCCTAGAGATGGGGTAGTGTGGTTATAGGATGGTTTAATCCTTTGAAGTTAGTGTGTTTATATTTGTGTTCACTTTTTTATGGCTAGGATCAATAAATCTGAGAGCCTACAAAGAAAACACACCTTGCCTAGTCACATCTTTTGTCATTCTTTCTTAGTATAATTGATTGCGTATTGTGATAATCCATCCAAACTTAATCATAAGTTTCTAAGGAGCATGTGAGGTTGATAATTTTGTGTTGATTTGGAATTGTATAAGCCGTCCATACTTAATCATAAACTCCCAAGGATCATGAGGTTGAAAAGGTAATATTGAATTGGTATTGAATAATCCATGTTAGATGAATTTTTCTTGTGATAAATACAAGGTAGTGTAGATACCACTCTCTACATTACTCTTGTAGAGAGTTGTCTATATTAGGGACTCTTTCTTTTTTCTATGAGATTTTTGGTTGATTTACCCTTGAATAATTAGTACTTTAATTATTCATTAAATATTTTTGATAATGAATATTTAATTAAAGCATTCTTCAACAAATAGAATCTCTTGAATGTGTTTTCAAGTTGTTTGTCAACTTATATCTTATATTGATTCATTTTTAATAATAATGAATATGATGTTTGTTTTGTAGGTAAAATTGTGTTCACTAACGAGGTGGATGATGCCAATGATGACAATGACGTGTGGTTGTAACTTGGAACATAGTTTAAAAAAATAGGACCATGGGATAGTGTGGTGTTGATACTATGATAGTTGTTTGTCTATATAATATGATTTTTTTTAGCGATGTGATTATGATCATGTTGCATTTGTGCTTGAATCTCTTGAAAACCTTGAGATGGTTGTTTCCTCGCTATGAGTAACTTCATGTATAGTTGGAACTTGCTTGTAAAAATAGTAATTATAATGTTGTTTAAACTATGTTTTGTATTATATGTATATGGCAGCCTTATTTGAATGTTGTAGAATAACTATTAAAATGTTTGTTCTAAGATAATAATTCTTATTATGTCTATCCCATGTGTGATATTGTTGATCCCTCATTATGAATTATAGTAGCATACCTTGAGTGAACATGAAAAGAACAAGAGGAATAAAGGATGTAGTTATTCCTCTTAAAGTTGTAAAATAAAAAACAACTCCTCCAAGGGTTCAGGGATATGAATTACTACATTTCACTTAAGTCTTTGGCAAAAACAATTAACACTTTATTGTTATTTTTTCTTTACTTCCCATTTTGATTGTTTAGTTTCATGTTTGTTTGTCATATTCATAAGAATTTATTTTTTATCATCACTCAATTTTTTATATTGATGAATTCTATTCTTTATATCCTCATGAAGGGTAGGGCCACATCTAGGTGTATGAATGGTGTGCAAGGGAGTCCATCAGATTTTTAGTTGGAGGAAAAGCAATCCCATGATGCTTTCATTTTCTCTGTATTTTTCAGTGGTAGGACCTTAATTGAAGAAGTTTATCCTTTAAAAATGATACGACATCCTTGTAGGTCATCATGTAATATGACTATATTTTTTAAAGGTGTTATCTTATGACTCATATGTACTTGAGTAAATGTCACATGTTTACATAATGTTGTAGACACATGTATTTTTTATTTCAATGGGCCTATGACTCGGTAAAAATAATGTGTAACCCATTATACTATAGATGTTGTAGCAATTCCCTTTAATAACTATTATGTACTCATGATTCAAATGTTATATATGACAAAATGTTGTGGAAATATGCAATTCAATGTGATAATAAATATATGAATCACATGAACAATTTATATAACCATCTTATTGATTCTCATCATTGGATTATGGATTCTTAAGGCCTCTGTATATTGATAAAGTATCAAATATCATTCATGTTCTAAAAAATGATTGGGTTTGTTTTGTGTGACTAGATCTTTGGAGAGTATATTGTGATAAATGCTAAGTAATAATGAGAAAGAAAGGGTTGATTCTTATTCATTAAGAATGATTGTTGTAAACTTTTATGTAGACAACATGTTGAGTTGTGCTATATTTACATGGTTCTTATTTTGGAATGTGTTGGGAATTCAATGAGACTTAAAATGGATTGAGTTTGTTATGTGTGACTAGATCTTTGGAGAGTATAATATGTGATAAATGCTAATTAATAATGAGAAAGCAAGGGTTGACTCTATCCTATTCAATTATAATGATTGTTGTAAACTTTTATGTGTTAAAATGAATATTTATATAGCTTTGAGTTGTGTCATATTTATATAGTTCTTATTTTGGATTGTGTTAAAAATTCAATGAGACTTACAAAGCAACAAGCAATTTGAAACATGAACAGTACAAAATGAATCAACTCTTCCTATTCCTTGACTTTCTGTATTGTCTAAATTTTAAAAAAAAAAAGATAAAAAAATTAGTTAGTAAGTGCATTATAATGAAGTGAAAGAGTTGTACTTGTGTGATCAATGTAAGTGTAATAAAATCAAGGGTACATGGATCATTGCAATCCATTCATATTTCTTTGGTGAAACAAAGTTGTGGGTGTTAAAAATTAAGTAAGAATTGACTTATCCTATCATCTAATGAGGCAAGGAGGCAAGGTTGTACCAAGTTAGTTGGTCATGGATTCAATCTATAACAAAAGAGGGTAGTGTTTGAGATCTCCTTTGTGGAATTTTAGAAGAATATTGTTTTTCCATTTACCTTATATATTATGCAACAAGTCATATAACCCTTTCCCACTTCATTTTTGAATGTGTCTTCTCTATGGAATATATATGTTGTCACCATCACTTCCACCCATGTTGTATTATGTGGTTGGAAAGCATTAAATCTCAAAAAAAAACCTATGGTTGGTCCCTCAATCAACAAACCCAAGAATCCTCATATTTTTAATGAAAAATTCAAGAAGGTGATTGAGGGTGAGAGTTATCCAAAAATAAAATATACACTCATATTATGATCAAGACTACTCCAAGGTATATTGTTCAACAAGGTGTACAAACCTATCTCCTCCAAATTTGAACATGTGCCTCCTCTATGTCGTATGCATTCCTTTGTCGTCAGGGCACTCAAGGTGTACCATCTGAACAAAAAGCATTAAAATCCAAAAATTATAAAATACATCTAGCCACCTATATAAAATAAATCCAACCTCAAGCATGGTTTTTCAAGAAAAAAAAAAATTTTACTCGAGATTGAAATGGTGTAGCAATCGGTTTATGATCTTCCATGTAAAAATGTAAATGTGGAACACTACACAGTAAGCTTAAGTCCAAATAGTTTTAATGTTCATTTACAATTTAATTTGTCAAATATTTTAATAATATGTAGTGCATATTTAGGTAGATAAATTAGTATCTTTGTCTTCAATTGTCATACTTGAACATTGAGATCAAAATTAAAAAGGATCTGATTTAGTAATCTCAAGTTGACTCATAAGACTAGCCTTTGCATGGTTGATTGTAGCATGGTCAATTTGTGTAAATGATAATATCATTTTCATACAACACAAGAATAATGTTCTCCCCCTTTGCATGTTTGGTGTATACATTGGGGTTGTGATCACACCAAGAAAAACTAAAATCATAAAGAATTTTTTTCGTTTCTTCATACCAAGCTCATAATGCTTCTATTAGAGCATACTAAACTTTTGGCATACAGTCAACATAGCTCTCAATAATGTGAACGAGGATAAAATCTATCTTGGCCATAGTAGAAAGTAATCTCTCTCTCTTCTATCATTAACGCATAGTATCCTAGAATCATAAAATTTAGTTTCACTCATTTATCAAGGATATCCCCAAGTCCTCGTCCCAATCATCACTTAAATTTTTTATCTTTCCTTTACCCTATGCCACAAATCATGTCATTGACGATTTGCCCAAGGGCTGCCGCCACACATTTCTCCAATCTCTCATTCACTCTCCAATTTTGTTGGTAAGATGTTTAATTTCAATTGGGACATCTCCACTGCATCACTCCTACAATATGGCACCCTTAACATTTCTACAATACCGTTCTCCCGCCCCCCTTGTGCTACTGCCTTATTCATTATTTCTTCCTCTCCATTTTCCAATATTTCTCCCTTGCTGCTCTATCTCTTAGCTCTCACTCTCCACGGCTTCATCTGCCAATCCTTCCATCCTTCACTTTTGAAGCTTATCCAATTCCTTCCAGTGGTCTCCATGCTGGTTTTCTTCTGAACTGTTTGCATAAAAAAATTGTTTGTCATGTTTTGAGGCGTGTAGGCTATCATGAAGATTTTAACACTGAACGAATTTCCCAGTTAAATTAGAAATAAATTTGTGTCAAGCGGCTATGAACTCTTTACACTTTATTCTTTCGAATTGCTTGCCACATTATTCCCCCTTCTGCATTGCCAGCTTTGACAGCAGTTGAGGACCTTATTATTTCATTCTTTATTTTTAAGACCAAAAATCAACTGACAAATCATGCCATATTCTTCAGTTCAACTTCCTTCAAAAGAATCCTCGTTCCACTTTCATGCAACATTTTTCCCTTTTCTTTAATCAAAAGAAAGTCACTTCACAACATAAAAAAATAGTTCAACTTGCTTCAACAGAATCCTCATTCCACTTTCGTACAACCTTTTTAACTTTTTTTGTTACTCAAAATAGAGCAAGTCTAGACCATTTAAAGTTTAGTTAAATCTTACACAAACTTTCCGCATTTATCAGGTTTGCATCGTACTAGAAACCATCATTTTAAAAAAGACAGACATGAATCTCTTAAAATCAAACTGCACTTGGAAAAACATGTCAATAGCAAATTGATGATAATAATATAACATTGAAAGCCAAGGCCAGCTCATTTCGTAAGTTGGTACATAACTTGCTTCACAAACATTGAAGCAGCACAAAAGATTGTGATTTGCAGGTAATATTACATTTATTAGCTTTTTATGAGCACAGGGTCGCATTCAGGCTTGTAAATTATGAAAGACAACTTGTATAAACAATGTAAACTAAAACAGACATATCGACAATGGACACTTAAAACAGTGCAAAAAATATTTAGCGTGAACAATTAGGTGATAGTAGCAAGAATATATGTTGTGTTTATAATGCAAGCATATATATTATACCAAAATAAATACTTAATAAAAAAAAATTGATTGCATTAAATAAGAATATAATATATTTTTGTTTCATTATGTAGGCGGCTTTTGGATAAACCTGTATAAAATATCATAAGGAAATAGATGGAAACCGCCAGGGAGAGTGGATCAGATAGATGTTTCGATCGAAATAGATAGATGTTTCTATCTATTCCCTGAAGATGGGTCCAATAGTGAGAGCCAAAATGTTATAACTTACAGAATCAGTGTAGGTTGATCGAGAAGTCTTTTACATATGAGTTTTCTTTCCATTAACAACTACAATGTTGAGTATAGACAAATGGTTTTGCTACCTAGAAACAATCAATGAATTAGGTTGTATGAGAGGCTCAACCAAATACAGTCAAAAAGTTGGATCTTGGAACTGCGACATGAACAATCTACAACTTTATTTCACCCACGTTAGTTTCATAATGTTCAACTCCAAACTAAACTTCCAGCCTTCATCGTTGAATCATCGAGAGAAGCCCATGATAAGCAGCAGCTGTGTCAATTGTCAACATTGGGCCAATCTATTATAGAAATGGGATTTGAAAGAATAACTAACAAACAAACGTTTCAATAAAATATAGTTAACATTTGCAGAAACCTTTTTCCATAACATAGAAAACTAATCTAAAGAAATATAATGTCAAATTATTATAATGAACACGAGCACTATCATGGCATTTGAATTACTGTAAAATCCCTAGGTTCAAGAATTATTCTTCTGTCATTAACATATCTAACTGCATTGGTGAGAATCTGACAAGAAACACCACATGGGTTTTATCGAGTATTTTTTACTGTCAAATGTGTTACTCTGGACATATTGTAACAATTCCCATTGGTGATAAGAAGCCACTTTACCACTCAAGATGCTGATATACATTAGGGGTATACATAAACAGGTTGCTTCTCAGAAAAGAAAGAAATAGATTGAACATATTATCAAATAGATGCAAATCAGAAGATATTCTAAAACAAAAGCACAACTTTATCAAAAATAAAGGCCAGAAACATCAAACATATCCTTCAATTCATATTGTAACATATTTACATCCTCACAACCATTCAATTGTGAAGGTGTTCATGTCTTGGTATGACCACAAAATACAACTTATTTAGATCCTGGCTTCATTTTTAGGATCTCCTTGTCACTCAAAAGAGAGGTGTATCAAAAACATAGATCAAGTAGAACGCACAACATGATAACCAATTTTCAAATGTTAATACAAGCAACACACATGCCACCTAATCCAGGATTATATCTGGTAAAATGGAGATGTCATGGAGAAGAATTTATGGTATAAACATCTTCCAAGTGCAGTAGCAGCAGCAAGAGAGCATACAAGTGAGTATTAAAAAATCTGAGACCGAGGCCTTTCTTTGGAGCAAAGCTTAGTTTCTAAAGAAAAAAGAAATCCTTGCTAAGTTCTACATCCTGTTTAGCAGAAAGGAATGTAAAAAGGAGTATACACTTGCCTCACATTGCCTTTTCACATCAGTGACAAGTAGAGTACAGTCAAACTGATTTCAAGGCAAAGATTCAAATTTCACCAGCTTCAGAAGAGATATACGAAGCATTAAAAATAGCTCTTACATAGCCTCAAAAATACTAGATGCCAAGGGAACTGTGAATACAACAGCATCTATAACTCATTTTTTTCTGTTACAGCATATGGGTCCAGTTCATGACGATAATCAGTGATCAGGAGAGTTGGGAGTCATATTCATATATTATAGTCAAATTAGAATGGTGGCAAAATTGCCTATTGAATATACCCAAAAATGAAAACATAAAATTAATGGAAATTCTTAAGCAACTTACATAAAATAAATTGAAGTTCATCAGGCCTTTGACTTGGAAGCAAGTCCTGTCTCAACCTTCTTTATTTCAAAGATCAGCATTCTCCACATTTTTAATACGAACATTTCTGCTTCGTCGTCCAAAATTGATTCCAGGAGTTCCAGCATATGAGCTGCACTTTCATGCTTCTTGGTGTTGGAAACAACAAAATCCACCAATGTTGGTTCCTCCTCACCTAGAAACTCAGTTATCTTCTTTGAGATCCATGGTCTCATTCTCTCATGTAGATTGTGCTAAATATCCAATGAAGGCAAGTAATCAGCTTCATTTTACTCCGTAGTAAAATATAAAAAGCATCAAAATTCTCAAGGGCAGAAACAATCCAAAAGAAAACAAAACAAAGCATACATAGAATAATTGTAAAGCTATTCAAAACCTCACCTTGTCATATATAGCCCAGTCAATGTTGTAAGCAAATAGCTCCTCTTTAGTCTTAGGAATAGTGTCAATTAACTGCCTTACATCCAGAAGCTTATTGTTTTCAGGTGCTTTCGATTTCTCTACATTGTGGTCTCTGTCATGATGTTTCTCACGAGTCCTGTCCCTATCTCGACTCCTATCATTGCTCTCTTCCCTGCTGCGATTTTTATCATCATTGCGGTTACTCTCTCTTTCCTTCTGACCCGATCTATCACTTTGTTTTCTATTTCTGTCCCTTTCAGACTCAGTCCGCTCTTCTTTAGGACCCAAAGTTGAGATACGCTTTGCAAACTCTGCTGCTGCTGCAAGATTTGAGGCTGTTCCAGAGGAAGGATTTGCGGACACCGCTTGCATTTCCTCTGCAGAGTAATCAATCGGCACCAACGGTCGCATCTTCTTCTCTTTGGGCATGTCTTCATCATCCTCCTGATGAAAAACAGATGGAACTGCAGCCCGTTTCCCTGATCCAATAAGTCCAAAGCCTAGCTTACGAATAGGTGCACTATTGTTCTGCCTGGAGTCTGTGCCAAGTGTCTGTTCCATTGTGACCTCATCTCCTGATATACTAGCATTTCCATTCCTTAATGCTGCTTCAACTGTACAACCAGCCTGAATTAGTTACAATACCAAATAAATGTATGTGAATCGTAAGAGATGCATGATGCCTAATAGTGTCAAAGTCTTTTTAGAAAAACTCCATCCAAAATCCCAGAAGGTTTGAATACAAAAACCTCAAAAAGAGAGTGCCTGGTTTATTATATAAATTAAAATCAGAAACTTTTAACAGTTTTAAACAAGCAGCAAACGAGGCATATTTGTACAAGATGTGATGATCCCATTTTATCATTACTTGACCTGATTGAACTATTATATCTGCAGGACTCATGGCTGACAAAGATAAGAAAATTTAGGGCATTGTTGCTTGACTAAGCTGAAATGTAAAAATCAGATTCAGATTAGCCTCCAGTAGAAAAGAACAAGCCAGCTAAGATAAACACATTGTGATCACACGTGGGGTTTACATTTGACTTTCAGAACTTACCTTGATTATTTTCTTCACCGGATTCACTCCCATAACCCTGCTCCATTGGGCTGTCATTTTGGACATCTTTAACTTCATCTACACACATGGCTGCAGATTCATGTGCATCAGCATGTACCTGTACCAATACTTTAGCATCCTCCTTATCTTGCCGTGTATCTTCATATTTGCGCCTCTTTGCCTCTGCAATCTCCTGTTCTTCTCTAATTTGATCAGATAAGTCTTCCTCCTTCTCCCTTTGCCTTTTTTTTCTTTTTTCATCATACATGTTACTTCTGTGTCGCCTTTTTCTCCAATCCTCATCATCACTTTCTTCCTCTTGATCTTTGATCTCCCTCCGCCGCTCTCTTTCTTTGTCCTTTTCCCTCTCTCTCTCATATTGCCTCTGCCGTTCCTTCTCTCTCTCTCTGGCTTCCCATTCCCTTTCACGTTCTTCATAAAGACGCTCTGCTTCCCGGATCCTCATCTCACGCTCCCTTTCCCTACGCAGCCTCTCTCTTTCACGCTCCCTTTCATATCTTTCTAGTTCTCGTTCCTTCTCACGTTTTACATCTCGCTCTCTATCTCTCTCTCTGTTTCTATCATAGCGCCTCCCTCTGTCAGATGAGCTAGTCTCAGGCCTTTCATGCTCAGATGTTGGTTTATTTTCACTTGTTGTGTCATCTTCATTTTTGTCATCTGCAACATCTGAAACAATAAATTGTTAGTCGGTAAATCTCACTTCAAAAATTAAGACAATTTTTAATACACAAAGCATCCAAACACACTACCACTCTTCATGATTTCAACATCAGAATCTGCATCTTTGGATCTTGCAGGCGCCTCAGATGTGGATATAGATTTCCCAGGAGCATCTGCATAAGTAGGAAGCGGTGGAGGCGGGGGAAGGGGCTTGAGCCTTGATCTGTGAGCATATATACATTAGAGACTGATGAAAATCCAAACAAATGATACCGTTTTAACATAATCTTATAAAACCTTTAAGCATAAAGCATAAGCATGTGCCAGACTAACCTCTCTTCAAGCATATTTTTCAGCTTCAGCAAAGCATCCTCGTCAGCCTGTCGATCAGCATCATTTACAATACCAAACTTTTTCCCACTATCCTGTTCTACTGGATCTTCAGAATCACCATTGTCCTTTTTTTGACTATCAAGCAGAGCAGGTTTTGGAGGTTCTTTCTTCTCAACTCCTGGTGCAGTTTCCTCCTCTTTGTCAGCATCTTGAAGTGCAGCTGCTTTGATTTGCTTTTCCCTTTCAGTTTTCTTTTCAACATAACGCTCAAGATATTCACGCGTTGCTTGATTGACATTCAACTGCAAAATGCCAAAAACATAAAATTTACATGTAAGACACTTTCTCGGTGTGATTGCTTGCACTGACGAAAGCATTAATGAGATCTCAAAAAATAAATTAAACTGGCTGGGGTTGCCTAAAAAATAAAACCACAAAGCAAAATTTAAAAAACAGATACTAGATCCCACACCAACCCTAAGCATCTCTGCAATAACCAGTCCCAAAAATGTGCATGTAGTAAAAAAAAACTGCTCATTGAATTACAAATTACAATATAGAGTCTGCAAAAAAAGACAGAAACATGAACTGGGAAAAACGAAATGGACAATTACTTGGCATGACAATTAGTTTGCTAAATCTCTCACATCTACATTGGAGATATAGAAATATTGTGAAGGTGGCAAAGGCAAGTGTTGTTATCATGAAAAACATTGGTATTCTACGTATGGATTCCAGTAAAAATAAGTACCGCCTTCCCCATCCAATATCTTTTAGGGCATTCAAGCAATTATGTTGACAAGGAACAAGATGATGATACATTCAATATTTGAGAAAGCAGAATGGCAATTCCTTATCAATTTAAAAAATTCACTGACAAAAGTCATAGTGAGAGTTTAAAAGAAGAGAGTGATCATAAACTCGTCTACTTCCTTGGCAGCCAAATATATTATTAAAGAGGCATAATATGTTGACAATCTGTACTCCAATCTGCTCATACACCAACTCCAATTCAATTCTGTAAGACCAAGCAGCTTAAAGCCATCACTAACAACACGTCTACGGACTTGAAGCTCATGCATGTAGGGATTTTATGTGTGCAATCCGAGAAATAAAATGGTTTCTTGCAATTGCCAAAGTGGAGGAAGAGGTACTGTATGCAGAAGTGTGGTTTTTCACTCAAGAAAGAACTGCCAAGTGAATACTTAAGTGCTCCTGAGAGAATTTCCTTTATGAAATGGAAATGCTATGGAAGTACTCATAACATCTAACTGCCAAAACAAGGAAACATTGAAGTATGAAAGATACATCTGGCTGTCATGCAGATCAGCCAATGCAAATATACACCCATGTCATTTATTACAATATATCACATCTCCAATGTCGATGTGATAGATATAGCAAACTGACATGTAGTTCCCCTCCAGCAGTAAACATATTTTTCGGCCACCCAAAGACAGACCATTTCAACCACATAAATCCCCACCGTCTCGTGAAGCATTTTCACATCCATGGAGCAACATTTTGAATACTTCCAAATAATGCATTCTGTGCAGTAGAATATCTACTTCCCCTCGTCAATCTCTTGCTTGTTCCATCGCATTCTTCTTCTTGTTTGGATCTCTGTAAAAATATTCAATGGTAGCATTTTAGCGTCGTCTTGGCCTGCAGCAATCACTGCCTAGTGTAACAATTGTTCGTGCTTTGTAAAGCCTTGTACCATGGTGGGCTTTGTTCCAACCTTAAATTTTGTAGTCTTGACTAATACATATTCAACAAACACCACATTCACAGCTCCCAACCACACAAACCAGTAAACACAAATAATACACATTACACAAGTCTACAACAACAATAAATAGTGCAATGTATCCCCATGTTATTAGTTCTTTGGATCATTTACAAATACCCACGTATTCAAATATGCCTATCTTGCAGGAGAATCTTATGTTTCCACACTTACTATATTCACTTTTGCAGCCTAACAGAGACAATTTAGCATGTGCTGCTGTATTCCTCTAATTCATTCACAACCATCATCTTTTACCAGTGTGCACTCTGAAGACATCTATTCTTAGGTGGACCACGTTGTTAACATTACATCATCATCTATGGATGAATAAAGATATTATTAAGTCGGTGATTCTCTTCAGGGCATTTTGGTATAGCCACTTCAATGTTGTCTTCCACATGGGTTATATCCAACATTCAATTATTGGATATTCTTTTCGTCTTATCTCTGTAATTCCTACTTCAGTTTCTCATAATAAATTTGACATAATAGTTGATACTAGCAGATACATTGCTTCTATTCATATAATTTTTGTGGAAAAAATTACTATTGTTCTTTATTCTACATAACTTGTCATTTACATATGGCAATTGTACTTTTTTAGCAATTACCTTTTACAAAGTTGATAATCCTTCACAATAAATAGTCACAATCTAGATATGCTATATTTTATTCTTCCTACACAAACATTTCCAGTTACACTAGATTGTGATATGTTGCATAGTGTTGATTCTCGTGTCTTCTCAATACAGTCTCTTCGGTTTCCACTTTATCAAAGGCAATTCCTTTTTGTGATGCAAAGGTCCTATCTGCATTATCAGTCCATCATGTTGCCATGTCATCCCCTCCATTTCACTGCTTACCTGACCTACTATCACCATTGGCCCCTTCCCTGCCTGTGTCCTTGCTTACCAGATATGACCCTTTCCCTTTCATTGGATATTTCATATTTGCTGCAGAACTTGACTTTGTTTACTTAAGAAAATAGCATTATAGCTTCACATCTTCATTATATGACCTCTTTGTATTCATCAAAAAACGTGGCAGCTTCATATCTTTTCTCAGAGATGCTTGTACATACCTTTTTATATCAATCATAAAGCAATGGCTAGCATCTCTGCTCAGAGATAGCTGTAAATACCTCTCTTATACATAATTAGGGAATTCTTTTATTCGGTTATTGTTCTGTGTGTATATTTGAAACTCCATTTATTCATGGTTCATTTAGATACAATTCTGCAATGAACTCTCTGCTACAATTGTTGTAATTAATTGCTTCTGCCTGTAACACATTACTTCCAACAATTTAGTTTGCTCTCTGTTACTCAGTTATTGTTTGTTTTATGCATATTGCTATTTTCATATCCATTCATTCATCATTCATTAATTCGTAATTCTACAATTATCTCTATCATACAATTGTTGTAATGAAATGCTTCCACCTATAACATATCTATGTTCCAATAATTAAGTGTGGCGTCCACTGGATTCCCAAACAAATCCAGATCAGTAATATCATAGAAAGTCTCCTACCCCATAGTAATGCTATCAGAAAATGTTTTATAGGCATACTGCACCGGTTATGGAAAAGGTGCCAAGTGGAACAAATTCAATATGCAGATCCATTTTCAGCATGCCAAAATGAGCATGTGTCATTCCTTGAGGAGAATAGACAATGAAGGGATGAAAACCTACAGTCCCAAAACAGATTAGTCTTATCACTGAGCAAATTATAAAAATGCCGAAGAATCTTTCCCACTTTGAATACTGTGTTTTCATGCAAAGGAAAGGATACAACCATGTCATGCATAAGAACTAGTTGAAAAAGAGAGTCTGTGACTAAATTCAACAAGACCTGGCCATGCCATAGGATAAAGTAGAATAGATGAAAGAGAAGAAACCAAATGTCATGTATGCATAGAGAATAACAAAAGAAAAACATGGTGTTATTCCAATTCACAACTCATCATTCTTCAAATTTATTTGGCAGGTTTGTAAAACATACCAAATGAATTGGTTTCAACTTTCAAAGCTGTTGAAGAAAATGGAATGCATCAGTCAAGGTCTTGGCAGAGATGATCAAGGAAATTTAGAACCTCTTGGGGCAGAAATGAAGTTCATCATCATTACATTCATCAGTTGGTTGATGATAAAGACATTTGTCTTTATTAATGTCCCCCGGCAGATAAAACAGCTGCCATAATGACTAAACCACTTGGTAAAGATAAATTTGTCAAGTTTGGAGATAAACATGGAATTGTATTAGGATTAGTTAAAGAGGGCTATTAGATTAATGTAATAAGCGAACAATGAGCTAAACAAAGTATTGGTTTAGGCTTGTAGTAGTTGTAGTTTGTGTGATCACTAGTACATTGGTTGTTATTTACTTATGCTTTTATTAGTGTAGAATGTTTATCCGATGAAAGCTTGTT
Source organism: Torreya grandis (assembly GCA_037957365.1). NCBI lineage: Eukaryota > Viridiplantae > Streptophyta > Pinopsida > Cupressales > Taxaceae > Torreya > Torreya grandis. The sequence continues at coordinate 1,228,330 of JARHVA010003545.1, read as the reverse complement.
CCACGAATATAGGAGCGTATGGTTAGTTCAGTGGCATGGTGCTGATTTGAAATGCATCAAAGGCGTGTAAAAGGATCTTAATGTTCAGTAGGAAAGCGCTCTGCTGAAGTGCATCTGTTTAGTGCAGCAAATCAACCAAAGGCGTGGTTGAAGGAGAGGTAGGCTGAAGTGCATCTGTTTAGCACATTGGTTGTTATCTCCTTTGGCATTTATTGGCGTAGAATGTTTATCCAGTGAGAGCTTGTTCCATGGATATAGGAGTATCTGGTTCATTATGTGACCATATAATCAGCCACTTTTATCATAATCTTTATGGCTTATAATCAGTCCTATACACTTTGTGATGTCAAGTTTTCCAAAAACACTCTGAAGGACCTTGAGAATGTAAAATACAAACATGTATCACAACCTCAAAAATTCCAAAAACGTAATTTTATGTTTTAATGAGTCTCATGACGCAATAAATCCCCTCAACATCCCAAGGGGACATTTGTCACATGGCTTTTCAAAACATCACTTCACCTTAATTTTTTTGACTTTATTTTCTTCTAAAAATAGCTATTAAAGAATTGTCAATGGAATGTTAAAGTTAGAATGTGGTAACAGAGCGAAGAGAGCCCAAAGCATAGTGTGGTAGCTTCACATCTCTTCTCAGAGATTGCTGCCTCTTTTTTATTAGTCGGAGAGAGTGGTAACCATACATCTCTTCCCAACAATCGCTACCTGCTTGCATAAATCAAAAAGCAGTGGATTACATCTCTTCTTAGATGTAGTTGTACATACCTCATATTTAATAATTTTATTCAGCTATTGTCCTCTTTCGTATAGTTATATCTCTATTAATTAACGGATAATTCAGTTACAACTGCAAATATCTCTATGATGCAACTAATCTAATTAATAGCTTCCACCTATAACAAATCTAAGTTCCAACAATTTAGTGTGTTGTCCATTGGATTGCCAATCAAATCCTGATAAGTGACATCTGCATTGGGAGGTAACCAATTGTCAACAAGTTAGCTACCAATGTTAATATAATTTGCATGTGTTTCTAGATCTTGACACAAATTATGAAATGCTTCAAGATATAAGGATCTTGCAAAATCATCATTGAAATCTTTCTAGCAAGATAAACAAAGTCAGACAGTAAATTACTAGAAACATATCCATTTCAGTGATTACATACAATAAGAATAAGTTTCAACACAACACCAAATAAAGGCCCTATGAAAACCTAAGCAAAGAATTTGTCCAAAAGAAAACTTAACAAACAAAAATTTGAAATGAATAAAAAAGATGCCAAAGCAATTACAACATATGCCATATTAGATATACCAAAGCAATTACAACACATGCCAAATTAAATTTGGCAAGGTAAGAATATCATAAATGGTATTGTTAGGTTGTAGGTGATGTTATATGTTTTGCAATAATTGACTTGTGGGAGAAGTCTCTTGCCTTATTTTTCTATATGTGAATTGTGATCTGGCAAATTTAGGCATAGGTCAAAAAACAAAAATAAATCACGTTAAACAGACAGGTTTATAATTTCAATTCAAATTTGGACAGTAGGTCTTATGCCTTGAGCTGCTGTTAGACAGTTGAATTTATATGTGAGTTTCTAGCTTTTCAATTCAAATTTGGACAACTTGGTTAATCGTCCAAACCAATAAACTCTTTGGAAGCTATCTCTTTGAATCATCAGATGTTTCAATTCATATTCCACTTTGCCTCACTTGTAGCAATTTTTTGTTGTTCAGTTTCATTCAACTTTCAACAACATACTGCTAAGCTGGTCAAGATACTGCAAGAGAATTAAGATTCAAAAATTATCCAACCAACCATTTCATACACATGGTTGAACCCGTGTTTTTCAAATATATTGCATTATTGTGTGCATATGTAATAAAGCATTGCATTTCTTAATTTATTAATATCTATAATTATAATTGCTACTTTATTCCTTCCTTACAACTTACAAATTTTTGTGTTAAGAGTCATTTATTTTGATAGCTCGATTTCAATATTTAAGCCCCGTACTTCAGATGCAGCCCACATTCTTTCTATATTGTAACTTCCATGGTTGATTTGTAATGGTTGTCTAGAAAAGGGTAGTTTATTTATAACACAAGAATCATGGCCATATTGCAATTTGTTTCTCTACATCGACCTACTATTTATACGTCATTTTGGTAATGAAAATAATGAGGGCGTTCAGATGTGTGCTCTTCATTATGCATACACTCCAAGTTTTATTATACAAAGTCCGCACCTATATCTTCTTAGCAAGTGACATTATGGAATGTTCATATCTCTTTTCACACATATACAAACACACATCCAACTAGGTTTACATGGAACTCTACTTTGAAGCCGGTACCAGCTCCCATGTGAATAGGAACTCTCATTTTGCATTGGGATATGTGTGGACATGACTTTAATATAGGTATGGATACAAACTTTATAAAAAACAAAGTTCCATAGGGATGTGTCCCCGGGTCCAGACATCCCTTTCCCGCCCACCCCTTCATCTGAAGGAAAAAAAAGGTCCATTTCTTGTAGTACATCCCAAGGATCGACATCCCCTTCCCATTTTGCAGACGTCCCAAGGATGTCTAATCGTCCCTGACATCCTCAGAGATCAACCACCAGCGTTGAAAAAAAAATTATATATATATTAAAACTATTGGTGTAAAATTTGGTCACCTTGGATTTGTGACTCGCCCAACAAGCGAAAAAAACTCACCAACAGTTGGAGATATCACCATAGAGAATGGTGATTCTCCTCTACATTTTAGAGAGGTAGTTCCCTTGTCGGAAATGAATAATTTGAGGTTTTTTTGTACTTTTTACCCGAAAGCACAAAAGGAAACAAAACAGAAAACAAAAAGAGAAAAGGGGAGAAACCCACAATAGGATAAAACAGAGAACCACCATGATAACTCAAGAACAAATAACAATAATAGAAATCCTTCCTCTCACACAAGAATGAACATAAAAGCATCAAAAGTTTTGGGAACAAAAGACATGCCTGTAAGCACAAAATCTCCTCACAAACCCGATTACACACACTTGGTACAAAGCTTCTATGAGATCAAATATGCAGAAACTCGTGGACATCAAGAAAGCTTATACGGAGGTTTTCAACACAAAGTTTGGAAACACCACAAGTTGCATTTAATCAAATTAATGCAGAATTTTAATGGAGTCTTCATCTACAAATAAAAATTCAAAATTCGTAAACAAAGAACATCAAAATCTACAAACACCCCAAAAGAGTCTTACTCGCTTGCTTGCATTTCATAGCTCCGATCTAGAAATAACATGGCTCCACACAAAGTTGCAACTAGCTCTCCAAGAGTTTGCCAAAAAAAAAAAAAAAAGAACCCAAACAAAATCCAGATTTTTCCTTTGTGTATAATATTTCCTACACCAAGGAAGACCAAAAGCCATTCTTTTGCCTCTCTTTTGATTTTTCTATTTAGGCAAATTTGCAATATTAAATGGACTTTTCAATTTGCATCTTACAACAATATTAATTCTAAAAAGAACTAATCAACTAAAATGACTAAAAATAGAGTCATTTAACGACTTTAGTTAGCATTAATTAATTATAAAATAATTAATAATGTAATTAAATCGGTAAATTTCCCGTCAAGTCCACAAAATAAAATCTGCAACTTACTCCATGTGGGCTAATCAAACACGTTGCCTTGTCCATTGGGCTATGGGGTCCCATGAAATACTATGGAAAATAGGATAAAAGGCAAATTGACAGGAAAATGGTAAAATAGGGTGGTGAAATTTGGACGGACAAATTTCACTAAAACAACAACATAAAATTATGACATTGTAGCTTTAGTCCGTTGTATTGAATGAGTCATAAGTATGTAACAATGTCATTCAAAGTTAGATCATGGATGTATCACATTATATAATTTCCGCATCTTTCAATTTTTTTATAATAGTATATTTATATAAATTCTTAGTAGCCATTCTCCCACCATCCCCAATATCAGGAAAAAAAATCGCCATTGTCATTGTTGTCCCCACCTCTCAGAAATTCGTGGAAGAGTGGTAAAAATGTAGGTCGAAAATATGTTTATGTCCACACTAAAAATGCAATTACGGGAACACCAAATACATCATATACAATAGCCCAATTCCTAAGGCACACCCAGTCTATGTTCAGAAAAAGGAAATACCAACACGTAATGAACCCAAGTTAACAATGGAAATGAGACGAGTAATAGCCCACTACATTTTCAACAAATAGATCTTATGACTTATTTATTTGTTGTCGATTATGTAAGTAGTGCCCACTATGTATTAAGTTTAATATATTTTCAGTGAAAATCTAAAACCAGTCTGTCATATGGTCAGCCCGAGAAAAAAAGGCAGCCTGACAATCTGTCACAATAAAATGAAACAATATATTTTCAGTGAGAATCTAGAACCAGTCTATCTTAAGGTAAGCCCAAGAAAAAAAAAGGCCTAATTTTAGAGTCGCACCAAAATGAAACAAAAATGAAGACTTGAAAACAATATGACAACAAACATCACCACATGCTACCAAAAGAGAGAGAGATAAACAAACCGACCAAGAAATATGCTGCACAAAATCATTATGGCCTTCAAAAAGTAGGTGTAAAGCCCAAATCTTTCAGCTTCAGGTGTGCAATGATGAAAAAAGTTACTTGACATTTATGCAAGTGTGAAGAAAGTCAAGGCACCATTCTTTGTTAGAACAAAAAGGACCATGACTTAATTTTGTACAGAGAAGTGCAAGTTCACCATCATTGTATGTGTTAAGGGTAGGAGATAATTGTATGCAACACCATTAACGATCAATGCCATCATAATCTAAATATTCACTATACATTATTATTTGAAAGATCACATGAATCACAGCAGGCACATGTAAATATTGCAATCAAATAGAACTGCTAATCATTGGCAATGATACCAACTTATCTCTGACAAATTTGCTTTCCCTTATCAGACTATTGTCTTCCAACATCCAAGAATCACATCATTGGATGCAAATTACCATATCTACAAATATTATAATTATTGGAGATCTAACTGTGCATCTCACTAACCAAAACATTAAAGCTCTCTTTCCAGTTAAAAAAAATGTCTGTTTAAGCCAGCTATGCATACAATTCCCCAGCCACCTGATCCATGTATTCCTATTATTCTCTTGCTATCACAGCTCATTCCAGTCGACGAAGCAAATTCAATCCAAAATATCTTCTTTGTTGGGAAACTGTAACATGTCACATTTCCAATTCATTGACGATATAGTTTTAGTTATGTAAGCATCACCTTTGATGCAAAAAAAAGTTGCAATACACATTGTAAATATCAAACCAAAAAGAGTGCTGAATAAGTTGCAGTTGTATAGGATTAGTGGAGTGTGATCTAGATTTTTGTGCAAAAAGGATCTCTATACATTCTAAATAATAAAATATATGGCATTCTCTGTACATTCTAAATAATAAAACGTGTCATTCAAATAAATTTATCCAATAGCTCACATTGAATCAAATATATGGCCATTTAAAAGAAGTCACCACCTCCTGAGTTGAAATCATTAAAGTTATCACCAAAACAATAACTTGCAAAGAGTCGTAACTAATGCAACAGAGCATCTAATGAAATCAACTAGTGCTCTTTTAATCGGTTAGACTAAAAACATTTTTGTAGAAAAGAACTGTATATGGTGAAGAAAATTGGTTTTATTTGCAATTTTGTGCCAGAAAAGGTTAAGGAATTCAGATTCAACTCGCCAATATCTTCAGCCATTATTTCTACCCCAAGAAAATTAATTTATCCCAGATAGAAAACCCCTCTCGCATATAACAATCTATTAAAAAACACAATTAACGTCTTATTCTTAGTAAGTTGAAACATAAAAGGGTTATAGAAAACAATTAACCCTTTTTATTTCCGTATGAATTCCATACAATAACTGTTCAACAAACGAAACTCTAAATGTGCAAATCTAAAACATATTTTACCTAGTTTATCAAGTATCAAGAAAAAGGAAATCATACCACTAATTCTTGCCCCTCAAGACTAAATTTGTTCAAAAGACGTAAAGCACGAAGCACTCCTTCTGCAGACTCAAACTCACAAAACCCAAATCCTTTCGGGGTACCATTTGTTGGATCTTGAGCACGCTTCCAGCTTTTGATTGGTCCACATAGCTATATCACCAATTTTGATGTAATTAATAGGAATCCCAACAGTTAAGTGTACATAGTGAAGATCAAATACCACAATCAATAAAACCCACCTCAAGCAAAGAGAGTAAAAAATCATTTTCCACACTCGGTGCAATCTTTCCAACATAAACCGTTGTTTGTGGTTTCTCTGCATTTGCAAGTATTGGAAAAGTGCCTTTGGAAGCATGATCTGTAGATACGACTGGAGGAGGGTACTTCAGAGCTTGTGGCATAGCACGAACTCCTTGCATAGGAGGTCGTGGCAGAGGCATCACACCCATAGCTCCAGGTGGTCGTGGAGCAAATGTGGGACGCACCAAAGGTGGGTATGGAGCAGAATACCTGGGCATACCTGCAGGTGCAGATCCAAGCACTGCACAAACATTATGTGAGAACCAATAACACTTGTAGCTATAATGCCAATAAGTCATTAAGTTTAAATTTTATTGTTTGTCGAGAAACATATATAGACAGGAGAGAAATGAACCTCCACAGTCACTGCAGACCTCATTGCTTCATAGCCACATTAGCATGAGAACACTTACTAACAAAATAAACAGTCAAAATTATACATGATTCAAGCAAAACATTAGTAATACAAATAAAATAGGCCATATCACTTACCTTCTAATTTCGTGTGAGTTAAAGCCTCTGAACACCAAGTCCTAAAATGAATATTTAACACTCCAGAAACAGGGAGAACCTCACCCGGAAATTTACAAGACTTAGCTACAAGCTCACCTAAAAGGTGCAGAAAATCATTTCCTCAATATCACATCAAAAACCAAAAATAAACCAACAACGCCAATACCTTATTACTTGCTCGCTAAGGATGATCCATTGTTGTTCAAACGAAGTCCTTCCATGTGACACTGATCTTAATATCTAGAAGAAAGGAACCTATAACATGGGCTTGCTTTCAGACACTGCAGGCATGAGCATACCGCTAGTGTTGCTGGCTCGACCATTCATTCATCCTTTGAAAATTGTCAAACCTCAAACCAAAGGGAAATTCAAATACCCAACAAGCTTGAATATTTGTTTTACCACTCTAAAGAAGACAGTGCAGAAAGTATTGCAGGAAAAGTACTACCACAGCAGACAAAGTGCTGTTTTAATGACTACTACAGCTACATGTGGAGAATTTTATGCATACCACAAGAGATGTTGTAGAAGGATCTTTAACCAGCTGCAATAGCGCTCTTTCCAAGCTCTCACCATTAAAATCAGATGCTGTAGGAGAAAACATCCTGTCATCGGATTGCATTGTACTCGTTCATCCATCCCAACTAACCTACAGGACTGCCGATCTCTTCTTCCTTTCTAGGCATATGATGCCCTTCATCTAATCATTAATTAAAAATATTTCTACTAGTTTACTTTACCATATTGCTTATAATTTTTAATCTTACAAATTTACAAGTTCTTATATTGGATAAGTAAATTGCACGTTACTCATAAACCATGTCACACAAGAGCCAGTATCTCCATGCAATATTCTAGTATATAGAATATGTCCAGACAAGCATTCTTTAAAATTTTAAACATCATATGCTTTTAAAAATGAATTAAAATCGGGATACTCTAATGGTTGAATATCCCGTGCAATAAATTACTGAACAGGTTCATTTTACCAGTGCACATGTCTGTAGTATTTTGATACTCAGTTTTTTAATGCCAAAACACATCACTACATAAATCAAACCACATCCTACTATGCTGCATATGAAGGGCCTTCTCAATCAGATAACAATTTTCTCAAATCCATAGCTATTCAAGCAATCACACAATATATGTTCATATGCACCCTGCAGACCCTGTCATTGCAAAACAATATTCCAATGTAGTGAAAAAAAAAACATATTGTGTTGAGCAAGTCAAATTGAAAAACTAACTTCAGCACAATGAATGGACAACAATCTGCAGAGCCTACCTCCCAATTATCTATATAGTTTACATTAAAGATGTTCACGAATTTACAAATATATGACTATATATATCTAAAATTGAGAGTAATAATATTCAAACATTGTGTGTATTACTATTTATGATTTTGTCACTCAATAGGTCGCATAGTCTCCCAAGAATGTTATTTTTTTTTTTCATTTTATTATGTCTTCTTCCGTGTATCGTCTCTAATGGGCCATGGTCTAGTGTTGAAGGGGAAGCATTTGCTATGCTAATAACACAGGTTCAAACCCCACTGATTATGGGGCCAGGTGACCAGGTAGGCCCCACCAGGACAAGGCCAAGGTAAATTTTGATAGAAAAGGGAACCACTCAGACTGCAGATTCTTAGAAGAAAGGTTTCTCAAAAAAAAAAATCAAGTTGGATGGTGCACTACATCACCTCCAGGCTCCAATACACAGCATTTCCTAATTGATTAACAATATAGAAATGCCCAGGAACTCAGACAGATTCGAAACCCTCACTGCAGCTTCTTAGCTGAAAGGTCTACCAGAAAATTTTCCCACATTTGGCAGTGCTCTATGGTGTCTCTGGTGTATAGTGTTTCCTCTTTTCCTGACAAAATAACAAAGATGTATCTGGAATGAATCAACAATTTAATTTTCATGGGCATCAGAAATTGCATTTTGAACAGCAAATTTTTAGAAATAATTCTTACTAGATGAAGTACAGTTTCTAGAAGCTTCAGACACGACAATTTTCCCAACCAACACAGACATCTCCATGGAAAATGTGCAGTCCACAAGCATTTATTGGAGAGAGAAAAAAGGACATCTTATCACCAAAAAATGGTCCTCCAAGCTATGGCCTGGGGGTAAGTGAAGATCCTTTCACTAAAACAAACCAGAGCATGCTCATGCCCCAAAAATTTTGTAGTTTATATCCAGAGATAATGTGACACAGTAGCAAGGTTCCACCAACCCTCAAGGATTCTTGCTGAACCTCGAATTTTTAAAGAGGATCACACTACTGGACCTAATCTGCCAATCTCAGTTTATAACAAATTTACCATGACATTAACCCTCAATTTTTACCATGATGGACATAGTGAATATTTTAGTGGTAGCCCAATTTCATTGGATCAAGATGTCTGCATTATTTGTATTAAATTATTAATGATCAAAAAAATAATCATGTAGCAAGTTTTCCTTTGAGGAAGTTTAAATTTTCATTTTAAAGTCTAGTAATTCTAGGGCCTAGACTATGGAAACTCAAAGGCGACTGCCACCCTCTAAATACTGTATGATATGTCAAATTTTAAAATACGATAAAGTACAAAAATTGGTCATCAAAATATTTTTTATTTCATTTTTATTCCTACTTCTGTGATTATGCATAATTTCAGATGTTATATACCTTCAAATCTTTTGGAACATTTTTTAAATCATGAAATTTGGCAAAAAAAAATCCATCTCAAACCTACTGAATTTTTTGAACCTTGTTACTGTGCTGTGTGTAAGTAATGTACCCTCTTTAATGAACATGGGGTTTTCCAATTTTCAAAGATGGCAAAATAAAATAAAAAAACTTAACACCATACAATGATTGTTGGTTGCTCCAGATTGTTGTATAGTGCATGTGTGAAGTTAAGAACCCTCTCTGTTGAATAGAAAGGATATTTCAATTACTAAAATAAAGAAAAGAAAACTTGGCACTGCATAATACTTGTTGTTTGGTCCAGATTGTTGTATGATTTTGTGAGTGAAGTTAAAGCAGCATCTGCAGTGAACAGAAGGGTTTTCCAATTATTCAAAAAAATGAAAACAAAAGCAAAAAAATTAAGATGCTAAAATCCTTGCGGCTCACTCCAGATTTTTAGATCACCTAAGCAGCCAAGAATAGACAAGAAGTCTGCAGGGTAGATAAGATAGCCCACACCTTACTAACTTACAAGGCGAAAACAGAAAAAAAGGCAACTTAACATTAATTTAAATATACCAAACTGTGGCCTAGTGGTAGATGTGGCAAGTTAGGGTGCTTACCACCAACATAGACCAGGTTAGTTACTCTCTATGGTGAACAAAAGGAGTTTTACAAATATTATTAAAACAATTCTTTATGATACTACAATGTTCTTCCAATCACTAAAAAAACCAAAAAAATCCCTAACATGCTATAATGCTTGTTGCAGGTTGCTCCAGACTTTTGGATCAGCTTTGCACAAATGAATAGGTTAGAAGTATGAAGTGCATATAGGAAAAGCCACACACAATTTTAAACAGTAAAAACAGCAAATAAAAAGGGCGACTTAATATTGCACAAAAATGTGTTCGCTGCTCGGTTCTGTTGATCTTTTGGTAGTTGGGCTTATGTAGTCTTATGGATCTTTTGGGATTGTTAGTACTATTCTACTGGCTGTATGGCTTATTTTAAGAGAATCCTCTGAATTCTTGCCTACAAAGCATCATGGAAAGTCTTCAGATTTCTATTTTGTAACCGGGTAAGGGCCCTTCCCTTGTTAATCTATCGTTAAAAAAAACATTGTGAAAAAATATGCAGAGCTGTTACCTAGTAGCAAGCTAAGTCACATGGTTTGTGTTTGGCAAGGATTAAAATTGAAACGAGTTCACCAGTAGATTCAAATCAGATAGAAAAATGATTAAACTTTTAGTATATAAATTTGTATTTTTTAATTATTTTTATTTCTAACATAAGAAATAAATGCATAAGAATGTCAATAATAATAAATATTATTAAAAAACTTAGACAACTGTCAAATTGGATAAATATTACTAAGAAACTTAGAAAACTATATAAGAAGATATTAAAACATATAAAAAGATGATAAGTTTTCAAAATTAGAACATTAAAGGCATGTGAGTTCACCATTTTAAAATCAGATAGAAAACTGATTAAACTTTTAGAATATATATTTGTATTTTTTAATTATTTTTATTTCTAACATAAGAAATAAATGCATAAGAATGTCAATATGAATAAATATTATGGATAAATATTATTAAAAAACTTAGAAATCTATATAAGAAGATATTAAAACATATAAAAAGATGATAAGTTTTCAAAATTAGAACATTAAAAGCATGTGAAATCAAAATTTTAAATTTTTTTTCCCAGGTTCAATTTTATTTGATTAAATTCACAAAAAATTGAAACATACCAATTTGTTCAGCAAATATGATCAAATTTGGACTTGTCCTATCAAACTTTCTAAGCTCTAATTTTTTGCAATGTAAGTCACCGAGCTCTGTGACTTATAGGTGGTAAGTGCGGACAATTATCCCCAAGATGGACCAGGCATATATTTCTCCCCTTATGTGGTTGCTATCAAATAATAATCCCATAATTATTTAATATTTTTAAGAGTGATTAACTACCCTCTAAAGTGATCAAAAGGAGTTTTCTAATTTAAAAAACAAAAAATTAACACTGTAATTGCAGGTTGGATAGGAATGCCTACATATTACAAATTTAAAATAGTATAAAAACAGGTGAAAATGACAACTCGGCTCAAAATAAAAATCCACCGAGTTGTGACCTAATGGTAGGCGAGGTAAACAGGGGTTCTTACCGTAAAAGATGGACCAGGTTAATTACCCACCGTAATGAAGAACAGGGATTTTCCAATTATGAAAATAACAAATCCCTATGACGCTGTAATGCTTTTCCAATCATTAAAAAACCAAAAAAATGTTAAGATACTACAATGCTTATTGGTTGCTCCAGATTTTGGATAAGCTATGCAACAATGAAGAGGTGAGAAATCTGCAGAGCAGATAATAATGCCTATACAATACATCTAAAAATTAATAGTAGAAAAAAAGGCAACTTAACACTACAATAACTAAAAGGGATTTTCTAATTTCAAAAAAAATGCTAACACTTTGTAAGACTTGGTTACCTTAAATTCTTGGATCGGGTCTCCACCCATGAATAGATGAGAAGTCTGCAGGGTGGATAGGAATGCCTGCACGTTACAAATTTAAAAGAGTAAAAACAGGAAAAAGGGAGGAGGGAACAGCTTAACAATGTATAAAAACACGCTCAGCTTGGCCTAGTGGTGAGTGTGGGTGCTACTGCATACCGCGAATATGGACTAGATTGGGGTCTTGCTCCTAATGTCAACGAAATTTCTATAACCCGGTAGTTGCATAGTGTTATGGGGAGCTAAGTACCATATATGGTAATCATGAAGAGTTTTCTAACCTCAAAAAAATAGTATTAACACTGTGTAATGCTTGTTGGTTGCTTTGTATTCTTCAAGCAGGTCTGCAACCATATATCAGCACGATTTGGCTTATTCACAAGCTTAGTCATGAGGTCAAAATTGAGGTGTACAAAATTTGAATAGTATGTAAGGCAAAACAGAAGGAATCCCCTAGCATATCCAGCAAGGGAGTCTTGTACGCCAATTTGGAATCTAGTTTTGTCATGTCATACAAAACAATCTTTACTGCTTTATGGGGAGAAAGTATGCAGGGGTGGTACCAATGGGATAAGCTCCAGCAGTAAAGCCATGGAGCTTCCAAAGCAGCAACCCAAGTTCAAATCCCCAGGACACATGGTAAAGGATGAAATTGGATCAAGCACCACATTTAACTCGCTGGGCGTGGCAAACCCCGTCTGACATGGCTGAGGCTGGATGTAAGTCCCAGGTAAGTTTTACAGACTATGTGCCCCTCGGTCGTGGAATTTAAAACAAAAAGAATTTACCAAATCAAAAATAAAATCCTGCAGAGGTGGACTAGGTTGAGGCCAGGGGTAAGACCCAGGTGAATGCGATGGAAGAGATGCCCCTTGTTCATGGAAACTAAGCCAAAGGACAACCCATGAGAGGAATTTACCAAATCAGAAAACAATAGTCTGGGGGTAATAGGAATGTCTACACATCAAAGATAAAAAAAGAAAAAATTGGATAAAATTATTTGTCTTCAGGATGCCCACAAAATTTGAAGAGTACATACACCCCGTGAGAGGAATTTACCAAATCAAAAACAGGTGGTAGGAATACACATCAAAGCTAAAAAAAGCAAAATTGGATAAAATTATTTGTCTACAGGATGCCCACAAAATTTGAAGAGCACATTGGGTAAACAGAAGTAAATCCACTTGCTGAAGCCCTCAAAAAAGTCTCATGCGCCAAATTTACATCTGGCCTAGCCGTGACCCAAAAGACAACCTTAACAATATTGTAGGAGAAAAGTATAAAAGAATGGTGCTTAAATGGGATGAGCTCAAGTGGTAAACATATGGAGCTTTCAATGCAGAGCCCCAAGTTCAACTACTTAGGGAACCATGATAAAATGTCAAAATTGGATAAAATGCCACATCCAACTCACTGGATGTGGCGAACCAAGGGGCAAGGCTGTGTGTAAGTCCTGGGTACATTTGTGCTTAAAAACTAAGACGAAGGATACCCTATGAGGAGAATTTAGGCAATCAAACAATTATCTCTAGAGGTGGTAGGAATCCCTACAACACCTCAACGAAAAATACAAAGCAAAATCAAATCAAATTAATTATAGTTACCCTCCATGGACAACAGCGTTAAGTGTTTGTATACTTAATGTAAAAAGAAAATTAATTTTCACAGGTCTAATTATAAATATGTGCGCGTCATCTAGTTTTTGTCAGCCAAAAAGTGAGACAGTACCATACTATCATCGATCATAAGGATCACTACGCCCTATGATTACTTTAAAAAACAAAACAAAAAAAGAAGATACAAATGTGAATAACCCACCTGCAGGATTCATCATCTGTAGCTGCTGCTGCTGCTGCTGAGGCATCTGCATCGTCGGGGCGCCCGGCGGACCGGGAACGGTGCTGTAACCATTGGGCGGCGGACCGAACGTCCGGGGCGGCTGCTGCTGATACTGCGGTGCCGATACCGGAAACAACCCCGGCGGACGAACCGCTGGAGCCGTAATTGTCGACACGGTCGGCCCTGGAACCCCGGGCGCCTGTTGTCCAAACGGAAGATTAGAGTTAGGGTTTGGATTAGAATTAGGGTTTGGAACGTGTTGCTGCTGCAAGTTTTGTCCCGAGCCTATGCCCGGGGGATGTAGTGGCGCGGGCGGGGTTTGAACCATTGGCCTGTAATATGAAACGGACGCAACCTGTGGCGGTGGAATTTGTGAAGAGGCGTAGGGTTGCATACCCGGAGGCGGCGGTGTGAAGACATTGTTGTTATTGCTATTATTATTCGACTGATGCTGTGACGTCTGTTGAGGAACTTGTATCTGTGCTTGTAGCTGTGGCTGGAATGATTGTGTTTGAGAGGTCGTGGGTTCGAATCCCGACATTTCCTGGTGGTGTTTTATGGCTGTGGGCTCTAGCGAAGAGGAAGAGGGCGAAACGGCCATGGCAATGCTCATCGCCTTCAAAACCCTATACCGCCACTCAAGCTTTGAGGGAAAACTTGGAACCCTTTTTTTTTTAACGATGAAAATGGCCGCCCTCTTTTCGGCCTCCGCTAAAGGATCAGAAACACAATAATGTCATTTTTCTGTGCAGATTTGTGCATATACCCTTCGAATAACGGGAATCTCCCCCCTTCTCTTAATGTTTCGTATGTCGTAGACAATTTATTATTGTGATAAGAGATTTTATAATTAAAAGTTTAATTATAGCTGTAAAATATTAATAATATCTATTTATAATTAATAAATGTTGTTTGCTATTGATAGTATTTATTTATAATTGAATATAAAATTAGTGTTATATTGATATTAATTTGTCATATGAAAATTAATATATGAATATATTGATATTTTAGAAAATTTAATTAATAAAATTTGTAATATTATTATTATTAAGATTTTTATAATATAATTTAATAATTCATTTCATTAACATATAATTATTGAAATTTAACATTTAAATTAATAAATTATTTTTATTATATTGTAGAGAATTGAATCAAATTAATGATTTTATTTTAAAATGAGAAACAAATATAATTATAGGGATTCAAATTGTTATGATTAATAAGGATCATAAAGAAGAAAAAAGATTTTATAAAATAATTTTAAAAATTATACATTTTTAAGTATTAATAGTATAGTTGGAGTGACCAGGTTTTGATCATCTGGTAGTTGGAGGTCTATGGTTTATATGTGCATGAGTAGATATCGTTTGATCAACTGCAGGTTTAAAATGTTTCCTCCATCCCCCCCTTCCCTCGAAAACTCATTTTCAAAAATATGACGGTTGGAGCTCCATCGTTGAATTTAGACAGAGAAATTGATGCACTAATGAACGCGATAAGAAAGAGGAAGCTCCAAAACCCTAGGGGTGGAATCAAAAAGCATGCATGCAAGTATCAGAGGCGATTCCAATTACCATGCTTGATCCATCAAAAAATCATAAGGAATATTATGGAGCTCTATGGACGTAGCCTAATATGTAAGTTTATGGGTGTGTAGTTAACAATGGAAGAACTACATGCATAGACCAAGGGAACCTGGAAAATGAATGGTGAATTTGAGATCAAGTTACGTATAAAAAGATACTTTATAAGAGTATTCACCAATGAATCTGACAGAGACAAGGTTTTTCGGGAAGGCCCTTACTTCTTCAAGAATGTGGGTCTCTTCATGAAGCATTGGCATACAACTTTCAAGCCAAATGAAGAACTCCCTAGCACGATCCCAGTCTAGATTTGCATATATATGATGCCTTAAAAATTATGGTCCAAGTATGTCTTTGAAACTATTGCTAATACTTTAGGTCATCCAATAGACATTTCTAAACCCCATCATGGTAGAGGACTTTCAAGTTATGTGAGGATCTGTGTTGAGCTAGATATGTCTCAGTCGTTACCAAAAAGCATCACCCTGAAAGTTGGGGAGCTTGAATGGACCCAAGACTTGGATTATAAAAGCATCCCCTTTAGATGTAGAAATTGCCATGAGTATGGTCAATTATTTTGAGAATGCCCATCTCTACAAAAGAATAATCAAGAGGGCAAAGAGCTGGAGAATCTTAAAAAAGATGTAGAAGGGTTTATGAAGCCAAAGAAGAAACATGAAACCAAAGAGAAAAGTAGGGTGGTTAAAAAATACATCCCAAATGAAAGGAGAAATGAATCTGATAACAAGGAACTACAAAGAGAAGAGTCTAAAAGGGTGTCTGAGACACAACAACAGAGGGAAAAAGATAATATTGAACCAGAGGATATAGCAGCAGAGTATGGCTTTAAAGAGGACTTAGATAATCTATTTAAAGAACCAAAAATAAGCAATTAGCCCAAGATAACTGAGAAAGGAATACAAAAGAAATGGGGAAATGATACCAGCATATCAAATAGGAATAGGAGAAAATAAAATTAGACAAGCATGGATGACTTGGAGGAAACAAAATAAGAAAACATGGAAGACAATATTAGGGTCTCACAGACCCCCAATCTAAACAGAATAGGCAACTTTGGAAAAAGGAGAAGATGGAGACCTAGTATAAAAAAGAAAAGAAAAGACGAAGTTATGGAAGCCATAGGGGCAGGCACTCAAATTCAATTGGACTCAATCTTGGCGAGCACCAAGATCCCCCCTTCATCCTGATGCAAATCTTATCCTAGAATATAAGGGGCCTAAACACCCCCACTAAAAGAAGGACGCTAAAAAATATTATTAAAAAGCATAATGTAGAAGTGTTAATCCTTCAGGAAATCAAGATCAAGAATCTAGAATCTTTTGGTAAAAGTTTTGCCAATTTTATGGATAGAACTATTGGCGATAGGAATGCATCAGACATGGTTGGGGGAATGACTTTCCTCTAGAACAATAATGAAGTGTGACTCCAGACAATTCATCAATAGGAACAATTCATTATTACTAAAGTGGAAAGCAAGAAGAATAATCTCTCCTTCTACTTAGTCAACTTTTATGGATCCCAAAGTAAAGAGGAAAGAGAACAAGCATGGAAATAGTTGGAGACTGGAATCAATAATGATAAGGAAAGCTTATGGATAATTGGTGGAGATTTCAATGACAGATTGAGCCCTTCATAAAATAAAGGGGGAAAAAGAAAAGAAAAAGATAATGGATCCTTCCGCAACTTCCTAGAAAAGGCGAATTGTGTGACATGAAAACCAAGTAAGGATGGTTCACTTGGAGCAATAAGAGGCAAGGAAAGGAATTGATCTTGGAATGGTTGGACAGATTTCTAATCAATAGAAAAACCATAAAACATAACATTATCCTTGAAGTTGAAGTTTTAAGAGAGGCAGGGTCAGATCACTAACCTGTTTTGTTGTTCATAAATGATGAGCATCCCACTAGGGTGCCATTTAGATTCAAGAAATGTGGATGGAACACCTTGAATTGGATGAGTTTGTAACAGAATAATGGAGCAAACCTGGATCTATTTACGAGATGAAAAAATATATATTTCATAAGAAATTAAAAGACCTTAAGATAACTCTTAAGTACTAAAACGAACACAAGTTTAAGAATATTTTTCAATAGAAAAGAGATCTGGAGAGAAGAAGCAAAGAAGTCCAATAAAAGAGAATAGAAGGAAGCACTAAGATATCCCTTCAGTTGGAAGAAGAAGGCGTGGTCAGAGCTCTAGAGGATATCTACAAGAAGGAAGAAATATATTGGAAATAGAAATCGAGAATAAGATGGCTAAAAGAAGGGGACAAGAACACCAGGTTTTTTCACCTCTATTGTAAAACCAAGAGACAAAAACATTGCATAAGGAAGTTTGAAACTAGGGAGGGAGTCATGCTTAAGGAACCAGAGGAAATCAAAGAACATTTGGTTAACTTTTGGAAAAGGATGCTTAGTCAAGACAACGAGGGAAGAGAAAAGTAAGAAGAGTTTTTGAACCAAATCTCGCTCCTAGTCACAGATCTTGACAATGAAAGGCTGATGAGAAACATAGAGTTGGAAGAAGTCAAAAAGGTGATATTCAAAATGGAAGGAGACAACGCATCAAGACCTAATGGTTTCCCCACATTCTTCTTTCAACATTTCTAGGACCCTTTGGGGGTGGATATAAGAGAAGTGGTACAGGAATATATGGAATCCCAAAGCATGTTAAAAGACTTAAACACCACTTTTATAACACTCATACCCACAAAAACTGACAACAAATCCCCTAAGGAATTCAATCATATCTCATTATACAACTCCATCCATAAGTTTATTTCAAAAAATTATAGCCTCAAGACTGCAGGACATCCTCTTTAAATTGATTTCAGAAAAGCAAGTAGGCTTTATGCAGGGTAGATAGATTTTGAATGGCATAATTATTGCCTATGAAGTCATTCATTCCCTGATGGCTAGTAAAAGGTAAGGGATGCTGGTGAAACTAAACATATCCAAAGCTTTTGATAGGGTTAATTGGTCATTTCTGGAGAAGGTTTTAGAGAGATTTGGTTTTAACCCACTTTGGAGAAAATGAATAAGAAGTTGTTATTCAACGCCAATGTTTTTGGTCATGGTGAATGGTTCTTTGAAAGGCTTATTTTCTTCTTTGTGAAGACTCAAACAAGGGGATCTATTATCCCCTTACCTTTTTTATATTGATGGTTGAATCCCTAAGAAGGAGATTACAATCTTTAAAGAATAGCAATAGACTGCAAGGCCTTCAATCTACCATTGATGATGATAAGCATACACACCTCCAATTTGTAGATGACACTCCTTTTTTTAACCCATTATGCAAGATATAATGTCCCCAAATGGGACGATTAAACCAAAAAGGGGTTTCCCCTAAAATTCACAAATTCTAAATTTAGAAAAACCAACAAACCCTAGCTATTGTAATTGCACCTCCAAACTAAAAATTAACTCTAATTTACCTTAAAATAAATAACAAATAAACACCTTGTGAATTTGTCCACCAATGACTCTTACTGTAATGAAGAAAGAGCCTGAAATGAATGTTTCAATCCTCCAAACCTTAGTGCCACATTAGTTGAATTGAAGTCCTTCTTTCCCACTCAAATCCCTACTCAAACTTAGTCTAATCTAATCACAAAAATTCAGAAAATTAATGTAATAATTAAATTAGAATAAAACCCTTGCAAATCTACCCTCAACAAATATTATTTCCTATGAACAGTTGAAAACTTCAAAAATTCATTAACTCCCTCAATACTTGGAATTATGATGCAAATAAGAGCTCAAACTGATAATAAAAATAATGACTATCAAATAAAAATAATTTCAAAAAAATGCTTCCATGGGAAGGTCACCGAAACTTGCTCTGAAACTCTGAAAACCTTAGTTTTCAGAATTTACCTCTTCAAACATCAAACCCTCAATCCCAAACAAGTTGCCAAGGTGCAAAAAAAATAGATGAATAATTATTGGGCAAGATCTCGCCTTTCGCAAGTAATAATTATCGATAAACCCTATCGAAATAATTAAATAATAATCTAAAAATTATTATTTAATATTCTATCAATTTAGAGCCTCAAATCTTCATCAATTCTTCTCCAAAACCCCGCGCTAATATGCAAAAAATTAGTAATAAATTATTGAATATTAAGTTACATAAATAGACCCCAAAAAGGATCCCCAAACATTCCAACAAGCTTCCAAACCTAGTTGTTCCACTTGCTAAATTAATGCAAATAATAATTAAAAACATTATGCAACAAATGGACCTCAAATAATCCACCAAAACCTCACTATAGCCTCTCAAAGTAAATCACCCCACTCTAGGGCAAGTAAGAAAACCTTTTGTAGCAAAGGTGGCATCAAAAGACACCTTTTGTAGAATGATCAACACCAAATCTACAAATACCTATTCAGCATGCATCTCAATAGCTTCTTCAAGCATGAAAAAATAATTATCAAATTTAACATATCTTCAATTATGATCTTCACCTTGTATTTGTACCTTCTAAAGGGGGCGAACCACTTGGGGAGGTAAAATACCTCATAACCCTCTCTTGGCAACTTTTAGGATATATTTTCTTTTTCTTTGCTTTAGCTCTTAAGCTGACATTCCTTTTAATTTCACTTTAGGCCTTTTTGAATTAATTAAATAACTTGCCTTAATAAATTAGTAATTAAATTTACTTTTTAGCAAATTAAATAATTATTTTATATTATATTCTTGCTTAAATAATTATTTAAATTGCTCTAATAATAAAGTAATAAAAAACATTTTTTAAGCAATTTATTAATTATAAAATCCCTTAGAATAATCATTAAAATTACCATAATTTTTCAAATAAAAAACCATTTTTTTGATAATCTGAATTATTATCCAAGATAGTTC
The DNA here is from genome assembly GCA_037957365.1 of Torreya grandis. NCBI lineage: Eukaryota > Viridiplantae > Streptophyta > Pinopsida > Cupressales > Taxaceae > Torreya > Torreya grandis. The sequence goes on along the minus strand of JARHVA010003545.1, from coordinate 1,207,933 downwards.
TATTTTAATAATTAATTAGATTGCCTTATATTTTTGAATGATTAAAATCACTATTCAGGCAATTTTATTAATTATTAAAATTATATGAGAAGGGGACATTACAGTCCTCCCTTCCCAAATTTGTTTGCCCTCAAGCAAATGCAAGCTTATATGCCCAATTACCATGTTCAATTGGTAAAACTTGTCGTAGTGTTGAAAAAGCCTTGCTCTTATACTTATTAAGTAGAATAACTTTTGCTAAAAAGCACAGTGTGACATTCTTCAAATGGATAATGGATGCTATTCTACCTTGCCAACATGTCCCACGATGCAAACCCCACTTGTATATGTTTTCCAAGGGGAGAAATTATCCAAATCAATTTTGAACTTATAATACTTGTATTTTGGGGGATGCCCCAATGTTTCCCAAATCATAGGAAGGCCATCCAATGGCTTACTGCACATGTATGCCCCCATCTCACTCAAACCTGAGTGTGGTATGAAGAGGTATCCAATCACGTTGCCCCAACTATTCCTCCAAATAGTATCTAACTCCATACTCTAATCATCAAAATAATCTTCCAAATATGCAAGTAGGAAAAAAAATAATACCTTGGAAGCAACTTACCCTTAGATGAAGCCTACTAAAATAGTTCACTCTTATGCAAAAATCATGATCAACCTAAAGTTGCCCCTCCTTGTGAATGTTGGGTGAGAAAGCGACCTCAAAAACAACCCAAACATTCCAACAATACCATGTAAAAAATTGTTGTACCTGTATCTTAAAATCAAACATGTTGTACTTGGAAAGAGGTTGTAAAAGTAAACACGAACGTGATTTTTCCTCGTGCCATAAGGACTGCCTGAATGGTGCGATAAAATCAATAAATAAATGTTCTTCAAAGGGATACATACAAGACTTTTCCCCACCTTTTTCATCATTATTAAGTGGCTAGAAATTCTCCTTTGACTCATAATTTTTGGAGCCAATATTTTTGCATATTCCAACCAACTTTTTAATATTTGATGACAGTTGTCAGCAATTAAAAAAATCAGAGTTTCTATACCTATGAAGGGGCTATAATATGCACTCTTTTTTTCCTCTTTGTCATAAATCAACGGTCGGCAATGTTCCCCATACTTAGAAATTTCTAAGGCAACAAATTCGGACCTTATCTGCAACATTTCAAAACTTTTATTTCATTGTCCCATGCCAAAAGAGTTGCCTTCTATGTAGAATTTGAGCCATGAATGTAGCAAAACATCCTAAATTTTTTTTGACAATAAGAGAAACCAAAATTTGCTCAAAAACATATCTTCAAACCTCTCTTTCCCTTTTCTCATGCTCACACAACCATTACCAAACATAATGTTAAATTAAGATGTAGGACCCTCTTCATCATCTAAATCATGCCAAATGACTTCCTTGCTTGCCACCTTTACAAGGGATCTCCCAAATAAACCTACACATAGAACAAACAAATTAAAAAAATCATTGGTGTTTAATAACACCCCTTTGATCCACTTGTCAAGTTCTAGGATCCTTTCTTGATGTCTTGATCCTTCTTTCCTATCCATTTCACATAATAGATTACCTTTTATATTCCACAATAAGTTGAAATCTTGATCTTCTCCCATATCCATTTTGATTGTATGTAAGTCCATCATAGTGTTATTTTCCTTCAAGCATTCCCTCATCTCATTGTGCATTAATCTATCAAGAAGCCCTTTTGTGCCATCCAACCTTGTCAAGGCTTGCACTCCCTTCTTATTTGTGATTATGAATATCTTGAGTCATGCAACAAATTTAAACAATTATTAGATACCAAACAAAAATCATCATTCAACTCATACATTTCTATGAATATCTTGGTTTTTTTTGCTTCTTCAAAATGATATTTTTGAATACCAAAGTTTGGGGTACTTGGCTGCCCCACAATACCTAGCATCTTCTCATTTTCATCCATCATTTATAGCCCCCTTTGCTGCTCTAAAAACTCATATTTTTGGTTCTCACAATTTTTCACTCTAGGCTGCCCTAAAATGTCATCTTTTTATAGCTCACCTTCCTCCTTCAAATCTGTTTTTTCTATTTCATTGGCTTCTTCATAAGAACCCTCATGGAGGGTTGTCCCTTCATTTTTTTCCTCCAACTCTTCATGTAGTTTGATACTCTCTTCCTCTACATGCTCCACTAATAAATAAGGCCTCAATTTTTCCTCACAATCAATTGCAGCATTTTTAAATAACATATGTGCAATTGGAAAAAAATTCTTTTATAGCCCCAAACTTGTCAACAAGATAAATAATAATGGTTGGGAAAGGTCATCACTCTCAATGAGTATCAAGGTCAAGATTCTCTGCATAGAAGCTATAACATTTTTGGGAGGATTATGACAAGCAATTATAAATAAATGTTGAAACATCTTAATAATAAGTTCATCACACTCCATATCTAACATCAAAATACATGCCTTGATTAAAGCTACAGTTTCTAAGATGTTGACCCTTCTAGCCAAAGAGTGTCCTTTGTCCTCTTGGAGAGCTTGGAAGCTGTCCACAATCAACAAAAATATATCTCTCATGATTTTATCACTGTAGTGAACTTTGAGAACTGATAGACTTAAAACCTCATTAATACAAGTAGTAACTAAGAACCTTACCTCATCATCTATGTCTTTCAAGAGTTCATGTTGAACCAAGTAAGTCCTTGAGGGTTGTACCACCCACTCTGTAGACTCATATTGTGATTTGTTTACCTTGGATAACCTATTTTCTACTTCTTCTAAGTGTTAATTACATCCTATACTAGTTGGCATGGGTCCCCTAGCCTTCTGCCTGCATTTTAGAGCCTTTTTTCTCCATTTCTTCCATGGTTTCTTCCTCTTTTTTGATAACACAAAATTATTTTACCTGCTTGTATCCAAATTAATACCAAACTTCACATATGGATGAGATCAATGCTCTAATACCATTGTAATGTCCTCAAATGGGATGATTCAACCAAAAAAGGGTTTCTCCTAAAATCTACAAATTTTGAATTCTAAATTTAGAAAAAATAAGTAAACCCTAGTTTGTAATTGCACCTATAAACTAAAAATTAACTCCAATTCACCTTGAAATAAATATAAAATAGATACATTGTGAATTTAGCCACCAATGGCTCTTTCTACAATGAAGAATAAGTCTGAAATGAATGTTTCAATCCTCTAAATCCTAGCACCACACTAGCTGAATTGAAGTCCTTTCCCACTCAAATCCTTGCTCAATCTTAGTCCAATCCAATTGCCAAAATTCAAAAAATTACTACAATAATTAAATCAAAATGAAACCCTTGTAAATCTACCCTCAACAAATATTATTCCTACGAACAGTTGAAAACTTCAAAATTTCATAACTCCTTCAATACCTAGAATTATGATGCAAATAAGAGCTCAAATTGATCATAAAAATAATGACTATCAAATAAAAATATTTTTAGAACTTTCCTTCTATGGGAAGGTCACTAAAACTTGCTCTAAAATTTTAAAAACCCTAGTTTTTAGAATTTACCTCTTCAAACATCAAACCCTAAATCCCAAACAAGTTGCCAAGGTGTAAGAAAAATTGCTGAATAATTATTGAGCAAGATCTCACCTTTCACAAGTGAAAATGATTAAGAAACCCTATAAAAATAATTAAATAATAATCTAAAAATTATTATTTAATATTCTATCAATTTAGAGCCTCAAATATTCATAAATTCTTCTCCCAAACTCCACACTTATATGCAAAAAAATAGTAATAAATTCCATAATATTAATTTACACAAATAGACCCCAAAAAGGATCCCCAAACATTCCAACAAGCCTCCAAACCTAGTTGCTTCACTTGCTATATTAGTGCAAATAATAATTAGAAATATTATGCAACAAATAGACCTCAAATAATCCACCAAAACCTCACAATAGCCTTTCAAAGCAAATCCTTGACTCTAGGGCAAGTAACAAAACCTCTTTTAGCAAAGGTAGTGTCAAAAAACACCTTTTGTAGAATGATCAACACTAAATCTATGAATACTTATTGGGCATACATCCTAATAGCTTCTTCAAGCATGAAAAAATAATTATCAAATTCAATATATATTCAATTGTGATCTTCACCTTTTATTTGTACCTTTCAAAGGGGGGTGAACCACCTTGGGGAGGTAAAATACCTCATGACCCTCTTTTGCCAACTTTTAGGATATCTTTTCCTTTTCTTTGCTTTAGCTCCCAAGCTGACATTCCTTTTAATTTCACTTTAGGCCTTTTTGAATTAATTAAATAACTTGCCTTAATAAATTAATAATTAAAATTACTTTTTAGTAAATTATATACTTATTTTATATTAGGTCCTTAAATAATTAAGTAAATTGCTATAATAATTAAAGAGATAAAAATTACTTTTCAAGCAATTTATTAATTATAAAACCCCTTAAAATAATCGTTAAAATTATCTTAAATTTTCAAATAGTTAAAACCACTTTTCCAGTAATTTGAATAATTATCCAAGATAGTTTTATTTTAATAATTAATTAGATTGCCTTATATTTTCAAGTGATTAAATCACTATTCGGGCAATTTTATTAATTATTAAAATTATATGAAAATGGGACATTACACAAGAAGTTAGAATAATTAAAGATGTATTATCTAGATACAAAAAAGTTATAGGGCTTATTATCAACAAAGAAAAATTGAAAGTGTTTTGTATTAACATGTCCCCCAATCTGCAGTCATTCCTGAACGGGATACTGGGGTTCGAAATTGCCCCCCGCCCAGATAAGTATATAGTTTTCCCTAATTTCCATGACAAAAGAGGTATGAAAATGTTGGGGGGGATCATTAAAAAAATGAAAATAAAATTTGATGGCTAAAAGGGGAAATATTTATCCCTAGCAGGAAGAACATCTGTCATCAAATCAATTCTACGGGGCATTGTAGTCTACTAGTTTTTTATGTTGAAGGCCCTTATAGAAGTGCTTAATTAAATGAAAAAATATATTTATAAAGTTTCTCTCACAAGGTACGGGGGATACAAACAAAATTCCCCTTCTGGCATGGGATAAAGTTAGCAAACCCAAAATTTAGGGGTGGTTGGGATTAGAGATATGGATAAACTAAACAGAGATCTAGTAGCCAAGATTGTATGGAGATTGGACAAGAGCTTGAGAATGAGTTGGAGCAAGATACTAACAAAAAAATACTTGGATAATAAAGATCAAACTAGAATCTTCACTATAGATAACCTTTCGCCTGAATCGATGATATGGAATAGTATGAGGGAAGCCTAAAATATTATTTTAAAAGACTTGTTCTATAATGTTAGGAATGGGGATGACACAAACTTCTAAGAAGATTGTTAGATCTCTTCAAAACCCTTAAGCATGGATTCAAACTTCAAAGACTTAAAATAAGCCAACATAAGATAGTGGGGATGTAAAGTCAAAGATTATTGGATAGAGGAGTCAGAATATGGGTACAAGACTCTTATTTGGAAAATCTTTGACAAGAGGGTAGGCACCCAAGATGAAGCCCATAATAAAATTAATGCTTTGTTAGAAGGATTTAGAATCCCTTAGAGTCCAGAGAAAGATGTCATTAGGTGGAATAATCAAGGGTCAGGAGAATATTCTGTCAAGGAAGGCTATAACAAATAATTGGATCCTCAGGGCAACTCTCTAGCCAAGTAAATTTAGAGTGAAATTTGGAGCTCCAAAGCCTGGCTAAAAGCCAAGTCCTTCCTATGGCTGGAAACACATGGGAAAATACTTACAAGGGAGAATTTTAGGAAAAGAGGATTTTGCAACCTATCCAGGTGTGTATTATGTTACCAAGATGAAGAAAGCATGGATCATTTACTGATACAATGTCATTATACAACTAGAATTTGGAACTATTTCCTGAATAATTTTAATGTAAAATGGAGTTTAAATCAAAATTTAAAAGGACACCTTGAAGCCTAGAGATCAAGTACTAAATTAAATATAATTAAAGATGTCTGGGATATTAGACCGAGCATGATAAAATGGAAAATATGACTTGAAATAAATGCTATAATATTTGAGGATAATGTGAAATGCAAGCTTCCTGAGAGAGTATGGTTAGAACTACAAAATAACATCAAATAGATAACATGACTATTCTGACAAAGGAAAAATAAAGAAGCTAACCCAAAAGAGCTAAATATATTAGAAAACTAGGAAGGTACCAAAACATTATATGAGACATTAATGCCTAGTGAAAAGTAAAGGAAGAAAGTCTTAAAGAAAGAAGCAAAATGGCTCCTTCCTGAGCAAGGTTGGAATAAATTAAACTTTTATGGTGTATCTAAAGGCAACCCAAGGTACTCAAGAGTTGGAGCGATCAGTAAAGATCATGTAGTGTAGTCGATCGCTTATGAGGCCCGCTATATGGGAATAAACTCAAACAATATAGTGGAGGTATAAGGCCTAGTTATGGGTCTTAAACTGACAATCAAAACAAAAACAAAAAAAACTATTAGTTGAGGGAGATTCATTGTTAATTATCTGAGCATGGGAGAGGGGTGAGGTAATAAATTGGAGAATCAAAAGCATTCTAGAAGAAGCCAAAAGGCTTAGGTTTTTTTCAAAAATATTTAGGTACATCACATCTTGAGAGAAAGCAACATGGTGGCCAACTGGTTGGCTAGTTGGTGCACTGAAAAGAGATAATCAGGGATGCTATAAAGAGTGGGAGAATGTATAAGACCTTTAAAAGGCATAATGGGTTTCCATTCTTAAAAAAGAATGTATAATACCAAAAAGAAATCGATCCAAAAGGATGAGTTGAATGGTAGTGATCACGCCCAAGTTAGGGAAATCCCTCCTAGTGCATGGATTAAAAATGAAAAAGTAGATGAGGCACCCAAGGAAAGTTTCTATCATAGGTGTGAGGGGTGCGATAGAAGTAAGGGAAAATATAGGAAATGTGATGCCCATAAAGCTAGCCAATGTAGGTAGTTTACAATAGCTAGACTCCATATAGTTTAGAAATTTTAGAAAGTTTCCTTCTTAGATAGCTACTTGATGACAGAGGGAAGGAAGGAAAAAGTGTTTCTCGAGTGCTTCTTAAAATGATAACTAAGTTTCATCTTTACCACTACAGGTCTGAAGAAGTCAACAAATATTTATTCTTTGAATTTGTGCTATCAAGGACTTGGAAATTGGAAACAGATGAAGTGCCCAAGGAAAGTTGATAGCATAGGTGTGAGAGGTGTAATAGAGGAAAAGTAAAATTAAGAAAGAGAATGGCCACAAATTTAGCCAATTTAGGCAAATTACAACAGCTGAAATCTAGTAGCAGTGACTTTGGCAACTATAAAATAATAGAAGGTTAGCATGTGCAAAAAATTTATCAAATGAATTTAGAATGTTTCCATCTCAAACAGTTACTCGAGAGTATAAGGAAGGGAGGAAAAAATGATGCCCAGGTGCTCCTTAAAATGATAGTTGTGCTTTAACTTTACCACAACAGGTGTAAAGCAATTAACATATTTTCTTTGCTTGAATTCATGTGATTGAGGACTTGGAAATTGAAAAAAGGTATTATGGCGCTCTTTCAAGTTATCTATTACACCTTATTGATTTCAATAATAGTTTTGGAATGTATCAAAACATTAATAGATATTTCTAATAAAGAGCACATAGAGGGAGGGGAAAGGAGTAGCACGGTTAGCCCACGCAACTCCACGGTGGGTGGCATTGCATAGGGAGTTAGCGATGAGCAGAATATAGCAATTAATTTCAATGGAAGTCATAGAGATAAAGAGCAAATAATTTCTCTAAGGTGTAAAAAAGGTCAAGAAGGAAGCCCGACAAACTCTCCCCAAATCCACTTGCACGAAGAGCACAAGAATAAATAGTTCCACACCATTTACCAAGGAGATGGAAATGGCCACCAAATATTTTAAGGAATTCTTCTTGCATATTATAATATGACATAAGCAATAAACAATAACCTGTTGCACCTCAAGAACTTCATGGAGTGTATCTTAAAGGAATCGAAGCTCCACACTCAGGGTTTGTCAATGATTCGTATTAGTACAGATGAAATAGAATCTATTCAAAGCCATCTTAAAAAGCTGGTTGAAGACAGTACAAGCATTAAAATTCATCTGTACCACTAGAACTGTGTCTAGGGGTGCAAGGGTCAAGTGACTCTACCAAAAGAAATCATTGAAGTTATCGAAAAAGTGCAAGACTAAATGGTTTCAATCATGTTTCGTCACTGCTCTTTAGTTATAAACTCTCACAAGTATAGTACAAGGGTAATAGGATATCGACATACTTGCCATATGATATTCTACTACTTCTTTAAGAAATAAATAAAGCTTTTTACTTTAAAAAAGTATTCATAATATAGTTGAAAATTGCAATATTAATATTAGAAAAAAAATACATTCATAATTTCCAAAATGTGTTTTAATAAATAATTTATTTCTAAAAATAAGTAATATTTATGATAAAATATTACCTAACTAACATTTATGATAAAATATTACCTAAGTAACATTTATGATAAGATTTGGCATGGTTAACAATTAATTAATATTTTAGAATTTTTAGATTTTTTTTTGAATGCATTAAATTAAATATTATTCACAATAAAAAATAAATAATGACGTAAATAGTTATATTAAAAAAATGAATATAATAATTAATACTGATATGAGTTGACATAGTAATTGATTATTATGATGTCAGCATAAGAATATTCCCAAATAAAATCTTTGGGATTATTCCAATATTTATATGAAAAAACTTTAGAAAACTTTATAATCATTAAAATCATATGCATTTTAAAAAATAGATTGACTAAACAAATATAGATTATTTGTCCAAGTAAAATTATTAGTACCCGGCCTTGGTAGGGACTAATTAAAAGTTTAATCATGGTTCATTCGTTCTTGTTAATGGTGTCATTCATTTATATACTAGTACAAATATCTTAATTGAAAATTTGAAAAATTGTGAAAATTTCTTAAAGATATCAATTTTGAAGTACCTAAGTTTTTAAACTGTAGACACTATTTTTGAATTATATATCACCTCAGTCTTGTACACTTTGTAAATACATATTTTGGTTATTGTTTCAGTTCTAAACCTTTTATGTTGTTTAAAGGCTCACATATACTATCTTTGTATGCCTATTACTTACATCTTAGTTTGACCAATGCTATTTTGATGATTCAAACCTTCTATCATACTCAAAATATTATAAACCTACTTATTTATTGTCTTTATAAGTTCTAGACCTATGCCTGTTTTCTAGCTGCCCAGACACTTGCGTCTCAGATAGATGCCTACATCGATGTAAGTGTCATATCCCAATGCAAGTGTTTAGTGCCCTAAAATTTATCTAATTTATAAATGAAATGTATCCCTATAGTCAACCTAACTTTAATGCAAGATATCCTCCAAAAGGATTGGTATAAATGCATGATCAATTATCATTTATTCTTGACCTAACACATACCAAACAACTCACAAGGAAATTTATCAAAAGCATTCAAGTGAGCAAAGCTTCCTTATTTTAGAATGTTTTATATTATTTGGGTTTTTACACAAACACATTTTAAGAAAAAAAATTGTTTGAGTGTGATATGAAGACATTCAGAATTCAGTGATATATACCAAACTGTAGAAATCAAGATTTTAGATTTAGTCCCTTAGTGATATGGAATCATCTCAAAATAATGATCAGAATTTTGGACCTGTTCCCTCAGTGATCCGACTATTTTTTATTTTTTATTTTTTTGCTAGGTAAAGAGGGTTGGAGGGTCCCTCACCCATTTATTAAATGAGGAAATGCAATTACAAATCTACCAAAAGATGAGGACACCACATAACCAAAAAAGGGCCATAGACCCATATAAGAACCAACAAAGACACAACCAAGATAAAATAAAAGTACATGGGATTCAACAAACCAAAAAACATGGGAATGCCACCATAACACTTATAGTAGAACACTTAGCCTACTACCACATGAAACCCAGAGCTGACATAGAGCCCCCAAACACTAACACGCCACCACCAAGCTCCTTATCCCTCTTCTCATATGAACTACCAACCACCATAAAATTTGCAAGAACTGCAATTCATCCCTCCTTAACAACCACATCTTTTGCATCCATCCCTCGAGGCAAAGTTAATTTTTAACATATCCCCCCTTTTTAGATAGAGGTGCCCCCTAGTCTAGGTGTCGCTCTTAAAATTTCCAAACAAACCTGCATAGGTGCCAAAACTGCCAGATGTCTGGTGAGGGGCTCATCCCCCACAAACATTGGAACATATTGTGGAACTGAGGCATGTGTTTTAAAAACCCATAAGAACATCTTAATTGTTGAAGCTAAACCCAGAGATTTATTACCTTATAGAGCTACTAAGATCGGTGTTGGTGGGGAACAAAGGGCCCCCAAGTCTAATAATGACACCTGACATTCAGAGGGACCAAGGTTCTGGAGTTGGAATTACAAGTCTTATAGGTGGACCAAAAGATTATCAAATCAATCATCCAGGTCTTGAAATGCCCTAAAGGTGACTAGACCAATGTTCAACATCCCATAAAAAGTTTGAGAGCCCTTATCCTCCAACATGAATTCTTCCATAACATATACAAATCCCATGCAAAACCACTCCCAAACAATCCTCAAAGTCACCCCCACAATAAGCTCCTTATCAATAAAAATTTGAAGAAAGTTCCCCATAAAAACTAATGCCACCAGAGAATTCACGTTGATCCTACAATTTATCTCCATAAAAAAATAGTTCCATGACTTCCTTAATGGCATGCAAGGCATTCCCAACCAGATTGAAGAAGATATGTTTCATCCTTGCATCTAAAACTTGCCCCTCAAAATCCAACTCATGTTTTATCTCTATGACATTAAATAGGGGCTCACTAAGGGCCACTTGTAGCATGTGTTCCATTAGTTTTACCCGGTCACCTCCCTATGCCTGCACTTAATAAAATCTTTGACTTGGGTGAGGAGACATGGGGGTCATCAAACAACATGGGAAAGACATTTACTATGCGTCAACTACCACTTGCCATTAAACCCCTTAGGCCTAAGATCCCCAAGCATAGCCTAATCATGAGAAAACATTCAATTTCCATGTCTCCCAATTATTATCACAAATTAGCTCCTCTAATTGGTTGATGTCTTTATGTAGATGATATTTATGGATTATATAGTACATTAGTTTTGTACACTTGGCAAACTTAGACCTTGATTGTTCCTCTCAGTTTTGGACCTTTCCCACTTTCGTAAGTCTCACATTTTCTCCATCTTATGCCCCTTTACCTATATATCTTAGTCCAACCAGTCTTATGTTTATGACCCAAGCCTTCTATCTTACCTAGAATCCTTAAAATGCACTTCTCTTTCACCTCTACAAGTTTTGAGCCTATATTTGCTTTTGTACTCCCTGAACACTAAATTTTGGGATATACACTAGTATTGACATTAGTATCTTGCCCTGATGCAAGTGTCCAGTGCCCTAAAGTCATCCAATTTACAAATGAAACATATCCTAATGGTTGACATAAGTGTTTTAATATGAGTTATTTATCCAAAGGGCTTGATATAAATACAATATCAACTCTCATTCATTCCTCACCTACAAAACCTAGTAAACAAGATTAAAGAGACCAAGGCAACCTATCAAAAACACTCTATCAAACATTTAATTGAACAAAGCTTCCCTATTTCTATACCACTCATAGGTACAACACCTTTACAGGTCTGAAGTACTAAAGGAGTAGCCCAAGAGCCTAATTTTCCAAGTTACAAGCTAGGTTATTATTATACTTATTTTGCACGTATTGCATGGTTCACACATAATCCAACACGTAAGGGAGAACTACATTAGTCTAAGGCCCTTTTAGAACTATTGGCTATGTAGGCAGTGCTCACTAGTAGAGGTGTCTTTGAGGTTAGTTCGACACCATGTGCTCACGAACCCATTTTTCCTTGAGGTCACAATGAAGATGAAAAACCAGGGTTTTGCAATTTTATGAGTGATACTCCATGACCTAGATTTGAATGCACCAAATCAAAGGTGAAGACAAACCCAAAAGTATCCAAGTGGTCACATCCCTTTCCAATAGGTATTCCATATAAGACACATCGAATCCAGATAATAGTGTTGATGTAATTGTCTTAGGCTAATTTTAGTGTCTAGAACTCTAAAAACATCAGATCCAGAATCTGATGACTATTCTATAATCTCCTTCCAACCTACTTTCTATCTATTCTAGATCCAACACTATGTTAGCATCAAAACCAGCTAAGTATATTACTTATTTGTCATTCCCATAGATAGTTTAGTTGTACTTTTAATATTTAGTTTATTCTCAGCATAATAAATTCAATGTATGTTTATATCTGAATTTAACATTTTATTGGTCTATTGTAGATATGATTATCACCCTTGTGCATTATCATTTCTATATTCTTAATCATATATACTCTAAAGTTAGAATTCCTATATCCAAATCAGGTTTAAATATTTGGTGAACCCAATCTTTGAACACAGCGTAGAACAAATTAGGGCTTTCTAATTTTTTTTTGCTATACTAAGTTGCAAATTTTAATTTTTTCATTTCTAAAGTAATGGAAATGTTAGTGCAAGAACCTGACTCCAAATGGAAGATATATAAGCAATGACTACTCATCTCAATAATAACAAGAGCTTGATGGATGCATTTTTGTATGTTACAAGATATGAAATAAGTAAACAGGATAAAACTAAAGTTGCCTCACCTAGTGATGGTGAATTCCTAGAAGGTACTATAATCGAGTCCACACCCATCAATCCACCTACATCTATTGGGGTCATGGGTTATGTGTTTAAATCTTTATTTTTTGAAACCACCATTGCTACATCTATAATGGAATTACCAATTATTTCAACACATAAACCAATTTCAATTCTTATTACTACTCAAAACATGTTTACATCCCCTTGGGTGACTACTCAAATTGCTAATATAAATCCCACTAGGTCCATGGTTCAAACACTCCTTCAAGTTATAAATACCTTGGAGAATAAAGTTATAAACATTGAACAAAATGCTTTAAAACTACCTCATGTTATTGATTCATAAGATGTATTGCATAACCCTCTTGCACTTGAAATCTCTAGCACCATTTGCCAGTTGGTTTTGTTGCACCTAAGTTTCTATTTTATGATGGTAAAGATGATCTTGAACAACATATTCAATCCTTTTATGTGACATGCCTTGATTATGCCTCAAATGATAAACTGTTGACAAAATTATTTCCAAGAAGCCTCAAAGATTATGCTTTAAGGTGATTCTATGATTTACCTCTCCAATCCATGAAAGCATTCAAACCTCTTGTAGATAAGTTTTTAGCACACTTTTTCGTTAATATTTCCAAAAAGGTTTCCTATGCTTAAATTGCCAAAATCAAATAAGGAACTAACGAACCTATCAATAAATATGTCTTGAGATATAAGATAATGCTAGCTAAAATGACCAATTTTATGGTAGATAAGAAGTTGCAAGACATATTCAAGAAAAGTTTACTTACTCATTTACATGAGTCCATTGTTTTTAATAAGTTTAAATCTTTTGATGACTTATGTCATGTTGTATAGGACCATGAAATGAAGCTTATTTCATTGAATAAGCTCAAGTATGTAGTAAACACACCAACTGCATCTACATCTAGTACCAAATTTATAATCAAACCAAGTTATAAGGTAAAATTTTTTGAGCCTAAAAAGGAAATAACCACCATGGTTAACACATTTTCACAATAATCTAACCGACTTGTCTTATCCAATGCATCGAGGAGACAATTTACACGTTTACCTAAGTCTTCAGCTTCATTACTCTAATGGTTACTAGAGTGTCAACTTATATTTCTCCCTCATGCTATCAAGGTTGATATGAGTCGACCTCTACCTAAAAGATACAATGTGAATGTTTATAATGATTACCATAAAGGACTAGGGCATTTCACAAGTAGATGTTTTACCTTGAAACAAAATATCCAATGTCTTATTGATGACCAAAATTTTACATTTGAGGATCCTCTAGAGGAATCAGACTCAAAACTTAGCAATCACCATAAATATATAATATTTAACAATCCTTTGTAAGACCATTCTAAGAAGGAACTAGAATTGCAAATGGCATATAATTCACATCCTCCTCCACCACATTATGAGCACCCACTATATAGGATTATTGGTACTTACGCACAACATATACCTCCTATGGTTTATAGACCTTCTATAAATTTTGATGATGGTGAGATTAAGGATGATGAATATGATCTTTGATCTTTATTCATTTAAACATTCATTGGTAAATACCCTATATGAAGTGTTATGTTTGATAATGGTGAAAGTGAGAACATTTACACCATTACATTACTTACACACTTGGGTTATACTCCTAATGATTCACACCCTTCTACTATATTAGTTAGAGCATTTGATGGGATCTCTTAGAAGGTTCTTGGCGAGATTGACCTGCCTTTATAGGTCAATATCACCCATGTGGTTACTAATTTGTTAGTCATACCTTTCATAAACATATTTGATATGTTATTGGGAAGACCTTGGATCCATACACTTCGAGTAATACCTTCTATAGTGCATGGGTGTGTTAAATATATTTGTGTCAATTGGGTGATTATAGTTTCTATAATTTCATATGAACATCTTCTTGAACAAGAGAAACGTATACCCATATAGTTAATTACTAAGCCTACTAAGCTTCATTCACTGAAAAAGGGTAAGCAACAGGAAATCCCCTTTACTAGGTGGCCAGTACTTGAGATACCATTACATTAGAGGCATACGCCAAATTCTATGAAATCCCCATCTACTACACATAATGATCAGATATCCAGAGAACCAAAACATGCTTCTACTATTGTCAATCTAACAAAACCACATAACACTTCATAATGGGTTCCATAAACCTCTACTCCTACTATCTCTTCACGACCATAGACTCCTATTTTACATATGTAGAACATCACCGATACTATTGTAAGAGATATTAAACCTATACATGTTTTTCGGTATCATCACAAGATTATTACACCTAGTTCATAGTGGGGAGATATATATGATCATGCATTGGATAACATCATAAGATGATCTTTGCTCTTCAAATATTTAAAAAATATCAAAAACAAAATCATTTAAAAATCTAAAATATTTTTAGCACCTACTATTGACCATTTTGACCACAAGTCAAAATAGGTCAACCCTTTATAGTCCAAAACTTAATATAAGGGTCTATTAGCATGTTATAGGGTGTGTCATGGTTTAATTGATGCCATTTAATATGTTTCTAGCCTTGGCCATAGTCCAATTTAGTCCTTGTGTCATTTTGTGTCACTTAGGGGTCATATATGGGTCATAAATGAAGGTGGTACGTTTTTTTAGGTAGACAAGTGTTTTAGACTCTCTTCCAATGTCCAATATGCTAGATTCCTTGTCAAAAACGTTAGTCTTAACTGAAACTTGTAGGTTCTTAATTGAAAATCAAGAAAACAAGTGAAAAAGAGGAGTTTTGGCAGTTGTACGACCTATAAAGGAGAGTGGCATTTGGGAAAAGCTCATGCAATGACCCTTCAACTTCCCTGACTCCATTTCCACACTTGATATTATTTCAAGGAATTTTTCTTACGTTCTTGAAAGGAAGAGAAAAGAAACTCAAGAAGGGTATGGTAGAAAAGCCTAGATTTGGTTCACGCTTCAGATCCAGATAGTTGTAGATACTCCTCTTTGTCTTGGGAGGAATGACCTATAGATAAGAAAGCACTAAAGAAATGATTGATTAGTTAGATAGGTGGATGGTTTACCTATCAATTTAAATACAATAAGTACACAACTTTCTTAAAGGTTGTCAATCCACCTTTTAAGACAAGTTAATGTTAAAGTTCCTGATAATATAAGTTACATAAATGAAAGTACTTAATAAAAATGAAGTAAATACTATTCAAAAGAAATGCTTGAAAGAGATGAATTTGACTAATTATAGTAATAAATGGTTGAATAGTAATACCAAATAAATCAAATGGGGTTCAAAAAATGGGGTGATGTTCTATGATCAGGTAGAGGGAAAGAAAGTTGGATTTGGTTGAGGTCTGGTGGGTGAAAATAACTTATTATTTTGTCAAATAGTGACCGTCAACAGTCAGGGTGACTGTCAGTAGTCACTGTGGGTTTGGATAGCTTATTGGTTCATGTCAAAATAGGCTATGGGTTGGTTACATAAAGGTTCTATAGGTTATTGGAGGCTACTTAATGGTCATGAGGGTAAGAGAGAGCCCCAAAGATATCAAGGGTAAAGGTTTGGTACTCAGGTGGTTGAGAATGGTCAGAGGGTGTTCTAGTGGAAGAGGTGATATATAAAGTTACAGAACTATTGAAATGAAATAAATAAAACTTAAAACAACAATAATATATGTAGCTTGTGATTGATAGTTGATGGCTTGAAGAAGTCTTGGAGTTGGGATGTTGAAAGCTAGAAGAATACCTGCATAAGAAGCTCTAATCTCTTGCCTAAGAAGTTTTGATGATGATTGCTTTGATTATCATTAATCCATTCTCACCTCATCCTCTTTTCTTTATATAGAAGGAAGGGAGAGGTGGAAGTGTAGGTTCAAGAGGGGTTAATATTGCATTCTAATTTTAGTCTTAACATGCATAATTCATGAGTGGTTAAGAATAAAAAAACAAACTAGAGTTGTTGTGGTAGTTAGTGGTTTAGATAGTGGAACCTAACTGTCGGTAGTTAGGGTGACTGTTAGTGGTCGAGGGTCAAGGTCAAGTTGGGTTAAAGAGGTGGGTTAGTTAGTGGGTCAAAATTGACTTGAGTTATGTTTGATTTATAGTTGAAAGGTCAGGGTTGGGTCCTTAGGAGGTCTCGAGGTGGTCTAGGGGTCTTTCAAGATCTATAACCATAGTGTGCGGTTTTTTAGTGTCTACATTTTGCCCTTTTTATTATGTAGTTTGTATCCACAAGTTACAAAAAAAAAAGATTATGGGTCGAAGGTTAGGTTGCCCTAAGCATGGGAGGAGGTATTCCCCCTCAAACTGGGAATCAATGAGGTGAAACAAAATCGGGTGTGGGTTTGATAAGTGAGTAAGTTGGTGATGAAGGTGGGTGATAGGTTAGGCATTAGAATGCAAACACGTGCACAAAGTGTGATAAAAGTGTGATAGCCAAGATTGTGCATTGACTAGGTTGCCATGATTGGCAAAAAAATAAGGTTGGTACTAGAAGGATAAGTGATAAGTGGACTGTGTGATCGCATTTAGGCATGGTAGTTGGGTACACTTGTACATGCAAGTCTCCTAGGTAAGGTCTATGTTTTATGGATATACAAGGTAGGAAGTGCTCTTTAGAAGACATAAATTGGTCTGGTGTAGTCATGGGTATCCAAGGTAAGAAGCGCTCTCGAGAAGACACAAATTGGTCAGGTGTGCACAAGGTAGCGCAAGTTCAAAAAAATTTCAACATGGGAATTGTTGTCAGTGTGGTCCAAAGGACCAAGACTATGTTGTCACAAAGCTTGTGATAGTCAGGCTAGAAGGACCCATAATAAGGTAATGTGGTTGGTTATGGTTGTTAGTGTATAAGGGTAATCTCTAATGGTTAGGGGTTAGGGTAAGGTAGTAAAATATAGTTGGTACTAGAAGGAAAAGTGACAGTGTAACCAGGCCATAGTGTTAAGCATAGCTGATATGGGGTACTCCTATAAAATCAAGTCTCTTAGGTAAGGTTGATGTATTTGTAAGTGTCCAAGGTAGGATGTGATCTTGAGAAGACAAAAATGGTTATAGGTGTCGAGACTACAAAGGGGCATGCTTTGAAGCACGTAAATGGTCAATGCACAAAAGTAGTGTAAGTTCATCAAAAATGGCAAGGTAAATGATGGGATCAAAATGACGAAGGCAAAGGTGGGTCACAAAAAGTGCAAAAGGTGGGTCAAGATGACCAAGTTGTGGTAGTGGAGAAAAAGGTGCTCTCCAATAGGTGGTGTGGTTATGGTAATGTTGTTGTTTATTTGAAAAGGTTTGGTTGGGTTTTAATGAGTCCAAGAGGGGAAAACATATGCCTTTGCAAGTGGTCATGAAAGTAGAAGGAAGTTGAAATGCTCTGATTGATAAATATCATAATGGCAAGATGGGTGGGCTGAAGAATGTAAGCCCCTTTCATGCATTGTATTGGCATCAGTTTGTTGGTTAAAAGAAGTGGCTTGATCATGTAGTGTCAAGTAAGCTCAAAATCCTTTTATTTGTAGATTGTAAAAAAGAGAGATGGATGAAGTAGGTGAATGGATGGTAGCATAACCTTTTTGTGGGGATGGCTTGCCCCTTCTGTAGGTGACCTAAGAACCATTATAAACAAGTCCATGTTCTAAGTTGGGTATAGACTGATCGATGCAGGAAGTCTACAAATGTTGTATGAAAGTGGGTTAAAGCTTTCTTGGAATTGCTTTGTTTTTGACTTCGGGTCTTTTGATGTTTTTATTTGATGGGTTTTGGAAGTTGATTGATGCAGGAAGCTTCCAAGTGATTGCTTGACAAAATTTGACTTAGCCATCCTTTAAAGGAGTGGTCCAAGCTTTGGATTTATTTATGTTGGTAGTTGTCCTTTAAGGGAGCAGTCTACCTTTTAAAACATTTTTTTGATAGTTTTAGGTAGCCATCCTTCAAAGGAGCATTTTGCAATGCTCGATATTTTTGACCCAAGTGATATTTGGTATCCCAAATTGAATGTTATGTTCATCTAGACATAGACTAGTCTATATAGGCTTGAAGGCTTTCCTTTATAGAGGCAAAACCATAGCATAAGAAGGTGATTGGTGGGTGAAATCTGTTTAAGTGACAATGACCATGGGGATTCATCCTATAAGGGATGAAAAATGTCCATGAGAATCACGTCATAGGTAGAGCCATTATACCCATATGTAATATTAGGCTAAGGTTGTGATGGATAATCACATTATTTTGTTTTAATCAGTTATCCTTAAAATAGGGAAATGAAGGTGGAAGAAAAAAAAGGATGAGCTTAACTTAGACATAAGAGACTAAGAACTTGGTTTAACAAAATAACAGTGTGCAAACACAAAACATTGAGGGGTTTAGGTTATGATATGCCCTAGATCCACACTTACATGTAAATGGTTTAAGCTAATTAGGAGTGAAGATGTCCCCCAGTTACTTTTTAACACTAGATTAGGTGTGGAAAAGATGTTGAAGTGATGATGGTTAAGTAGGCAATATGAAACAAAATTATTCCATTGGTCTCCACAAAGTCAGTTAGGTGATGGTTGCTAGACTTTGGCTAGCGGTAATGTTCGTTGATTTTTGGTTTGGTTAGGTAGGTTTAGGTGTTGGTTTGGGTTGGTTAGGTAGTGAAAAGACAAAGTTTTGGGTTGATAGAGGTAAAAAGGCAAGGTTGGTTAGGTGATAGTCATTAGACCTTGGTTGGATTACAATAGTTGTTAGTTTGGTTATGTAGGTTTATGTGTTGGTTTGCTAAGTAGGTGTAGGTAAGGTTTCGAGCAAGGTTTTGGTTATGATGATGACTATCGGTGGTTAGTATTTGATGGATGATGGTTCATTAAAGATTGGTGACAATCAAGGTTTAAAAGGTAAAAGAGATTGGTGATGGTTCAACAGTGACCACCGTCGATCGAGGTTTTAAGTAAAAGAGGCCTAAAAGGTGTGGTTGATGTTAAAAGCTTGTTTATGTTTAAAGGTTGGATTAATTTCAAGTTTTGGTTTAATCATTGGTTAATATTAGGGCTATTGCTTGATCGAAGCTTTTGAAGGAAGAATTCTCCCAGATGCTCTCTCCATGAAACGTTTAGGCAGAAAAAGGCTCCAAGTGAAGATGCTGGTTAGTAAAGAGGGTTTAGGAGGGATGAAGATGACTTCATTTACCTCCCAAGGGTTTTTAGTTGTTAGTTATTATTTGGAGTTCAAGTTGTAGGTGGTGGTTTAGGTGGGATTTCCGTGACGGTGTTATTACAAGGGAAACATTATTGGGTTAGAGTTAGGTAAGGTTTAGGTCTAGTAATGATGTTGGCAACATCATCATAAAATAAAGGTGTGTTAGATAAGAGTGTTAGATTGTCCTAATGAGGGAGCTTAGGTGAGGTGCGGGTAGCTTGGAAAAAAGGGTAGCTAAGATTTAAGAAATCTTGATTGAAGGGTTGATGTTGGTTTGGGTTGATAGATAAGTTGGTTATGGCTAGATCGAAGGTTGGGTTGATTGGTTGAGGGAGCTAGTATGGGTAGTTGATTTGGCTTGTTGGTTGGGTTTGCTTGTTTATTTAGTTTGTTTGGTAAATTAAGGTGACAAAGATTTGATCCTATTCAAAAGGGAATCAAACCAAAGACAATGTCATTAGGTATATGAAAACTGGCAGAGTATAGAGGAATTGAATGGGTTTCATTATAGTTGAGGTTGGGTTGGATTTAGTTATAGGCGAGGTGTTTTGAGTTTGGGTTAGCTCCATTAAAAGGGGAAGTGTTAGAGGTGGGTTGGTTTCCTTAACGATGGTTTTAAAGGAAAGTTGAGAAGGTTCTGCTTGGTCAACAAGTGGTTGGGTTAAGGTTGATTCTTCTTTAGTGATGATTTGAAAAGGAAGTTGAAAAGGGTGTACTTGATTAACAAGTGGATTGGTTGGGGTTTCGATTATGGTTTCCCTAGTTATAGATGCACTAAAGACCAAATCTAATGAAGGTACCTCATTGTGTTGAGGGATTTAATTATGGGCTTGCACAATAATGGGTGTAGAAAAAGGTTCAATGATTGATTGCTTGAAGATATTCAAGGCTAGGTTGAGGGGAACATGGAGAATATTCTTTGGAAGCTTCTTTTGATCTATAAAGTTTTAGATGAGCATCTTAAAAGGCCCACATCTGTCTACCACATGTCCGTTTGTGTGATGATATGTACAAAACTCATTCTCTATAAACTAAATGGGTTTTGGAAGAGAAGCATTGATGGGTTTGATTTGAGAAAGTCTAATGACAGAATCCCTTAAGAGTTTGTCAAAGATTGAGGCATATGATTCCTCCAGCAGGGTATACTACCTAGGTAGAGGGTGCACCAATGGCTCTTGAGTTTGCAAGCTAGTTGGTTAGTTTTATAAAGTTGGTTGGATAAATAAGTTTGGTTGATGTGACAAGTTTGAGTGATTTGATGGCTTGGGTATGCTTAATAAGGTTGGTGGGTTGGAAAATTTTGGTTGATAGTTATTGGTATGATTTAGTGAGGTTGGTTGGTTTAATATGATTGGTGGGTTCGAAAAGTTTGGTTGGTTTGATAAGGTAGATAAGGTAGGTTTGTCTGAGAGGTTGGGTGAGGTTGAGGTATTTGATAGATTTGACATGGTTGATATGGTGGGTAGGTTTGATATGGTTGGGTGGTTTAAAAAGTTTAGTTGGTTCAATATGATAGGTTGATAATTATTGGTTATATTTGATGAGGTTGATAAGGTTGAAAAGGTGGGTAGGGTGGGTTGGCTTGATAGGTTTAATAACATTGGTAAGGGTGATATGATTGATTATTTAGAAGAGTTTGTTTGATAGTTGTTGGTTGAATGATTTTTAGTTTGATTCGATGAGGTTGATAAAGTAAGTTGATAGTGGTTGGTTTGATAGTTGTTGGGTTGATAGTTGTGGGTGGTATGACTAGGAGGATAAACCAAGTCTTGGTTTTGAGATAAAGAAGGTTTCCACAATGTGGGTATAGGTGATTGATATGATGGTCGAGGTAGGTAATCAAAAGTGTTATGTGTTTGAGGTAATTGATATGATGGTTGGGAAAAGTAACCCAAAGATTGGTGAAGTTGAGATAGTTAAGGTGGGTTATGACAAGGGTCAAATAAGGTTTGAAAGGTTATTGGTTGGTTGAGGTGATGATCAAGTGGTTGTTTAAAGGTTATTAATTGGTTGTAGTTGAGGTTGAATTGATTGCAAGAAAATTTAGGTTGGTTATAGGTGAGATTGGGTTGATGGTAGGTAAGGTTGGGTTGGTTGTGGGTGAGGTTGGGTTGCTCATAGTTGGGGTTGGTTTGAAGATAGGTAAGATTGGGTTGGTTGTGGGTGATGTTGGGTTGCTCATAGTTGATGTTGGGTTGAAGGTAGGTAAGGTTGGGTTGATTAAGGGTAAGATTGGGAGCACAAGTGGATCGTGATGCAAGGTAATGTTTTAAGGCAAGAGGGTTATCTTCTAGGAGTCTAACAAAGTTGGGATCTTTAGCTAAAAATATAGGTGGGCTCCCTATTGAAAAAGGTAATGGAGATGACGTGGATGAAGGCAAGGTGGTGGAAGATTTCCAAAGGGGGTTAGATTCCTCACAACTCAAACAAAGAGAAAACAAGAAAAATGTCAAGAAAATAAAACACACACTAAAAAGTACATTAGGTCCTAAAGTTATTTTTAGTATCTCTTTTGGCTTATGTATTAAGCTTTTAAGAAATTATGTGACTCAACTTGGTTTGTAGAGCAGGTACTAGAAAATAATTCTATGGTTAGTTTTTAGGTAGTTTAGGCTCTCAAAGGAATCTGTATTGAAAATCAATACGTGGCTTGATATTAAGGCCTACCCCCTCACTTCACAAACCATAGTGTTAAGGGTGTTGGGTTCTTAGCTAATATATATACTGATTTTCAAAGATTATACTCAACAAGAGAGCTGAGTTGGTTCTCCCCTTGGTGGTGAAATACAAGTAGGATAGCTGGGAAAGGTGACCGCTAGGTGATGAAATACCTGTTGGGCTTTATGTCAATATGTTTATGCTTGATTAAGTGTAAGTGGTTTGGTCTTGTGTGTGTGATAAGAGTGAAGATACGATTAATTCACTTGATTAATTAAGCTATGTGAGCTAAAATAAGCAAACAAATAATGGATGTAGTTAATTTTAAGCCCAAAATAAAATTTTGATTTTTATTATATGAGCAAAAAGACAAGAAGAAAAAACACTTAGATGCAAATATGAACCCAAGAAAAAAACTCAAAGGTCCCACCAGGCGTGCTAGAATGTTTTAGAGAATTTCACTTATGTTATTAAAAGGAAGAGAAAAGAAACTTGAGAAGGGTATGGTAGAAAAACCTAGATTTGGTTTGTGTTCCATGATCCAGATAGTTGTAGATACTCCTCTTTGTCTTGGGAGGAATGACCTGCAGATAAGAAAGCACTAAATAAATGGTCGATTAGTTAGATAGGTGGGTAGTTTGCCTATCAAGATAGATCCAAGAAGTACATGACTTCTTTGGAGGCTATCAATCCACCTTTGAAGACATGTTAATGTTAAAGTTGCTAATAAGAGAGGTTGCATAAATGAAAATACTTAATCAAAAGGAAATAAATACTATTCAAAATAAATGCTTGAAAAAGATGCATTTGACTAATTATAGCAATAAATGATTGAATATTAATGCCAAATAAATCAGATGGGGTTCAAAAACTGGGATGATGTTCTATGATCAGGTAGAGGGAAAGAAAGTTAGATTTGGTTGAGGTCTAGTGGGTGAAAATAACTTGTTATTTTGTCACATAGTGACCGTCAGCAATCAGGGTGACCGTCAGTGGTCACTGTGGGTTTGGACAGCTTATTGGTTCCAACCAGAATAGGCTATGGGTTGGTTATAAAAAGGTTTTATAGGTTTTTGGAGGTTGGTTAATGGTTATGAGGGCAAGAAAGATCCCTAGAGGTATCAAGGGTAAAGGTTTGGTACTCATGTGGTTGAGAATGGTTAGAGGGTGTTATAGTGGAAGAGGTAATAAATAGAGTTGTAGAACTATTAAAACTAAATAACTAAAACTTAAAACAATAATAATATACTTAGCTTGTGGTTGATAGTTGATGGCTTGAAGAAGTCCTGGAGTTGGGATGATAGAAGCTAGAATAATACCTACATAAGAAGCTCTGATTTGTTGCCCAAAAAAGTTCTGATGATGATTGCTCTGATTATTGCTGATCCATTCTCACCTCTTCTTATTTTTATATAGAAGGAAGGGAGAGGTAGAAGTGTAGGTTTAAGAGGGGTTCAACATTATGTTCTAATTTTAGTCTTAACATACATAATTCATGAGTGGCTAAGAATAAAAAA
The DNA here is from genome assembly GCA_037957365.1 of Torreya grandis. Classification (NCBI taxonomy): domain Eukaryota; kingdom Viridiplantae; phylum Streptophyta; class Pinopsida; order Cupressales; family Taxaceae; genus Torreya; species Torreya grandis. The sequence continues at coordinate 1,183,777 of JARHVA010003545.1, read as the reverse complement.
GCAAACTAGATTTATTGTGGTAGTTAGTGGTTTAGATGGTGGAACTTGACTGTCAGTGGTTAGGGTGACTGTCAACAATTGAGGGTCAAGGTCAAGTTAGGTTAAAGAGGTGGGCTAATTAGTGGGTCAAAAAGGACTTAAGTTAGGTCTGGTTTGAGGTTGAAAGGTTAGGGTTGTAGAGAATATTACAACGCAAGTTAGACAAGCATTAGTCCATAAATAATGAAACATACATAAAAAACTAACTAACCAAGCCTATCTATTCCTATGGAAATTACAAAGGATAACAAGAAACAAATGAAAGAAATAAACACCATATTACCTTCCCAAATGGATTCACCATACCCATGTGGCTCAAAAACATGTTCTCCATTGATCAAGCATCCTTGTCTTTGTCAACAATGGTGGTAAGCTCCTCCAATGCCTCAAGAACACTCCATAAAATCTAGGCTCTTGATTCCAAATCACTAAACTAGCCTATCAACGAAGCTTGCAAACAAAATCTATGATCAAATGCAAAGCCTTGTGCAAACAATTTAGCATTATAACTTTGCAATATTCAAGCCTTAAAATTCATGTCCATGGCCTCTCTATTTATAGATTTTTGAGATTGGTCAGGATCAACCATGATCATCCATCTCAAGATTGAGATGTGTGGCCATGGATAATACTAATATTTAGAATTAAATTCATAATGATCTTCATCATGACCTTGGAAGAAGGGGCATTGAAGAGGCATGTGAGGCATTAACTAGGCATGGGTGACCCATACTCTTTATATTTGTGGCATTTATGGCCTAGTGTTGTCTTCCCAAGAAATGAGGTCACCTGATGATGCAGTTAATAGGAATCAATTTTCAAATAGAAATATTCAACTACTCTCATAAAAAATTCACTTAAGCACTTGATTTGGATTAATTAGCTTTAAACAAGGTTAATCAACATTTGTATAATTATTTAAAAATTGGCCCTTAATTAATCAAAATGGTCAGAAATTCATATTATTGAGTTGTAATTTGACTCAGGAAGAATTAGAAGGTGACATTAGATGCACCAAAACCATATTTCCATTTAGGATGTTTCCAACATAAAATAACAAAGGTACATGGTGTGTACCAATGAATTTAGGAGAAAAGTGTGATCTAGAGCACAAAAGGCGAAATCATCAATTTGACTCAAAATGAATTGATCAAAGTTAGTTAGCCCATAAATTGAATTTCCCCATTTAGAGATAATTTGACCTAAATTGGCACTTATAAATGATAAGTTTGAACCATTTAGTGCGTTTTATGGATTTTGACCTAAAATGTGCATTTGAGTGCAATTCGAGTAAGATTGACAATTTTAACACAAATGGTGTTAGGAATTGGATGTCTACATTTTGCCTCTATTTGAGAAGGCATAGGGAGACATTCAGGTAAAACAAAATCTTTTCAAAGAAAAGAGTTATCAAGAAGAAATTGGAACAGACCCATGATGCCCCCTCGAGAGGACATACTAGGATGAAAGAGAAGGATGGACTCTTGAAAAGAGAGAGAAAGTGACAGATTAACCCATGGAATAAATCACACCCAGATGAGCTAATGCTTGCACATGTGATTACCATTAATGATAAAAATATAATGAGAGGTATAATAGGCCCTAGAGATAGGGGAATGGAAAAGATACAATCCATAAATGTAAGGGACACACTTTAAACATACCTAATTGAAGAGTACAAGCTGTGCGCTTATGGTATTGATCAATCCTGAGACACGTTACACACTAAAATATTGCCATCATGGGTTTTAATATGGAGAGCTTGGAATTAGAGGAAAAGGGAGAACATTTTTCTTCAAGAAGGGAAGCACCACTAGAATGGGGTCTCCAAAGAGAAGATAATAAGAAGTACTCTAGTAGAGTAGATTTGATCATGATAAAATAGTTGTGCCCCAGTAGGGCAAATCTTGATCATTGATAAAGAATAAAGAATGATATTTCCCCTATAGAGCTGATTTGATTTAGATGTGGTTTAGATTTTGTGCCCTAACATGGGTAATTGGCAAGCGAAATAACTCAAGGATATAACCAAAAAGATAGGTTAAAGTAAGTGGGCACAAACATACATGCAATGGTGTAATGGCTTAGAAAACCATATAAAACCAAGCATATGAGAATGCACAAAGTGATGAAAAGAAGAATGGAGAGAGCTAAGCTGACCTTAATAAAAATTGAGCACTGCCTACATAGTTCCATGGACTCATGTTCTAACATAAACTTCAGGGCAATGCAGTTCACCCATGTTTGGGAGAGAATGAAATGAGGAATGATGAAAAATGACCAAGAATTGATTAGACTCACAATGTATGTGAAGAGAAGCACATCTAAGCATAGACAAAGAAGCCTAAAATTCATGCTACCTAGAAGCCTAATTCTATATCATGAGCCTAGGTTTTGCAAAGTGTTCTTGAGAATTATTCATCGAAGCTGATGTTGACGTTAAGACTTTGAGACCTCAGCACAAAGTGCTTGCTATAACAAAAGAAATTAGGCATCATAAGTATGAATAACTTAGAATGACATAAGATTCCAATTGCGATGATCTAGTTCAAATGTGAATATATATGACTAAGGATGATGGTAAAATAATGACCAAAACTAGAGTTACAACGATTTACATTTAAACAAAAAAGTAAAAGCAAAGAAAAAGATAAGCATAAATGAACCTAACTTGAAATCAAGATATGATCGATCAAGACTTAAGTAGGAACACAAATGTTTAAAAATAAAAGGCAAGAATGTCTTAATGACACGAGACCAAGATATGAATAATCAAGATCCATGTGGACCATCAAGGCATTCTTGAATACAAAAGAGAAAAGCAAAATCAAACAAAAAAACAAAACACCAACGACAATCAAATGAAAAAAATGGTCCAAGAATAACATAATAACATAGGATCAAGATATAAACAATTGAGATCTATTTGAATCATCAAGATGTTCTTAGACATAAAATAGATAACCAAAAAATAAACAAAAAAACACAAGACCAAAAAGAGACAAGAAGTAAAAAAAAAGAGAAAAGGAGAAGAAACAAAATGAGACGTGTGAAAGCACAACAAAACACCAAGTAAACACAACTAAACACACATAAACAAAAACCAAGTTCATGTGGTTTAAAGACAAATGTTCATACATGTGCGATAGATGCATTACTTTCCACCACATCATAACAAAGAACAATGACATGACAATTGTTCCCTAGTTAAAGAGAAACAATGACAGAAGAAATGGGAGAAGAGAAGGAAAGAAAGGGGTTGGTCGAGCTGACTCTAGATGTATAAGACAAGTGGATGATGCCTAGATAGTTCCATGGATGCATGTTCCAACATGAACTTCAGGTCAAATGTAGTTCTCCTAAGAAATGGGATAGAAGAAAAATGATGATCAGACCAACATGATTAATGTTATAAAAGAAATAAAAGATATGACAAACAAATGAGAATGGTCTAGCAAACAAAAAGCTAATGAGATGAGAAAGAATGATCTTTCAAAATGGCAAGTGCATGGGATGAGATGAAATGAACTGGTGTTTCCGTGCTTGAAAAATAGCAAGAGCATTCAAACCTAATAGTTGTTCGCAAAATGATGAGAGCGTTCAAACTTAACAGTTGCTCAAAAATGGCAAGAGCATTCAAACTTAACAGTTGCTCACAAAATGGTGAGAGTGTTCAAACTTAATAGTTACTCACAAAATGGCGAGAATGTTTAAACTTAACAGTTGCTCATAAAACAATAAGAGCATGGGATGGTGGAACAAAAATGTACAAATGTATAAAAGAGTGAGATAATGTTTTTATTCTTTTATGGATCATGTTTTGATGTTTTTGGTATTTTCAAAATATTTCTAATGTTTTTGGTGTTTTTTGGGATAACATATACACAAGGTGGGACCATCTAGTCGAGGAGATACACGTCCTGAGAGTAGAGGTTCCAATAAGATAGCGAAGTTGACTACAATAGCCCATGCTCACAAATCAATGAAAGTGAGGTTCTTGATAAAATAAGAAAGAGAAACAAATACTTATATTGAGAAGATGTGGCTATTCACCTATCTAAAGTTACATTAGACCATCCTAGCTAAATTGCTTTGTATAACTGCTACTGAAGATGTTCATAGTGTTCATGAGACATAATCGAGATCATAACTGGTCAAGGGATAAAAAGTGTTCAAGCTTATAACACGTCCTAGACAAAATAAGGAATATGCCTCTTAAAGAGAGCAATCAAGAATGGGATGAAGAATGTGTTCAAAGTGCCAAGGGTTCAAAGCCTTTACTATCTGGATTCATTAAAAATGAACCATGGTAGTATAAAATATGTTCAAGTTGAGATAAAAGGATGGGATAAAATTATGACAGCATAAGTTGCCCCCAAGTCACGGGTTTGATAGATAATGGTTCAAAGTTGTTAATGCGTAGAACTTCTTAAGGTGTACGATGTTCATGGGTTCTAAAAGTTCTTCACCATTAGGTTTAGCCAGTCGATATGTTCTTGATCCATAGTTTATTGTGACAATATACGGTCATAACCATTTAGGCTAAATCTTGCCTTTCTTTTTGGGTTCAACAATTGTGTTCTTCTGGTTCTCTTTCAAAACTAAGTCACCAATCTCAAATTCTAGAGGGAGAATGCATTTGTTGTAGCTTCTTCACAATCTGTTCTAATAGGCCTACAAGTTTTATAGGGCCACCAAATGCTTACCATCAAGAAGTTTTAGTTCTTGCAGCTATGAGGCTCTATAGTCTTCATTATGTTCAATGTGCTCCAATGATATTTTTAATGATGGGATCTCAATCTCGATCAGGATGATAGCTTCAGTGCCAAAAACAAGGGAGTATGGAGTAACTCCAGTTAGGGTGTGATGATTGGATCTATAAGCCTAGAGGGCAGGAAAAAGTTGCAAGTGCCAATTACAACCAACATCATTAACAATCTTTTTTAAGATGGCTATAATGGTTTTATTTGATGCCTAAGCTTGTTCGTTGCCTTTTGGTTTATATGGAGTGGATTTCTTGTGCTTGATTTTGAATTTTGCATAAAGAGATTTCACATCTTGGTTTACAAGGGATCCACCATTATCAGATATAATTTGGGTTGGGATGCCATATCGATAGATGATATGGTAATGAATGAATTTAGTTATTTGTTTCTCAATAACATAAATGAGAGGAATGGCCTTAATCCACTTGGTAAAGTACTTAGTTGTAGTTAAAATGTGCTTATGACCATCTGAAGATGTTCAGTTAATTTTCTCAATGAGATCGAGACCTCATGTTAAGAACGACCATGGTGTTGTAACCGACTGCAATGGTAAGGACATTGCATGTATCAAGTTACCATGATGATGACAAGGAACACACTTCTTTACATAATTACAAGCATCTGTCTCCATTTTGGGCCAATAATAGCTTGTTCTTAGAAGTTTCTTTGCTAGGACTACACCATTGGTATGGGCCCCACACATTCCTTCATGAACCTCCTTTAGTGCCAGCTTGGATTCTCCCAAAGCTAAACAAAAAAGAAGCATTCCATCATAGCCTTTTTCGATAAAACATGTTTCTAAGGAGGATATAATGTGTTAAGTGATGAAGGAATAGTTTTTGTTGGTTGTTGGAAAGGTTGGCAGGAAATACATGGCTTTGGAAATAGTTAAAAAAAATTTGGTACCATGGTAACTCAAATGAGGGATTAGGATCAACAATGGTGCATATCCTTTCTGAATCTGATAGAATATGTGTCAACTGAAGAAGATTTTCAATCAAGAACTGATACTCTTTAGCAATGTCATGCATTTGAATCATAGAACCAATTGTTGCCATGGCATCAGCAGATATGTGATTGATTAATAGAACTTGCTCGAATTGCAGAGATGTGAAATGTGTTTTGAGGTTATCAATAATTTACTTGTAAGGAACAAGCTTATCATCTTTTGTTTGATATGGGTTAGTTGTTTGATTTATGATTAGCTACAAATCTCCATAGACCTTTAAGCTTTGAATATCCCACTGTATGACAAGATGGAGCCCTGCAACCAATGCCTCATATTCGGCCATATTATTTGTACACTGAAATTGTATATGGAATGTTTTGGGGATCAAATCCCCCTATGGCATGATGAACAATATGCTAGCTTCAAACCCTTAGGATGTGAAAGAACCATCAAAATAAAGTGTCCATTATTCAGGTTCTTGTGATGCTTGTTTTATCATCATGATATAATCATCTAGAAGGTCAAAGTTGAGGGGTTGAGTGGCCGTAATAGGAGATTCTACAAGTTAGTTAGCAATAACTTGTCCTTTGATTCCTTTTGGTTCTAATAATCAATATCAAACTCACTAAGGAGCATAACCCATTTAGCCATGCTTCCTTGAAGAGCTACTTTAGATAAAAGGAACTTGAGAGTATCTACCTTGGCGATAATAATAGTTATGTTATTTAGCATATAATGTCATAATTTCTAAGTGGCGAACACCGTAGCTAAACATGCCTTCTTAATAAGCATATAATTATGTTCATAGGATACAAATGTGTGACTTAAATAATAAATTGTGTGTTCCTTACCATGATCATCATGTTGAGCCAAAAGTGCCCCTAGTGCATGTTCTGTGGTTGATATATAAAGAAGCAATGGCCTTCCTTGTGTTGGAGGTCATAAAACTAGTAGATTGGCCAAGTATGTTTTAAGCTTTGCAAATGCTATCAAACAATCTTCATCCCAATAAAATGTTACCACTTTCCTTAAGAGGTAGGTAAATGGGTGGCACTTATCTGCTAATTGAGAAATGAACCTGCCTATAGACTAGATCTTTCCTTGTAGACCTCGCAACTATTTAAGATTGTTTGGTGGAGGCATTTCCATAATAACATTGACCTTTGTAGGGTCGACTTCAATCCCTCATTGTGATACAATGAACCATAGCAATTTTCCTGATGTGACTCCAAAGACACATTTCTTAGGATTCAAGTGGACTTTATATGCATGAAGCCTCTCAAATATTCTTTGTAGAATGTCAGGGTGTCCAGCTCTTATTCTTGATTTTGCTAGTATATCATCAACATAGTCCTTGATAATGTCATGCATCATGTCATGGAAAATGATAGTCATTACACACTGATATGTGGCTTTAGTATTCTTCAAACTAAATGGCATGACTTGGTAACAAAATGTCCCCCATGGAGTGGTGAATGTGGTCTTATGCTAATCTTCAAGAGCTATCTTGATCTGATTGTAATTGAAAACTCCATCCTTTAAGGATAACATATCGTACCCAATAGTTTAGTAGACAATCATGTCATGCTGGGTAAAGGAAAATCATCTTTGGGGCATGCTTTGTTGATATCACAAAAATCAGTACAAACACATATGCCTGGGGTCTTTTTACTTACTAGCACTATGTTAGAAATCCATTCAAAGTAGTCTAGTGGTCTGATAAAATTGGCTCCTAAAAACTTTTCTAACTCAGCCTTAACCAAAAGGGTGATGTGTGGATGCATCTTTCTCAAATTTTGCTTGACTGGTTTAACATCAGAGTGAACAACAGGATGATGTACAACTAAATCTGGATCCAAGCCTGGCATGTCCGAGTATGCCCATGCAAAAATGTCTATATAATCCTTAAGAATGGATATAATATGTTCACATTCTGATTTAGTAAGGGAAGTTCCAAGATACACATTTTTTGGATCCTCATGGGTTCCCAAATTCACTTCTGTTGTGCTCTCCATAAAGAGTGTGGATCATCTTCTAGAATTGTAGGCAATGTATGTTCTTGATCATCTTCCTCTACAATATCTTCTTGTTGTTCTTCGCAAGATCTGGATAATATGGAGAATCAAAATCTACCTTCTCAGGTAAAGGCCAATTAGAAAAAACCTTTGTAAACTCAAAAGTAAGACGCTCAAATATTTGATGTTGTTCTGAAGAGATGTTTGTGTTAGCTATGAAACTTGGGCTAGATGGATTTTCTATGTCCTAAGGGGATGAGCAAACTTTCCTGCTTGGGAGCACCTGAAATAGGTTTTCACTCAAAGGCTTGTCTTTTTCTTTACTTTTTCCTTGATTAACAAGTGCCTCAAAGAGGTTTTCACCTAAAGATCTCGATGTTTGTTCTTTATTATGACCAAGAAAGTTTGCCTGCTCTCCAAAGTAGGTAGAAGAATTTAATGAAAAATCAAAACCCTGCTAATGATCACCAATGGGGAATGCATCTCGTAGGCCTATGTATTCTACAATTGATTCTTCATTTTGAAACTCATCGAGGCATATGACTGAATTTTGTTGATCCCAATCTATGAGTTTAGGATGGCAAAGGCATAGGTTATAGTGAGGGTTTCCTTCAGGATGGGAAGCACCAATGGTAAAGATATAATGTCCTGCTTCAGGAAGGGAAGCACCACTAGGATAGATTTTTGCTTCAGGATGGGAAGCTCCAATAGGTGTTATGGTTAATATGGCATTTGAATCAATCAAATATAAGTCCACAAGCTCATTGAAAAGGCTATAATGGGACATTATGTCGCTTCTAGGAGTTTTGTTACTAGTCACTTCAAAAGAGTCACTATCAAATGTCATGAGGTCATCCTTTGGTGGTTTAAATCCGAGACCATGATTCCAATTGATAAATCTAGTTGATAAGGGTTCTGAAATTCCTTGCACTTGTAGGCTAAGGCCTTTCCCTGTATAGTCAAGATTATCCATTATCTTATTAGGGATAAGATACTTTTAATTCTAAAAACAATCTGCAAGGCCTTTAGAATATAACCAATCTCCCTTGGTAAAATCCTCTCGATCTTTCTTTGGTGCAATTATAGGTACAAAAACCATATGAGGTTTTGGTTGCTTCTTATTTGGTTGCCAAATTTGATCAGGTCTGTTAGGACTCTGAGAGGTTTTAGGTTTACCAAATGTTTTAGGATATTTTGGTAATTTTTTAATATGGAGGACATCCTTTAGATGGTATGTACAAATTCATGCATCTTTAATAATAACCTTTTTGGCTAAAGCTATAGGAAATGGATCAGCCGAAGTGGAAGCTAGATCACAAGGGTCTATATAATTAGATGGAGATGGATGAGAAATAATGGCTTTGTTCTTCTTTGTAATGAATTCTTAACCCGAACAATAGTTATAATTATGAAATTCTACTTTAAAATGTTTGCAATATTGGTATGGTTACTGATCAATAGGAATAGTAACCTCGATCCCATCATGGGGAAACTTAAGGCATTGGTGAAGAGTAGATGGAACTGCCTGTACTTCATCGATCCAAGGATGAACAAGAAGTATGTTATAAGGAAGCTCAATATTCATAATATGAAATAATGTGTGATGAGAAATAGACCCAACCATGACTAGCAACCAAATTATACCGGATGACTCCCTCTGGGTGTTGTCGTAAGCCTTGATTGTAATAGTTTATGGTTGAATATCTTTATTCATGTAAACCAATCATCGTACTAATTTAAGAGATATGATGTTTAGCCCTGAACCATTATCTATAAGAACTTGCTTGATCTTGTGATCCATAATGATTATCTCAATGTATAGTGGATTATTGTGGTTTGGGCCAAGGGTGGATATGTATTTTTGATCAAATGTAATTTGCTTAAATGAAGACAAATGTCCAACTAGGTTCTGGAACTGATCAAGGTTTATATCAATAGGCATAAGAGACTCTCGTAAAAGTTTGTTGAAGATGGTTCTATAGACATCAGATGTTCGCAAGAGTTATAATATGGAAATTTGTGCAGGGGTTTTATCTAATTGATCTGCTAGATTATAAGGCCTTTGAACTATGGATTGAATTAGTTTAGTCTTTGTTGGGATAGTATTTAGCTTCAGAATTGTTGACACAATGTTCTCATTGAGTTTATGGAAAGAAGTAGGTGAAGGGCCTTGGATGGTAACTCACAAGCGTCTAGTTGTAACTAGAAAACTTAGAAGTAGCAAGGAGTTATTATAATTAGAAGAGGAAGGCAAAGGGCCTTGGATGGTGACTCGTGGGTGACTAACTATATTGTTATAATTTTTGGTTAGCGAGGAGCCTTTATAATTAGAATAAAAATACTATTGTTTAAGATTGGTAACTAGTGAAAATAGAGTAGCAACATGATGATGCAAACTTGACATGGTATTACTAGGGGGAGAGGGTCTTGACCCTATAATGATAGGTCCCATGTTACGAGGAACATGAGATTGGCCATGTGGCTTCATAGTAATAGTGGCAATGTGGGTTATAGAAATGCATCCCATAGTGTTATGATAGTCGTAAGGTACATTTTTATAAGCCACATTATTAGTGTGGGCATTATGATCTTGATTATGCTCATTATGATTCTGACCTTGTTGTTGGTTTTGATTCTGTCTCTGTCTTTGATTGTGACCATCTTGATTGTTTCTTGGTGGTGGTGGATCATGTCGAGGAAAGGGGTCTTTGTAGATTCCCATATCCTAATTTGTGTCCTGATTAGGGGCCAACTTAATTTCCAACTCACCATTTTCAATAAAGTCCTCAATAATATGTCATAATTAAATGCAACAATATGTATTATGACCAAAAACATGTTGAAAGTTACATCATTCATTCTCTTTGTACCAGTCTAGTTTTGGTTGATCTTGAGGAAATGGCCTTGATACTAGCCATATAATTAAATTAGCTGCAATGAGCTTTTGTAACACTATTTCAATTGATTCCCCTATCTTGCTAAAGACTCTAAAATTGTTATGGAATGCCCTTCATGGAGGTTGTCTCTAAAAATTAGGTAGTAGATTTAGGGGAATTAATTATACATTTAAAGGAGGCATGGCATGTACCATTTGTACATGTCTTATTTCTGTCACCCCATTTCCAACCATGTCCTTATTTTTGCCAAAGCCCTTAGTCTTATCCTGTATAACTATTTGAGCTGGTGATTTAATTTGATTAGATGCTTGAACTTATGCAAAAACTTAACAAGGCCTCTAGCAATAAGAGCCTTCTCAATATGTACTCCTTTTTCAATAATTTCTTCAAATGAGTTAGCACAAGCTAACTATAGATTATGCACAACTTCAAGATGCAAATTCTATGCAAAGATATCAGTCGACTATTTGTCTGGTAAATTGTGTTGAAAGCAGCCTGCCAATGCTCTCCACCTTTGCAGATATGCAACAAAACTCTCACCATCATGCTGCTTGGCTTTGTATAAGTCAACAACAGTCAATTCATATTCTATGGTGTATGAGAAATGGTTAACAAACTTTTTTGATAAGTCGTTCCAATCTGCAACTGATCCCTTGGGTAGTTTAATTAGCCAATCAAGAGCTTGTCCCGCTAAACTTTATGGAAATAGTCATAGTAAGTACTCACTACTATAAGTAACCTCTTGACATAAGATAAAGAATGCTTGTATGTGTTCACATGAATCTCCTTTTCCTTTGTACTTATCAAACTTGGATGCCTCAAAATGAGGTAGAAAGAGGTTTTAGCGAATAGATAAGTCAAATGGATATGGGCATATCTAATCAAATTTATACTTTTTGACTCTATTATTCATCTCCAATATTTAGACAATTTCCTTCATAGAATTCCATTCTTGCATGTTTGGTGCATTTGTGGATTGGATAAGATGTTGTTGCCATGGAATGTGCCCCTAGTTTTGTTGATGTTGGGGTGGAATGTGCCCCTAGTTTTGTGTGAATCTATAAGGAGCGTATAGTTTTTTATCCATGACTTGGTTCTAATTTGTCCCTTGAGTTGAGAACATAGGCCATTGATTTTTGGATTGTAAAGCATTCCCTAAATTTGGTTGTTTCATACTTTGTTGTTTTTGGAAATTCCTATGTTTATTTACAAATCTTTGGGTTAGTTGAAAAGAACTAGCCAAATTATCTTGAGGGATTTCCTCAATTTGGACTGATTGTTTAGGTTTATGAGTTTGTAAAGTAACAAGAGGTTCTTGATGATTGAATAATGTATATTCCTTGTCAAATGGATCATTTTGTAAGGTCTCTTGTGACTTTAACTATTTGTTTGGATTACCTTGATCCACTATGGTAATGTTCTCATCCAATATTTGTTGCATACTTTCAACCATATTTCTGTGTTCTTTCAAAGCATTATTGTGAATTAAAGTGGTAACTAGGGAGTTAATTAAGTCTATGACAAGTTATCTGCATATCATTGACTTATTATCTTGATCTTAGCTAGAAGATCCGGATTTGTGGGTTTCGACTCTGTTTGTATTTCCTTTCCTTTGTTAGAGGAAGAAGGTATGTCTATTTGTGCAAAAGCTTGCTCTTGTCATCATTGTTCTCCTTCTCTAACTAAGGCATGTAATTGTTCTATAGGAAAGTTAGAAGGTAGTCTAACACCTGATTCTATCAATCTAATAAGGGCTTCATCTTGATCTTCTTGGGGTTGATATTCATTGTAATCATCTTCGAATCCTACTGTTATGGGGATGTCATAAGAAATAATAGGGTTATCTTGACCATCATAAAATTGCTCATCTTCATAACTAAGGCCATAAGAGGCCCCACTACGAGTGAACCTTTGAGTCATGTCTAAAAAGAGCTGCTCTATGTATTGACTAACTTTGGACCAATGTTGGGCAACCAATCAAAGTATGCTTCGGCTCTCTTTTAAACAAATAACCAAGGTACCAATGAGACTATAAGGGAGGGTGGTTTGAAACCATGCACAATTTAGAAGATTTAGTTCATGAGTTTACTCAACCTTTGATAAAGTTTAAATTGTATAGATCGGAAGAAAGTAAGGTAACTCAAAGACCAAAGGTGAAAACTAGCACACCAAAGCCTAGATCTTTATGATACACTCACATTGTAAAAGCGAGTTTCAACTTTGACAAGTTGAACCTAGAAGTTTAGAGGAAATCTCTTCGGATTATGAAGAAGACAAAATGAACTAAGCAACTCAAGATGTAAAAACATACATGAATCACTGAGTATAAAATTAGGACCAAATAGCCAACACAACGTCACCACATAATTCTAGTAGGATAAAATATGTTCTAGGACTCAAAGTGTGAGTGATATGCAAGATGACTTGATTCCATCAAGATGATAATGTGATTTTGAGTCTTAATAAATGACCTTCAATCCAAATGGAAAATTGAACCCAAGTTAAAACAAGCTTAGTGCATAAATGGTGAACCCACTTTGACACACCAACCGTTAGAACTCAGAAAGGTTCAATTTCGAATGTGGATTATAAATAAAGGATTTAAACAAATTGGGTAAAATATCTAGACTCAATTGGGTAGCATGACTATGCCAAAGTGGATGACATGACACAAAACTTTTGATAAAAATTTGAATAAGGAAAAGATGAATTTCCCATTTGGACAACGTAATGCCTCCCTTGCTCAAGAAAATTGAGGATAATGTGTTTTGATTAAGTTCATTGAGTTAACAAGCAGTTTTAGACACAAATAAAGACCAAGTAAGCTAATGAAAAAAAAAACAAACATCTTAAGTCTAAACTGACAAGGTATGGCAAAGTGAGGTCTACTAAACTAGCAAGGTTTTGATCATTCTAGGGGAATCAATTGCACAATGAATTTCACGTTAAATGATGCAAAAGACAAGCATGAAAATTAGGTGACCACATCATTGGCTAGTCATAAAAAAGTCTAGTCCTTTTTATAACCACTACATCCTGTTGTTTGCTTAGTGCAGTGTGATGTGCAAATGCAGATACATCCCATGTGCAACTTTTAAAGAGTCAAATGAAGTCAATGCTGGGAGGTGAAACCCCAGGTCAAAGCTTTCCTAAAGAACTCATAGGAGATAATGATGTCCCCCTTGCAAGCTAAGTTTTCATGAAAATAAAGAAAGCATAAAATAGAAAGACTTTAGGGTGATTTTCAAGATCACCCAAACTTTGGTGAGTTTTTGGGGAGTGCTTTAAGTGACATTCTTTCTAAGCCTTGGACTAGGCTACTTGCAATAGGAATGACACTTTTAATTCTAAGTGTTCCTTATAGGGGACAAATGGAAGAGCATACACATAACATTCTTCTTTTTTCCAAACACAAATTTGATTAAACAACTATTGCAAACAAGAATTGACAAATGTGTTCAATTTTAAGCCCAAAAGGAAAGATTTGGTGGTGTTTATTTGACCCCTTTGTCTTAATTGTAAAATTTGAAAACATTCACCAAAAACATCTAAAATGTTTTGTTAAATACCCAAAAAAGATTCCTAATTGATTTTTAAGCATGCAAAGGTGATTTAAACATGTTTTGAGCAAATGTTAAGCTTGGTCATGCAGCAAAATTGTTAGCATGTCTTTTAGCTTTGAAGCTCTTTTTAGTTTGAAACAATGAACTTTGAAAAAGTAGCTCTTGGGTTTATGTTTTTAGAAAACCATAGTGATCGACGTCGGTTATTACCATCGACATCTGTTACTTTGGCTAATCGAGATCTAATTGATGTTGGTTTTGTTGACTGATGTTGGTTAAGTCAGGTAACTAATGTTGGTATTTTTTTTTGACATTGGTTATTGTGTAAAATCATGGCAAAGAAAAATGGAAAAATAAAGTTAGAAATTCAATTTGCAAAAGTTTCAAGGGCTCAAATAAATATTTTAGAGTTGCAAAATGATCTCTTTCAGGTGTGAGATGCGTCTAGTCCCACTGGGTGTGCCAAGATGTAGAGAGGATTATAAAACAAGTTAGTCAAGCATTAGTCCATAAATAATGAAACATGCATAAAGAACTAACTAACCAAGCCTATCTATTCCTATGGGAATTACAAAGGATAGCAAGAAAAAATAAAAGAAATCAATACCATATTACCTTCCCAAATGGATTCACCATACCCATGTGGCTCAAAAACATGTTCTCCCTTGATCAAGCATCCTTGTCTTTGTCAACAATGGTGGTAAGCTCCTCCAATGCCTCAAGAACACTCCATAAAACCTAGGCTCTTGATTCTAAATCACTAGACTAGCCTATCAATGAAGCTTGCAAACAAAATCTATGGTCAAATGCAAAGCCTTGTGGAAATAATTTAGCATTATAACTTTGCAATATTCAAGCCTTAAAATTCATGTCCATGGCCTCTCTATTTATAGATTTTTGAGATTGGTCAGGATCAACTATGACCGTCCATCTCAAGATTGAGATGTGTGGCCATGGATAATCCTAATATTTGGAATTAAATCCAAAATTTTCTTCATCATGACCTTGTAAGAAGGGGAATTTAAGAGGCATGTGAGGCATTAACTAGGCATAGGTGACCCATAATCTTGATATTTGTGGCATTTATGGCCTAGTGATGTCTTCCCAAGAAATGAGGTCACCTGATGATGCAGTTAATAGGGATCAATTTCAAACATAAATATTCATCAACTCTCATGAAAAATCCACTTAAGCTCTTGATTTAAATTAATTATCCTTAACCAAGGTTAATCAACATTTGTACAATTATATGAAAATTGGCCCTTAATTAATCAAAATAGTCAAAAAGTCATATTACCGAGTTGTAATTTGACTCGAGAAGAATTAGAAGGTGACATTAGATGCACCGAAACCATATTTCCATTTAGGATGTTTCTAACACAAAATAACAAAGGTATGTGGTGTGTACCAATGAATTTAGGAGAAAAGAGTGATCCAGAGCACAAAAGGTAAAATCATCATTTTGACTCAAAATAAATTGATCAAAGTTAGTTGGCCCATAAATTGCATTGCCCCATTTAGGGATAATTTGACCCAAATTGGCACTTGTAAATGAAAATTTTGAACTATTTAGTGCGTTTTATGGATTTTGACCTAAAATGTGCATTTGAGTGCAATTCGAGTAAGATTGACAATTTCAACACAAATGGTGTTAGGAATTGGATGTCTATAAGGGTTGGGTTCCAAGGGGGTCCCGAAGTGTTCTAGGGGTGTTTTGACATCTAAAACCATAGTGTGATATTTTATAGTGTCTACATATATTCTTTGAAAGTGCCAAAAATAGACCAAAACTGTTTCTATTTTCCATCATTTTACTAGGCACATGAAAGTGGTCAATAGGTATTTTGATGGTATGGCCAGTAGGAGAGCTTCTAGTTCAAATGATTTTGATGGTGGAGATTACAATTGGTATACTTAATTTTCATGTCAAGAGTTTAGAGAATGATTGCCTATGCTTTATGAACCATGCTTAAGAAGTTGATTATCTTTTTTTGCATACTAATCCTCATACCCTACGGGTTTTTATTCCATTTGAGCTTGTTCATACAATATAATAGGTGAAATGGCTTCCATGGGATGTGGAATTATTCCTTCATAGTTCCCATATCTTATTTCATGTTTGGAGTGGTGTTTATGAGTTCAAACCTCTTAGGTTACAGGTGGAGTATGCTAGTGAGGTTGCAAACATGTCCATCATTTGTAAAGGTTTTAATTTATTTTATTGGTTTCTAGCAAAGATATATTTATGTGTTCCATGATTCTCAAGTTATGAAAATCACGCTTACCTTCCAAGCTTATTCTCCAAGACTAACATCACGAAGTTGTAGTCAAGAATGTTTCACACAATCAACTTCTTATAGTTTTCCATCTACAGTCATGGTGTATAAAGGTCCTAAACATGGTAATGGAGGTGTGATGAATAGTTTCAAGGTGTTGAACACATTATTTGAGCATGATCTAACAATCTAAGCCCTCCAAATAGCACATAAGGGACTGTGACAGTCAATGCAAACTACACATAGTCATACACCATTGAATGTGCATCTACATGTTCCCTATGGAAGGCCAATCACATTGAAGTTAAGAATTTAAACTAGTTTGAGATCCCATGAGGTAGAGGAGATTCATTTGGAGACCTTGAGAATGTCTAAGACTAGATATAATCCCATACAACATGCATTTTTCTCACATCTACCTCCACTGCCTGTGTACTGAAATGTTCACCTATAGGTGGTTCCCATAGATACTTGAAATGTTGCACAAAGATGTTTGAATATGTTTTTATATCTTACTTGAGGTCTTAGAATAGATGAATAAATGGAGGGTGAGAGACACATTAGTGATTCAAGGAGCTTGAAGAAGGATTGAATTCCAAGATATCAACCTACATCATCAACTACAGGTGCCTTGTTCTCAAAAGGCTTACCTACAGTTGACTGTAGGTACCTACTTACAAATTCATAGGTGAACCTTGGTAAGTAGGTCTAAAAAACATAGATATCCATAAATGATAGTTGATCTCAATAATCCAAATAGATCCATGAGTTTTAATATAGATGTCAAGAATTGAAACACACTTACATGACTGCCCTTTTGCTCTAAAATAGTCAACTATAACTGATTGTGGCATGACAGTGATATATGAGCATAACCGATCTCAAAGTTGGCCTCATCTAAAGCATGGTGTGAATAAGTAAAACTATTATATTAACATAGAGGACCTCAATAAGGTCTTATGTCAATGATATAAGGTTTGTTGGGTGAATATTTTGTCGTTAAGTAGCCGATAGCAAAATGGGTATATCAACCACAGTACAAGGAGATTTATACAACAAAAAGTGTGGGTTTACCACATCCTAATGAGATAAATCTCTCCTCTCATCAAGGGGAGGTTCCCTATAAATTACTTATATGCTATATGTATATAGAAATAAGCAAAAAATAATACTTAGGGTAGGATAACACCATCCATATCTCTTTTTTCAGAGATGATGTTTACAGAATAAAAGAGAAATCCTGGTTGATGACTGAAAACATTCCTCTTTAGAAATGATGTTCAACAAATAAAAAAAATCTTCTTGGGTAGTAACTAGGTCTACGAAAAACCCATGAAAGCACAAAGTCTTTCGTTGCTTCCCTCACTGATTCGAAGCGTACGTAATAGTAGAGCGAAGTGGAGCTCAAAGTCTTCACCTAAAACTACAATAGATAAAAAGATCCCAAAGGATAAAAGTAGCTCAAAGTCTTTTTGATATCTTTCAGAATGTCTTCAGATAATTTCCACATGCACTTTGCTTATTTAATTAAACATATGAGAGATTATTAGGAAAGAGAACACAAAAATGATCTCTTAAGTAACACAAATTATTTCAACACAAAGTTTGAAAATAACCTACTTCTCATTCATTCAAAAAATAATGATTTACAAGCTAAGATCAAAGTCTCAAGAAGTATCTCAATTTTGGCAAAGTTTTTGCTCTCAATTATCCAGAGATATTTATAAAAGAGGCTCCCCTTATATATAGGGAAAAACCTTCAAAATTAGAAAAAGACTTAAATATTAAAACCTAGTCAAAGATGAGTCTCCATTGACTTTGGGACTTTTCTGAATTTTTACATGTAATTATATATAACAAAAGTACATGTGAAAATGTCCCAAGTCAATTACAAAGTACATGAGAGAAATGGAGAAGAAGAAATGGAAGAACAGTTCAAATTTTGTTGCCAGCCTTCTTCAAATGAGCATCATACATGTTGATGGATGCCTATATTTCGATACTGTCTGGCACAATAGTGTTTTTGAAAATCATCTTAGCTCTAACTGTAGCATCTCTCGTTGTTGTGATTGACTTGGCGTGACTGGTTAACCTGGTTCTCAGATTGTCCAGTGTTAACTGATTATCTAAGATATTGTCCACTAAAGCCACTAAGAATGCTTTCTCCTCAAATTCATTTCAGATCATACCTTTGAACTCCTGAATCATTTCCTCTACTAAAATGAATTGGTTGTCTTGAGAGGTGAGTCTGTAAGGCAGCTCCTCTAATTTGTTCAATAGACTGGTGTTGCTTTCTTCACTGGCATCTTTAGAAGATTCAAGGTCGTTGATCAATTCCTTAAGTACTTGGATCCTATATATCAATGATTCTTTAATTTCAATATAAGAATCTCTATCGGCAATGATGTCGATTGATACCAGGGTACATTTTTTTAGTGCTTTCATCTCTATCTATTTGCTAAGATATTTATTGGTGCTTACAATATCTTGAGAAATAATATTGATAATGTCTTCTAACTCTATTCTCACTTTCTTCATTTTACCTGTCTTCTCAACCACCTCTATAAATAAGAAAATCCCCTACGCATGCATCTTATCTAGGTAATCTTCAAGTACTTTTCCCTTTAGATAAGTCTTTTCTACTTTCTGGATTATAGGATCATCTACGGAGAAAGCTTCTGGAGTTGCTACTTTTGTAGCAAAAGTAAATCTTTTGATTACTATGGTTAATTGTTCCACCTTTACTTTGTAATGATCTTTCATTTCTCTCTCTCTGTCAAATTTCTAGACCATGATATCCATCACAAATTGCAAATCACTCTTGGCGACCTCGTGAGTTATTTTCTCTAACTCAACTTGAGAGATGGAGTAGCTGCTCATATCAAAATTCTCAAGAGTCGCATCCTGTGGGGGTTTGGTTATCTCCAAAAATTTGTGCCCCTTATCTCTAATCATTTTCAAAAGGATTTTTGGCTTCTTGGGGGTCTTAGCTTTCACTGGTATTATCTTATTGAAGTCAAAGTCATCTGAAGAGATGGCTTGCCTTTTCCTTTTAGGTGTGAAATTTGATAACCAAAGTGGAAGAGCAGAAGCACTTATAGTAGCAACAGTCCCTGTAGTTGGTGTCATTGGGGTAGCACCTGCACTGGTGGTGGGAATAATAGGCGTAGTGGGTGTAGTAGGCATAGTATCAGGCAAAATTGCACCTACCACTGACTAGTCGAAGGTGGAACTATCTTTGATGTTGAAAGGAGATGACAGACTGGGGATGGATCCTGATGAACACAAAACATCTCTAGAAGCACCTTGAGGGTTGCCAAAAATAACTCTAAAAGGAGAGGTGGCTCCAGAAGAGGGAATACTAATGGGAGAAATGGAAGGAGTTAGAACAGGGGAGTGGGGTGGAAAAAAAAGAAATTCCTATGACTGGCTGTGCACCCTCTTGTGGAGATTGGGCTTCTATTCCCTGTTGGCTCGTTGGCCTATCATCTGTTTCCATCTATTTTGTCGCTTGTTCTTAGGCACTTTGTTTCTTAGTCTCCATATCTATTGTATCTAGCTCTTTCTCTACAACTTTAGATTTATTTGATACAAAAATGATTCTAGGCTTGTGGGGCCTAGAAGGAGAAGGAATACCACTTTTATTCTTTGTCCTATTTTTTACTCTCCTCCTTGTCTCTTCTTGGAATTTGGCCTCTGATCCGGTGATGAATTATTTTAATGTGATCCCCTTATTTACAAACCAATCATTGGTGTTAGCTAATATTGGTTTGAATCTCATCCTCAAAGAGGTCAACTCTTTTTCAGACCATTGAATTAGAGGCAGAGGAGAGTTAGCGACTTGTTCAGTAAGATATCTACTATTAACCAGATCTCTATCATCTACTAGATTTGGAGGAATATCAACGAGCCCTAGATACTCTATTTGCTCAAGAGATAGCCTGTTGTAGTCTATTTTCTTAATATCTTCTACTGTCCTTAAATCTATCTAGATGTCTTTGATCATGGGTTCATGGAACTGAGTCTTCCTTCTGATCACGTCTTTGACACCTCTGTAATCAAAATTGGGCCTTCTTTTGAAATGCTTCATGGTGACAAGTTGGATTTTGGTCTCCATTGCCCTTGATTTTGTAGCCATCAATACCGAGTACCTATCAATTTCAATGGGGAACCTAAAACCTGGTCTCTTAAGTTCCATCTATTTATTGTGTACAATAATAATTTGTCTGCATAGCTCCATCAAGATCAATTTATCAGTAGGAAATCTAGGGAACATATAGGGATAGCCTTGGAAAAAGCCAACACACAAATAGCAAAAAGAAGGAAATTATAAGAACATACAGTTGAAGTCATTTACAATAGCCCAGGCTTCATCTGATACCCTCTTCTGTTCTAATTGGGGGTCGAAGAGACAAAAAAATACTACAAAAAAAGCATCATTTACCCTCCTAAAGTGATGGATTGATCCCTTTAATGTTAATTGAGGGTAATATTGATATACAGGGGTGGTTTTTCTGTCTCCCTCTGATGTCAAACCTGGAAAGGTTCTCATTGAAGCTGCAATGTACACCAAGTATGAAGTCATATAGAACGTCGAGGTAGTAGACACCTTTGTTAATTGCTCATGCAGAGCATTGTTGATTTGTTCACCCTAAAAAATGACTTGTTTCTCCTAAGGGATTATCTTGATAAAGGGATACATCCATTCATGAAATTGAGAAGAAGATGGTAAACCTCGTACTCTGCTAAGAATAGTAATCAAGTCGCCAACTTCTTCTATAAAGTCACTCCTCAAAAAGTTCTGTGGCCTTCTAGACAAGTTGGCTCTGGGAGTTTTAAGCCATCTATTGTTGATCACCTTCTTCACCTTCTCAAAGTCTTTATCATACTCCTTTTTTGCTTCAACAAAGTCAATCTTCAACACTTTAGTAGTAGGAGGGCACATAAAAACTTTATCAAAGAACTCAAGGTTCAGTTGAATTACTACGTTGCCACTAGCATCTGACACAGCTCTGGTCTCTTTGTTGTAAAATTGACCACACTGGAGGATGAACTCTGTGTGATGTGCTGCCATAGGAAAAGAGGAGACCAGATGGATATTGCTCTCAATTATTCTATTCATTTTAGAGCTCAAATTTTTTGCCTTGGTTCTATCTATGAACTCAGACATATCTACATGCCCGATCTCTATATCTCTAATGTCATCGACATTAGAAGTGACCGAGGTGATTGGGAAAACAACATGATATTGGTACTTCATCATCTTTGACTTCTTTGAAGAAACTTCAGTCATTAGGATGAGCCTTGTGGAAAGTATGTTGATGAAAAAGGATCTTGAGGAGAAACTACGATAAGAGTCATGATCGTGCAATTAGGATAAATATTGACAATCTAGAAAAATTGCACGTTGAGTGATCATGACTAAGGAAATGCGCTTGAAAATGCTGAGGCGTGAGCAGGTCAAAAAGTGGAAGGAAAGGGGAATGGGTTTGAAAAATAGAAAAAATGAAAATTTCCCAGAGTTAGTAAAAACGGAGGCAAAGTATGCACGAGTGGCAAAAATTGCCGCCCTTGCATGTAAAAAACATGATTGTGCATAGGCAACAAAAATTGTTGCCTGTGCATGTCAGAGTAGAAAGAAGGATGCATTGGCGATGAATTTCACCACCCATGCATGTGGAAAAGTTATCATGTAAGGGAAACAACAATTACCGCCCTTACACATGGTGGGTAAAAGGTTTGTAAAGGCGGTGATTTTTGCTACCAATACACATGGTTGAATGGCCACATGTAAGGGTGATGAAAATTGCTGCCTTTACATGGGTTGGAATGACCGTGCATAAAAGGTCAAACTATGTTAGGGCAGAGATTTTTGCCACCCTCACATGGGGAAGGACACAAAGCAAGGATGTGTAAGGGCGATAGATTTCATTGCCCTCACACGAGTTGAATAGCCAACGGGATGAACAAAGAGGAGGGTCGAGGTGTGATAAAGATCAGTTCGTTGGTGGGGAAAAAGAGGTAGGGGAAGAAGAAAAGAAGAAAAAACTAAACCTAGAAGAAAAAGAAAGAAAAATAACATAAAAGGTGAAGAAAAACATAAATAAAACCAAATACAAAACCCTACTTGAAAAACAACATGAAACAATGCTCAAATTTGGCAAAAATGCGCTTCCTCTAGATCACTTGATCATCCAGGGGTAGGGAGGAGGAGAAGCAATGGAAGAATAGATTAGAAAGAGGAAGAAAAGAGATTATATAAGGGTGAAAATTACCCCCAACCACTTGATGCACTTGGCCATTAATGCTGTGTGTAAAAATTGAGACCGTGTAGTGGCGATAAAAATCACCACCTCTACATGGGAGATTGGAAGGAGATGTAGGGACAGTGAAAATCGCTGCTCTTGCATGGAATACAACAAAGATGTAAGGGCAACAATTTTTGCCTCTCTTGCATGATGGATGTAAGGGCAGTGAAAAATGTTGCCTTTGCATATGAAACACAAAACAACATGCAGTGGTGGCAAAAATTGCCGCCCCTACATGTGAACTAAAGAAAATGACTAACTTTGAGAAATAAAAAAATTGTCATTTAGCCACATCAAGATCGTAACGATTTTCACATTTTTTGGGAAAATGCAATAAGGGAACATACAAAATTCAAATGATGCCAGTTAAGAAAATACGAGAACAAAAAAAACTTGCCTCAAAAGATGAACTTAGATTGAAAAATATGAAAAGACAAGTTTTGTAGAGGTTATTCCAAAAATGAGCGTAGCTAATTTTGGGAACAACAATTGGCTCCTATTGGGGAACTTCTATTGATCAAACTGATCGATGGGAGTAGAAACCAGTCTCTAAATGCCTTCATCCAAGCCATTGGGCCACAGAGTCAAGCCACCCAAAAAAGAAAGGTGTCAAAAATAAAAATGAAAATCACAAAAACAAAACTAAAGATTATACAAATAAACATATGTATAGATGATCTGATCTGATACTTCAAGAATTGAAGTGCTTCAGATGCTACCCATTATGAAGCAAAGAAAAAGGCGTGCCATCTTGATACTTTAACATGAAATTATTTTCACCATTGAGCTAATGGATAGTAAAAGGGCCTCTCTAGAGGGAGTCAAATTTCCCATGCATTCCTTTTGGCTCTCTTCTTTTGTTCCATAAGAAGACTTGATATCTAATTTGGAAATCACAGTTTTTTACTTTTTGGTCGAAGAGCTTCTTCACCAGACTCTGATGCGCAGTAATTCAGTCCACCACCATAGTTCACTGCTCATCCAACTCAGTCAAGCACATGATCCTCTTATCGATGGAGCTTTCATATGTCTGATCTTTGATTGCCTTAGCCAATTTCAATGCTGGCAATTCCAGAGTGATTGGTATCTCAATATTGAGACCATAAAGAAGTTGGAAAGGTGACATACTAATTGCCCTCTTGGGTGTAATTATGTCTATCCATAAAGCATCAACTAATGCTTTGTGTCAAGTTTGTTAGTTGTCATCCATCAACTTTTTAATGATGGTCACCAACTTCTTGTTACTCGATTCTGCTTGGCCATTCCCTTGTGAGAAATAATCAAAAGTGTGGGAGATGGTAATCCCATAGTAAAAATAAAACTGATTAATCTCTTGAGAAGAGAAACAAGCTACGTTGTCTGTGACAATCTTGGTTGGGACCCCAATCTTGGAAATGATGTTCTCTTTAAGGAAATTGCACACTACTTCTAAAGTAGCATGCTTGATTGGAATAGCTTCCACCCACTTGGTGAAGTAATTTGTGGCTGTGAGGACATAATCATGTCTAGCACTTGAAGATGGGTTTACAACACCAATGAAATTGATTCTCTATTGCTGAAATGGCTCTTTTATGACCACTGGCTTGAGGGGCAGAGCATCTAACTTGGGTTTTCTAACAAATTATTGGCATAGCTCACATCTTTGTACCCATTTGTATGCATCCCAAAATAGAGTAGGCCAGTAATACATGGCTCGTAGAATCTTACGGGCAATTACAATAGTAAAAAAATGTCCTCCACAGGCCAGATTATGGAAAGACTTCAAAAGTTGGTTCTACTGCTTTTTATCCATGCAGTGAAGGAACACTCCATCAAAGTTCCTCTTATACAGGTCATTGTCCCAGAGGACAAAATTGACAGCTTTTAACTTGACAGTCTTTTTTTTATGAGATAGGTGAGCAGGACACTCACCATGAGTAAGGAAATGAGCAATATTTGAATACCACTCATTCGTAGTGGAGACAAAGAGGACTATTAGTGCGTCTTCAATTTCTTCTTCTCCATGTTTTGTTTCCTCTGGTTTATTGTCAGCAATCAATTGGCATAGGCCCTTTCCTCGCACTAGCTTCATTGGTTTGATAACTAGATCAAACTCTTGGGTTTTAGTAAACTAATTATCTCTTTTCATTTCAAACTCTTGCTGAGTTAATATGGATTTGACTGTGGTGTCAGGAACCAGGGCAGTAGTGTGTGAATTCAGGATGTAGAAGCGAAAATGCTTCATTACCTTTACCATTGCATAAACATGCTTCTCCATGTTTGAATACTTCAGTTCATGAGCTTTGAGAGGATAGCTCATGAAAGAAATAGGAGATTCCACACCTTCTTGGTTCTATTGAACTAAAATTGCTGAAAGTGTGTGCTCAGAAGCATAACTATATATTATGAAATCCTTGTTATAGTCTAGACAAACTAGAATTGGGGCGTGAGTAATAGCTGTCTTGATATCTCAAAATGCCAACTTGCCTTCTTCAATCTAGCTAAAGTGGCCTTTCCTTTCATCATGTTTACAATATGGTAAGTCTTCTCAACAAACGCAGGGATGAACCTTCATAAAAAATTCACTTTTTCAAAGAAAAAGTGAACTACAGTCTTACTTGTGGGTAAAGTAAGCTCTTGGATGGACTTGACCCTTTCTGAGTCAATCTTTATGC
This sequence comes from Torreya grandis, assembly GCA_037957365.1. Classification (NCBI taxonomy): domain Eukaryota; kingdom Viridiplantae; phylum Streptophyta; class Pinopsida; order Cupressales; family Taxaceae; genus Torreya; species Torreya grandis. Next base: position 1,158,310 of record JARHVA010003545.1, on the reverse strand, counting down.
CTTCTCGAGATACAATGTGTTTGAGAAGTTTCCCTTCTGTTACTCCAAAAATATACTTCTTGGGATTTAAAAAAATGCTATTCTAGCGGTAGTATTCCAACACTTATTGCAAATTGTGCATATGGTCAGAGCGATGCTTAGAAAAAACTATTAAATCATCTAGGTATACCATAATGAATTTACCCATTTCATCTTTGAAAACAAGGTCCATTACTCTTTGGAAGGTGGCACCAACATTTATCAGGCCAAAAGGCAATCTTCGATATGCAAAAGTGCCCCAAGACGTGGTGAAAGTAGTCTTATGCTGATCTGCTTCATTGACCTCTATTTGATTGTCGCAAAAATATCGTCTAGCATTGATAACATTTCTGAACTAGTCACTCTCTGAAAAACTTGGTCCATGATAGGCAAAGGGTAGTTATCTTTTAGAGAGGATTGATTCAAGTTTTTGAAATCGACACATATATGCATTTTTTTATTCTTTTTTCTCACAGAAACTATGTTAGCAATCTAAGTGGAATGATAGATTGGAAAAATAATTCTTGCATTCATCATTTTTTGGATCTTAGAAAGGATGGTACCTAATATTTTGGGATTGTATTGCCTTTATTTTTGCTTGTAAGACAATTACCCAACTTTAAGAGGAATTTTTTATTGAATTTCTTCAGGCTTGAGACATTTCAAATCATCATAAGAATATGCCAAAATATTAATGTAATGGTGAAGAAGAGCAGGGAATTTGAGCTTTTCATCAGAAATACAGTAATTTCTAATGTTGACCATTTTGGAATTCTCTTATGTACTTAAATTTATTTGATTGAACTCTTTGGAGGAATTTGAATCTACTTGTCGCTGCTTGACATATCTGTCCTGCTTATCAAATAATTTCTCGAGAGAAACCAAACCTTTTGGAGTTTTATTTCCCTTGAGCTGAAGGAGCTCTTCACCAGTTTGAGAATTTACTTTGGGAATTGATTTTCGAGGAGGGGATTTGCTTCTTTCAAAATAAAGATCTTCAAAGCTGTCTATCTTTTCCAAAAAAGTAATGATTTAACTATCATTATTAAACACTTAACAATGATTGACATTATCAGGTACACTTGGTCGAAAAACTAGCTCGAAAGTGTACTTATCTCCTTTGAAGTCTTTATGGGGAACCATGAGGGTTGTGGAGATAGCTAACAAATTTGCACGATCATTGCACTCTCTCAGCACAACAGAAATATTGAAAGCATCAAAAATTTCAATACAATCCCAAACAAAATTATGATAATGTCACAATCTTTCATCTTTTGTTTGGTATAGATTCCTTACCTGATAAACTGCCAGTTAAGCATCTCCAAGGGCATGATGAACCTTAATACCTTTAGCATGAGCAGCTTTCAATCCAAGCAGCAAAGACTCATACTCAGTAGTGTTATTGGTATTATTGAACTACAGTTTATACGAATAAGGAAAAATTTCTCCTTGAGGGGAGATCAAAACAATTCTAGCTCCAGAACTGGTAGAAGAGCAACTACCATCAAATTCTAAAATACAGACATTATCAAAATTTGATCCTTTCAAAAACTTCTCTTCATTATTCAAGAAAGATCCTTTGTTGTCTGAATTTTGTTTTGATAATTTTTTTGACTTTGCATCTAAATTTATTTAATTGTCATCAAACGGACTTTCATCTGATGAGATGAAAACATCTTCAGTAGTCAATAAATAATTACCCATTCTCAATGATTCAAATAAAATTTGAGCTTCAAGATCAGATGTTTGGGTGACTATATATTTTGACTCTTTCTTAGGGAGCAATTTTTTCATAACACTTCTAACAGGTATCCTTGCTTCAGATAGATCTATATTCAATTCTCTGCCTACATCCTTGCAAAAATTGTGTCCAAGCAGAATGCCATAAGAGGCTGGAACATCCGCCACGAAGACCATTATTTTGATTCTCTTCTCTAGAAAAGCCACAAACACAAATTGGGCATCTATGATCAAAATAATCTCTTGAAAGTCTTAGTCAGAATAAGACCAAGAGAATTTGCTACTTTAGCAAGCATAACGTTATCAGAAGCTCCAGAGTCTATTATGCAATTACTCAATTTATGACCATTTATCAATAAGAAAACATAGAAAAGTTCTATTTTCTCAGGGGCAACAAGAGGAGTAACAACAAGATTATTCTGGGTGGATTTGTTCTTGGAGGAATCATGAGTTGCCTTTGGAAAATCTTGTTCTACTGGAGCAGTTTTATTTTTTATGTATTCGACCAACCTATCAAACTGTTCAAGATTGGATCGCAAGTACTCGATCTCAGTCATTTGAATCTTGGTCTTTTTGGCATGATCAATTATATCAAATAATTGAAATGAGCTAGAGACAGAGGGAGGGATCCCATCATCCTGATCTTTAGTGGGTGTGGCATCGGTCTGAGAGATAGAAGTAGAAGGTACATGATGATTTGAGGTACTTACTTTCTTATTAGTCATCGAGTCTTTTGGTTGGAAAGGCAATGAAGTCCCTCATTTAGCAATAGAAACTACTAGCTGAGGTTCTTCTCCTACTTTTTTTATCAGCTTATTGAGCGAACTGGTTTTGGGACTTGGTAAAAATGGCGTAAGATCTGTCAAACACTTCTTCCTTGCTTCTAGCTCCATCCTGATAATCTAGGAAACCAATATTGGAGTCACCAGCTAATTATTCTTTTTATTTGGTAAAGAGATTAACATCATCTTCTTGGTCTAACTTGGGTTGGAATGAGAAATCTTGTTCAGTTTCAAGGTAACCAACTGCTGATTTAGCAGGTGCTGCTTCAATGGCGAGTTTCTCCGGTGGGGGAGGAAGGCGATTTGGTTGTCTTTGATTTCTGGCAGCATTATCTTGATATGACCAATTGGAAAATGTCCTTCTTAGCATATCTCGATAAGGGGGAGTAGACATACCTTGGGCCATTTGTCTCTTTAAGGCTAGTAGTTCATTTGTCAACTTTTACACCATAGGATCTGTGGTGCTCGTAGAAGAACTTTCAGTAGATGAAGAAAATTTATTTTTATTAGAATCTTTCTTAGTCTTACCTACCATAATAAGATCATCCTCAATCTCAGTAGCCAAATTTTGAGCTACAATGAGATCCATAGGACCAGCCTACCTCAATAAAAAACTTACTTCAGGAAGTTACGAGTTGATGAAAAAACACTTGAGGTTTTTCGGTGTAGGCTGAGCAATCATAGGAATTCGATTCTTTAGCTTATTGAATTTTTCTATGAAATCCCTCATAGGCTCATGAGGTTCTTTATTCATTTGTGTAAGCTGAGCCAACAAGGCATGTGCATCTTCAACGAGTTTGAACCTGGCCTCAAACTTGGCCTTGAACGTATTCCAATCAGTTATAGTTTAAGCTTGAAGGTGATAAAACTAGTCAGTGGCAGTGCCTTGTAAAGTTTCTACAAACAGTTTCACCACTATATCTTTGTATTCCACACCTATCACACCACATGCTATGGAGAAGGCAACAATATGCTCATCTGGATGAACCTTTCCATTGCCATAGAATTTGGGAAAATTCTTTTTTGAACTACGAGGTAGTTCGTATAAAGGTGGGGCTAGGTTGAGAGGACCAAAAGAGTTACCCCAAGGGCCTTGGACTGCCATGACATGTTGATTAAATTGAGGGATAAAAAATCTTGGTGGGGTAAGTACACACAAAACTCTACTAGTACTGAGATTAGAAGCTTCATTTGGTATTGGAGATCTGATGTTGGTAGGAGGGAAACTCCTGGTTCGCTGAAGGTGTGATGGTGGAGGATAAACCTCAAAATTAGTTCGTCGCACCAACTCGAATACATGATCAACAATACCTTGTGCTCTCTGAATTCATGTATACGGTGGACTTGCAAGAGTGTAAACTAAAAAAAGATTGGAAAGGCTTCAGTTTGAAGCTTGAGACTTCAAAGTACGTGTTCATTTCCAACGAAGTGTGGAGTTACCAGATTAGGAATAAGGCTGTTTAATGGAAATGGATATAAAATAGAAATGGATAAAGATATGAACTGCTTCAATCTAAAGTTTGAGGCTTCAAACTGCATGTAACATCCCCAGTAGAGTCATCAAAAGCATTTGGTGAATATTTTGTCGTCAAGCAGCCAATGGCAAAATGGGTATATCAACCACAGTACAAGGAGATCTATACGACAAAAAGTGTGGGTTTACCACATCCTAATGAGATAAATCTCTCTTCTCATCAAGGGGAGGTTCTTTATAAATTACTTATATGCTATATGTAGATATAAATAAGCAAAAAATAATATTCGGGGTAGGATAACACCATCCATGTCTCTTTTTTTAGAGATGATGTTTACAGAGCAAAAGAGAAATCCTGGCTGATGACTGAAAACATTCCTCTTCTTTCAGAAATGATGTTCAACAAATATCAAAAAAAATTCTTGGGTAGTAATTAGGTCTATGAGAAACCCATGAAAGCACAAAGTCTTTTGTTGCTTCCCTCACTGATTCGAAGCGTACGTAATAGTAGAGCGAAGTGGAGCTCAAAGTCTTCACCTAAAACTACAATAGATAAAAAGATCCCAAAGGATAAAAGCAGCTCGAAGTCTTTCTGATATCCTTCAAAATGTCTTCAGATAATTTCCACATGCACTTTGCTTATTTAATTAAATAAATGAGAGATTACTAGGAAAGAGAACACAAGAACGAGCTCCTAAGTAACACAAATTATTTAAATAAAAAGTCTAAAAATAACCTGCTTCTCATTCATTCAAGAAAATATGATTTACAAGATGAGATCAAAGTCTCAAGAAGTATCTCAATTTTGGTAGAGTTTTTGCTCTCAATTATGCAGAGATATTTACAAAAGAGGCTCCCCTTATATATAGAGAAAAACCTTCAAAATTGGAAAAAGACTTAAATATTAAAACCTAGTCAAAGATGAGTCTCTATTGACTTTGGGACTTTTCCATATTTTTACATGTAATTACATATAATAAAAGTACATGTGAAAATGTCCCAAGTCAATTACAAAGTACATGAGAGAAATAGAGAAGAAAAAATAGAAGAATAATTCAACTTTTGTCGCCAGCCTTCTTCAGATGAGCATTGTACATGGAGATGGATGCCTGTATTTTGATACTGTCTGGCATAATAGTGTTTTTGAAGATCATCTTAGCTATGACCATAGCATCTCTCACTATTGTGATTGACTTAGCATGACTGGTTAACTTGGTTCTCAAATTGTCCAGTGTTAACTGATTATCTAAGATATTATGCACTAAAGCCATTGAGAATGCTTTATCCTCAAATTCCTTTTAGATCATACTTTTGAACTCTTGAATCATTTTCTTTACTAAAATGAATTAGTTGTCTCACGAGGTGAGTCTGTAAGGCAACTCCTCCAATTTGTTCAACAGACTGGTGTTGCTTTCTTCACTGACATCTTTGGAAGATTCAAGGTCATTGATCAGTTCCTTAAGTACCCAGATCCTGTATATCAGTGATTCTTTAATTTCAATATAAGAATCTCTATTGGTAATGACACCGATTGATACTAGGATACATTTTTTTAGTGATTTCATCTCTATCCATTTGCTAAGATATATATTGGTGCTTTCAATATCTTGAGAAATAATATTGATAAGGTTTTCTAACTCTGTTCTCACTTTCTTCATTTTACCTGTCTTCTCAGCCACCTCTGTAAATAAGGAAATCCTCTGCGCATGCATCTTATCTAGGTAATCTTCAAGTACTTTTCCCTTTAGATAAGTCTTTTCTACTTTTTGGATTATAGGATCATCTACGGAGAAAGCTTCTGAAGTTGCTACTTCTGTAGCAAAAGTAAATCTTCTAATTACTGTGGTCAATTGTTCCACCTTTGCTTTGTAATGATCTTTCATTTCTCTCTCTCTGTCAAATTTCTAGACCATGATATCCATCATGAATTGAAAATCACTCTTGGGGACCTCGTGAGTTATTTTCTCTAACTCAACTTGAGAGATGGAGTAGCTGCTCATATCAAAATTCTCAAGAGTCACATTCTGTGGGGGTTTGGCTATCTCCAAAAATTTGTGCCCCTTATCTCTAATCATTTTCAAAAGGATTTTTGGCTTCTTGGGGGTCTTAGCTTTCATTGGTACTATCTTATTGAAGTCAAAGTCATCTGAAGAGATGGCTTGCCTTTTCCTTTTAGGTGTGAAAGTTGATAACCAAAGTGGAAGAGCAGAAGCACTTATAGTAGCAACAGTCCCTGTAGTTGGTGTCACTGGGGTAGCACCTACACTGGTGGTGGGAATAATAGGCGTAGTGGGTGTAGTAGGCATAGTATCAGGCAAAATTGCACCTACCACTGACTGGTCGAAGGTGGAACTATCTTTGATGTTGAAAGGAGATGACAGACTGGGGATGGATCCTGATGAACACAAAACATCTCTAGAAGCACCTTGAGGGTTGCCAAAAATAACTCTAAAAGGAGAGGTGGCTCCAGAAGAGGGAATACTAATGGGAGAAATGGAAGGAGTTAGAACAGGGGAGTGGGGTGGAAAAAAAAGAAATTCCTATGACTGGCTGTGCACCCTCTTGTGGAGATTGGGCTTCTATTCCCTGTTGGCTCGTTGGCCTATCATCTATTTCCATCTATTTTGTCGCTTGTTCTTAGGCACTTTGTTTCTTAGTCTCCATATCTATTGTATCTAGCTCTTTCTCTACAACTTTAGATTTATTTGATACAAAAATGATTCTAGGCTTGTGGGGCCTAGAAGGAGAAGGAATACCACTTTTATTCTTTGTCCTATTTTTTACTCTCCTCCTTGTCTCTTCTTGGAATTTGGCCTCTGATCCGGTGATGAATTATTTTAATGTGATCCCCTTATTTACAAACCAATCATTGGTGTTAGCTAATATTGGTTTGAATCTCATCCTCAAAGAGGTCAACTCTTTTTCAGACCATTGAATTAGAGGCAGAGGAGAGTTAGCGACTTGTTCAGTAAGATATCTACTATTAACCAGATCTCTATCATCTACTAGATTTGGAGGAATATCAACGAGCCCTAGATACTCTATTTGCTCAAGAGATAGCCTGTTGTAGTCTATTTTCTTAATATCTTCTACTGTCCTTAAATCTATCTAGATGTCTTTGATCATGGGTTCATGGAACTGAGTCTTCCTTCTGATCACGTCTTTGACACCTCTGTAATCAAAATTGGGCCTTCTTTTGAAATGCTTCATGGTGACAAGTTGGATTTTGGTCTCCATGGCCCTTGATTTTGTAGCCATCAATACCGAGTACCTATCAATTTCAATGGGGAACCTAAAACCTGGTCTCTTAAGTTCCATCTATTTATTGTGTACAATAATAATTTGTCTGCATAGCTCCATTATGATCAAATTATCAAAATGAAATCTAGGGAGCATATAGGGATAGCCTTGGAAAAAGCCAACCCACAGATAGCAAAAAAAAGGAAACTGTAAGAACATACCACTGAAGTCATTTACAACAGCCCAGGCTTCATCTGACACCCTCTTCTGTTCTAATTGGGGGTCAAAGAGACACAAAAATATCACAAAGAAAGTGTCATTTACCCTCTTAAAGTGATGGATTGATCCCTTTAATGTTAGCTAAGGGTAATATTGATATATAGGGGTGGTTTTTCTATCTCCTCTGATGTCAAACCTAGAAAAGTTCTCATTGAAGCTGTAATGTACACCAGGTACGAAGTCATATAGAACTTTGAGGTAGTAGACACCTTTGTTAATTGCTCATGCAGAGCATTGCTAATCTATTCACCCCAAAAAATGACTTGTTTCCCCTGGAGGATTATCTTGATGAAGGGATACATCCATTCATAAAATTGAGAAGAAGATGGTAAACCTCGTACTCTGCTAAGAAGAGTAATCAAGTTACCAACTTCTTCTATAAAGTCACTCCTCAAAAAGTTCTGTGGCCATCTTGACAAGTTGGCTCTAGGAGTTTTAAGCCATCTATTATTGATCACCTTCTTCACCTTCTCAGGGTCTTTATCATACTCCTATGCTTCAATGAAGTTGATCTTCAACACTTCAATAGCAGGAGGGCACATAAAAACTTTATCAATGAACTCAGGATCTAGTCGAATTACTATGTTTCCACTAGCATCTGACACAACTTTGGTCTCTTTGTTGTAGAATTGGGCGCACTAGAAGACAAAATCTGTGTGATGTGCTGCCACAAGAAAAGAGGAGACCAAATGGATATTGCTCTCAATTATCCTCTTCATTTTGAAGCTCAAATTTTTTGCCGTAGTTCCATCTATGAACTCGAACATATCTACGTGCCCGATCTCTGTATCTCTAATATCATCAACATTAGAAGTGACCGAGGTGATTGGAAAAACACCTTGATACTGGTACTTCATCATCTTTGACTTCTTTGGAAAAACTTCAATCATCAAGACAAGCCTTGTGGAAAGTATGTTGACGAAGAAGGATGTTGAGGAGAAATTGCGATAAGAGTCATGATCACGTAATTAGGAGAAATATTGACAATCTAGGAAAATTGCACATTGGGTGATCATGACCAGGGAAATGCACTTGAAAAGGCTGAGGCATGAGCAGGTCAAAAAGTGGAAGGAAAGGGGAGTGGGCTCAAAAAATGAGAAAAATGTAAATTTCTTAGAGTTAGTGAAAACAGAGGCAAGGTATGCACGGGTGGCAAAAATTGCTACCTTTGCATGTAAAGAGGATGACTGTGCATAGGTGGCGAAAATTGCCGCATGTGCATGTTAGGGTAGAAAGAAGGATTCATTGGTAGTGAATTTTTCCACCCATGCATGTGGAAAATTTATCATGTAAGGGTGGCAAAATTTTTTGCCCTTGTACATGGTAGGCAAAATGTCTGTAAAGGCAATGATTTTTACCGCCAATACACATGGTCGAATGGCCACATATAAGGGCAGTGAAAATTGCCACCTTTACATGGGTTGGAATGAACATGCATAAAAGGTCAAACTATGTTAGGGCGGTGATTTTCGCTTCCCTCACATGGGGAAGGATGTGAATTAAGGATTTGTAAGGGCAATAGATTTTGCCGCCCTCACATGGGTTGAACATCTAATAGGACGAAGGAAGAGGAGGGTCGAGGCGTGATAAAGATCAGTTTGTTGGTGGGGAAAAAGAGGTAGGGGAAGAAGAAAAGAATAAAAAACTAAAATTAGAAGAAAAAGAAAGAAAAACAACATAAAAGGTGAAGAAAAACATAAATAAAAACAAATATAAAACCCTACGTAAAAAACAACGTGAAACGAGGCTCGAATCTGGTAAAAATGCACTTATTCTAGCTCGCTTGATCATCCAAGGGCAGGGAGGAGGAGAAGTGATGGAAGAATGGATTATAAAGAGGAAGAAAAGAGATTAAATGGAGGCAAAAATTGAACCCAACCACTCAATGTGTGTGGCCATTAATTTCATGTGCGAAAATTAAGATTGTGTAGGGGCGGCAAAAATCGCTGCCTCTACATGAGAGGTTGGAAGGAGATGTAGGGGTGGCAAAAATTGCCACTCCTACATGGAATGCAATAAATATGCAAGGGCAACAAGTTTTGCTGCTCTTGCATGACAAATGCAAGGGTGGCAAAAAATGCTGCCTTTGCACAGGAAACACAAAACAACATGCAGTGGCGGCAAAAATTGTCGCCCCTACATGTGAACTAAAGAAAATGACTAACTCTGAGAAACAAAAAATTTGTCATCTAGCCACATCAAGACCATAATAATTTTCACATTTTTTGAGAAAATGCAACAAGGGAACATCACAAACTTCGAAAGATGCCTGTTGAGCAAACACGAGAATAAGAAAAACTTGCCTTGAAAGATTAACTTAGAATGAAAAACATAAAAAGGACAAGTTTTGTAGGGGTTGTTCCAAAAATGAGTGTAGCTGATTTTGGGAACAACAAGGTCTATGACAAAATAGTAACCTACAGGTAGTCTCCTTTCTGAGGGTAAACATAACTTCAGTCAACCTGCAATATTGTCTAATCAAATGCAATATGTATATTAGAAGGTTGGTAAAAGTTGTGAGTACCAATATGCATAATAACATCTCAATTATAATGACATACACCTCACTTGATGCTTAAATCAATAAAATAGTGCAAATAAAAGATTTAATAATGCAACCTACGATCAACATATAAAGCCTACACACAGTGAGTTACTCAGGAGTCTATCTTGAGGTTTTAAGGCATTTAGAGGTGCTAAAAGATTGATCTATTCCTAAAAATTTGTATAGAAGGTCTCCATGACCTATTCAAACACCTCATGTACTTGTTTTTTGTGAGGAAATAGGATAAGTTCCCTCTATTTTGTCTCAGATAGAGGGCACTCCCAGAGTGTTGAAATCCTATAGGTTTATCATGTAGGGTTAGAGGAATGACTTGAAAGGTATTGAAACCTTGAAATAAGGTGTATAAAGCTGAATTGAGCATGAACCAACATGAATGAATCCCCATAGGTTCTTCAAACTAAATAGGGTAGACCAAACCCATAGGTATGCAGATATAACTACTAGGTTTTGGTTAGGCTTAATGGCTAAGGGGGTTCTAATGTCACTTCTAACACTATAGGAGAATTACAAAGCATTTAAAAATGGACATGGGGAGATATAAGGTGTTTTAGAGCTTTTGGTTTGTAGAGGTAGACATGAGAAATCCATTTTTTGGCATAGGAGCCTAACATGGAATGCAAAACATGAAGGAAAGCTCAAGAAGCTAAATTTGAATTCTTTCACTTGTACAGACACTTAGCATGGGAGCTCAAGGATATAATTCAAGTTGGAGAGGTTCCCTAACAAGGATTTAGTGGTATTTTTTAGATTATTCAACATCAGGATTGTATGAACAATCTTTAAGAGCCAAATGAGAAGAAAGAAGAAGGAAAGGCATCTATGAGGGATAAAATGGATTAGGAGATGATTGGATCTTGTAGAGGACTCTCTAGGATTCCTTCTCATCAACCTGAGTTGTACCTTACTTGTACGAATAGGGTGAAAATGGATTTTTTGGATAGTTTTGTGTGTTGTGTAGGTATGGTATGGTTTCAAAAGATGAAAATCATTTTCTGAGAGAGTTTGGCACCTATCATAACTTTTAATGTCCATTTCATGCTTCATCTAAGCTCACAAGTGCCTCTTCTAACACCTTCATCTCAGTGAGTCCAATCTGGCATAATGAATAAGGAATAACTACCAAGTGAGAAGGTGAAAAATATAAGTGGGAGGCCTTTTATGGTCTACCTAATGTATCTAAGGGCATGAGGGCTCCTCAAAAGTGTCATAAACTCATTTGTATGGATTGGATTGAAAATTTGAAGATGACTTTGGTGCCAAGTGTAAGGGGTGAGTGAAAAAGGAGTGATTGTGACTTTAGGCAGTGAGAACACTTGGTCAAAAGAATTATAATGATTAGGGACACCTCTAATGCATGTTGGAGCTTGTTTATAACTACTCCCTCTCATTTCAAACATCTCATCTTTCCCTAGTCTACTGTGGAGCTTTCAAAGAAGGCTAAATGATGAAGACAGTCTTCTAAAAAAGTAATTAAGGAGTCCTATGCTAAGTTCAGGGAGTTTCATGCTTTGAGGGAAAATTTTCCAAGTAGACCTTGCATAGTTTTTATCATATGCATTTATCCTAAAAATTTAACTCATTTTCTCAACTTGACAAGTGGTTTAGTGACTCTTGGATTTCATTTTCTTCTCTTCTCTCTCAAATTCTATAAGTACTAGCCATTTTGGATCTTGTTGGTTAATACCACACCTAGTATGGTGAAGCTCTACTAGTTTGATGTCATATTTTGCCTTTAAATAATACAATAAATTTGGTTTTGAGTTCATAACCATCTTATTTAAGTGTGCAAAGTGATGAATGGTTAAGTCTAATGATTATATCCTTGCTTTTCCTTATCTTTTCATGTCTTGTCCAAGTTCTCATTCTAACAGGTTATATAGAGTGTAGTTAGTGTGTTAGGCTTCTTTAAAGTGTGCAAATTTCCTTTTATTTAGAAAAATGATCCAATTAGTCTCATGCATATCACCTCTATATTGAAACACTTATGTTAGAACACCTTAGGACTTTGAGGCTAGTTTGTAGATCTTGTTCTTAATGAAAGAAGTATGATAACATAGTGGATATCTTCATGGTGTATCAACCCATTAGATTATATTTATTTTATGAATACTTATATCCCTTTTCCCACAAGCAATAAGTAGTATAGGTGACAAGCACTTCAAGATAAATTTAGGGAGCTAGCCCTTAAAACTAGAGGTATACTTCTCCATAGGTAAACCCACATACCTAAAAGTATTCCAATGTTTCCCAAATATTAGATTAGGCTTGAAAAACCTCCCCTAGGGTGAAATATTTGGTGACAATAGTTTTGGAATGCTCAGTGGGACCCATTTTCCTCAAGACAACTTATCAAGGTGAATGTTGGTCTTGACAACATCAACTACAAATTGGTGTGCTACTCAACATTTGGTTACTCTATTCAAGGTAAAATCTAGTTATAGACCATTGTTATATCATATATTTGCTCTCATACTTCATGGTCCTTACTAGGTCATCATCTAGTAGAGTTCTCAATCCTATCAATCCACCTATGCAGCCTGAACTTCCTCTTGAATTTCAATACCCTCAACCTAATCTGCCCTTTGAAGACCAAGAAATTTTTTGATAGCTAAGAAAGTGAAGAAATTAAATAAATCCAATCCATCATGGATAGGCCACATGCCTTCCCTACCTTTAATATTGAAAATCCAATTCATATTGATTCATATGATGCCATTCCCCCTAATGATACAAAGAGTGTGCCCACATTCAATGGTGAAGGTCATGCCACACCTAGTGAACACATCAAGGATATCTCCAATTTTTGTAGTTTCCATAATGTCACTGAGGAGAATATTTCCATTAGCCTCCTTGCCATGCTCCTTAGAGGGAAAACACTTGATTAGTATAGGACTTTACCTGATGGATGCATCACATCATGGGATGACTTCAAAGTGTTGTTAACTTTAAAGTATTAAGGTGAAAGTGACCATACTTCTTTCATAAATCAACTCAATGTGATCAAAAGAACCCCCAAGGAAAAAATACATGACTTTAATGAGAGGTTTCAAAAAACTTGGTATAGGTTGTCTCCTCCCATGAGACCACCTTCTAGCTTTGTGTTTCCTACATATTTAAGAGCCATTGGTACTGATATTGACATCATGTTACAATCCATGGGTTGTTTCACTCTTCCCAAAGTATATGAACTTGCCATTAGAGCTGAGAATGGCTTTATTCAAGATGGAAACCTACCTCCTAAAGTGTCTATTCCATTTTTTCCTAATGTTCCTACTGCTGCTCCAAACATTGCTCGATTTCCTAATGCTAATGTCAAGCCTAAGACTGCTCCTAAGAAGGTAGAAGATGATCATGATTGAAGGGCAAGATTCCTAGTCTTAGAGGCTCAAACTAGGAAAGGTAATAAGCAACAAGGTGCCTATCAAAATCCTTATCCCTAGCACCAAAAATATGGGCAACAATATTGGAGAGGAAGAGGTCAAGGGAAACCTAACTTCAATAGGCTTACCAATGTGTACATTCCCAATTCTACATCCAACATAAGAGAGATGGTACCGATGCATAGAAACTTGGTGCAAGATGAAGATTAGAAACAAGGATAATTCATGGATGCCAATAAGGGTGGAAATTAAGCTCTAGTTACTCAAGGAAGAGTCACTCCTCTCTTATCAGCTGAAGATTAAATCATGATGCAAACAAGTGAAGTGGATAGCCTCAAGGAGAGATCTTCACCAACTTCCTGGTTGAGGACACTTTTGTGCTCAATCAAGGAAATTATATTATAGACAACACTAGGGCCAAGATAAAAACTTTAGGAGTTGATAATAATGTGCCTACAAGTTCATCCAATCCTCCTACAAGGCAATAAGGCATAGTTGCAAGCATGACAATCAAAAACACTCCTACACCTCCTCCAAATTAGAATGTTGGAAGGGCTGTTCAAAGTACTTTAACTCCTAAAGTTACAAGAACTTCCTTGCCTCCAAAGGCCTAAGAAAAAGTAGGTATTTCTACTCTAAATATTGTGGACTCATTGAATAATACCAAGACATCTATTTCCCTTTGGGATGTCCATATATCTGGCCAAAAAGGGCTCCTACAAAAATAGTTGTCAATTATCCCTAATAGTCCTTCACCTCCAATAAATAGTCATGGTCATGTAGCTCTTAAAAATTCCCCTAACAACATTATGGAACCATCTACCAAATATGATAAACCTCCACCATTTTACCTCATTCTCATAGTGCGTGATAAACTAATACACAATTGCATAGTTGATAGTGGTGCTTCTACATCAGTTATGCCCAAGGATGTAGCTGATAAGTTGGGCCTAAAATATGAACCCCATAGCAAAGGACTACTTTAATTAGATGGTAAACATACCAAAATAATATGGTTGATAAAAAACTTGAAGGTTTTCCTCCATTATTTTCCTAATTTTCCCATCCTTCAAGACATGGTTGTTGTTGACCTTCCCGCTCATTTTGCAATCTACCTTTCAAGAGATTTTACAACCAAAATAGGTGGATACATCTTAGCTAACTGGTCATTCTTGGCCTTTATGACAAAATATGGAACCAAGGTGACCATAATAACTTAGCCTCTTGGAAGGTTTCACATTGAGCCCTATGTTGAAACAAGTTCAAATTTGAATTGTGCAATCAATGAGGAAAAGGATCCTATTTGGATGATGGCACTTCTTCCAAGATTGAAGGAATTTATGATTTTTTTCTTAATGAATATGGTATCAAAACCTATGAGCATTAACCTTATGCTTTCATGGAGGAAACTGATTTAGGAATGTATTGTTTACATGAGGAAGGAATACCAATACCCCTACTTTCCAAAGAAGAAGGTGAAAATGATGAGCTGTGGAAAATGTTTTTTTATGGCTCAAGAAGTAAAATTGGTGTAAGATCTGGTGTTATGTTGGTTTCCCCATCTAAACAATATTACTATTATTCATATAGGTTCCACTTTAGTTTCACTTTTAATGTGGCTAAGTATGAAGGTTTGATTCATAGCCTTCAATGGGTAAGGAGAAAAGGAATAATTTTTTTACAAGTATATGGAGATAGTGAATTGGTTGTGCATCAAGTTAGGAATGTGATTACTACTAAGAAAAATTTGATAAAGTAATATAAGCATAGGGTATGGTATTTTCTTGAATACTTCAATGCATTCAACATACAATGAGTTCCAAGGGAGAAGAATAATCATGCTGATAGACTAGCTGCCATAGGAGCACAATTTGATACACTGACTTCCATAAAAGAGGAAGGGAAAAAATCTCACATCAAGATCATTGTCAAACCTTCCATACCTAATCCAAACCTAATAATGAGGTGTCTTGGAAAGTTTTTGATAGTGATAAACACATTGTATACTTCTTGCAAAATGAAACTGAGTTTTCCTCAAGAAATCAAAAAAGACTCTAAAAATAGTTTGATGATCAAATTGTGTAGCTAAGAACAAACAAGATACCTAAGGGCTTGGTGAAATTATAAAATATATTTAATTAATATGATAAAAATAATAAGGAAAAGGTGAGCATATCTACAAAATAAGAGAACTATGAAATGGTCTTGATTTTCAAAGACAAACTCCTCAAACTAGGCAAGGTATGTTCTACATTAGAGAAGCAAACATTCATTGATTTGTGTAGAGAGTTTCATGACATATTTTCTTGGAAGTATAAGGACCTAAAAAGGTTTGATCCTATCTTAACACATCATACCATTGAATCAAAACCTAGAGTTAAACTGGTTAGGCAAAAATAAAGACCCATCAACCCCAAGGTTGAACAACTCATGAGGATAGAGCTTACTAAACTCCTTGAATATGAAATAATCTTTCCTATCAAGAATTAAACATGGGTATATAACCTTATGCCTATTAGAATTAAGAATTTGGAGATAAGAATTTGTGTGGACTTTAGAGATCTTAATAGAGTGTCACTCAAATATCACTATCCTTTACCCTCCATGGAGCAAATTTTTTAAATTATTTCAGGTTCTCAATGTTTTTCTCTCATAGATGGATATTTTGATTATAATCAGATTCTAGTGAATTAAGATGATCAATTTAAGACAAAGTTAACTACAAAATGGGGGGAATTTTGATTATAGGAAGATGCCCTTTAGTTTGTCAAATGCTGGTGCCACCTTTCAAAGATTAATGAACATGGCTTTCAAAGGTTTAATCAATAAAATGTTGTTGGTTTATCTAGATGATATAACAATTTTATCTAAGGATGCTAATGAGTATATGACACACCTAAGGCAAGTGTTTGAAACATGTAGGCAATATGGAGTATCTCTCAACCCCCAAAAATGCATCTTTGTTGTCCATAAAGGTAAGCTCTTAGGACATATTATTTCCAAAGATGTTTTGACTATTGATATTGAAAGGATAGAGGCTATTTTAGGCAGATATTTTCCCTTGAATAATAATGGAATCCAAAGCTTCTTATGCAAGATAAATTTTGTAAGGAGGTTCATACCTAGTTTTACATCTGTGGTGAAACCTATCACAACCATGCTTAAGAAGAACCAAATCTTCACTTGGACTAAGGAAGGTAAGAGCATTTTTGAAGCCTTTAAGAAAGCAATTACACAAGCTCCCACTCTTGTGAACCCTACTTTTACTAAAGACTTCATGTTTTATTCATTTACTAACCTTAATACTATCTCAATTATGCTAATGCAAAATAATGAGGAAGATGTGGAACAACCAATTGCATTCTTTAGTCAAGGTTTGGAATATT
The DNA here is from genome assembly GCA_037957365.1 of Torreya grandis. NCBI lineage: Eukaryota > Viridiplantae > Streptophyta > Pinopsida > Cupressales > Taxaceae > Torreya > Torreya grandis. Next base: position 1,141,445 of record JARHVA010003545.1, on the reverse strand, counting down.
ATGAAGTCAAGTACACATTTATGGAGAAACAAGTCCTTGATATTGTAATAATATTAAAGAAGTTTAGGCATATGGTTTCAAACAATAGGATTCATATTATGGTCTCTCATCCCAGTACCAAGGAGTTTCTTTTGAGTAAGGACTTTAGTGAGAAGAGGGTAGGGTGGATTACTAAAGTAATGGAATATGATGTTGATATCAAAGTGACAAAGTTGATAAGGGGTAAATCCCTTTGTGAACATCTAGATTCATATCTCCATGAGTTAAAATAATAGGCTTCAGTCAATCATGATTGTTCCCAACCAGCTGGTTCCTTGCCTCTACAAAGTTGGACACAAGATGTTATCATATTTCTTCAAAGTGGTGAATATCCTAATGGCATGAGTAGATATAAAAGGAGGTAATTTAGATTGAAAGCTATTTCATATTGTCTCATAGATGGTGTGATTTTTAGAAGAATCACTAATGGTGTGTTATTGAGATGCATTGACAATGATCAGTTTGGAGTGTTTCTTGAAAATTTCTATGATGGAACAATAGGAGGTCATTTATGCCCAACAACCACAATTGTTAAGATCATGAGGGTAGGATATTTTTGGCCTAGCCTCTTAAAGGAATTTTATGCTTGGATGAGAAGGTGTGTGCAATGTGCTTTCTTTGTAGGAAAATAGAAGCTTGTAGCTCTCCCTTTGAGGCCTATCTAAATAGATCAACCTTTCATGCAATGGGGTCTTGATTTCATTGGTATGATAAACCCCTCATCAACTGTTGGTCACAAATGGATACTCACAACAACTAACTACTCCATAAGGTGGGTTGAGGTAGTGGCATTGAAGGAAGCTAATGGGAATGTTCTTTTAGAGTTACATGGAAGTATCATAATAAGGTTTGGCACTCCTACTATCATTTAAGATAATACACTTGCTTTCATTGGTGTTAGGATAGTTGATTAGGAAAATAATAATGGCATATACTTGAGAAATTCATGCAACTATTACCTTCAAGGTAATAGGTTGGTTGAATCCACTAATAATAATCTGATCAGAATCATTAAGAAAAATTTGAAGGATAATCAAAGGGATTGACACACTAAATTGAAGACAACCCTATGGGTTGATAAAATAACTCCCAAGAGATCAATAGGTAATTCTCATTTTATTCTTATTTATGGAAGAGAGGCTAGGCTATCTATATCCCAAGAGCTACCTACCTTAGAGTTGACACATCAACTAGAGTTTCTTGATAACACTCCAATGGAGGCGAGGTTGAAAAAATTAATGGAGTTGCAAGAGACTAGAGATAAGGCTCACCAGGCTATGAAACATCACCAAATACTAATGAAGAGGTCTTTTAACATGAAGGAAACTCCAAGAACATTCCAAGAAGGTGACATAATGTTAAAATGGGATGAATATAGAGTAAAACTAGGGAGACATACTGAATTTAGTGCCTTATGGAGTGGACCATCTATCATCATCAAGTGTAAACAAGAAAATCTTTCCAATTAGCAAGGATGAGTGGAGAGTAGATGCCTATCCCTGTGAATGGAATACATTTAAATCCCTGATATTAAGTAAATAAAGGTTAGTCTTGTAAATATTAGGTTAGGTGTGTGCTTTTGTTTTAGTTGTGTGTGTTATGTTTCATAAGTGTTTTAGTTGAACACAAGTTTGTTTCCTTGGTGTGTCTTGTTTTTTGTGTCCTTTCTTAATTTTTTGGTGTGGTGTCAAAGGCAAACTTAGTGTCGATCTATTTATATATAGCTAGCCTTTTGGCTTAAGGACCACAAACTTTGAATCTCAAAACACTGATTGGATTTTCTCAAGAGAATTAAAGAGAACCTTAGCACCCCTCTACCAAAATTCTACTACACCTAATCCACATCTATTATCATGAACCAAGAGGATCACTTGCACTTGTGGGAAGAATACATTATTCCTGCAAATTTGGTTCAAGGTAAGTATTATTCTCTTTATTTAATTTATTGTTTATATTCTTGTGATTTCTTGCTTATTCCACTCTTAGAATATAACATACATCCCTGTTTTCCCTATCATTATCCTCTATCACCTTGTAATTCCATATTTTAATTAGGAAACTTGAAATGTTGCACAAAGATGTTTGAATATGTTTTGAGACCTTGATTAAGGTCTTAGAATGTTTAGGGTGTCCTAAGAACCATGTTTGAAGCCAAAGGGAGTGGAAGGCAGGTTTGAAGAATACATACATATGTAGAAAGCAAGTTTAGGGATAAATTTCCTTAAAATCTCCATAAATAGAGCCCTGGGTACTTTTGATGCCATTATATAATAGGGTAGCATGAAGTCTAGATGAGTTCAGATGTTTCCATCATGAAGCCCTATGCTAGGGGAGATGACTTGATCAAAGGGAAGGATAATTTGGTTTCAATATGTGGTGATTAAGAAACCTCCAAATCATGAAATTATTTAGTACAACTTTTTAGTGTTTACTAAAATATTTTGAACCTCCAGGTGAGTCTACACTCCAAGATAACAACATACAAACATGTCTTCATGATAGATGACTCAATGGAGGGTGAGAGACACATTAGTGATTCAAAGAGATTGAATAAGGATTTAATTCCAAGATATCAACTTGCATCATCACCTATAGGTGCCTTGCTCTCAAAAGGCTTACCTACAGTTGACTATAGGTACCTACTTACAAATTCATATGCGAACCTTGATAAGTATACAAAACATGGATATCCATCAATGAGAATTTATCCTAAGACTCTAAAGACATGCATGAGGTTTAATATATATGTTAAGGATTGAAAAACACCTACATGACTCCCCTTTTTCTCCAAAATAGTCAACTATAGTTGACAGTGGCATGATAGTGATATATGAGCATAACCAGTCTTGAAGTTGGCCTCACATAAAGCATGGTGTGAACATTTGAAACTATTAGATGAACATAGAGTAACTCAATAAGGTCTTGTGATAATTATACAAGGTTTAGGATAAAATATCAATTTACAAGCAATCTCCTTTTTGAGGGTAAACATAGCTACAGCCAACCTGCAGTCTTGTCTAATCAAATGCAAGATGTATATTGAAAGGTTGGGTAAAAGTTGAGTACCAATATGTGTAAGAGAATATAAATAATAATGACATATGCATCACTTTATGATTAAATCAAGAAAATAATGCAAATAAAATCTCTAACAATGCAACCTACAGTCAACATAGAGAGCCTGCACACAGTGAGTTCCTCAAGAGTCTATCTTGATGTTTTAAGGCAATTGGAGGTGCTCAAATATTGATATAATATTGAAACTTTGTGTATAATGTCTACTTAAACTATTCAAAAACATATGTACTTGTTTTCCCTATGGAAATAGGGGAAGTTCCCTCTATTTTGTCTTCGATAGAGGGCACTCCCAAAGTGTTGAAATACTTTAGGTTTAGCAAGTAGGGTTAGAGGAATGACTTAAAATGTATTGAAACCTTGCAGGAAGGTTTAGAGAGATAAATTGAGTATGAACCAACATGAATGAATCCCCATAGGTGATTGAAACTAAATAGGGTGGCCCAAATCCATAGGTATGTAGACAGACCTACTAGGTCTTGGTTAGGCCTAATGGCTAAAGGGGTTCCAATGTCACTTATAACACTAAAAGAGAATTCAAAAGCATTTGAACATGGACATGGGGAGATATAAGGTGTGTTATAGCTTTTGGTTTGCAGAAGTAGACATGAGAAAGCCATTTTTTTGCCTAAGATCCTAATAGGTTATGCAAAATGTGAAGGAGAGCTCGAGAAGCTAACTTTGAATGTTTGCACTTATATGGACACTTAGAATGGGAGATAAAAGAGATAAGACATTTTGGAGAGGGTCAATATCAAGGATTTAGTGGCATTTTTTAGAATATTGAATGTCAAGATTGTATGAACAATCCTTAAGAGCTAAATCATCTCTAAACCCTCCAAAACCCTTAGTAATGACCTGATGAGAAGAATGAAGGAGAGGCATCCAAGAGGGATATAATGGATTGGGAGATGATTAGATATTGTAGAGGACTCTCCAAGATTACTTCCCATCAATTTGAGTTGTACCCTACTTATATGAATAGGGTGGAAAATGGATTTTTGTGATAGTTTTATGTGTTGTGCTAGTATGGAAGGGTTGAAAAAGATGAAAATAATTTTGGGAGAGAGATTTGGACCTATCCTAACTCATAATGTCCATTTCATTCTTCATCTAATATCACAAGTGCCTCTACTAACACCTTCATCTCAGCTAGTCCAAAATGGCATAGTGAACAAGGAATGACTACCAAGTGAGAAGGTGAAAACTCTAAGTGGGAGGCCTTTTTAAGTTATACCTAATGTATCCAAGGGAATGATGAATCTTTAAAAGTGTCCTAACTCCTTTGTATGGATTGGATTGGAAAATTGAAGACAACTTTGGTGCCAAGTGTGAGGAGTGAGTAAAAGAGGAGTGATTGTGACTACAAGAAATGAGAACACTTGGTCAGAAGAATCTTGATGATTAGGGACACCTCCAATTCATGTTGGAGATTTTTTATAACCCCTAACTCTTAGTTCAATCATCTCATCTATCCCTAGTCTATTGTGGAGCATTCAAAGAAGGCTAAATGATGAGGGTAGTTTTTTGAGCAAGCAATTGAAGAGTCCTATGCCAAGTTTAGGGAGTTTCATGCTTTGAGGGACACTTGTCCAAGTAGACATTGCATTACCTATCCCATATTAATTTTTACTAAAAATGTAACAACTTTTCTCAGCTTGACAAGTGGTTTAGTGACTCTTGGATTTCATTCTCTTCTCTCCTCTCTCAGATTTTATAAGTAATAGCCATTTTGTCTCTTGTTGGTTAATACCACACCTGGTATGGTAAAGCCCTGCTAGTTTGATGTCATATCTTGCCTTTAAATAATATAATAAATCTAGTTTTGAGTTCATAAACATCTTGTTTAAGTGTGCAGAGTGATGAATGGTTAAGTCTAGTGATTATATCCTTACTTTTCCTAGTCCTTTCATGTCTTGTGCAATAAGTTCTCATTCTAATAGGTCATATAGAGTGTAGTTAGTGTGTTAGGCTCACTTAAATTGTGAAAGTGTCCTTGGATTCAACAATCTCATCCCTGGTCTACTTACCTTGAGTAATCTCATGGATATCACCTCTATATTGAAACACTTATGTTAGAACATCTTGGAACTTTGAGGCTAGTTTGTAGATCTTGTTCTTAATGAAAGAAGTATGATAGAATAGTGGATATATTCATGGTGTATCACCACTTAGATTAGCTTTATTTTATGCATAATTCTATCCCTTTTCCCATAAGCAATATGTAGTATAGGTGACAAGCACTTAAAGACAAATTCAGGGAGCTAGCCCTTAAACCTAGATGTCTACTTCTCCTATAGGTAAACCCACATACCTTTAAGTATTCCAATGTTTCCCAAATATTATATTAGCTTGAAAAATCTCCTCTAAGGTGCAAGATTTGGTGACAACACCTACATATTCTATTAGCTCCTTGGCATCTATGTGTTAGTTCCATTTTGATGGATGACATATTCAATTACTCCTACATATAAATGTGTGTCACACTTCTACTTGAGTGTGATACAAACATATAGGGACACGTGAAATTACATATGTACTTACACATACCTTTATCCGTGATTATATATTACATAGGGTACTTGATATGCTATACACTTGACATTTGTTCTAACACATTGGATTCATGGGCTACTATGACATGTTTATGTTAGTTACTTATGATTTAGTTTATGCACTTCATTGAGTGTCTTGCCTTGCTATTGTTTATTATTTGAGCATTTGAATATGCTCCTTTGTTTTTGACCCTCATGCTTATGTGTAATTTGTTTGATATTTACATATGTAATCATTTATTGTATGGACATTTGAATATATCATCCTTACTTTTATGGACATTTGACTAAGTCATGTCCCTTTAATTATGAAATATTTAAACATGCCCCTTATTTGTGATCTCCTTAGACCATTGTATTTGAACTTATTTTTGAGTGCTCTTGTGTGTGTGTGTTTGATTTGCTTATTGATTTTGTATTTTTACTATCTAGACGTTACCATGATCCTTATCATGCATCTTAGGTCTTCATATGATCACATTGGTTCTACATGCTTCAATTTTGTATCTACCTAGTCATGTTCCTTCTATATACTACATGGTTACATTCATAGATTATACATTTATCTTATCCTTTTGAGGTGAGGTGACTATCGGTTCCTATCTTTCCATCACCTCAAAGGGTGGTATATTATTGAGGGTATGTTCTCCACACTTGGCATAATTTTTAGATTCAGTGGAACATGTTTTGGAAGCATGTGTAGACACTAAACTTTCATATGTTATATACAATTAATTTGGTGTCATAGGGCCCTTATTATTATGTTATTATCCTAAATATCCTTATCCTAAAGTTTACATTATTTACTGTTAGACACCCAATAATTTGTTTTTACAAATTAACAATTTACCTCCCCAACCACCTAAATCTATTTACAACCCATGAAATCTTAACCCTTTAACCAACTTACCCATGTATAACCCCATACTTAAAAACCTCATGCATATAATCTTAAAATTGCCTGCTGTTGGAATAAATCAATGTAGATGAAACAACTCCCCACTAAAAAGGGTTAATCATTGCCAATTCTCCCAATCGGTGTCGATCTATTTATATGCAGCTAGCCTTTTGGCTCAAGGGCCACAAACTTTGAATCTCAAAACATTGCTTGGATTTTCTCAAGAGAATTAAAGATAACCTTAGTACCACTCTATCAAAATTTTACTACATCTAATCCACATCTATTATCGTGAACTAGGAGGATCACTTGCACTTGTGGGAAGAATACATTATCCCTACAAATTTGGTTCTAGGTAAGTATTATTCTCTTTATTGAATTTATTATTTATATTATTGTGATTTATTTCTTATTCCACTCTTAGAATATATCATACATCCCTATTTTCCCTATCATTATCCTCTATCACCCTGTAATTCCCTATTTTTAATTAGGTGTAGTCTGAACAGAATCGATGTCAATTCATCTGAATTGGTATTGATTCTACAAGATCAACATTGATCCATTACACTTTGTTTTTAAAACCTAAGCCTTTTAAATCTTGAAACTCTTTCTTGAACCCATTTTAATTTAATGTTCTATATGTTTAAACATGACATTAATGTGTAGATGACTCTACCAAAAATTATGTATGATGTAATCAATGTTATCGATCTACCCATTGTATCTCAACCCTTTTTTGTCAACCAAAGTGACATAGCCTTCAAGTTATCACTTTGTGTCATTATTTACACTCTCTCAGTTGAATCCAATTCTGACCAACTAGATGTTATAAAAGAGGATGTGAACGCTGCTAAAACTTATTGCGATGAATACTTTTCTTACATTGATAGTTTAAACGAAGATTAATTCATGATCACTTTGTTATTGCATCCTATCACATCTTTATCTTTTATAATTTTAGTATTTATTTATCCACTTGATTGTGAAAATAATGTGTTGACATCCACTCGAGGAAGTTCATAGCTTACTAGGACATGTTCCTAACCAAACAACTCACTTATTTATCTATTAATCCATTTTGTCCAAGTTGTCTCCTTGTGTGTGGGTTATTATTCTAAGCCAAAAAGAAGTTCCCTCATTCACTGTATTCAAGTGGTGCACAACCATCTCCATATCTCTAGGCATTCTTCATAAACCATGTAATTTCATTAAGTTTTTAGTAAGTTAATTAAATTAAAATAAAAAATGAAAAACTACTATAACATTTTGGCACGCCTGGTGGGACCCCTAAGGTCTCATTTTTCTTATTATAATTCATTGTGAATTTATTCATTCATTTCTTTTTCTCTTGATTTTTATCTTCATTTAAAAGAAAAATCCAAAATAGTTTTTAATTTAATTTTTAAATGTTTAAAAAGAACTGCATCCATTCCTTGCTTACTTAGATAATTCACATATGACAATTTATGTAGATCAATTTGTCATAGCAATCACTTTCTTTTCACACACATACCAAACCACTTACACAATCAATTCATCAAACATTAACATCAGGGAACTGACTAGGATTTCATCACCTAGTGGTAACCTTCATCCCAACTATCCTACTTAGATTTCACCACCAAAGGGAAAACCAACTCAATACACTGACTGAGTATAAACTCTAGTTATTTGATATATACTAGCAAAGCACCTGACACCCTTATGCTACAGTAAGGGGGTAGGCCCCAATCCAAATCCATGTATCAATTCCAATACAAATATCTTTTGAGCCTAAACAAACTTGAAACCATCTCTAGATTACCATTTATTATAACCCTTGTTAACCTTTTTCCTTATCATACTTTAAAGTTATTTTATTAAAAATTAAAAATCTCTCTAGGTACATTTTGTAGTGTGTGTGCCTCTTTTCTACTAAAATGAAATAATTAAAAAAAGGAATTTTGTGTACTTTTTTTTGTCATTTCTTGATTTTTCTTCGTTGCTACATGGTTTTGATGTGATAGTAGTCATTAAAGCAAATGGAACCCCTAAATTCATCCTCATTCATGGAGAACTCCCTGAGTCCTCCTACCTCCCTTGAGTCCATGGGGGAAGGTATTCCCAAGTTTTATATTCAGGGAGATCCTAAATTTGCCACCATATTGGATAATAGTCCAATCATGCTTAACCATTACCTTAGCACTTGAGCTATTCACATTCCACTTTCCCCTCACACATAGTTTTTTAGGAATGATTTTGGCATGCTTATAGAGGAAAATGAAGGGTTCACTACCGCTATGGTGTCTTCCCCCAACAATCCTCCCCTAACAAGTTATGATACTAACACTATGCAACCTTTAAGTAATCCACCTCTGGTAACATCTAGTGGCCCATCCCCAACTAGTACCCAAGCTTAGAATATCACCACACCTTAACCTACATCTACTCTACCTCTTACCATGACACCTCAGAATGTATTTATCTCAATCCCAACAACTCTTCGACCCATCCAAACTAGCATACCATTAAATACCCAAACTCAACATTTTTAACAAGCTCCCATGACTCAACCTCCTCTGTAATATATCCCATTGACCACCTAATACATAGCTCCCTCACAAGCTCTTGGGTCCACATATATACCCTTGTAAACCCCACAGTATGTGGTAGCATCCCAACTAATTATGACCACTTCAGTTGGTTACCCTTTTCTATAGTCCTTTTCCACTTCATTTCCTACCTATCGACATCTACAACATAATGTCTTGGGGGTATTCATCAATATAATACCCAATTAGACCTTATGAATAGGATAGATAATTTGGAAGCTTCTACCTCAAGGCAAAAAATATGCTCATTTATGAGCAAATCTGTAATGAACCTATTAACCCAACTATCCCCATTAGACCATACCCTTCACATAAGGAGCTTGTAAAATTTATGAATTTTCAAAATGAGGATCTTTAACAACACATTCGAGCATTCAGACATGCTTGCTATTTTATAGCTTATGATGATGCTCTTCTTCTTAGAACCTTTCCCATGTCACTAGCTGGACCAGCTTTAGATTGGTACAATTCAATCCCTCAACATTCCCTATTCTCTTTTGGGTAGTTAGCCCAAATATTTTAGAGAACATTTCTATCAACATCACAAAAAAAGTAACCATCATCGACCTTTATGCCATCAGACAATTTGATGATAAATCTGTTGCTAATTTTGTGACTAGATGGAACAGTTTTATAAACCAACTCACCTTTTCCTTGCCTCAACCTAAACTAATTGAATTATTTATGAGATCATGTGTTAAACATATCCCATCAACATTATGGGTACAATCCTTCAAAGCTTTTGATGAGGCCTTTTTGATGGCCCGTAAACTAGAAATTCAAGATTTAGAAGAAGGGCAACTAAAGTTACATAGTAAAAATTTCAAACCTAATCCCTCTAAAATAAATAACAATAACAAGACCAAAGGCACTGCTAATTTTGTAGTCTTAAAACTAGTACCCTCATAAATAAAAAGCCAATCTAAACCTTCTACCTGTCAAGCATAATCCCAAAAACCACTAACATGTTTTCCTCCACGATAGTACACACCCTTAAGAGAGTCTTACACTTCTATCTTAGACAAGATTTTAAAGGCATCTATCATAAAAATTTCTCTAATTAGACCTCTTGATGACTCTTGCCTTAAGCCTAGTTGGTTCAAGGAAAATGACTTTTGTAACTACCACTGTGTAATAGGTCATTATGTCAATAGGTGTCATTATTTCAAGGGCTTAGTATAAAACCTTATTGATCAAGGGGAGATATAATTAGATAACCCTAATGCTCACCCTTATCAGTCTATAGACATGTTTAAGTAGTCATTCCCTAACCATGCTTCCATGTCTAATTTCATGTCTAATTTCATATAGGCTAATTCAAGATCTACTACAGACCATGAGACCCATGTGATCAGTATGGTACATGATCAACTTATGCCTTAAGAGGTTGGTAGTGATTCTATCCCTGATCTCCTTATAGGAGATGCCTTCAAACCATCTAGAATAAGTGAAGTCATCCCAAAGACTCACTGAATCTTTCTAGATCGCATTATTTGGGATCCACTTGAGGAAACATTATCTAAAAACATTTTATATGATCAACTAGAAACAAAGGAGGAGAGAGTTATTAAGGAGAATGCTTGTTTAGACATGCCAAAAAATACACCTCACTCTTTGTATCACCTCAACACTTGCATGTAGCATACCCATCCCCTCTAGTTTATTCCCCCTTGAGGAGACTATTACGTTGCCTCAAACGAACCTTGAGCCAGGTCCCCTAATAACTCAAGAAGAGATAAATCTTAGAGAAATTAAGGGGAAGGCTATACATATCAAAAAAAAATCTTAGGACATCACAAAGAAAATCCTTGCAATATCCTCCCATAAGGATTAAACTCCCTAAAGAGGATATCCTTGCTACCCCCAATCAGATTCGAAAAGGAAAAGCACCTCTGCCACCTATTCAAACAAAAGCATCTATATTGGGACCTCATCCTTTGACAAGAATAAAGGCAACTATTATAGAAATCTTTGCCAAAGAGAATTTACCATCATAAAGGGAATTTCCCACTGTGATAATTCCAATACATAACCCTTTAAACCCCTACTATCCACAAGGCCTGTTGTGCCCCTTTTTGGCTAAGTATGGATCCACACCAACTCAACAAACACCTCAATGTGAGGCAATAACTTATCATGATTGTTATTTTGGCACCTTTTACGCTAGTTGGAGGAATCTTCATAGATCTTACACCAACTGACAGGTGGTTAGTTAGCACCCAATTTTTAGGGCATCTTTATAAGTGGCTACATGTTGTGACTAAAGTGTAAAGAGTACAAGGTGATGGAGTCAACATAATTATTAACTAAGGCTCTATCTCAACACCTAGTGTGCACCCTCCAACCTAGCATAAAGATACTACTTAGTTCTATAAAGGAAAGCTTGAACCAATATGCAGGGGATGCGACTTTGAAATAGTGAAGCTCTGCATAATTGGTTTCAAACACAACAAAGCAACTGCCATTGAAACTTAGGACTAGCATGGGTGCCCTTAAAGCTCCCCATTGTAGTGTCTAAGCTTTCATGTGAACCTCTGAGCCTTTAGTGGCTTTAGATGAGCATTTACTCTATTTTACTTGTCATGTACTCTATTTATCTAAATAATGTTTAATGAAGAATGGCATTACACTTAAATGAGTATTGATCTAGTGTATATGGTTATGATAGTGTTAATTGATTGCACAATATTTGTAATAGTGGTAATTATTAGATTTAATAGATGAATTTTAAGTTCCAGCAAGCTTTCAATCTAGCTCATTAATGGCATCTCTGTGTAAGTGATGATGTCAACATATTGTAAAGAGATACTCTAAGTGTAGGAAGGACCCCATATTAACTTAGGATGAGCATGGGTGCCCTTAAAGCTCCCCATTGTAGTGTCCAAGCTTTCATGTGAACCTCTGAGCCTTTAGTGGCTTTAGATGAGCATTTACTCTATTTCACTTGTCATGTACTCTATTTATCTAAATAATGTTTAATGAAGAATGGCATTACACTTAAATGAGTATTGATCTAGTGTATATGGTTATGATAGTGTTCATTGATTGCACAATATTTGTAATAGTGGTAATTATTAGATTTAATAGATGAATTTTAAGTTCCAAAAAGCTTTCAATCTAGCTCATTAATGGCATCTCTGTGTAAGTGATGATGTCAACATATTGTAAAGAGATACTCTAAGTGTAGGAAGGACCCCATATTAACTTAGGACTAGCATGGGTGCTCTTGAAGCTCCCCATTGTAGTGTCCAAGCTTTCATGTGAACCTCTGAGCCTTTAGTGGCTTTAGATGAGCATTTACTCTATTTTACTTGTCATGTACTCTATTTATCTGAATAATGTTTAATGAAGAATGGAATTAAACTTAAATGAGTATTGATCTAGTGTATATGGTTATGATAGTGTTCATTGATTGCACAATATTTGTAATAGTGGTAATTATTAGATTTAATAGATGAATTTTAAGTTCCAGAAGGCTTTCAATCTAGCTCATTAATGGCATCTCTGTGTAAGTGATGATGTCAACATATTGTAAAGAGATACTCTAAGTGTAGGAAGCTGGATATGACTGATGTCAGTTGCTCTACAACTTAGCAACCTCTCAGCAACCTCCTCCATGTTTACATCAGTGAAGCTTTTAGCTCCACAACCTAACAATCTCCCACTTGGAGATAAACAACTGCACTGTACCTGTACCTGTACACCGTTTAATTTGTTTCCTGGCTTGTATTCCTCTTCAAGCTCAACCTTGAAGACCAACCACCACAAAACTTGTGGTGAACCTCCTGTCATCCAAGTAACCTGCCACATTTGCATCTACAAACCCATGTAGAAAAGAACTTGACCCTGCATAGCATGTTAACCTGCTGCTGGTCCATATCAGATACCTGAGAATCCATTGAATTGCCCTCTAGTGCTTCTTTCCCATATTGGCTCCAAACTTTCTGATAGCTCCCACTGCGTGGGCAACCCAAGTCCAGTACGCATGTACTTAACCTCATCATGTGAATTAGGACACTGTTCATAGTAATATCCAACCCATCGGCGTGCTAACTAGCTTCGCACAATCATCTGGAGACAAAATCAACCTGTGATCTTCCATGTCTCTAGAACACACTTATGCCAAAGAATTTTGCTCCTCCAAATTCTTCATGACATACCTTTGAACTAACTTTACCTTTAGCTCAAAAAATACCCTGTATGTGTGACCCTGCATACAAGCAAACACACAACATACAGTAATAGGATAATGTAGCTATCATCATCCACTTGGTAAAGAAACCACAGTAGTTAGAATGACATTGACTAAAGCCATGCTTTGTCATCCACCTGTCAAACCTGTACCACTGTCCTAGAGCTTCCTCAAGACCATATGACCTAGCCTTTCGTCTCACGTATCCATTCTCTCTATTCTTTAACCAAGGAATCCATTCATCTCTTAGTGCTTTCAACTGGCTGGCAACCCTACCAAATCTCCTATTTGGTTCTGCATCCTATTCATGCCATGCTCCCATTATTTCCTAGATCCTTCCTGCTCTGTAGTGAGCAACAAGTATAAAGAAGAGGAACAACGAATTTGAGGCTTACTTACCCTTTCAGTCCTCCATATGGGCATTTGAGACTCCTTGATAACTTGTTATCCACCTAAAATCCATTCCAGTGATTGACCTCAATCACCACACAGTCTGCATCTGACCGACATCCGTTCCATGCAACTATCCTTACTATCGATGCTAGTTTTCCTGACCGACATCATTGTCTACCTGTTGCCGATGTTGGTCCTCCTGATCGACGTCAGTCTTATTGTTGCCGACGTCAGTCCTCCTGACCGACGTCAATCTTACCCTGCCTGACACCACCAGCTCTAGTCTACACATGACCGACATCGGCACTTATCTGTTTGATGTCAGTTCCTCCTGACTGATGTCAGTACCTGTGTTCTCTTGTGAGTGATGACTTTTTACCTGTGAGCTCTCTATGGATCAAAACCTTGTCCAAATTGCTCTACTCAGAGTTACTCAGCCTTCTCCACTGATTTTTGTCCATCATCTCCTCCATAAACACCAAGGCTTTCCAATTCTTAAGTTTGTTAAAGACATCTGACTTCCTGTTAAGAACATGCATCTCCTTCTTGCTCATGTGACCAAGCCTACAAAGCCACGTCTTTGCAATAGAAGAAGAATTAGTAATATAAGTAGATAGATAAAGGATACCTACTTTCTTACCACCAGCTAATTCAAGTACATCCGCTGTGAGAGTTCTTGTGCATCTCTCATCACCCAACTTTCTTGAAGAAATTAGCCACATCTTCAAGACTGGGACCTGCATGACCTCCTTCAACACCCATGTGTTGGCCGCCTGCAATTTTAGCTTCACTTCCCCTTTGCCAATATTTTGACAAGGCACACCAGCCCCCAAATAAATCTTTCCAAAGTCTCCAAGGACCTTAACATGGAAAAATACTCTATTTCAGGCTACATGGAAAGAGGCAACATAATCTATAAAACAAGATTCTACTTTATCCAAGGAATATCCCAAAGCATCATGTGAAATAACACCTACAACATCTACTTCTTCAATTCCTTCATGCTGATCTCCAACCAACCAACAATCTTTCTTTACCTGCTCTTTCTTTTCATAACATAGTAATTGACCATTTGTGCTTTTCAATTCCTCCATTCTTAGTGTACTTTCTTCTGCCATTACTATACTCCCACTCAATCAAAAACCCCTAAGAGTGACCTGTAATCAAACAAACCTGCTCCCTGCAACCTTAGCTCTGATACCACTTTGTCAAGATCTGGAAGCACACAATTGATTACTTTTGTATTAGCAACTAAATGCAGAATTTAACCAGAAGTCACAAGTAACTAGAATTCAAAAATAACACAGAATATGAGAGATAATACCCAATTGTATTAATACTCTTCCATAAGGAAATACAATAAAGAAGATGCCACAATATTCTTCCTTACACACCTCTAGGGCTCCCACACCTCAAGGGCATAAATAGTAAATCTCTTCAAGAGCTCACTCTCTCAATTACGGTCCCAACACACAACTCAAACACAGAGTTGGTGTTCACCTCCAACCAGTCAGTATCACTATTACCAGTACCACTAGTCAGTATCACTACTGCCAGTACACAAGTACTCCATGTACTTCAAGTAGATCTTCCATGAGCTTGCAACAACTTGCAACTCAAATGATCTTACTTTGGAAGGATCTACCTTGCCTTCCTCTTTGCTCTCCAATCAAGTACACACCATACTCCAAGTAGATCCCACCTGATCTTGCTACCTATTGTGTTGTGATCTCTCTGATCTTGCTGCCACCTGTAAATCAACTTGGTTTTGCAACACCTGCAAACCTAGATAAAACACACACAAACACCTACAGATAAATGATCTTACTTACCATGTAGATCTCCAAACCTGGCCTTGCACACCTACTGACTGAGATCATACATACATGAAGAATCCTTCTAATTCTCCAAACCAGCACCCACACTTGGCACTATGGCACTAGGAAGAACACACCTTGCTCTCTTCACTCTGAAGGAGCTAATTTTTGCTCTCTTACTCTCTAGCACACTTTATAATACAGCCCATGAGTCTATTATATAGATCCCATGCAAACAATAATTAGACATCTAATTATAATAATTAGATCCATAGCTTCAAGTCTAAAATTGGCCTTTAAAATGCAAACAACTGGTTCGTTAACAAACTATTCATGCAATTGACAGTTTTGGAACCGCACAAGCGACTGACGTCAGTCCCTATCTGCCTGGAGGTGACCGACGTCGACCGATCCTGACCGACGTCAGTTGCTCTGCTCACTGGATATGACCGACGTCAGTTGATTAGACCAACATCGATTGCTCTGCAACTCAACAACCTCTCAGCAGCCTCCTCCATGTTTGCATCAGTGAAGCTTTTAGCTCCACAACCTAACACTTTAGTGGCTTTAGATGAGCATTTACTCTATTTTACTTGTCAGTACTCTATTTATCTGAATAATGTTTAATGAAGAATGGCATTACACTTAAATGAGTATTGATCTAGTGTATATGGTTATTATAGTGTTCATTGATTGCACAATATTTGTAATAGTGGTAATTATTAGATTTAATAGATGAATTTTAAGTTCCAGCAAGATTGCAATCTAGCTCATTAATGGCATCTCTGTGTAAGTGATGATGTCAACATATTGTAAAGAGATACTCTAAGTGTAGGAAGGACCCCATATTAAGTGATGATATTCGTACATAAGATACTAAGCCTAATCATGAATCTTTGATATAAAGTAATTACCTTGACCCATATTAGTTCTGAATGGTGCTAAAATTAGTAAGACAAAAGCTTACACCCTTGAGATCCTATAACCAAGCTAATATACATTTGCACTCCTATGACTAGAACAAGTTTCCCTAATAGGTTTTTGTACCTACAAATAGTCAGACTCCACCTAAAATGACTTGTGCTAATGAACATGCCAATGTCATTATTGTAATGACCAAGCCCCTTGAAGAATGATTTGCACCATAGCACAACTAGCCTAATGCAAGCCCCAATTCTTTCTCTATTATGTTCAAGTGAGCACATAAGGCTTGCACCGTCTATGAATTGATGTTGGTGCAGTTGAGTGATAAATTTTTAGTGATATAGGAGTATTCTAGGTTTATGCCTAGTTGTAATAAGTTTAGAGTTGACTTGGATAGCCAGATGAGCTCCTGACAAAGTAAATGACTTAACAACCAACTTTTCTACAACATTTTGGTTCTATTATCGGGACTCATGTTGAATTTTATTACTATAATAATACACTAGAATAATGCTTTGAATCTCCCTTAAGAATATCGAGTACTAGCTAAAATAAGTGGAAGATAGTTTTGTACTAAAGCATCTATCCTGTAAATAATAGAAGCTAAAGAAGTGGGTCAAAAATAACCTATATGATGCTCTATATGAGGTATTATTTTATGAATTACCTAAGCATGTATACCAATGGTTGGATGCTTATGTGACACACAAAATATGAAGCTATAAATAACACCTTGTGTGGATGAAGGAGTGCTTAGAAAAACTTGAGAACCTTGATGCCACTTGGACTAGAGCTATAGACAAATGGTGGAAAGGAGCATTGAATAGTTATATGCTTGAGTTCATAGTATCGACATACTCTTACCCTAAAGAAGCATAGTATCAATTCTTCTGTGAGCCTATAGGCATGTTTGTGAAATAATTTGACATATAGATTAAGAAACTAATGGTGGATTATGGATTTGAAACCATAAGAATGGAAGGCTAAAGTCCTTTTGCATGTGAGTAATGTAACAAGGAAGGAGGGGATGTGTAGGTGAAGTGAAATGGAAGGGGACAAGGAGATTGATACTTGAGAGCTTGTAAGACAAACTTCTAACAAGATGTTATCCCCAAAATTAGCTATGATTATTTTGGTGGACAACCCCTACAAAACTTGTCTGTTTCATAAGCATACTCTAAGTTCTTCATTCAAGACAAGTTTCTCTTGATCTTGAGTGTAGCTGATTAGCATCCTTGAAAATTTCACAACATTCCCTCATCATAATTTATTGAAAAATGTGAAACTCATTGTAGTCTTGATGCGATCAAAATGTCAGACTTCGATCAGTTTTAAGGAGTTACTTTTATTTTTTACATGCAAAGTCAGCATAAATTTCTGCTATTACATGTTGTTTTATGTTTCGTGTAAAGGTGGTGATTTTTTCCACACTTACATCCTTGATCTATTCCTATTCCATGTAAGAGTGGCAATTTTTTCCACCCTTGCATTTTCTAGACCTTTTGTGCAGGAGCAGAGATTTTTGTTGCCCTTGCATATTTTCACCTCTACATGCAAGAGCGGCAATTTTTTCCACCCTCACATGACCTCAATTTTTATGCGTGACATTTATGACCATGGGCATTGAGTGTTTGGCATTTGTTTTGAGCCATTTAAATGCCGATTTGTGTCTCATTTTGATTATTTTGAGTTGTCTGCTCCCCCTCCCTACGACCAATTGATAGTGCGAACGAGTGGGATTTTGATTTCTCTGGCTTCAAGCATAGGATTTCTATTTACTAGGTAGGTTTTGTGTTTTTCTCTCTTTGTTTCTAGGTTTTCATCTTTTTTGTTTGTTCTCTTTTCTTTTAAAGTTAGGTTTTCTCTTTTTCTTCTTTTGTCAGTTTTATCTTTCCTCTCTCCTCCTCCCTCTCTTCTCTAAGGATGCATTATAGGTGAAAGCCTAAAAAATACAAACTGTCAGATGAGTTTTTCATGTAAAGGTGGTGAAAATTGCTGCCCTTACACAATACTTTTCCATCTGTGTAAAGGTGGTGAAAATCACCGCCTTTATGTAAGTTTTTTTATGGTTTATGCAAGGGTGGTAATTTTTGCTGCCCCTATATAAACCCAACATGTAAAGGCAACAAAAATTGCTGCCTATGCATAAATGGACCTCCCTTTCAAATGCTAAGGTGGCAAAAATTTCCACCCATGTTGTTTTTCACTTCAATGTGCATCAGTGGCAATTTTTGCCACTAATACGACTTCCCCACCTATATGCAAGGGCGGTAATTTTTGCCGCCCCTACATATATTTTTTTAGTTCCTAACTTTGGGAAAATTTTGAATTTTAACTTTTTTGAGCCCACTTTCCTTTGGATTTTTGACCTGCTCAAACTTTAGCCCTTTCAAGCACATCCCCATGGTCGTGATCATCGACATGCAGTTTTTCTAGATTGCCAATATTTCCCTTGATTGCATGATCATGACTTTTGTTACAGTTTCTCTCGAAGATCCTTCTTCATATACTACCTTTTTACAAAATCTCTTCCAGATGATTGAGGTTTCTCTGAAAAAGTTGAAGATAATGAAGTACAAGTATCAAGGTGTTTTTCCAATCACCTTTGTTACTTCTAATGTCAATGATATTAGAGATACAGAGATCGGTCACGTGGATATGGCTGAGTTCATGAAAAGAACTAAATCAAGCAATCCCAGCCATGAAGTGAAGAAGATAATCAAAAGTAATATTCATTTGGGATCTTCTTTCCCTATATCAGCTCACAACACAGAGTTTGTTCTCTAATGCACTCAGTTCTACAATAAGGATACCAGGGCTGTGTCAGATGCTAGTGGTAATGTGGTGATTAGACTGGACCCTGAGTTCATTTATAAAGTGTTCATGTGTCATACTACCAAAGTATTAAAACTTTATTTCATTGAAGCACAAAGAGAATATGACAAAGATCCTAAAAGAGTGAAGAAAGTAATCAATAATAAAGAGCTCAAGACTCCAAGGGCAAATTTGTCAAGATGGCCACAGAGCTTTCTAAGAAGTGACTTTATCTAAGAAGTCAGTGACCTGATCACTCTTCTCAGCAGGGTAAGAGGCTTACCTACTTCCTCATAGTTTCATGAATGGATGTACCCCTTTATTAAGATAATCCTCCAAGGTAAACAAGTCATTTTTTGGGGAGAACAAATCAACAATGCTCTGCATGAGCAATTGATGAAGGTATCTACTACCTCTAAATTCTACATGACTTCATACCTGGTGTATATTATAGCTTCGATGAGAACCTTTTTAGGTTTAACATCACAAGGAGATAGGAGAGTAACCCTAGTGTATCAATATTACTCTCAGTTGATGTTGAAAATTTATATTCATCATTTCAGGAGTGTAAATGATGTTTTATTTGTAGTCTTTTTATGTTTATTTGATACTCAATTAGAACAAAAAAGAGTGTCAGATGAAGCCTGGACAATTGTGAATGGCTTTGGATGTATGTTCTTGTAATTTCTTTCTTTTTCATACCTACGGGTTGGTTTTTTCCAAGGTCATCCTTACATGCTTCCAAGATTCTCTTCAAATAAATTTATCTTGATGGAGCTATGCAAGCAAATAATTATCATTCATAGTAAGTAGATGGAACTTAAGAAACTTGGTTTCAGGTTCCCAATTGAAATTGACAGGTTTTCAGTGTTAACTGCTGAAAAAGCTAGAGTTATGGAAAGTGAAATACAGATCATAATTTTGAATCATTTCAAAAGGAGAGAATTTTGATTATAGGGACATAAAGGACATAATCAGGAGGAAAACCTAGGTTTATGAGGCTATAATCAAAGATGTTTGGGTAGACTTGAGGACAACAAAAGACCTCAGAAAAATGGATTACATTAGATTATCTCTTACGTAGATAGAATATCTGAGACTTGTTGATATCCTTGAGAGTTTAGAGGATGATAGAGATTTGATCAATAATAGATACCATGCTAAACAGGTCGCTAATGCCCCTCTTCCCCCAATCTAATGGTCACAAAAGGAGTTGACTTCCTTAAAGAAAAGATTCAAACTAATATTGGAAAACACCAATGATTGGTTAGCAAACAAGGGAATGACTCTGAAAGAGGTCATCACAGGATCAAAAGCTAAATTTCAAGAGAAAATAAGGAAAAGAGTGGAAAATAAGATGAAGAATAAGAGTGATGTTCCTTCTTCCTCTAGGCCACATAAGCCTAAGATCATCTTCGTGATGAAGAAGTCAAAAGTTATAGAAAAATAGCCAAAAACAATAGATAGAGAGGTTGAGAAGCAAATCACTAAAGAACCAGCAAGGGAATAAATGGAGACTGATGATAGGCCCGCAGATCAATAGGAAAAGGAAACTCTATCTCCATAAGAGAATGTGCAGCTAAAAATAGGAATTTCTTCTTTCCTGCCTAGCACACCTGTTGTAACTCCTTCACCTATTTCTCTAATTAGTGTTCCCTCTTCTAGAGCAGCCTCTCCTTCCAAAATGATTTTTGATGACCCTCAAGGCACTTTTGGATATATTATTCATTCTTTAGGGTCAATTCCCAGTTTGTCATCTCCATATTTTGATATCCAAGATAGTTCTACTCTCGATCACTCAGTAGAAGGTGCAGTTTTTATTGATACTCCACCTATTGTTTCCACTACTAGTGCAAGTGCGACTCTAGTAACCCCAACCATGGAGATTGATTATAATGTAAGTACTTCTATGCTCCCACCTTGGTTGTTAGCTTATACACCCAAAATGAAAAAATAGGCCATCTCTCCAGATGACTTTGATTTCAATAAAATGGTGCCAGTAAAAGTCAAGGTTCCCAAGAAGCCAAAGATTCTTTCAAATATGATTAGGGATAAGGGGCTTATTTTTTTGGAAATATCAAAACCTCCACAAGATGCAACTCATGAAAATTTTGATATAAGTGACTACTCTATCTCTTGAATTGAGTTAGGTAAGATAACTCATGAAAGTACTAAGAGTGATTGGCAATCAGCCATGGACATTTTGATTCAAAAATTTAACAGAGAGAAAGAGATGAAGGATCATTATAAAGCAATGGTGGAACAATTGACCACAGTGGTAAGGAGAATTACTTTCACTCTAGAAACTGTAACTCCAGAGGCTATTTCCATAGATGATCTCATGACTCAAAAAGTGAAAAAGACCTATCTTAAGGGAAAAGTACTTGAAGAGTACTTGGACAAGATGCATACACAAGGAATTTCCTTGCTCACAGAGTTATATGAGAAAATGGATAAAATGAGAAAAATAAAAGCAGAATTTGATGACCTTATTAATATTATTTCTCAAGATATTAAAATCATAAGAAAGTATCTTGATAAATGGATGGAGATGAAGAAGTTAAAAATGAACACTGTAATATCAATTGGCATCATTGCTGATAGATACTCTTACACTTAATCTAAAGAAGCATTGATATATAGGAGTTGAGTGCTTAAAGAATTGATCAGTGACCTCGAATCATCAAAGGACCTCAATGAACAAAGTGACATCAGTCTTTTACATAAATTGGATGAGCTGCCTTGCAAACTTACATCACAAGACAACCAATTCCTTTCAGCAGAAGAAATGATTCAAGAATTTGAAGGTATGTTCTGAATGGAATTTGAAGATAAGGCATTCTCAAAAGCCTCCATGGACAATATTTTGGATAATTAGTTAATTCTAGATAATCTAAAAACCAGGTTAACTAGTCATGCAAAATCAGTCATAGCAGTGAGAGATGCCATAGTTAGGGTAATGGTGATTTTTAAGAATACTGTTACTCTAGACAGTATCGAGATACAAGTAGCTATCACCATGTATGATGCTCACATGAAGAAAGATGGGGCTATGAATTGAATTAATTTTCCTTTGATTTAATTTCTATTTTTTCAAATGCACTTTTGTTACCACTTTGGACATTTACACATGTACTTTTGTCATGTGTAATTACATGTAAAAATATGGAAAGTCCAAAGTCAACAAATAATTCTATCTTTGACTAGGTCAACATATTTAAGTCTTTTTTAAATCCTCAAGTTCTCTGCCTATAAATAAAGAGAGCCTCTTTTGTAATATATCTTTTAGGTATTGGAAGTAAAAACTCTACCCAAATTGAGATGCCTTTTGAGACTTTGAGCTTAGATTGTAAATCATATATTTTCTTAAATGAATGAGAAAGCAAGTGACTTTTCAAACTTTGTATTGGAATAACTTGTGTTGTTTAGAAAATTATTCTTACGTCTTTTTCCTAATGCAATCTTATCTATTTGATTAAATAAGTAGAGTGAGTGAAAATAATCTGGAAGATGTTCTGAATATCGATTAGGGAGACTTTATGCTGCTATAAGTATCTTTAGTTTGTGTTTTAGTATGAAGGGTATTGGAGAGGCTTTGAACTACTTTTATCCTTTGTGCTCATATACTTTGTTGTAGTCTTTGGTGGAGACTTTGGGCTGACTTCATCCTACTATTACATACATTGTAAATCAGTAACAGAAGCAATGATAGGCTTTGTACTCTTGTAGGTTTCTTTTGGTTTCTACCCATATTAGGAAGTTTTCTTTTAATTTGTAAACATCATTTCTGAAATAAGAGAAATGGATGGTATTATCTCACCCTTGAGTTAATTTTTAGTTAGATTAGTTTATAATAATTTATAAGGAACCTCCCCTTGCTGAGAGGAGAGATTTATCTCATTATGTTGTGGCTGATATACCCATTTTGCCTTTGGTTAGTTGACAAAAAAATATTCACCCAACACAAGAGAAGGCACATGTTGATGGAAGATCTAGAGCCTAGAAGTGCCGAGAGAACCTGTAATGAGTGAGAAGGGCAAGGGGAAGGATCTCTTGAATTATAACAATGCAAGGAGAGGAACAATGAAGCCATAGATCAAGATCAATAATTGATAGGTGAAGAATGCATTGGGTCCCTACAAAATTTGACCATTTAAGATGCATTAGAAGTTCCTACCCATTTTAAACCTACAGTGCTAGCTCAAGTGCTAGATCTCCCACAAGAAGAAAGAAGAGTGATAACTGATCCTATTTCCCACATTAACTTTGATCATTTTTCAAACTTGGACTATAATTTTATGATTGAACAAGTTGTTCCTTATGAAGAGATAAGTGAGGATACCTCTAGACCTTTGGGTACTAGCTCGATAAAATAGAATGTAAGTGCAAGCATTCTAATTCAGCAAATGTTAGCTGTGTAGATTGGGTAACAACCCATAGAAAGTGGCCCAGTGCCACAAGTGAGTAGCATCATGTTATTGAATTCAATGACATTAACCACCATAACAGTGTCAAAACCCAACCCAATGACTAGAGGCATTAGAGGACCACCACCAAGACAAGTACCAGGTGAGCAAACATCATAAATGCCAATATCCCACCCATAATAAATATATTACAAAATGGTAATGCACTTGCTAGAATATTGTGGTATGGAAAATGCCTTAGAACATGTGTTAAAATGTGAGCTTCAATGGTGCACTCGGGGTATAACTCAGTCAGAGTGCAAGGCAACATAGTTCATGATAACTCTACTTGATCACACTTATACTTGGTATAGGAAACTTGATCCTAACTAGGATATGATTGATTATGACAAATTGAAAAAAGCATTTCAAAAGGAATTTGACATACCCAAGTTTGAATAACAGAACATCACCATGCTCAAAGAAATTAGCCAAGGGCTATCAAAGAGCATGCACTTATATGATTCTAGTTTTAAAACTCTTATTTCCAAGAATTACCCCTCCCAACATGCACAATGATTCATTGGAGGATTGTTAGTACCATTTAGAAGAGCACTTTATATGAAGACATTCATAGATCCTTGAGAAACACTTAAAGTTATGTTTAGAGTATATGCAGTCAAATGTGTCGACATTGAGATCAACCCATTCATGGAAATACAGATTGTATCTATGGCCAAGCAAATCCAAAAGCTGACTACTAGTTCATCTCAAGACACTCGAAGAAAATTATGGTGCATTAACTATGAGATGGAAGGCCATAATAGGAATAACTACCCTCAAAATAATGTGCGCACATTGCTTCAAAGCTATGAGGTTTATCATGAGGCACATGATGTTCATAACTTCCCATTATTGCAACATTCCAGTCAAGTTAACACAACCATATATTATTGGTTATACAATGCCTACACTCATATCATAGTTGATTGTTGTGTAATCAATGAGATGCACAAAAATATAGAGAGAGGTGAATGGTAAGTAACTGTAATAGATGAAGGGTAGTTAATCTAAGGAAATTAGGGCTATGGCCAATAAAATGTAGGTTATGAACAATATAATGTAGGTTATGGGATGAAAAGAGGTGCCAAAGGGTAGGGTGGAGGATGCAATGTGTTGGGGATCAACCAACAATGGATTACACTTGTGAAAGCAATAAACGCGGAAATAAATCAGATAGATAAGTAACTGAAATGATAAATAGCACAGAATAAGATATACAAGAAAACACCCTGAAAACTTGTATTAAAACTCTTTACAATAGGAATACAATGAAGAAACTTCGTTCTTCCACACCTCTCTCAGATGCACACAAGATCTCTCACTAGATCTCTATTCCTCAAGAGCTCTCTCTCAAGTACAATCAAATCCAACAACCTGGATTGATGCAACTCAGTACTGTCCTTCAAACATTCACAATGTTCTACTCTTACAGTTCTTCTCTTACCACTATGAGCTAAGAAGATCTATCCTAATATAGAATTAGGAGACTTGAGCATGCTCTTACAACAAACAGTTAAGCCTCTTCAACAAGGGCTCTAAAAATAGTAATGCTAATAATAGAGACGCAAGCTTGAGTCCACAACTCAAACTTATCATGCAAACACTTGCTTCTGTCCACATAAATCACTTTCTAGACACACAGGTAACCGACGTCGGTTACTGCCTGTTCGCCTGTGACCGTCACCGGCCGACCCTACCGCCGACGTCGGTGCCTCTGCAACTGCAACTGACCGACGTCGATCGCTCCTGACCGACGCCGGTGTCTGTGTAGACCCGAACCTGTTTAAGTCTGCTCCTTGGTGAAGCTTTTAGCTCCACACCCTAACAATCTCCCACTTGGAGATAAACCAGCTACACCAGTACCTGTACAACAACATCTTCTAGCTCCTCCATCTTCAACTCAATCATGAAGACCAATAGAAGTTGAATGAAGATTCAACTTCTCCTTAGTAATCGGCTTTGTTAGCATATCAGCAGGATTCTTGTTTGTATGGATTTTCTCCAGCTTCAACTCACCATCTTCCAATACCTGCCGTATGAAGTGGTACCTTAGCTGTATGTGCTTGGTTCTTGAGTGAAAAGCTGAGTTCTTAGCTAAATGGATTGCACTCTGACTGTCACTATACAATTTGCAACTCCCATGCTCCCTTCCAAGCTCTTCCATGAACCGTGTCATCCATATCATCTCCTTGCTAGCTTCTGTGGCTGCAATATACTCTGCTTCTGTAGTTGACAAGGCAACAACCTTCTGCAACTTAGATATCCAGCTAACCGCCATTCCACCTACAGTAAAAACATAACCTGTGGTGCTCCTCCTGCCATCCAAATCACCTGCCATATCTGAATCTACATAACCATGTAGAGAAGTATCTGAACCTCCATAGCACAAGTGCCTACTGCTGGTTCCTCTCAGATATCTAAGGATCCACTGAACTGCTTTTCAATGTTCCTTACCTAGATTGGCCATATACTTGCTTACCACTCCCACTGCTTGGGCAATATCCGGTCTAGTACACACCATTGCATACATCAAACTTCTTACTGCAGAAGAATATGGAACCTTACTCATGTACTCTACCTCTTCATGTGAATTAGGACATTGTTCTTTACTCAACTTAAAATGTCCAGCCAAAGGTGTGCTTACCGGTTTAACATCTTGCATATTGAACTGTTTCAACACCTTGTCCACATAATCCTCCTGAGACAATATCAACCTGTGATTTTTCCTGTCTCTCTTAATGCTCATGCCAAGGATTTTCTTTGCTGCTCCCAAATCCTTCATAGCAAACGTTTGAGCTAATTTCACCTTAAGCTCTGAGATATCCTGCATGTGAGACCCTGCAACTAGCATGTCATCTACATACAACAATAGAATAATATATCTACTGTTATCAAATCTCTTGAAATACACACAATGGTCTGATTGACACCTACTGTAGCCATGCTCAGTCATAAACTTGTCAAATTTTAAGTACCATTGCCTAGGAGCTTGCTTTAGGCCATACAAGCTTTTCTTGAACCTGCACACAAACTTCTCCTTACCCTTGACCTCGAATCCTTCTGGCTGTTCCATATAAATTTCCTCATCCAAATCTCCATGAAGAAATGCTGTCTTAACATCTAGCTGCTCAAGATGCAAATCCTCAAAAGCAACCAAAGACAATACAACCCTTATTGAAGTCATTTTAACAACTGGAGAAAAAATCTCACCAAAGTCAATACCTGGCTTTTGTGCAAATCCTTTCACTACCAATCTGGCCTTATATCTCATCTGTCCATCCTCACTTTCCTTTAACCTGTAGGTCCATCTGTTCTTCAGTGTTCTCTTACCAGCTGGCAATTCAACCAAATCCCATGTTTGGTTCTCTCTTAAGGACTCCATCTCCTCAACCATGCCACGCTCCCACTTACTCCTGGACTCCACCTGTAATGCTTCTTCAAAACTCTCTGGTTCTCCACCATCGGTTAACAATAAATAATATAAGGAAGGAGAATATCTAATTGGAGGCTTACTTACCCTTTCAGACCTCCTGATGGGTGTCTTGGACTCGTTCTCAACAATCTGTCCACCCAAATTTTCTGACAGTGACCGACCTCGGCCACCTGTAGACCTGTTACTAGCCGACGTCAGTTCTGCCTGACCGACCTCAGTGCTTGGTCTATCGACGTCAGTCTCTGTACGACCGACATCGGTTTTTGTACTGTCGACACCGGTTCCTAACCTGTCGACGTCGGTCTTTGTGTTTTCCTATAAGTGATTATTTCTTTTTCCCGCGAGCTCATTTTGGACCATAACTTCGTCCAATTCACTATTGCTCTGCCCAGATTGATCTAGCTTCCTTATCTGATCATTGTACATCACTCTTTCATTGAAAACAACATCGCGACTCCTGATTACCTTGTTAGTTCCTAGATTCCAAAATTTGAAACCAAAATCATCTGAGCCATAGCCAATAAATGTGTACCTCATAGACTTAGCATCAAGCTTCTTTATATTTTCCTTATCTATGTGCACAAAGGCTTCACAACCAAAAACTTTGAGATATGAGAGATCGACCTTTTTACCTGTCCATGCCTCTTCTGGAATTCCACTATCCAGAGCTGTAGAGGGTCCTCTGTTAATTAGGTACACTGCGGTGTCAACTGCTTCTGCCCAAAACTCTAAGGGCAACCCTGCATGCAATCTCATACATCTTGCACGCTCCATGATAGTTCTATTCATCCTTTCAGCAATACCATTCTGTTGAGGTGTCCTTGGAACCGTCCTTTGCCTTCAAATTCTGTGAGTGTAACAATACTAGTTAAACTTAAGACTGCAGAACTCATAGCCATTATCAGATCTCAAGCACTTTAATCTTCTGCCTGTTTCATTCTCAACCATAGCTTTCCAAATCTTAAAAGTCTCAAAAACATCAGATTTCTTTTTAATATAGTAGATCCATACCTTTCTTGTGGCGTCATCTATGAATGTAACATAGTACCGTGATCCGCCAATAGAGGCTACCTGAGCCGGTCCCCACACGTCTGTGTGAACAAGCTGCAACTTCTGCGTTTTCTTAGTAGACCCAGTCTTGAGAAAACTAACCCTTTTTTGTTTTCCAAATACACAATGCTCACAAAATTATAGATCCATACTTTTCAAATCTGAAAGCATACCTTTAGACTTAAGAATTGACATCCCCTTCTCACTCATGTGGCCAAGCCTTGAGTGCCACAATTTAGCATCCACATCTGAAGTAGATAAAATTGAAGGAGATTTGTTAGTAACACAATTACACAAATAGAGAGTACCTTCTCTCTTACCTCTGGCTATAACAAGTGCACCCTTGGTCACCTTCCAAGAATCTACTGTGAGAGTTACTGTACAACCCTCATCACCTAGCTTACCTGCGAAAATCAAATTTCTCTTCAGACTAGGAACATGCATCACATCTCTCAATACCCATGTGTTGCCATTCTGCATCTTCAGCTGCACTTTACCTTTGCCAATAATCTTACAAGGCTCATCATCCCCTAAGTACACTATTCCAAAATCTCCATGGATATAGTCACTGAAATATTCCCTGTTAGGAGTAGCATGAAAAGATGCACCAGAATCTAATACCTAAGACTCTATATTATTATGCAGAGAGAAAATTAAAGCATCCTGTGCAATACTTGCAATCTTGGCTTCTTCCTTTCCTTCGTGTTGATTGTCCTCCTTAGGCTTTGACCAATAATCTCTGCTTATGTGCCCCATCTTTCCACAATTCCAGCATTGTGGCTTCCTGCCATTTCTGGATTTAGATCTGCCTTTCCCCTTAGACTTGGATCTTGCTCTGCCTTTCTTATTCTTCTCTTTTTGCCTTCCCCTGCTCTCAAAACTTAAAGCGTTCCCGGATGCCTCTTCTATGCTTTTCCTGCGTATTTCCTCATTCAAGATAACACTAACAACATCCTCTACTTTCAAAATATTTGATGCAGATGCAGTATTACTTACTGCCATTACTAAGCCATGCCAGCTTTTAGGCAAAGAACATAATATTAAAAGAGCTTTTATCTCATCATCAAACACTATATTTACTGAGCTTAATTGATTCACAATACCATTGAAATCATTCAGATGAGTAGAAATAGATCCACCTTCATTCATATGCAAATTAAATAACTGCTTCATAAGATATACCTTATTTGAAGCTAAGGGTTTTTCATACATATTTGCTAACGTAGTCATCAACTCTACCGTTGTTTTTGCCTGTGACAAATTAGATATCACAGTGGAGGCCAGACTCAGTCTTATAGACCCCAGAGCCTTTCTGTCAAGAACTTCCCATTCTTCATCCTCCATGTCCTTGGGCTTCTTTGCAATCCCACCTAACGGTAAGTAAAGATCCTTCTGATACAGATAGTCCTCTATCTGCATTCTCCAATGTTGATAGTTCTTGCCATTGAACTTTTCCATTCTCAACTTACTTTCTTCTGCCATTGCTTCTCCCACTCAAACAGAAATCCCTGCAGAAACTCCTGTGAGAAACCTGTAATCCAAACACACTACACAGATCTAAACCACCTGTTAGTGAACTTGAGCTTTGATACCAAATATCAAGCTCTGAACCTGTAACCAAGGCTCTGATACCACTTGTTGGGGATCAACCAACAATGGATTACACTTGTGAAAGCAATAAACGCGGAAATAAATTAGATAGATAAGTAACTGAAATAATAAATAGCACAGAACAAGATATACAAGAAAACACCCTGAAAACTTGTATTAAAACTCTTTACAATAGGAATACAATGAAGAAACTTCATTCTTCCACACCTCTCTCAGATGCACACAAGATCTCTCACTAGATCTCTATTCCTCAAGAGCTCTCTCTCAAGTACAATCAAATCCAACAACCTGGATTGATGCAACTCAGTACTGTCCTTTAAACATTCACAATGTTCTACTCTTACAGTTCTTCTCTTACCACTATGAGCTAAGAAGATCTATCCTAATATAGAATTAGGAGACTTGAGCATGCTCTTACAACAAACAGTTAAGCCTCTTCAACAAGGGCTCTAAAAATAGTAATGCTAATAATAGAGACGCAAGCTTGAGTCCATAACTCAAACTTATCATGCAAACACTCGCTTCTGTCCACGGAAATCGCTTTTTGGACATACAGGTAACCGACGTCAGTTCCTGCCTATTCGCCTGTGACCGTCGCTGGCCGACCCTACCGTCGACGTCGGCACCTCTGTAACTGCAACTGACCGACGTCGGTCGCTCCTGACCGACGCCGGCGTCTGTGTAGACCCGAACCTGTTTAAGTCTGCTCCTTGGTGAAGCTTTTAGCTCCACACCCTAACACAATGGAGGAATATTCCCATTATGATCATGTTACAAGTGCAATTCTACCAAACACTATCAACACAATTGCCATACACATCCAATGTGTTGGTATTGTTGAGGAACACATAAGGTTGAGGAATGCCGCAAATTGTATAAAAAGTTAACCCAAGGCTAGCTCAATGCTGACAAAGGTGTAAGAATGATTTGATATGAGACAAAAGTGGAAAAATAGGTGTAGAGAGGATTATAAAGTAAGTTAGTCAAGCATTAGTCCATAAATGATGAAACATGCATAAAGAACTAACTAACCAAGCCTATCTATTCCTATGGACATTACAAAGGATAACAAGAAACAAATGAAAGAAAGCAACACCATATTAAGTTCTCAAATGGATTCAACGTACCCATGTGGCTCAAAATCATGTTCTCCCTTGATCAAGCATCCTTGTCTTTGTCAACAATGGTGGTAAGCTCCTCTAATGCCTCAAGAACACTCCATAAAACTTAGGTTCATGATTCCAAATCACTAAACTAGCCTATCAATGAAGCTTGCAAGCAAAATCTATGATCAAATTCAAAGCCTTGTGGAAATAATTTAACATTATAACTTTGTAATATTCAAGCTTTTTTATTCATGTCCATGGCCTCTCTATTTATATATTTTTGAGATTGGTCAGGATCAACCATGACTGTCCATCTCAAGATTGAGATGTGTGGCCATGGATAATCCTAATATTTAGAATTAAATTTCTAATTATCTTCATCATGACCTTGGAATAAGGGGCATTAAAGAGGCATGAGAGGCATTAACTAGGCATGGGTGACCCATAATCCTGATATTTGTGGCATTTATGGCCTAGGGATGTCTTCCCAAGAAATGATGTCACCTAATGATGCAGTTAATAGGAATCAATTTTCAAAAAAAAATTCAATAATTCTCATGGAAAATCCACTTAAGCTCTTTATTTGGATTAATCAGCCTTAAATAAGGTTAATCATTATTTGTGCAATTATTTGAAAAATTGGCCCTCAATTAATGAAAATGGTCAAAAAATCATATTACTGAGTTATAATTTAACTTTAGAAGGATTAGAAGGTGATGTTAGATACACCAGAACCATATTTCCATTTAAGATGTTTTTAACACAAAATAACAAAGGTACATGGCGTATACTAATGAATTTAGGAAAAAAGAGTGATCCATAGCACAAAAGGCAAAATCATCATTTTGACTTGAAATGAATTGATCAAAGTTAGCTAGCCCATAAATTACATTGCCCCATTTAGGGATACTTTAACCTAAATTGGCACTTGTAAATGACAAGTTCAAACCATTTAGCATATTTTATGTATTTTGACTTGAAATGTACATTTGAGGCAATTCGAGTAAGATTGACAATTTCAACAGAAATGGTGTTAGGAATTGGATGTCTAAATTTTGCCCCTAATTGAGAAGGCATAGTGGAACATTCAAGTGAAGCAATGTATTTTCAAAGAAAAGAGTTGTCAAGAAGAAATTGGAACAGACCCATGATGCCCCCTTGAAAGGACATACTAGGATGGAAGAAAAGGATGGACTCTCAAAAAGAGAGAGAAAGTGAGAGATTAACCCATGGAATAAATCACATCCAAACAGTTAATGCTTAAACATGTGATTACCATCAATGATCAAAATATAATGAGAGGTATAATAGGCCCCAGATATGAGGGTAATGGGAAAGATACAATCCATAAATGTAAGGGACATATTGTAAATGTACCTAATTTGAGAATACAAGCTACACGCTTAAGACATTGATCAATCTCGAGATAAGTTGCACACTAAAATATTTCCATTGTGGGTACTAGTGTGGACAACTTAGAATTAGAGAAAAAGAGAGAGTGTTCTACTTTAGGAAGGGAAGCACCGCTAAAATGGGGTCTCCAAAGAGAATATAATAAGAAGTACTCTAGTAGGGTAGATTTGATCATGATAAAATAGTTGTGCCCCAGTAGGGTGAATCTTGATCATTGATAAAGAATAAATAATGATTTTTACCCTATTGATCTGATTTTATTTAGATGTGGTTCAGATGTTGTGCCCCAGCATGGGCAATTGGCAAGCAAAATAGCTGAAAGATATAACTAAAAAGATAGGTTAAAGTGAGTGAGCACAAACATACATGTGATGGTGTAATGGCTTAGAAAGCCATATAAAATCAAGCATATGAGAATGGACAAAGTGATGAGAGATATGAAAAGAATAATGGAGATATCTAAGATGACCTTAATAGAAACTGAGCGCTGCATACATAGTTCCATGGACTTATGTTCCAACATGAACTTCAGGCCAATGTAGTTCACCCAAGTTTGGAAGAGAATGGATTAAGGAATGATGAAAAATGACCAAGAATTAATTAGACTCATAATGTATGTGAAGAGATGAATGTTTAAGCATAGACAAAGAAACCTAAAATGCATGCTACCTAAAAGCCTAATTCTATATCATGAGCCGAGGTTTTGCAAAGTGTTCTTGAGAATCGTTCATCAGAGCTGATGTTGACGTTAAGACATTGAGACCTAAGCATAAAGTTCTTTCTATAGCAAAAGAAATTAGGCATCATAAGTATGAATAACTTAGAATGACATAAGATTCCAATTGCACTGATCTAGTTCAAATGTAAATATCTATAACTAAGGATAATGGTAAAACAATGACCAAAACCAGAGTTACAACGATTTACATTTAAACAAAAAATAGAAGACAAAGAAAAAGACATACATAAATGAACCTAACTTGAAATCAAGATATGATCTTAAGTAGGAAAAAAATGTTTAAAAACAAAAGTTAAACACATCTTAATGACATGAGACCAAGATATGAATAATCAAGATCCATGTGGACCATCAAGGCATTCTTGAGCACAAAAGAGAAAAGAAAAATCAAATAAAAAACAAGACACCAAAAATAATAAAATAAAAAAAATGGTCCAAGAACAACATAATATCATAGGATTAAGATATAAATAATCAAGATCCATGCGAATCATCAAGACGTTTTGAAACACAAGAGAAAAAGCAAAAATAAACAAGGAAACACAAGATTGGAGACAATAAGTAATAAAAAGAGAAAAAGAGAAGAAATAAAAGGAGAGGTGTGAAATCACAACAAAACACCAATAAAACACAACAAAACACTAAGAAAACTCAAATAAACACACACAAACAAAAACCAAGTTAGTGTGGTTTAAAGACAAATGTTCAAGCATGTGCGGTAGAGGCATTACCTTTTACCACATCATAACAAAGAACAATGCCACAAAAATAATTCCATAATTAGAGAGGAACAATTATATAAAAAATGGTGGAAGAGTAGAAAAGGAAGGGGTTGGCTGAGCTGACTCTAGATGTATAAGATAAGTGGACACTGGCTACATAGTTCCATGGATGCATGTTATAATATGAACTTCAGGTCAAATGTAGTTCTCCCAAGAAATAGGATAGAATAAAAATGATGATCATACCAACATGATTTATAGAAGAAATGGAAGATATAACAAATAAAGGAGAATGGTCTGGCAAACAAGAAGATGATTAAATGAGAAAGAATGACCTTGCAAAATGGCAAGTGCATGGGATAAGATGAAATGAACTAGCATTTCTGTGCTTGCAAAATAACAAGAGCGTACCATGGTGAAACAAGAATATACAAATGTATATAAGTGTGAAATAATGTTTTTGTTGTTTTGTAGATCATGTCCTGATGTTTTTGGTATTTTAAAAGTATTTCTAATGTTTATGGGATAAAATATGCATATGGTGGGACCATCTAGTCGAGGAGATGCACGTCCTAAGAGTAGAGGTTCCAATAAGACAACTAAGCCAACTGTAATGGCCCATGATCACAAATAAATGAGGGTAAGGTTTTTGATAAAACAAGAAGGATCAACAAATTCTTGAACTAAGAAGATGTGGTTGTTCACCTATCTAAAGCTACACAAGACTATCCTGGCTAAACTACTTTGTAGAATTGCTGCTAAATATGTTCATGAGACATAATCAATATCATAATTAGTCAAGGGACAAAAAAGTGTTCAAGCTTATAACATGCCTTAATATAATAAAGAATACGCTTCTCAAAGAGAACAATCTAGAATGGGATAAATAATGTGTTCAGAGTGTCAAGGGTTCAAAGTCTTTATTGTCAGGAATCATGAAAAGTAGACCAGGGTAGTATAAAATGTGTTCAATGTAAGATAAAAGGGCGGGATAAAATTATGATAGCACAAGTTACCCCTAATTTAGGGGTATTATAGACAATGGTTCAAAGTTGTTCATGCATATAAATTCTTATAATGTATGATGTTCATGGGCTCTAAAAGTTCTTCACCATTAGGTTTAGCCAGTCGATATGCTCCTGATCCATAGTTCACTGTTACAATATACAGTCCTAACCAATTAGGCTAAAACATGCTTTTTTTTTTGGGTTTAGCATTAATGTTCTCTTTCAAAACTAAGTCACCAATCTCAAATTCTTGAGGGAGAATGCGTTTGTTGTAGTTTCTCCACAATCTATTCTGATAGGCCTACAAGTTTTCTAGGGTAGCCAAATGCTTTCCATCAAGAAGCTCTAGTTCATGTAGTCATGAGGCTTTATAGTATTCATTATCTTCAATGTACTCTAGTGATATTCTTAATGATGGGATCTTAATATCGATTGGGATGATAGCTTCTGTGCCAAAAATAGGGGAGTATGGAGTAGCTCTAATTAGGGTGCGATGATTGGTTCTATAAGCCCAAAGGGTAGAAAAGAGTTTCAAGTGCCAATTACGGCTAACATCATTGATAATATTTTTTAAGATGGATAGAATGGTTTTATTTGATGCCTCAACTTATCTATTGCCCTATAGGTTATATGGAGTGGATTTCTTATGCTTGATTTTGAATTTTACACAAAGAGATTTCACATCTTGGTTCACAAAGGATCTGCCATTATCAAATATAATATGGGTTAGGATGCCATATCTATAACTGATATGGTAATGAATGAATTTAGCTATTTATTTCTTAGTAACATAAGTGAGAGGAATGGCCTCAATCCACTTGGTAAAGTACTCAGTTGTAGTTAAAATGTGCTTATGACCTTCTAAGGATGTTGGGTTAATTTTCCTAATGAGATCAAGACCCCATGTTGAGAATGACCATGGTGTTGTAATTGGCTACAATGGTAAGGAAGGTGCATGTATCAAGTTTCCATGTTGCTAACAAGGAACACACTTCTTTACATAATTATAAGCATTTGTCTCCATTTTGGGCCAATAATAACCTATTTTGAGGAGTTTTTTTTCTAGGACTACACCATTGGTATGGGCCCCACACATTCCTTCATGAACCTCCATTAGTGCCAGTTTGGATTCCCCCAAAGATAAATAATAAAGAAGTGTTCCATCATAGCCTTTATGATAAAGCATGTTTCCAAGGAGGATATAACATGTTAAATGATGAAGGAATAGTTTTTGTTGGTTGTTGAAAAGGTTGGTGGGAAATACATGGTTATGGAAATAGTTATAAAAATCTTGGTACCATGGTAGCTCAGGTGAGGGATTAAGATTAGCAATGGTGCAAATCCTCTCTAAATCTAATAGAATATGTATCGCTTGAAGAAGATTTTCAATTAAGAATTGATACTCTTTAGCACTATAATGTATTTGGATCATGGAACCAATTGTTTTCATGGCATCGATAGATATATTGTTGACTCGTGAAACTTTCTCAAACTATAGAGATTTAAAATGTGTTTTTAGGTTATCAATAATTTGCTTGTAAGTAATAAGCTTGTCATCCTTTGTTTGATACTAGTCAGTTGTCTAATTTATGATTAACTATGAATCTCCATAGACCTTTAAGCTTTGAATATCCCACTATATGGCAAGATGGAGCCCTACAACCAATGCTTCATATTCAGCCATATTGTTTGTACATTGCAATTGTATATGGAATGCTTTAGGGGTCAAATCCCCCTGTGGCATGATCAACAATATGCCAGATCTAAACCCTTAG
Organism: Torreya grandis; assembly: GCA_037957365.1. NCBI lineage: Eukaryota > Viridiplantae > Streptophyta > Pinopsida > Cupressales > Taxaceae > Torreya > Torreya grandis. The sequence goes on along the minus strand of JARHVA010003545.1, from coordinate 1,104,819 downwards.
GATGTGAAGGATCCATCAAAATAGAGTGTCCACTATTCAAGTTCTTGTGATGCTTGTTTTATCATCATGATAGAATCATCTAGAAGGTCAAAGTTGAGAGGTTGAGTGGCCGTAATAGGAGCTTCTGCAAGTTGGTCGATAAGAACTTGTCCTTTGATTGCCTTTTGATTCTATTACTCAATATCAAACTCACTGAGAAGCATAATCCATTTATCCATGTGTCCTTGAAGAGCTACTTTAGATAAGAGGAACTTGAAAGGATCTACCTTGGCAATAACAATAGTTTTGCTAATTAGCATATAATAGTGCAATTTTTGAGTGGTGAACACCACATCTAAACATGCCTTCTCAATATACATATAATTATGTTCATAGGCTACAAATGTGCAGTTTAAATAATAAACAAGGTGTTCCTTACCATGATCATCATGCTGAGCCAAAAGTGCCCCCAGTGCATGTTATGTGGCTAATATATAAAGAAGCAGTGGCTTTCCTTGTGTCAGAGGTCGTACGACTAGTGGATTAGCCAAGTATGTTTTAAGCTTTGTAAATTCTATCTGAAAATCTTCATCCCACTGAAATGTTAGTCCTTTCTTTAAGAGGTGGGTAAATGGGTGGCACTTATTTGCCAATTAAGAAATGAACCTACATATAGATTGGATCTTTCCTTGTAGACCTCACAACTATTTAAGATTGTTTGGTGGAGGCATTTCCATAATAGCATTGACCTTTGCCAAGTTAACTTCATTCCCTTATTGTGATACAATGAACCCTAACAATTTTCTTGATGTGACTCTAAAGACATATTTCTTAGGATTCAAGCAAACTTTATATGCATGAAGCCTCTCAAATATTCTTCATAGAACGTCAGGGTGTCCCACTCTTGTTCTTGATTTTGCTAGTATATCATCAAAATAGTCCTCAATAATATAATGCATCATGTCATGGAAAATGATAGTCATTGTATGTTGATATGTGGCTCCAACATTCTTCAAGCCAAATGGCATGACTTGGTAATAGAATGTCCCCCATGGAATGATGAACGTGGTCTTATGCTGATCCTCAGGGGATATCTTGATCTAATTGTAACTAGAAAATCCATACATTAAGGATAGCATCTTGTACCTAGTAGTTGAGTTGATAATCATGTTGATGTTGGGCAGAGAAAAATCATCTTTGGGGCATGCTTTGTTGATATCACAAAAATCAGCACAAAAATGTATGCTTGGGGTATTTTTACTCACTGGTACTATGTTAGAAATCCACTCAGAGTAGTCTAGTGGTCTAATAAAATTGGCTCCTAACAACTTTTCCAACTCGGCCTTAACCAAAAGGGTGATGCATGGATGCATCTTTCTCAACTTTTGCTTGACTAGTTTAGCATCAGGGTCAACAACAAGATGATGCACAACTAAATTTGGGTCCAATCTTGGCATGTCGGAGTATGTCCATGCAAAGATGTCTATATAATACTTAAGAATGGATATAATATGTTCACGTTCTACTTTAGTAAGGGAAGATCCAAGATAAATAATTTTGGGATCCTCATGGGCTCTTAAATTCACTTCTGTTGTGCTCTCCGTAAGGAGTATGGAGCCATCTTCTAGAATTATAGGCAATGTATGGTCATGATCATCTTCCTTTGCTATATCTTCTTGTTATTCCTCCCAAAGATCTAGATAATATGAAGAATCAGAATTTGCCTTCTCAAGTAAAGGCTAATTGGCAAAAACCTTTAGAAACTCAAGATCAAGATGCTTAAATAGTTGATGTTGTTTTAAAGAGATGCTTGTACTAGCTATGGAACTTGGGCTAGATGGACTTTCTAAGTCCTGAGGGGATGAGTAAACTGTCCTACTTGGGAGTGCCTGAAACATGTTTTCACTCAAAGGCTTATCTTTTTCTTTACTTTTTACCTAATCAACAAGTGCCTCAATAAGGTTTTCCCCTAAATATCTCTATGTTTGTTCTTTATTTGACCAAGAAATTTTTCCTACTCTCCAAAGTAGGTAGAAGAATTCAATGAAAAATCAAAACCCTACTTATGATCACCAATGGGGAATGCATCTGGTAGGCCCATGTATTCTACAATTGGCTCTTCATTTTGAAACTCATTGAGGCATATGATTGAATTTTGTTGATCCCAATCTATGAGTTCAGGGTGGCAAGGCATGTATTACAATGAGAGTTTGATTTAGGACGTGAAGCTCCAATGGTAAAGATATAATGTCCTACTTTAGGAAGGGAAGCACCACTAGGATGGATTTTTGCTTCAGGACGAGAATCTCCAATGGTAAAGATATAATGTCCTACTTTAGGAAGGGAAGGACCACTACAATAGGTGTTTGCTTTATGATAAGAAACCTCAATAGGCATTATGGTTAATATACCATTTGAATCAAACAAATCTGAGTTAGCAATCTCATCAAAAAGGCTATAATGGGACATTGTGTTATTATTAGGATTCTTGTTACTAGTCACTTCAGAAGAGTTACTATCAAATTTCATGAGGTCATCCTCTGGTGGTTTAAATCTAAGACCATGATTCCAATTAACAACTCCAACTGATAAGGGTTCTAATATTCCTTGTGCCTATGGGCCAAGGCTTTTCCCTGTATAGTCAAGATGATCTATTATCTTGTTAGGGATAGGATACTTTGGATTCTAAAAACAATCAGTAAGGCCTTCAAAATATAACCAATCTCCTTTGGTAAAAGCCTATCTATCTTTCTTTAGTGTAATTATAGGTATAAAAACCATAGGAAGTTTTGGTTGTTTCTTCTTTGGTTGCCAAATTTGATCAGGTCTGTTAGCCATTTGGGAATTTTTAGGCTTAACAAATGTTTTAGGGGATTTTAGTACTTTTACAACATGGAGGACATCCTTCAGATGGTATGTGGAAATGCCTACATCTTTAATAATAACTTTCTTAACCAGAGCTGCAATAAATGGATCAGTTGAAGTGGAGGTTAGATCACTAGGATCTATATAATTAGATGGAGATGGATGAGAAATGATGGCTTTGTTCTTCTTTGTAATAAATTCAGAACCTGGGCAATAGTTATAATTACAAAATTTTGATTCAAGATGTTTGTAGTATTGATATGGCTATTGATTAGTGGGAAAATTAACCTCGATCCCATCATGGGGAAACTTAAGGCATTGGTGAAGAGTAGATGGAACTACTTGTACTTCATGGATCTAGGGATGACCAAGAAGTATGTTATAAGGAAGCTCAATATCCATAATATGGAATAATGTGTGATGAGAAATAGACCCAACCATGAATGGCAACTAAATTTTACCTAATGATTCCCTCTCGACATTATCACAAGCCTTGATTGTAATAGTTTTTGGCTGAATGTCTTTATCGATGTAGCCCAATCATCATACCAATTTAAGAGATATTATGTTCAACCCTGAACCATTATCTATAAGAATCTGCTGGATCTTATGATCCATAATGATTATCTCAATGTATAGTGGGTTATTATGGTTTGGGATGAGGGTAGACATGTCTTTTTGATAGAATGTGATTTATCAAATTGAAGACAAGTGTCCAACTATGTTCTATAACTGATCAAGGTTTATATCATTAGACACAATAGACTCTTGCAAAAGTTTGTTAAAGATGGTTCTATGGACATCAAATATCTACAAGAGTTCTAATATGGAAATTTATGTAGGGGTTTAATCTAATTGATCCATTACACTATAAGGCCTTTTAACTATGGATTGAACTAGTTTAGTCTTTGTTGGGATAGTATTCAGCTTTGGAACCATTGGCACAATGTTCTCATTGGGTTTATGGAAAGAAGTGGGTGAAGGGCCCTGAATGGTAACTCATGGGTGTCTATTTACAACTGCACAACCTAAAGGTGGTAAGGAGTTATTATAATTAGAAGAGGGAGACAAAGGGCCTTGGATGGTGACTCGTGAGTGATTAACTGTATTGTGACAATTTTGGGTTAGCAAGGAGCCTTTATAATAAGAAGAAAGGTACTATTGTTCAGAATTAGTAACCCGTGAAAATGGAGTAACAACATGATGATTCAAACTTGACATGGTATTACTAGGGGGAGAGGGTGCTAACTCTATAATGATGGGTCTCGTGTTATGAGGAACATGAGATTTTTCACATAGTTTTACAGTAATAATGGCAATGTGGGTTGTAAAAATGCATCCCACATTATTATTATAGTCATAAGGTACATATTATAAGCCATATTATTAGTGTAGGCATTATGATCTTGATTATGCTCATTATGATTATGACGTTGTTCATTTTGATTCTACCTCTATCCTTAATTGTGACCATCTTAGTTGTTTCTTAGTGGTGGTGGATCATGTCAAGGAAAGGGGTCTTTGTAGATTCCCATATCCTGATTTGTGTCCAGATTAGGGGCCAACTTAATTTCTAGTTCACCACTTTCAATAAAGTCTTCAATAATATGTCACAATTGAATGCAATGATATGCACCATGACTAATAACATGATGAAAGTTACACCATTTGTTCTCTTTGTACCAATCAAGTTATGGATGATCTTGAGGAAATGTCCTTGATACTAGCCATATAATTAAGTTAGCTATAATGAACTTTTGTAACACTATTTCAATCAATTCTCCTAACTTGCTAAAGACTCTAAAATTGTTATGAAATGTCCTCCATGGAGGTTGTATCTGCAAAGTAGGCAGTGGATTTGGGGGAGTTAATTATACATTTAAAGGAGGCATAACTTGTACCATTTATACACATTTTGTTTTAGTCACCCCATTTCCCACCATGTTCTTATATTTGCTAAAGCTTGTAGGCTTATCCTACATAACTATTTGAGTCGATGATTTAGTTTGATTAGATGCTTGACCTTGTGCAAAAATATTAACAAGGCCCTTAGCAATAAGAGCCTTCTCAATCTGCACTCATTTGTCAATAATTTCTTCAAATGAGTTAGCACAAGCTAACCATAGGTAATGTGCAACTTCAGGATGCAAATTCTGTGCAAAGATATCAACCAACTATTTGTCTGGCAAATTATGTTGAATGTAGCATGCCAATGCTCTCCACCTTTATAGATATGTGGCAAAACTTTCACCATCATGTTGCTTGGCTTTGTATAAGTCAAAAACGGTCAATTCATGTTCTATGTTATATGAGAAATGGTTAACAAACTTTTTTGATAAGTCTTTCTAATCCACAACTGATCCCTTGGGTAGTTAAAGTTAGCCATTCAAGAGCTTGTCCCGCTAAACTTCATAGAAATAATTGTAATAAGCACTCACTACTATAAGTAACCTCTTGACATAGGATGAAGAATGCCTACATGTGCTTAGGTAGATATCCTTTTCCTTTATATTTGTCAAATTTGGGTGCCTCAAAATGAGGTGGAAAGGGGTTTTGGAGAATAGATAAATCAAATAGATATGGGCATATCTCATTGAATTTGTACTTTTTGACTCTATTATTCATCTCCAGTCTTTGAATAATTTCCTTCATAGAATTCCATTCTTGCATGTTTGGTGCATTTATGGATTGAATAAGATGTTGTTGGGGTGGAATGTGCCCCTAGTTTTATGTGGATCTATAGGGAGCATATACCTTTTGATCCATGACTTGGTTTTGATTTTCCCCTTGAGTTGAGAACATAGGCCATTGATTCTTAGATTTTAAAACATTCCTTGAATTTGGCTATATTGTACTTTGTTGATTTTGGAAATTTCTATATTTATTTACCAATCTTTGGGTTGGTTGAAAAGAACTAGCCAAATTATCTTGAGGGATTTCCTCAATTTGAACTGAATGTTCAAGTTTCTGAGTTTGTAAAGTAACAAGAGGTTCTTGATGATTGAAGAATGTATGTTCTGTATCAAATAGAACACCTTGTAAGGTCTCTTGTGTCTTTAACTATTCATTTAGATTTCCTTGATCCACTATGGTAATGTTTTCATCTAATATTTGTTGTGTACTTTCAACTATATTTCCTTGTTCTTTCAAAGCATTATTGTGAATTTAAGTGGCAACTAGGGAGTCAGTTAAGTCTGTAATAAGTTGATCTACATATCATTGACTTATTATCTTGATCTTAGCTAGAAGATATAGATTTTTGGGTTTTTACTCTATTTGTATTTGCTTCCCTTTGTTGGAGGAAGAAGTTAGTCTTTTAATGTAAAAGCTTGCTCTTGCCGTCATTATTCTCCTTCTCTAACTAAGGTATGCAATTGTTTTATAGGAAATTTAGAAGGTAGTCTAACACCTGATTCTATCAATCTAAGAAGGGCTTCATATTGATTTTCTTGGGGTTGATAGTCATTATAATCATCTTTGAATCTTATTGTTGTGGGGATATCATCAAAAATAATGAGGTTATCTTGACCATCATAAAATTGCTGATCTTCATAACTAAGGCCATAAGAGGCCCTACTATGAGTGAACCTTTGAGTCATGTCTATTAGGAGCTACTTTGTGTATTGACTAACTTTGGACCAATGTTCGGAAACTAATCAAAGTATGCTTTGGCTCTTTTTTAAACAAATAACCAAGGTACCAATAAGACTATAAGGGAGGGTGGTTTGAAACCATGCATAATTTAGAAGATTCGATTCATGAGTTTACTCAACCTTTTGTAAAGTTGAAATCATATAGATCGGAAGAGAGTAAGGTAACTCAAAGACCCAGGGTGAAAACTAGTACACCAAAGCTTAGATCTTTGTGATACACCCACACTGTAAAAGCTAGCTTCAACTTTGACAAGTTGACCCTATAAGTTTAGAGGAAAGCTTTCTAGATTACGAAGAATATAAAATGAACTAAGCAATTCAAGATGTAAAAACATACGCAAATCACTAAGTATAAAGCTAGGACCAAATAGGTGGCACAACATCGCTACATGATTCTAGTAGGATAATATATGTTTTAGGACTCAAAGCATGAGTGATATGCAAGATGACTTGAGTCCACCAAGATGATAATGTGATTTTGAGTCTTAATAAATGACATTCAATCCAAATGGATAATTGAACCCAAGTTAAAAAAGCTTAGTGTACAAATGGCGAACCCACTTTGACACACCAACCCTTAGAACTCAAAAAGGTTTAATTTTGAATGTGGATTATAAATGAAGGATTTAAATAAATTAGGTAAAAGATCTAGACATAATTGGGCAGTATGACTGTGCCAAAGTTAATGACATGACATAAAACTTTTGGTAACAATTTGAACAAGGAAAAGATGAATTTTCCATTTGGACAACGTAACGCCTCCCTTGCTCAAGAAAATTGAGGACAATGTGTTTTGGTTAAGTTCATTGAGTTAACAAGAAGTTTTAGACACAAATCAAGACCAAGTAAGCTAATGACAAAAAATAAACATCTTAAGTTTAAACTGATAAGGTATGGCAAAGTGGGGTCTACTAAACTAGTAAGGTTTTGATCGATCTAGGGTAATCAATTGCATAATGACTTTCACATCAAACGATGTAAAAGACAAGCATGAAAATTGGGTGACTGTAGCATTAGCTAGTTATAAAAAAGTCTAGTCCTTTTTATAATCACTACATCCTGCTTTTTGCTCAGTGTAGTGTGATGTCCAAATGCAGATATGTCTCAAGTGAGATTCTAAAGGAGTCAAGTGAAGTCAATGTTGGGAAGTGAAACCCCAGGTCATAGCTCCCCTAAAGAACTCACGGGAGGTAATGACATCCCCATCGCAAGCCAAGTTTGCATGAAAATAAAGAAATCATAAAATAGAAAGACTTTAGGGTCATTTTCAAGATCACCCAAACTTTGACGAGATTTTGGGGAGTGCTTTAGGTGACATTCTTTCTAAGCCTTGGACTAGGCTATTTGCAATAGGAATGGACAAATGGACAAAGGGGACAAATGGAAGAGTATACATGCAACATTCCTCTTTTTGCCAAACAAAATTTAAGTAAACAACTATTGCAAATAAGAATTGACGAGTGTGTTCAATTTTAAGCCCAAATGAAATATTTGGTGGTGTTCATTTGACCCCTTGGTCTTAGTTGCAAACTTTGAAAATATTCACTAAAACATCTAAATTCTTTGTTAAACACCAAAACAAAGTTCCTAACTAATTTTTAAGCATGAAAAGGTGATTTAAACATGTTTTGAACAAATATCAAGCTTGGTCTTATAGCAAAAATGTTAGCATGTCCTTTAGCTTTGAAGCTCTTTTTAGCTTGAAACAATAAACTTTGGAAAAAGAGCTCTTAGTTCTATGTTTTAGGAAAAACACAATGACCGATGTCAGTTATACACAATCAATGATGGTTACTTTAGCTAACCGATATCTAAATGATGTCAGTTTTACTAACCAATGTTGGTTAAACTAAGAAACTAATGTCGGTATTATTTGTTGATGCCAGTTATTGTGTAAAATTGTGACAAACAAAAATGACAAAATAAAGTTAGAAAATCAATTTTCACAAGTTTTAAGGTTCTAAATGGATATTTTAGAGTTGTAAAGTTATCTTATTTAGGTGTGAGATGTGTCTAGTCCCACTGAGTGTGCCAAGATGTAGAGAGGATTACAAAGAAAGTTAGTTAAGTATTAGTCCATAAATGATGAAACATGCATAAAGACCTAACTAACCAAGCTATCTATTCCTATGAGAATTACAAAGGATAACAAGAAACAAATGAAAGAAAGAAACACCATATTACCTTCCCAAATGGATTCACCATACCCATATGATTCAAAAGCACGTTCTCCCTTGATCAAGCATCTTTGTCTTTATCAACAATGGTGGTAAGCTCCTCCAATGCCTCAAGAACACTTCATAAAACTTAGGCTCATGATTCTAAATCACTAAACTAGCGTATCAATGAAGCTTGCATGTAAAATCTATGATCAAATGTAAAGCTTTGTGGAAACAATTCAACATTATAATTTTGCAATATTCAAGCTTTTTTATTCATGTCCATGGTCTCTCTATTTATAGATTTTTAAGATTGGTCAGGATCGACCATGACCATCCATCTCAATATTGAGATGTGTGGCCATGGATAATCCTAATATTTATAATTAAATCCCTAATTATCTTCATCATGACCTTGGAAGAAGGGGCTTTGAAGAGGCATGGGAGGCATTAACTAGTCATGGGTGACCCATAATCCTGATATTTGTGGCATTTATGGCCTAAGGATGTCTTCCCAATAAATGAGCTCACCTGATGATGTAGTTAATAGAAATCAATTTTCAAAAATAAGTATTTAACAACTCTCATGGAAAATCCACTTAAGCTCTTGATTTGGATTAATTAGCCTTAAACAAGGTTAATCAACATTTGTACAATTATTTGAAATTGGCCCTCAATTAATCAAAATGGTCAGAAAGTCATATTACTGAGTTGTAATTTGACTTGAGAAGAATTAGAAGGTGATGTTAGATGCACCTAAATCATATTTCCATTTAGGATGTTTCCAACACAAAACAACAAAGTTACGTGGCATGTACTAGTGAATTTAGGAGAAAAGAGTGATCCAAAGCACAAAAGGCAAAATCATTATTTTGACTCGAAACGAATTGATCAAAGTTAGCTGGCCCATAAATTTCATTACCTCATTTAGGGATACTTTGACCTAAATTGGCACTTGTAAATGACAAGTTCAAACCATTTAGCACATTTTATGGATTTTGAACTAAAATGTGCATTTGAGTCTAATTCGAGTAAGATTGACAATTTCAACACAAATGGTGTTAGGAATTGGATGTCTACAATAGGCTCCAAAGGTATAACCAACTAGCATCAAGAAAGTCAGGGTGCAAGAAACTACTCCTAGTGGGCTCACCATTTAGCTACCAATCATACTAATACCAAAATTGCACCAAAAATATGGGGAACTGAGTCATACTAAGCACATCACATGGTTAGAACCCAAAACTGCACCTTACCCTGACCCTGTGCACTAGAAGGATGTCTTGTAACAAGTCATGAGAATTATTTAAAAACTATAAGGAGAACTCCAACTGGTGCAAGTTCTAGAGGCATAAGCTAATACCTCTTATAAGAAGCAAGATAACCAAGAGGTTGAGGTATAAGAGCTAACAGAGATCTTATGTCTCTTACAGATAGAAGGGATGCTACCCCTATTGACAAATTTGATTTTAGAGCATGCCAGGTAGAAGCCAATTGAAATTGTTGTGCCATGTAGAAAAAGGTGCAAGAGGTCAGGCATATATAGAATGCATAGTATGATCAGGAGCTCCTAGTGAATTCCACCATTAATGGATGGTCTATATGCAAGGTCCTCATGGACATATGCATCAAGGTAAATATCTTGACATGGAATGCATTGGAGAAGATGGGTAGGCTAGGCTTGAGGCCTTCCCCTTATGTGCTTTTAATGGCCAAAAAATCTAGGATGCAACTAATCATAATTCTAAAAGGCTTTGTTGTAGATATTATGGGTGCAGAGTTTAATGTTGACTTTAAAGTGATTGCATTGGTTGAGCAAGATAATTATCTAGCACTCATAAATAAGCCATGATGCTATGCAAATAATGTTGACATGCACTTAAATAAGAGCTATATGAATTTTAAAAATGGTAAGGATGTCAGGGAACCTAGAACAATAAACATGCTCTGATCCCACTATGTTAGGATCTTGCTCCACCAATTAGAGCACATATGATTACTTCTTGTATTAGCAACTAAACACAAAATTTAACCAGAATCAATAAGTAACTAGAAATATGAAACAACACAGGAATTGAGAGACAATACACAATTGTATTAATAATCACTCAGAAGAATATACAATAAAGAAGATGCCACTTCTTCCACCTCAAAGGTTCGCCACACCTCAAGACCTTCTTCCCTCTCTCTCTTGGTCACAACAATCAACTCCAATGCATAATTGATGTTCACCTCTCCAACCAGTCAGTAACACGCTGCCAGTACACCAAGTACACAACCGTACTCCAAGTAGATCTCCTACTCTCTGTTGCTACCTGCAAATAACTAGACCTTACTCACCATTGTAGATCTCCTATAGAAAGTCATGCACACATGCTGACCAAGATCATACACATACGAAGAACCCTATTGATTCTCCAAACCAGTACCCACCTTGGTACTGCGACAGTAGGAGGAATGCATCATTGCTCTCTTCTCTCTGAAGGAGCTTATTGCTCTCTTACTCACTAGCTACAAGTTTTACAATATAGCCCATGAGTCCATATATAGATCTCATGCTTACAATAATTAGACTAACCTAATTAAAATAATTAGACACACAACTCAAGACTAAGACTAGCCTTCAACATGCAAACTAATAGTCTCAAAATAGACTCTCCAAACTCAACATGCAGACTGCCTATTCTTGCATAGGCTGCCAACGTCAGCTCCTCCATGACCGATGTTGGCCGACTGGTGGCTGACGTTGGTTGCTTCCTCACTGCCATCTGACTGACGTCAGTTGATCAGACCGATGCCGATTTCCCTGCAACTGATTCTGCAACTCCCTGCAACTCTGCATCCTTCGTAACTTCTCTTGTTTACATCCTAGTGAAGCTTTTAGCTCCACAACCTAACAATCTCCCACTTGGAGATAAATAGCTGCACCTATACTTGTACCTATACATTGTCTAAATTATTCCCTGGCTTGTATCCCTCTTCAAGATCAACCCTGAAGACCAACCACCACACAACCTGTGATGCTATACCTGTCATTTAAGTAACCTGCCACATCCGAACCTACATATCCATGTAGTGAAGAACTTAACCCTGCATAACAAGAATCCTTGCTGCTGATCCCACTGAACTGCCCTCCATTACTCCTTCCCTGAATTGGCTCCATACTTTTTGACAACCCCCACTGCTTGGGAAAAAACTTAGGTCTCCACTAGACCTCATGTGATTTTGAACACTTGTTCTAGGCTCTGCTTGAACTGTCTAGCCCTTGGTGTGCTTTTTGATTCTGCATCCTACATCATGAACCCCACCAACACCGTCTTCACATCAACTCCCACTGGAGATCAAATCTCCATGTCTCTTATGCCAAAGAATTTCACTGCTCCAAATTCTTCATGACACGCCTCTGAACTAACCTTATCTTTAGCTCAGCAAATCCCTGTATGTACAAACCTGCTAACAAATTGCCCACATACAGTAACTAGATAATATTGCAATCATCATCCACCTGGTAAGACAAACACAATAGTTACACTAACATTGACTGAAGCCATGCTTAGTCATCCACCTTTCAAACCTGTACCACTATCCTGTAACTTCCTCAAGACCATATGCCTTGGCCTTCCATCTCTTGTGTCCATCCACTCTCTTCTTTAACTTGGGAATCCATTTCGTCTCTCAGTGCTTACTTCCAGCTGACAAATCTACCAATAAATACATGTTTGGTTCTTCTCCAAGGACTCACACTCCTCATCCATGCCAAGCTCCCACTATATCTGGATTCTACCTGCATTGCCTCTTCACATCTTCCTGGTTCTTGACCATCAATAAGCAATATAAAGAAGGTGAACAATGAATACGAGGTTTACTTACCCTTTTTGACCTCGACATGAGTGTTTGAGATTTGTTGACAGCTTATTGTCCACCCACCATTCGTACCAGTGATCGATCTCAACCATCTCCCAGTCTATTTTTGACTGATGTCAGCTCCCTGTACTGACCCTGACTGCCGATGTCATTTCCCTGGCCGATGCTGGTGTCACTTTTATCGACATCGATTTCTTCATGACCGATGTCGGTCTTCATTCTGCTGATGTCAGTTACTGTTTGATCGATGTCAGTACCTGTGTTTATCTGTGAGTGATAACTTTTTACCCGTGAGCTCTCCATGGATCAAAGTCCTAATCAAATCAACCCTGCTCTGGTCAGAATAATTTAGTTCCCTCACCTGATCTCTATCCGTCATTTCCTCCATGAACACCAAGGCTTTCCAGTTCTTTAGCTTGTCAAAGACATTTGACTTTCACTTCAAAACTTGCATTCTCTTTCTACATATGTGGCCAAGCCTATAAAGCCACATCTCAGCAACAAAAGGTGAATCAATAATATAAGTAGATAGATAAAGGATACCTACTTTCTTACCACCATCTAATTCAAGTGTATCCGCTATGAGAGTTACAGTGCATCTCTCATCACCCAAATTTTTTGAAGAAATTAGACTAATCTCCAAGACTGGTACCTACATGACTTCCTTCAACCACTGTGTGTCATCCGTCTGTAATTTCAGCTTCACTTCCCCTTCATCAATCATCTGACAAGGCTCTCCAACCCCTAAATAAATCTCTCCAAAGTCTCTAAAGACATACCCATGAAAAGATGCTCTATTTTGGGCTGCATGGAAAGAGGCAAAAGAATCTGTAAACAAAGATTCCACTTTATCTAGAACATCCTATGCAATGTCACCTACAACATATGCTTCTACGCACTGATCTTATACCGACCAACAATCTCCTTTCCCCTGCTCTTTCTTTCCATCAATTAGACCATTCATGCTATTCAGTTTCTCCATTCGTAGCTTACTTTCTTCTGCGATTGCTATACTCCCACTCAATCTGAAACCCCTGTGAGTGACATATAATCAAAAACACTACCAGATCTGAAACCACCTGTTAGTCAACCCAACCAAAAGCTCTGATACCACTTGTTGGTATTAGCTCTTGAACCTACAACCAAGGCTCTGATACCACTTGTCAGGGAACCTAGAACAATAAACATGCTCTAATCCCACTGTGTCAGGATCTTGCTCCACCAATTAGAGCACATATGATTACTTCTTGTATTAGTAGCTAAACACAGAATTTAACCAGAATCAATAAGTAACTAGAAATATGAAACAACACAGGAATTGAGAGACAATACACAATTGTATTAATAATCACTCAGAAGAATATACAATAAAGAAGATGCCACTTCTTCTTCCACCTCAAAGGTTCGCCACACCTCAAGACCTTCTTCCCTCTCTCTCTTGGTCACAACAATCAACTCTAATGTAGAATTGATGTTCACCTCTCCAACCAGTCAGTAACACGCTGCCAGTACACCAAGTACACAACCGTACTCCAAGTAGATCTCCTGCTCTCTGCTGCTACTTGCAAATAACTAGACCTTACTCACCATTGTAGATCTCCTATAAAAAGTCATGCACACATGTTGACCAAGATCATACACATACGAAGAACCCTGCTGATTCTCCAAACTAGTACCCACCTTGGTACTGCGACACTAGGAGGAATGCACCATTGCTCTCTTCTCTCTAAAGGAGCTTATTGCTCTCTTACTCACTAGCTACAAGTTTTACAATATAGCCCATGAGTCCATATATAGATCTCATGCTTACAATAATTAGACTAACCTAATTACAATAATTAGACACGTAACTCAAGACTAAGACTAGCCTTCAACATGCAAACTAACAGTCTCAAAATAGACTCTTCAGACTCAACATGCAAACTGCCTGTTCTCTCACAGGCTACCGCATCAGCTCCTCCATGACCGATGTTGGCTGACTGGTGACCAATGTCAGTTGCTTCCTCACTGCCATCTGACCGATGTCGGTTGATCAGATCAACGTCGGTTTCCCTGCAACTGATTCTGCAACTCCGTGCAACTCTGCATCCTCTGTAACTTCTCCTGTTTGCATCTTGGTGAAGCTTTTAGCTCCACAACCTAACAAAGGAGAGGGTTTTTATCCCCCTTTAAAGTGACCAAGGACCCCCTTATGTATAAAATGTTGATCTTGAGGATGAGATCAACCATATCTACAACATCACATCACAAGGTACCAAAACTATCAAACCTAATGACTAAGGAGTGCTTTCTTGGAATGATGGATAGTTGACCTCAAACACTACCAATGCAACTTAAGACCGATGGGTCGAAGAAGCTTATGAAACCACTGATTAGAGGTGTTGTGTAGTAAATGTCAAGGTGTCAAAACCTATGAGGATTGGTTGGGTACAGATCGATCACACTTTGCAAAGAGTCCCTTGTAATAGGAAGAAGGGAAATAGAGGGTTTCACTTGAGTAAAGGTAAACCTATAATGCTCTGTGATATGAGGGGAGCAATATTGTAGAAGAATATGTTTGTGACCTAGAGTCTTGAATCCTGAAGGAAGTAGAAAATATGGATGCACTTGTCTATACTTTTAGAAGCACTGTTGCTAATTGGTGGGTAGTGTAAAGGTCTAGCTTAACAACTTGGCAAGATGTAAAAGCAACCATATACACTAGATTTAGAAAAAATAATGAGGACCTAGACATTTCTCCATAATTTGGTGATTTGAACCCAATAGTGCACATACGCTTGTGTAAAAAAACATGGATTGACTATGATGCAAATGCCTTGAGGAACTTGTGGGTGCATGCCTTCTATAGAACCTTGAAGATGTGGGTGAGAGCTTGGTATGTGTTCAATGAAACACATCATGAGACAACTAGTTGGGATGTCTTGAAGGCGAAGTTTGTGCACACCTTCTCTTTTTCCTCACATAACCTAAAATTGACCAAGCCATTGCAAGTCATTCAAAGGGTAGTGTTTGAGGACACTATAATCTTAGAGGAATGCCTACAAGATATATTCAAGGAGAAAGGATTAACACTCCCAAATTTCTTCAAGGATTAAGCACTCAATAGTGACTTGAGTGATGAATATATAGATGTCTAAAAAGCATGAAATTAGACATCCTTAATAGGAAAGAGGAAGATCATATGCCAAGTAGATAATAGTGCCACTGACGAGGAAGACCCTACTCATCTCCATATCAAAACAACTGAGGAGAGTAGGCAAATTGAGGACACACATTAGGAGAGAAATGATCCTTACTACATACTATTCAAGACCACCTAGGTTGATATTAGAACAAAAGGAGAACTAAAAGTGGCTACTCTTGGTGTATATTGGTCTGATGCAAAGCTAATGTGAATTGTGGATTTCTTGAAGGAATTTCAAGATTTATTTCCACATAATTATCAGGTCATGAAGGGGACCCACCATTCCCTTGGAAAAATGATAATAAAGCTAGTGGATGATGCATGACCTATCAAAAAGTGCCCCTATAGAATGAACCCAATAATTATACTAAGGTCAAAACAAAGATTGATGGTATGATGGCCGTAGGAGTAATATACCTAGTGTAAGAGTCAAAATGGGTGAGCCCCATGGTGATTAACATTTAGAAGGATGGGCCTATCTACATTTGTGCTATTACTAACTATTAAATGCCACCTATGCCATTGACCCTTTCCTAACTCCACTCAGTGACAAAGTCTTGGATGGAGTCATAGGCTACGAAATCTATACTATTATTGATGGTTTCTCTGGATACCATCAAGTCCAAATTAAAGAGGAGGACAGGTCTAAGATAACCTTTGTAATAAATGGGGTTATTTTTGATATAATGTGATGCCTTTTGGGCTCAATAATGCACCAACCATATTCTATAGAATGGTCATCACAACATTTAAGGATTTTATCCATAAGTTTGTCCACATGTACCTTGATAATTGGACTGTGTATGGGCTTGTGAGAGACCATTGTGATAACTTGTGCCTCATGTTTAAGAGTTGCTGATAGCTATAAATATCCTTAAACCTTAAGTACATCTTTACAACACCATTTGGAACCTTGCACGAGAACATCATTTGTAATGATGGTTTACTCGTCGACCTTGTAAAGATTGCTATTATTCAACAACTCTAGACCCCTTCTATACAGAAAGATGTTCACACCTTTTTTGACCATTATAGCTATTATAGAAAGTTTATAAGCAGTTATATAAGGATTTTAACACTGCTAGAGGAGTTGTTACACAAGGATGGTCCATTTCACTGGGGCACAATGCAAGAGGATGCCTTTGAAACTCTGAATCTCAAGTTGGCTAGCGCACCTATCCTTTAGTTTCCTGATTGGACGATTACATTCCACATCCATGTCGATGCATCTAGTTTTATAATTAACACCATTCTAGTGAAACTTGGTGAAGGTAATATCGATCATCCTATCTCCTTTGCAAGCCTAAAATTTACCTCAACAGAGTAAAATTACACAACTACCAAGTGTGAGGTGCTAGCCATGGTTTACACCATCTAGAAATTTAGGAAATACTTGTTAGTGACCCCATTCATCTTTTTCATTGATCATGAGGCACTTAAGTACCTTGTGAATAATCCCATTCTCCATTGGCACATTTGTAGATGGATATTTCTATTTCAATATTTTTAGTTCTCAATTGTGGTGAAACTTGGGAAGCAGAACTCGAGACTAGACCATTTTTCCTATATCAACTCTGACAATATGGTAGTGACCATTGAATATGACTTGTCAGACATGCAAATCTCAAAGTCTAGCACATTACCAAAGACTTGGTAGAGATAACCACATTTTTAATGTCTGGGTTTGCACCCCAAACCATGACAACCAAAAAGAAGAAGTAACTCACCATTCATACTGCCCCCTTTTAGATCATTAGTGAGGAGGTATATAAATTAAGTCGAGATGAAGTCCTACATTGATGTGTTTTGGAACATGAAAGAGATTATGTTCTACGTGAAGTGCATGAGGGGATCATAGGAGGCCATTATACTAGAGATGCAATAACATACAAAGAGCTATAATCAAGCTTGTGATAGCCAAACTTATTCCAAGATTCAAAGGATTATGCTACAGTATGTGACATATGTCAATGCACAGGGAAGCCAAATTGATGGGATGAGATGCCTTTAATTCCTATTCTTGCCCAAATGCCATTTGAAAAATGGGCCATTAATTTTTTTTAGGTCAATCACTACCACATTAATGCGCATAGGTACAAGATATATTTTGGCAATCATTAATTATTTCAAAAAGTGGGATGAGGAAGTGCCTAATAAAAACTCCAATAGTGGCACTACCA
This sequence comes from Torreya grandis, assembly GCA_037957365.1. Taxonomy (NCBI): domain Eukaryota; kingdom Viridiplantae; phylum Streptophyta; class Pinopsida; order Cupressales; family Taxaceae; genus Torreya; species Torreya grandis. Next base: position 1,086,935 of record JARHVA010003545.1, on the reverse strand, counting down.
CACGATTCATATGGGAGAACATCATAAGTCACTACGAGTGCCCACTCAATTTAACTAGTGATATAAGAACACACTTCCTCAATGAAACTATGAAAATATTGTTAGCTGAGTACATGGTGGTGTACCACAAGACCACCCCATATCATCCCCAAGCAAATGGCAGAGTCAAAGCATTCAATAAGATATTAAGAACATGCCTCACAAAAATATGTGATGTTGGTCTCAAAGATTGGGATGATCGAGTGTCAATAATTCTATGGGCATACCACATAACCTACATGCACCTAAACAAGGTTACACCATCCCAATTGATGTTTGGCATAGAGGTGATTCTATTGATGGAATTCTTGGTGCCATCATTGCACATTACAGAAATTGGTCATTTTGATGACGTAGAATCATTAAGTGTGAGGCTGAAAGACTTGGAACACTTGGATAAAGTACATGCCCAAACAAGGTGGAGCCAATAGATAGAGAAGGTGTGATAGAAGTTATGGCATGATAGACATATTAAGCACAAGGTACTCACTGAAGGAGCATTTGTCTTTTTCTATGACTGTAAGTACCTCAAGCACCCAAGAAAGCTACAAATTAAGTAGATGGGTCCATATGTCATCCATAGTATATTAGAAACTGGGACATGTAAGTTGCACATGTTATCAGGTGAAATGCTCCCTAGGCATTTAAATGGTAACAAATTGAAGCCATATAGGCAATAAGATGACACTTACACCATCAGACACTGACTTCTTAGTCATAAGTTGATTATGTTATACTAACCCGAATGATATTTGGTGCAAGCCAAACATTTCCTTGTATTTTATGATTGTTGCTTTTGTAGAGTGAATAAATGGTGCTTTCAGGCCCAAAAAATAAATATTTTGTCACTTTTATGCATAACTCCAGTTAGGTGAGTCAAGTATGGATGCTTTTCAAAGCACCTAAGGCTAGACACCTAAGTTTATGGGCATATAGAACTTACTAGAATTTGAAAATATGAGTACCAATTAATTAAGAGAGGTGCACAAGATGCAAATGTGTAAGAGGTAGAAAAAAGATGCACACTATGATTGTGCACAAGAGATCAAAATTAGAGAGTGAAGTGATGGAGGGTTAGTGAAAGGGATTTGTATGGGGTAGGATAGGCCAAGGCAAAGAAATGAAAGTGCATAAAAATTTACCAAGATAGGAAACCACACTTGAAATGAAAGCATAACAGGAAAAGAAGATGGAACCATAGAGGCTGAATCATGTGCATGTTAGGCATTGTACCTAGGTTGCCATAATGAAGGCAAAGGTCATGCCAAGTAAATAAAGCATAAGAGAAAGATCATCAAGATAAGTTGACATCCACCCAAAGTGAGGTAGGAAGTGACACTACACATCACTTCACCAAAAATATCATTAGGAGAATTTATTGAGGTGATGGTGGAGGCACAAATATTTGCATTAAATGTATGCATAGTAGAGGATTTTTGTGGATTTGATGGGTTTTAGTGAATTCTAAGAAATTGAGGCACTGCCATGCCATTAATCACATATAATTAAGAAGGTAGAAGAATTAGGGGTATAAAACAACAAAGGGATGTTAGGTTTAGGTTACAAACCTCAAGATAATTTGCAACAAAAAATGCAAAATAGCGAACCAGAGCCAAACCGATAAACCAGAGCTGAAGCCAGAAAACACTACTACGATGAGACCTTAAGTACCCATAGATGCCAAAAGTGAATGATTGAATAAAAAGAGTAACTACGTTCCCTTTGAGATTGACATAGAGAAGTATGGGGCACAAATTATGTAAGAACCAAGTAGTAAAAAATTGGAGTGATGTTGAGGCAGCCATTAATGACAAGTGAAGCTCAAGAGCTGAAGTTATAGTCATAGATCTTGTGACTGTGAGGAGTGCCAACAAAAATTATAGGATTCATCAAAGTAAATAGACCATGCTTTAACACTAGATAGTTTAGAATAGGTAATAAATACATGAGTTTTAGCCTACCCTAGGTGCATAAAGATGCCAAGAGGGCATGACTGATAGAGGAAGTGGTTGTAGTGAAGAATAAAGTATAGCTGATAGAGGGAGTTAGCATTACCAAGGTTGATTTTGAGGCACTTGTAAAAATTTTCTACAGGGAGATGTAGTTTCTTAAGGAGGTATTGGTAGGAGAGAGCTTGGCATCTTTTGTGCACACCTACCAGCTCAAAGAATACAGCCACCACACCTCAAGCAATGTGAAATACCTAACACAAGACTAAGTGATTGATATAAGGGCCAATATTGAAGCAAGCACGACATTATTTGGTGTCTCCATTTGATAAAAACTTGCAACCACTGGTACAACTCAAATCTATGAGTTATCATGTTTTGGGAAGCCAGAGGAACTCATGCAGTTCCACCTCTTATGCATCCATGGGGACTGCTTCTAAGTTACGGTGAGGTGCATGCATTTATCATTTAGCCTCATTAGTAGAATCACCGAGCTCCTAGATCCACTGGATAATGATGAATAATGCTAAAGTTGAAAGGGTCAGGAAACTCCTAGGGTACTACAAGGGAGGTTTCACATTCCCAATCAAAGATATTAAGGACCTCAAAATGAGGGTAGTTGGACACATCATGAGTTTGAAACTTTGCCCTAGTGGTTAGTGGATAGACATCACTAAGGCCTACCTATGCATCACCCACCACATGGCATAAGGGGTATAGTTTTATATAACAAAGTTCATTTTAGAGGAAATGCTGAAGAATGCACTTCAGTGTCACATAACATGAGAACACTTTTGATTTAATTATAATTATAATAAAAGAGATTGATGTGTTTGATGGCAATCATGATAACCTTTGGGTCTTATAAGAGCACAAGGACTCCCTAGCACTGAAGTACCAAAACTTCATCTACCCCCTTGCCTTCTCCTAGAAGTATAAGACCAAAGTAATGAGGTGGTATGCCCAATATATCAAAGCATTCAGGGAATAATGACACATCTCAGAGGATCTCCCTTAGAATATGTTTAGAATGACAACCTTTTCCATTATAAAGCACTTTTTTGTAGTGCACTTAGCGCTTATAGACAATAACCAATCTGGTTGGTTGAATTTCCCTTATGCATTTTTTGCCAAATACTTTAGAGATGTAATTAGAATAATTCCTAACACATAGCAGCTAGACATCCCAATGAAAACCATGGATTTGGAACAAAGTAGGTTTTGGCACTAATACATGCACCCATGAGGGAAAATAATCAAGGATAATGAGGATGACTTAGATTGCACTAACATTGACCCCCTCCAAAAGGAAGCCATACTTGGGCATATCCACATGCTATATTATGAGATGAAGTTGAGAAAGAAGGGTACTAACATCGATAAGGATGATGACCTCCCCCTCTAAATCGATGATGAAGGGAAGCTGGTACTGGTAGCATAGAAAAAGTCTCCCCAAAATAAAAAGGGGGAGACACTTAAGGAGATGAAAAAGCACATCAGATTGAAGATCACCTCCAATGATGAAGCCACTCCTTGTGTATCAAAGAAGAAGTGCATGGCCTTCATGCAAGGGATCACTTTACCCAAGAAAAGGGAAAAGAAAAAGAAGTCAAAGGGCCAGTTATAATGCCCATAATAACCTTGGTAGATATGGAGGCACAAGAGGTGCATGAGGATTTGAAAGCACAAGAGGTTCATGAAGAGATAGAGGAGGAAGGAGGGATGAAAGTTTACATCATCCAAGAAGAAGCAAATAAAAAGAGCCCAACACCAAAGAAGTTCAGGAGGCCCTCAAAGAAGGCACTACTACCATGCTTAGAGAGGCAAAACATCCACCTAACACCTCATCCAAAGAGCCCTCCACCCAACCTCTGCTAACTAAGGAGGAAAAGAGAAGCTAGTGGAAGAAAATGGGCTTTAATGAGGAAGAAATAGAGATGGCATTAGTACTAGATAAAAAAAGAGTGGCCATGAAGGCAATTGGCATGACCCAGGAAGAAATTGATAAGGTTGAGGCTGAGGAAATAAGGGCTAAGGAAGAAAAGACCTAAGCAATATAAAGAAGAGGAAGGCAAAGAAAAAGAAGGCCCAGGAGGAAAGAGAAAAGAAAGAAAAGGAAGAGGAGAAGGTTTCCACAAGTGAAAAACCAATGGAGGAGAAAGTAGTAAAGGCACCTAGCTCCTACATCAACACAATAAAAAAAGTTTCACCACAGGCATGCCCAAGTAGTGAAGGGGTGCCTGAAGACAAGGAAGGTGATACTAGCACCTTGAATGAATAAATAAAGAGCACTAAATAAACCCCAAAAGAATAGAAGGGTGAAGCTAGAATTGAGGTAAAAGAAGAAATAGACCAAGGGGAAAAGTCTAAGGAAGAACCCTTATTGGAACAAGAGGAAGGAACCTTAGAGGGAAGACTAAAGAGAGCACTAACACTGATGAAGACGAAGGAGAAAAGATGGAGTTAGCCATCACTAAAGAAGAGGGCGCTGAGCCAAACCTAAGAGAAGAGGTTTAAAAGGGGTGGATTGATGAAGATTACTATATGTTTGAGTACATACCCCTTAAAGTTGCCATAACAAGGATTCACTAATCGCTGTCATTTGATTTTGATAGTTATATGGATGAGCCTCATTTTAAGGTACTGAAGAAGGTCATACTGGGCATGGAGGAACCAAAATAAGGGCATGATTCCCTTCTCATAAATCCCCATTTAATGAACCCAGTCAGGTTGACCAATGTACTCATCTTGATGGCCTCTGAAGTAGCACAAAAGAACATTAATGATGTTAGAGATTTAAGATGGAATAAGATCATGCTAGAAGTAGAAGAGGAAGTAAATTCCATAAATTTCAAATTACAATAATTAGATAAGCATGTACAGGAAGTAGAGCCATCCTTCTTGGACAAAGTTGACACTTCAAATATTTTTGAGGTCAATAAGTTATGTGTGTTAGTAGAGCAAATGCTCCCATGGTTGAAGGCAAAGTCGATGCTAGAAGAAAAGGAGGACCCATGCATCGTAATAAAATAAGAGCTAGATACAAAAAATTGTAGAGGTGGAATACTAGAATTTTAAGAGGTTATAGATGCTACCAACACCATATTTTATAGCTTCTCTAACTAGGTTTCAGTCATAGATGCGCACCTCAAAAAGGCAAAGGGGGAAAAGGAGGGGTTGATGGCACAAGTTGTTTCTCTACGTTTTTGCTAATTACATTCAGAAGAAGAAGAAACTAAAGATAATGGTAAGGGGTTTGATAGATACCCAGATTAAGTTGTGCACCGTATCTAAGCATTGTAGGAGCTCCTCTTTGGCTATGGAGGAAATACCTATAGAGAGAGAAAAAGACTTAAACAAAGAGGATGTTAGAGAAAGATATGGTGGACTGCCAAGCTACGCTCGGTCTTGGAAGCATAAAGCTTTGTAAGGTATGACAATCCACTATTTGATGAAAAGAGTGTTGTATAAAAGAAATGGTGAAAGACTAAGAAAGAGAAATAAAGATAATGTGTACCTATTCTTTGCAGTTAGTCTGTCACAGTCACCAACGTCAGTAGTCCTGTCGATGTCGGTTGGTCAATGTTGTCAACGTCAGTTATGCTATCGATGTCGGTAGGGGCAATGGGCCTTGGAAGGGTTTCAGGGTTATGTCTATGGTCAACAGAGGAGTCTAAAGGTTTAAAGGTTTGTGTAAGGTTGTAGGAAAGTGAATAAGGTCTGAGGAAGGAGTTAGGTAAAGGACAAGTGTGGAAAGAGGATAAAAATAAGAGGAAGGCTTTTTAGCCTCTCCACGGAGGAAGTTAGGTCGGTTTGATAGTATTTAGAAATAGTAAATAGAAACTAATCACCAATGTATTCTAAATTACTAAAATGAGACAGAAGAATACTTAGCTCTACTTGGTGGAGAACTAGAGGTGTTAAAACTCTTATTCCTATTGTGGCTGATGTCAAAGTCCTCATATAATGTTTCAGTCCAATCTGGAGTGACTTGTGCACAGTTTCTGAAGCCAGGGAAGCGGTAGTCAAATTTTGATGATTGGTCTCAGATTGTGCACATCAATGTCCAAGAGTCTGAGGGTGGTCAAAGAATTTGCGATAAGATAACTTAAGGTTAGAGCCTAGTTTAAGTAACCGAAGTTAGCAATCTCACCGGCATTGGCTGATAGTTGACCGATGTCGGAGGCTAGAGAATAGGTAAAAGGGCTATTTTTAGCCCTTTGCCCATTTCTCCATCCACCAAGTGCATTTGCCGTTGGAGAACAGTCAAAATATGGGTTTATTAGGCATGAGAGTTAGTTAGAGAGGTTAAGATGGAGTGAGAATAGGTCATAGGTAGTTAGGATTAGATGACCTAGTCTCAGGGTGACTCATAGGGTGAGAAATGGTCTTAGGGCAAGGTGTCCAAGGTGAGGTGTCTAGGGTGATGTCATTAATTTAAAATAAGTAATTTATTTTAAATTAATAAAGTGTGTAAGTGTTTAGAAGTGGATCAAGGGGGAGTCGACACAATATTGGTGTCTACACAAGTATACACTACAAGTAGATCAGAGCACAACCAAATAATGGAAGAGGTCAATGTATTGAGTACTCAAATCAAATACTAAGAAAAAATCTTGGAATCACTCTTTTGTACCTTACAAACTAAGGCCTGTGAATAAGGATAAATCTTGGATAGAGGAGTTGCAAAAGCTAAGGTAAACCTTGAGGCCTTTTGAAAGGAATTGGAAAAGATGGATGTGTTTTTGCTTAACACCACCTCAACAGAGATAGATAATGCTATTGAAGAACTCAAACTCACCATTAAGGGCTTTGAGGACTTCAATACTGAACTAAAAGAGAACACACTGGAGTTCTATGTGCTAAGACCATTCAAAGACTAGTCTGAGGGCAAACTAGCAATGTTATATGGGCTAATGTCAGGCCTCTTTTTGGCTAAGTATAGATCCATGCCAACTCAATAGACACCTCAATGTAAGGCAATCACTTGTCGTGATTTCTGTTTTGGCACTTTTTGTGCCAACTGGAGGAATCTTCATATATCTTGTGCCAACTAGTAGGCAATTAATTGGCACCTGGGTTTATAGGGCATATTTATAAGTGGATATACATGGTGACTAGAGTGAAAAGGGTGCAAGGTGATAGATCTATCATAATGATCAACTAAGGCTCTAACTCAACACCTGGTGTGTGCCCTCTACCTTGGCATGAAGATGTTACTTAGTGCTATAAAGCCAAGCTCAAACTAGTATGTAGGGGATGCAATTTTGAGATAGTGAAGCTCTACAAAATTAGTTCTAAACATAGAAAAATAACCATCATTGAAACTTATGATTGACACAGGTGCCCTTGAGGCTTCCCATCATAGTGCTCAAGTTCACTTGTGAGCCTTTGGGCCTTTAGTAGCTTTAGATGAGTATTTGCTTTGTTTTACTTGTCATGTACTCTATTTATCTAAACAATGTTTAATGAAAAAAAGAATTGCACTTAAATGAGTATTGATCTAGTGTATATGGTTATGGTAGTGTTCATTAATTACATAATGTTTGTAATAGTGGTAATGCTTAGATTTAATAGATGAATGCTAAGTTCCAACAAGTTTTTAGTCTAACTCATTAATGGCATCTCTCTATAAGTGATGATGTCCATATATTATATAGAAATACTCTTAGTTTAGGAAAGACCTTGTCCCAAGTGATGATATATTTACCTAAAACACTAAGCTTAAGAATGAACCCTTGACATAAAGTAATTCCCTTGACCCATCTTAGAGTCGAATGGTGCTAAGACCAGGAAGACAAAAGCTTGTGCCCTTGAGATCCTAGAACCAACCTAATATAGGTTTGCACTCCTATGAGTAGAACAAGTTCCCCTAATAGGTTTTTATACCTATAGATAGTTAGAATCCACCCAAAATGGCTTGTGTCAATGAACATGCCAATGTTGTTATTGTAATGACCAAACCCCTTGAAGAATGAGTTACACCATGGCATGACTAGACTAATACGAGCCTCATTTATTTATTTGTTGCACTTTGGGTGAGTGTATAAGGCTTACACCTTATGTGAATTAATGTTAGTGCAGTCGAGTGATAAATGTTGAGTGATACAAGAATAGTCTAGGTTTACACCTAGTTATAACAAGTCTATAACTGACTTAGACAACCAAATAAGTGCCAGAAAAAGTAAATGAATTAAGAAATGACTTTTCTACAACAATGCCTATATGTGAGATCTTATCCTAAGCACAAAGTACCTGCTATAGGGAATGTTCAAATGACTAGTTTGAAGGATCAAGGTTCAAAAGCAAATGCAACTTCCATACCAATGCCTCAAAAGATTGAAAAACCTAGTCAGGATCCATTAAAGGGGTCTTACTCTAAGATCCTCAATCAACTTCCTCAAAACTCCCTTATCACTCTAACACCCATAAAACATGTTAACCCCCACATTTAGAGACTGGTATGGTATCAAGAAAATAAGAAATGTGTGTATCATCGAATAGTATGACATGATATCGAAAGCTATAATGTGCTAAAAATTGTGGTCCAAAACTTATTAAAAGAAGATATTTTAATGGAATAATTAGATCATGACTATCCCTATAGTCAAACTACTAGAGTCACATCCACCTCAGGAACTAGTATATTAGTGCCAGTATTAGAAAAGGATTTAAAGGAAGATAAAATCTCTGATAGAGCTCAATATCAACCCCTCCTAAACCATCTAGATTTGGACAAGTCTGAAAACATGAAAAATCTACCTTTATTTCAGATATACATGATTCACATAGCTATGAGATCCCTAAACCAAGGTCATAAGGCCCACAATCATGATAAAACTAAAGTGATTATTACAAAAGCTCCCCCTCCTATGACAAATAGTCTTACAATGCCTGCCGCAAAACCTAAAATTTCTTTTTTAGGAAAAGTGCAAAATAATAATGCTTTAGAATTGATACAAATATTTATCCTAAAGTAGCTTCATCAACTCCCAATCAAGATGTCTTTTTATGAACTTGTAAAAAACTCTCCACAACATCATGAGGCTATGTTAGAAGCCTTGCATGCCACCAAGATACAAGCTGATGAACCCCAACCTCTATCATATTTTATCACATCATTTCAAAAGTCATTATCCATAACATTCCATGATTCAGAAATATCAATGTTGCAGCCTGATGACCAAAATCCCCCACTATTTATAACTACCCAAATTGATCATACCTGAATCAAATGAGTAATGATTGATAATAGAGCAAGTATATATATTATATCCTCTCATGTGTTTAAGAAACTATAGTTACCTAGAACTATTATAACCCAGTATCTAGCCATTTTATGAGCATTCAATGATACTGTGGCCCCTACATTAGGAACGGTTGTCCTCCCCATCCAAATAGGCATACGTACTCTACCTGAGTTAAATTACATAATAGAAAGAGAGTTTTAATACAACATCCTATTAAGATGTCTTTGGTTACATGTCATGCATTACATCCCCTCCACCTTACATTGATGTATTAAATTTGAACATGAGGGTAAGATCCATAATGTCCTGACCGATCCCCATCCATTTAAAACTTATAACCTTAATTTTCAACCAAATGGCATCTTAATTCTGTCACAAAGCATGACCCCATCATCACCCAATGAGGCATCATCTAACACAACAATCCTTGCATCAAGGATTTATGGTAAAGATTTCATTGATTCCATGTTTTAATAGCTATCAATCAGAGAATATCAGCTATTGATGCTCAACACTCTTCCCATTCTCCAAGAATATGGGGGCCTGGACAAACAACATGCGTATTGTCTTAATATAAGTGATCTCATTCCCTTTAGTCCACCCTTCCTCCATACTCATTTGATCTATGGGGGGATCAATCAACCTTCTTCAAATCTTGCTAGCCAAACCCATGCTAAACCATTCACCTCAAATGTTTCATTCCTAGACAAACCCCACTTTGAAAAAACATACTTACAATGGTGTGCTTGGAAGGGTTTTGACATAGGACACTATGAACAAGGGCTGCACAATGTCCTGTTGGGAGATTTTAGGAAACCCCATGAAAAGTATGGCCTCAATTTTAACACAAATCCCAAAGCTACCCCAGAAGGTACTCTTTTACCTATTCTTTAAGAGGACACACCTTCCTCACCATCTAACACCCCTTATGCAATGGACGATGTTATATCCATTATCTAAAACTTTTTTTTAGTCAATGCCATCACTATAGAACCTCTCATCTATCACTGTGATGGGGAGGTCAAAATCATTCCTCTATCTTATGCAAACATGATAGGGTAGGATTTTCCCACCATCCCTATTCTTCAGTGCCAAGATGATGAGTCAATCTTAACTCATTTAGGCATGGAGAACTCCCATCTATGTAATTATCTTCCATCTAAAACCTATAGTTTATTAAAAAAGACTACCATTGACATTAATAGAGGGTCTCATGAGACTCTATGAATTGTTAAGGTCAGTAAATCTTTAGATCCTCAAGAGCACTAGCATTTCACTACATTTCTGACATATCATAGTGAAGCATTTGCTTGGTCCTATAGTGACATGACTGGTATCAACCTTGCTATTATCATCCATAACAATATCACATTCCCTGACACCAAACCTATAAAGTAAAAACTTTGAAAGATGTACCCTCATGTTGCACTCTTAGTCAAAGAAGAGCTACAACATCTCTTATCTAACAACTTTAACTAGTGTATTTATTATGCTCAATGGGTATCTAATATCATCCCTATCAAAAATCCCATAGGAAGACTACACCTTTGTACTAAATTTCATGACCTTAATCTTGCTTATCTTAAGGATGATTTCCCTCTTCTAAATATTAACCAATCAATGGACTTAATAACTGGTCATGAAGTGTTGTCACTTATGGATGGTTTCTCTAGATACAATCAGATCCTTATCATACCATAAAATCAACATAAGACTTCATTTATTACTCCCTGGGGGACCTTCTACTATCAGGTTATGCCCATCATCTTAAAGAATGCTAGGGCCACCTATCAAACAACCATGAATTATATCTTCCATAATATAATCCATAAAATCATTGAAGATTTTGTGGATGATCTCCTTGGTAAGTTGAGACTATGAAAATACCATCTTTTGGTGTTGAAAGTAATCTTCACTCACCTAATCCAGTTTTGTGTCCGTCTTAATTCCAAGAAATGCATTTTTAGGGTTTTAATGGGTAAGCTTTTAGGTTTTATCATCTTTATCTAAGGGATAGAAATCGACCCTATTAAGATCAAAGCCATTTTAGAAATGCCACCCCTATCTAATCTTAAGTAACTATTGGGCCCCTTTTTGTGTTAACTAGTGGATTCACACCAACTCAACACATCTCAATATGAGGCAATCATTGTAGATAGTTACTCTTTTTGTACTTTTGGTGCTAGCTATAAGAATCTTTGAAGATATTGTGCCATCTAGCAAGTAATTACTTAGAACCCAAGTTTTAAGGGATATCCTTTGAAAATTGCATGTGGTGGTTGGAGACAACGGGTGTCAGAGTAGTGGAGTCGATAAAATAATGACCCCTAATGATAGATCAGTACCCAGTGTACACCCATTTGACTTGGATCAAAGATGTTTCCCTACATATAAAAATAAGCTTGAACCCAAAGAAGGGGGAGATGAATTAACATAACAAAGCTCTACAAAAATTGAGAATGCCATTGATATCGTTTGAGTTAGTATAGATATTGAGAAGAATATGCATTATAACACCCAAGATCATCTGTGAACCATTGGGCATGAGTAACTAAGAAATGAGTTGATGTTCTATTTATGTTATAAACTGTACTCTATTGATGAACTTTGATTTAATGGAAATGGCATTGCATATTTACATAGTTATTGATCCATTTCATATAGTTTATCATTGTTGTATGATTGTGACTTAAGCTATATATAAATAATGGCATAATTTTCATTTTTGAATGTATTACAATGTAAAGGTCTATTATAGGTTGCTAATGGCATTGTTGTGCCATATAGTGACTTTGATATACTTGTAAATTTGACTAAATGTTGAAACTAGCATGTACCAAATCCCTAGTAATCATGCCTAGAGTGCTAACTTGAAGAATGAGCACTTGAGCATAAGCCATTCCATTGATTTGAATAAGCACCTAAATGAAACTTAACTTGCTATCCCTATGGATTTCAACAATAAGAGCTATAACTATCCAGATATGAATTTACACCAAAAAACTTGTGCCCTTGAAAGTTGTGTAACTAGTCTAATACATACTTGTGCTACCATAACTGGGACTAGTTCCCTTAAATAGGCTTACACCTCTTGATGTTATCCAGAATGGCATGCATCAATATATTACCTAAGCCCATTTCATAAATGACTAAGTCCCATTGAGACTAAGGTTACACCATGTTTAAACTAGCCCAATGTATGCCTTGATCCCTTCATTGCTACACTTTGGGTGAGTGCACAAGGCTTGCACCTTGTGTGAAATTGATGCTAATGCATAGTGCATTTAAATGTTATGCACCAAATTTTTTTTACTATGCTTACATCTAGCTATATTAAGTATAAAATTGACATGGATTGATTGCTAAGAGCGTGACTAAGCACATGAGCTAAATGAAGAAACTTTTCTACAACATTTTGATTCTGTTGTTGGGACCCATGTTGAATTTTGTTGTTGCAATGCTATAATAGAATAATGCTCTAGCTTTTAGTTGAGAACATTGAGCACTGACTAGAGTAAGTAGAAGATAGTTTTGTGCAAAAGCATCTGACATGCCAATGACAAAAGCTAAGAAAATGGGTGCAAACCATCCTTTATGATGCTCTATATGAGGTGTTCTATTGCGAACTACCTAAACATTTGTACCAATGGTTGGTTTCTTATATAACCTCTAGAAGACAAAGCTATGGCCAATGCTTTGAGTGGACAAAGGATCACCTAGAGAGGCTTGAGAGCCTAGATGATGTTTGGATGTGTGTTGTAAACAAGTGGTAGACTAATGCATTAAATAGGTATGTGTTAGAATTTATAGTGTCAACCTTCTCTTACCCTAAAGAAGTAAAGTATGAGTTATTTTTCAAACCAAGGGGCACATACATAAGAGGGCTCAACACTGAACTAAAGAAATTACTAGTGGATTATAGTACTAAAACCATAAGCAAAATCCTTGCATGTATGAATAAGTGCAAAAGGTGAAAAGGGGAAGTGTTGGTGAGGTGTGATGGAAAGGGATGAGCAACCTGACACCTAAGAGCTTTGAAAGTAAAACTATAACAAGTGAAGGTGCAAGATGATATAGGATCTAGAACTTGGAAGTGCCAAAAGGACCCATAACAAGTGGGAAGGGCATGGGGAAGGATCCCTTAAGCTGTAATAACATGAGGAAAGAGAGGAAGAAACAAGAGGATAAGCTCAATAGTTTGGTGTAGAATGGCTTGGGTTCTTACAAGATGTGGTAAATGAGGATATTCTAAAAGCACCTACCCCCTTTAAACTTGAAACACAAGCTCATACATTATATTCTCCACCAGAAGACAAAAGAATGATAACTGACCCTGTTATCAACATTGACTTTGATTGACTTCAAATTTTGAACCAAGACTTTGTGATCAAACAAGTGATTCCTTATGAAGGATTGAATAAGAAAACCATGAAACTAGTGATTCCTTATGAAAGATTGAATAATAAAACCATAGAACTAGTGAGTGCCAACCCAAGAATCAAAAACATAAATGTAAGCATTCCCATTTAGAGGATGTTAGCTACACTGACTGGGCAATAGCCCATAATAAGTGGATTGACACCAAAAGTGAGTAGTACCATTCCATCAAGCTGATAACACAACCTACAACAATATGGTCAATGCTTAACCCTATAACTAGAGACATTAGAGGACCACCTCCAACACAAACACTAGGGGACAAGTGCTTTAAACTCCAACACCACCCCTTTAACAGATTTATTATGAAATGGCAATGTACTTGCCTAAGTATCACATCATAGAGAATATTATAGATCATGTGCTCAAGTGTGAGCTTCAATGGTGTACTTAGCATATCACATAGTTAGAGTGCAAGGCGCCTTAGTACATGACCACTTTTCTAGATTACACCCATACCTAGTATCAAAAATTTGATCCAAACTAGGCTATGGTTGATTATGATATACTGAAGGAAGTTTTCTTAAAGGAATTTTATATCCCTAAGTTTGAGCAATAGAGCATCATGACACTCAAAGAAATCAGCCAAGGGATATCTGAGAATGTACACCTATATGATGCATGATTTAAGACCCTCCTTTCTAAGCTTCCATATGATATCTACCCCTCCCAACACATGCAATGGTTTGTTGGGGGAGTGTTAGTACCTTTCAAAAGAGCACTATCCATGAAGACCTTCATAAATCCCTATGAAGCGTTTGAAGCTATGTTCCGGGTAGAGGTAGTAAGTAACACCAAAACTAGGATCAACCCATTTATAGAGGCATAAATCATGTCAATAGCCTCCTAGCTATAGAAGCTAACTATTAGTTTGGTGCATGACACTTGTATTAGAGTGTGGTGTACTAACTATGAGATGGAGGGGCATAATAAGAATAATTTCCTACAAAAAAATTTTTTTACCTTACTTTTCAGTTGTGAAGTTTGTCATGGGCCGTATGACTCTCAAAACTATCCCCTATTACAATACACCAGTCAAGTGAACACTACTATCTATTGAAAGATGTGTGATGCCTATACTCATTCAATAATGGATTTTTGAGTCATTAATGAGATGCACCAAAATATGGAGAGAGGTGCGCAATAGGCAATGACCACAATCAATGGGTAAGTAGGCCAAGGAAATGAAGGTTACGACTAATAAAATACTAGATATGGGAATCAATGAGGCACATACGAGCAAGGTAGAGGATGTGATGGAGGAATATTCCCACTATGATCATGTTATAAGTGCAAGTTGATTGAACATTATCAGTGTGACTTCCCTATGCACCCAATGTGTGGGTATTATTGAGAACCAGATGTAGTCAAGGATTACTCAGACTTGTATAAAAATCTGACTCAAGGTTAGCTTTACATACGTAATGGTACCACCATGGTTAGGCATAAGCAAAAAGAGGAGAAATGGGATCCCAATCCATAACAAACTCGTAAAGAGCCACCTGTGGTGTAGGCCACAACTCAGAGTGGGTTCACCATATAGTCGCCGATTACACTGATAAAAGAACTACACTTGGAATATGGCAATTCAAGCCACATCGAGAATATTTCATGACCTAAGCAAAAAGTTTCACCCTACCTTAAACCTATGTAATAGAATAACATCCTAAAATAAGCCATGAACATAATATAAATTTTTTAGGGAGAGATCCAACTAGCCAGAGATCTAGAAGTACATGAAAGCACCTTGCATAGGAAGCAATATAGCTAGGAGGCTGAAGTACATGAGTTGATCGAGATCCTATGCCTCCTATAAACTAAAAGGATATTACCCCTTTTAAAAAAATTAAATTTAGAGCACATAGGGAAGAGACCAGAGGAAGAGGTCATGCCTCAGATGATTGAAGTTGCTATGTTACATATGGAGAGGGCATGTGAAGTAAGGCATACTTAGAATGCAGAGTATGACCAAGAACTAATAATAAATGCCACCATCAATGGATGGTCTATTTGTGAGGTCCTTATGAACATGAGTGTTGAGGTTAACATTTTGACCAAAATTGCCTGGGAGAAGATGGGATGGCCACCCTTAAATCCCTTCCCTCATATACTATTTATGACCAACAAAACCATGACGTAACCTATCAGGATCCTAAAGGGAATCATTGTAGATATTATGGGCACTAGATTTTGAGCTAAATTTGAGGTAATTGAGTTGTTAGAGCATGATAACTATCTAACACTCTTAAGTAGGCCATGGTACTACACCAACAACATAGATATGCACTTCAAGAAGCGCTACATGACTTTTGAGAATGAAAGAGAGAGGGTCGTGATCCCCCTATCAAGTGATCAAGGGACTCCATATGTAGAAAGTGTTAATCTCAAAGATGAGATCAACCAAATTTATAACATCACAATGCAGGGTGTCGAGAAGCTTAACCCAAATGACCAAGGAGTGCTCAAGTGGGAGGATGAATAATTAGCTTTTGATATAAATGATAGCCTATGATTGATGGGTTGAAGAGGCTTATAAAGTTACTGGCCAAAGGTGCTACCTAGTGAGGAATTGAGCTAAGGCCAACTCAAATGAGACTGATTAGAATTGATTGCAATCAAAAGAAATGGGTTCCCTTCACCAAAAGGGTAGGGAAAAGGGTGTTCTGACTGAGTAAATGGAAGCTTATAATGATCCCAAAATATGGAGGGAGCCAACCTATAGAGAACTATGTATATGATATTGAAGCATGCATTCCCAAAGAAATAGATAGAATGGGTACACTAGTGCATACCCTAAAGAGCACTGTTGCTCATTGGTGGGCAGTGTAAAGGTCTAGCTTACCAACATGGCAAGATGTGAAGGCAATAATATACACTAGGTTTGGAAAGAGTAATGAGGACTTAGACATACCTGTTTAGTTAGGCAATTCTATCCCAATCACACATGTGCACTTATGTGAAGAAACCTATATTGTCTATGGTGAGAACATACCCATAAGCCTGTGGATGCATGTTTTTTATAGGACTTTGAAAACATGGGCATGAGTGTGGTACATTGTAAGTGAAATGCACCAAGAGATAAGAGATTGTGAGGTACTCAAGGAGAGGTTCATGCACACCTTCTCCTTCTCTTCACAGAGCTTAGAGCTACTAGAGCCACTATAAGTCATTTCTAGGTCAGTGTTTGAGGACACTGGCATCTTAGAAGAGTGCCTTAGAGACATGTTCAGGGAAAAAGGATTGGTGCTCCTGACATTCTTTAAATAAAAGGCACTCAATAGTGACTCCAATGAGGAGGATGATGTTAGGGATCAACCAACAATAGATTACACTTGTGAAAGCAATAAATGCGGAATTAAATCAGATAAACAAGTAACTGAATGAGATAATAGCAAGAACAAGAGATACAAGAAACCACCCTGAAAACTTGTATTAACAAACTCTTTACAAAAGGAATACAATTGAAGAAACTTCTTTCTTCCACACCTCTCCTAGATGTATAGATCTCTCAATAGATCTCTATTCCTCAAGAGCTCTCTCTCTCAAGAACAATCAACTCCAACAAGCCTGAATTGATTCAATTCTGTACTGTTCTTTAACAACTACTACAATAATTCACACAAAACTAAGAAGATCTAATTCTACATATAGAATTAGGAGACTTGAGCATGCACTTACAACAAACAGTTAAGCCACTTGAACAAGGGCTCTAAAAATAATATTGCTAATAATAGAGACGCGAGCTTAAGACTACAACTTAAACTCATCATACAAACACTCACTTCTGTCCTCGAAAATAACTTTCTGGATGCACAGGTAACCGACGTCGGTTCCTGCTGCTTGCCTGTGACCGCCGCCAGCCGATCCTCTACCGAAGTTGGCACCTCTGTAACTGCATCTGACCGACGTCGGTCACTCCTGACCGATGCCAGTGTCTGTGTAGACCCAAACCTATTAAAGTATGTTCCTTGGTGAAACTTTTAGCTCCACACCCTAACAATCTCCCACTTGAAGATAAACAGCTGCACCAGTACCTGTACAGCAACATCTTCTAGCTCCTCCATCTTCAACTCAATCATGAAGACCAATAGAAGTTGAATGAAGATTCAACTTCTCCTTTGTAACCGGCTTGGTTAACATATCAGCAAGATTCCTATCTGTATGGATCTTCTCCAGCTTCAACTCACCATCTTCCAATACCTGTCATATGAAATGGTACCTTAGCTGTATGTGCTTTGTTTTTGAATCAAAGGCTGAATTCTTAGCCAAATGGATTGCACTCTAACTATCACTATACAATCTACAACTCTCATGCTCCCTACCAAGCTCATCCATGAACTGTGTCATCCATATCATCTCTTTACTAGCCTCTGTTGCTGCAATATACTGTGCTTTTGTAGTTGACAAGGCAACAACCTTCTGCAACTTAGATATCCAGCTAACCGCCGTTCCACCTACAATGAAAACATAACCTGTAGTGCTCCTCCTGCCATCCAAATCACCTGCCATATCTGAATCTACATAACCATGTAGAGAAGTATCTGAACCTCCATAGCACAAGTGCTTACTGCTGGTTCCTCTCAGATATCTAAGGATCCACTGAACTGCTTTCCAGTGTTCCTTACCTGGATTGGCCATATACTTACTTACAACTCCCACTACTTGGGCAATATCCGGTCTAGTACACACCATTGCATACATCAAACTCCCTACTGCGGAAGAATATGGAACCTTACTCATGTACTCTACCTCATCATATGAATTAGGACATTGTTCTTTACTCAACTTAAAATGTCCAGCCAAAGGTGTGCTTACCGGTTTAGCATCCTGCATATTGAACCGTTTCAACACCTTGTCCACATAATCTTCTTGAGACAATATCAACCTGTGATTTTTCCTGTCTCTCTTAATGCTCATGCCAAGGATTTTCTTTGCTGCTCCCAAATCCTTCATAGCAAACGTTTGAGCTAATTTTACCTTAAGCTCAGAGATATCCTGCATGTGAGATCCTGTAACCAGCATATCATCTACATACAACAATAGAATAATATATCTACCGTTATCAAATCTCTTGAAATATACGCAATGGTCAGATTGACACCTACTATAGCCATGCTCAGTCATAAACCTATCAAATTTTAAGTACCATTGCCTAGGAGCTTGCTTGAGGCCATACAAGCTTTTTTTCAATCTGCACACTAACTTCTCCTTACCCTTGACCTCGAATCCTTCTGGCTGTTCCATATATATTTCCTCATCCAAATCTCTATGAAGAAACGCTGTCTTAACATCTAGCTGCTCAAGATGCAAATCCTCAAAAACAACCAAAGACAATACAACCCTTATAGAAGTCATTTTAACAACAGGAGAAAAAATCTCACCAAAGTCAATACCTGGCTTTTGTGCAAATCCTTTCACTATTAATCTGGCCTTGTATCTCATCTGTCCATTCTCACCTTCTTTCAACCTATAGGTCCATCTGTTCTTGAGTGTTCTCTTACCAGTTGGCAATTTAACCAAATCCCATGTTTGGTTCTCTCTTAAGGACTCTAACTCCTCAACCATGCCATGCTCCCACTCACTCTTGGACTCCACCTGTATTGCTTCTTCAAAACTCTCTAGTTCTCCACCATCAGTTAGAAATAAATAAAATAAAGGAGAATATCTAATTGGAGGCTTACTCACCCTTTCTGACCTCCTGATGGGTGTCTAAGACTCGTTTATAAAACGCTGTCCACCCAAATTCTCTGACAGTGACCGACCTCGGTCACTTCCAGACCTGTTACTGGCCGACGTCAGTTCTGCCTGACCGACCTCAGTGCCTGTCCTGCCGACGTCGGTCTCTGTACGGCTGACGCCAGTTTCTGTACTGTCGACACCGGTTCCTAACCTACCCACGTCGGTCTCTGTGTTTTCCTACAAGTGATTATTTCTTTTTCCCACGAGCTCATCTTAGACTTTCACCTCATCCAATTCACCATTGCTCTGCTCAGATTGATTCAGCTTCCTTAGCTGATCACAATACATCACTCTTTCATTGAAAACAACATCACGGCTCCTGATTACCTTGTTAGTTTCTAGATTCCACAATCTATAACCCAAATCATCTGAGCCATAGCCAATAAACGTGCACCTCATAGACTTAGCATCAAGCTTCTTTTTATTTTCCTTATTTATGTGCACAAAGGTTTCACAACCAAAAACTTTGATATATGAGAGATCAACATTTTTACCTGTCCATGCCTCTTTTGGAATACCACCATCTAGAGTTGTAGAGGGTCCTTTGTTAATCAAGTATACTGCAGTGTCAACAGCTTGTGCCCAAAACTGTAAGGGCAAACCGACATGCAATCTCATACATCTTGCACGCTCCATTATTGTTCTGTTCATCTTTTCAACAATTCCATTCTACTGAGGTATCCTTGGAACCATCCTTTGCCTGCGGATTCCATGCATGTAACAATAATCTCTGAACTTATGACTGTAGAACTCACTGTCATTGTCAGATCTCAGGCACTTTAATCTTTTACCTGTTTCATTCTCAACCATAGTTTTCCAAATCTTAAGTCTCAAATACATCAGATTTTCTTCTAATACAATAGATCCATACCTTCCTTGTAGCATCATCTATGAAAGATACATAGTACTGTGATCCTCCAATGGAAGCAACCTGTGTCGGTCCCCACACGTCTGTGTGAACAAGCTCCAACTTATGCCTCTTCTTAGTAGACCCAGTCTTGAGAAAACTAACCCTTTTCTATTTTCCAAATACACAGTGCTCACAAAACTCTAGATCTATGCCTTTTAAATCTAAAAGCATACCTTTGGACTTAAGAATTGACATCCCCTTCTCACTCATGTGGCCAAGCCTTGAGTGCCACAATTTAGCATCCACATCTGAAGTAGATAATACAGAAGGAGATTTGTTAGTAACACAATTACACAAATAGAGAGTACCTTCTCTCTTACCTCTGGCCATAACAAGTGCACCCTTGGTCACCTTCCAAGATTCTACTATGAGGAGTTATTGTACAACCCTCATCCCCTAATTTTCCTGCAGAAATCAAATTTCTCTTCAAGCTAGGAACATGCATCACATCTCTCAACACCTATGTGTTGCTATTCTGCATCTTCAGCTGCACTTTACCTTTGCCAATTATTTTACAGGGATCATCATCCCCTAGATACACTATTCCAAAATCTCCATGGATATAGTCATTAAAATATTCCCTGTTAGGGGAGCATGAAAAGATGCACCAGAATCTAACACCCAAGATTCTATATTATCATGTAGAGAGAAAATTAAAGCATCTTGTGCAATACCTGCAACCTTGGATTCTTCCTTTCCTTCGTGCTGATTGTCCTCCTTAGGCTTTGACCAATAATCTCTGCTTATGTGCCCCATCTTTCCACAATTCTAGCATTGTGGCCTTCTGCCATTTCTGGATTTAGATCTGCCTTTCTCCTTAGATTTGGATCTTGATCTACCTTTCTTGCTCTTCTCTTTCTACCTCCCCCTGCTCTCAAAACTTAAAGCGTTCCCAAATGTCTCTTCTGTGCTTTTCCTACGTATTTCCTCATTCAAGATAACACTAACAACATCCTCTACTTTCAAAATATTTGATGTAGATGCAGTATTACTAACTGCCATTACTAAGCCATGCCAGCTTTTAGGCAAAGAACATAATATTAAAAGAGATTTTATTTCATCATCAAACACTATATTGACTGAACTTAATTAATTCACAATTCCATTGAAATCATTCAGATGAGTAGAAACAGATCCACCTTCATTCATATGCAAATTAAATAACTGCTTCATAAGATATACCTTATTAGAAGCTTAGGGTTTTTCATACAAATTTGCTAACGTAGTCATCAACTCTACCATAGACTTTGCCTGTGATAGATTAGATATCACAGTGGATGCTAGACTCAGTCTTATAGACCCCAGAGCCTTTTTGTCAAGAACTTCCCATTCTTCATCCTCCATGTCTTTGGGCTTCTTTGCAACCCCATCTAACGGTAAGTAGAGATCTTTTTGATACAGATAGTCCTCTATCTGCATTCTCTAATGTTGGTAATTTTTGCCATTGAACTTTTCCATTCTTAATTTACTTTTATCTGCCATTGCTTCTCCCACTCAAACAGAAATCCCTGTAGAAACCCCTGTGAGAACCTGTAATCAATACACACTACACAGATCTGAACCACCTGTTAGTGCACCTGAGCTCTGATACCACTTGTTAGGGATCAACCAATAATAGATTACACTTGTGAAAGCAATAAATGCAGAATTAAATCAGATAAACAAGTAACTGAATGAGATAATAGCAAGAACAAGAGATATAAAAAACCACCCTGAAAACTTGTATTAACAAACTCTTTACAAAAAGAATACAATTGAAGAAACTTCTTTCTTCCACACCTCTCCTAGATGTATAGATCTCTCAATAGATCTCTATTCCTCAAGAGCTCTCTCTCTCTCAAGAACAATCAACTCCAACAAGCCTGGATTGATTTAATTCTATATTTTTCTTCAACAACTACTACAATAGTTCACACAAAGATAAGAAGATCTAATTCTACATATAGAATTAGGAGACTTGAGCATGCACTTACAACAAACAGTTAAGCCACTTAAACAAGGGCTCTAAAAATAATATTGCTAATAATAGAGACGCGAGCTTAAGACTACAACTTAAACTCATCATGCAAACACTCGCTTTTGTCCTCAAAAATAGCTTTTTGGACGCACAGATAACCGACGTCGGTTCCTACTGCTTGTCTGTGACTGCCGCCGATCAATCCTCTGCCAACGTCGGTGCCTCTATAACTGCATTTGACTGACGTCGATCGCTCCTGACCGATGCCGGTGTCTGTGTAGACCCGAACCTATTAAAGTATGCTCCTTGGTGAAGCTTTTAGCTCCACACCCTAACAGATGAGGAAACCTAGAAAGAACACAATTATAAGGCTATAACAAGAATTAAAAAACTTGTGCACCACGTGGATAACAGTGCCCTAAATGAAGAAAATCCAATGCATCTTCATATTAAAACAACTAAGGGGATAAAGCAAGTGGTGTTAGGGGATCAAACCAACAATAGATTACAATTGTGACAGCAATAAACGTGGAATTAAACCAGATTGACAAGTAATTAGAATGATAATAGCAAGAATAAGAGATACAAGAAAACACCCTGAAAACTTGTATCAACAAACTCTTTACAAAAGGAATACAATTCAAAAAGCTTCTTTCTTCCACACCTCTCCTAGATGTATAGATCTCTCAATAGATCTCTATTCCTCAAGAGCTCTCTCTCTCAAGAACAATCAACTCCAACAAGCCTGGATTGATTCAATTCTGTACTGTTCTTCTCACATAATGAATTACAATAATTCACCCAACTACAATAATCCACTACAAACTACAATAAGCTAGGAAGATCTAATTCTACATATAGAATTAGGAGACTTGAGCATGTACATCCAACAAGCAGTTAAGCCACTTGAACAAGGGCTCTAAAAATAGTAATGCCAATAATAGAGACGTGAGCTTGAGACTTCAACTCAAACTTATCATGCAAACACTCACTTCTATCCATGGAAATAGCTTTCTGAACACGCAGGTAACCGACATCGATTCCTACTGCTTGTCTGTGACCGTCGTCGGCCGACCCTCTGCCGACATCGAAGCCTCTGTAACTGCCTGTGACCGACGTCGATCGCTCCTGACCGATGCCGATGTCTGTGTAGACCCGAACCTGATAATGAATGCTCCTTGGTGAAGTTTTTAGCTCCACACCCTAATAATCTCCCACTTGGAGATAAACAGCTGCACCAGTACCTGTACAGCAACATCTTCTAGCTCCTCCATCTTCAACTCAATCATGAAGACCAACAGAAGTTGAATGAAGATTCAACTTCTCCTTTATAATCAGCTTTGTTAACATATCAGTAGGATTCCTATCTGTATGGATCTTCTCCAGCTTCAACTCACCATCTTCCAATACCTATCGTATGAAGTGATACCTTAGCTATATGTGCTTTGTTCTTGAATGAAAGACTGAATTCTTAGCCAAATGGATTACACTTTGACTGTCACTATATAATCTGCAACTCTCATGCTCCCTACCAAGCTCATCCATGAACCATGTCATCCATATCATCTCTTTGCTAGCTTCTGTGGCTGCAATATACTCTGCTTCTGTAGTTGACAAGCCAACAACCTTCTGCAACTTAGATATCCAGCTAACCGCCGTTCCACCTACAGTGAAAACATAACCTGTAGTGCTCCTCCTGCCATCCAAATCACCTACCATATCTGAATCTATGTAGCCATGTAGAGAAGTATCTGAACCTCCATAGCACAAGTGCCTACTGCTAGTTCCTCTCAGATATCTAAGGATCCACTGAACTGCTTTCCAATGTTCCTTACCTCGATTGGCCATATACTTACTTACCACTCCCACTGCTTGGGCAATATCTGGTCTAGTACACACCATTGCATACATCAAACTCCCTACTGCGGAAGAATATGGAACCTTACTCATGTACTCTACCTCATCATATGAATTAGGACATTGTTCTTTACTCAACTTAAAATGTCCAGCCAAAGGTGTGCTTACCGGTTTAGCATCCTGCATATTGAACCGTTTCAAAACCTTGTCCACATATTCTTTTTGAGACAATATCAACCTGTGATTTTTCCTGTCTCTCTTAATGCTCATGCCAAGGATTTTCTTTGTTGCTCCCAAATCCTTCATAGCAAATGTTTGAGCTAATTTCACCTTAAGCTCAGAGATATCCTGCATGTGTGATCCTGTAACCAGCATATCATCTACATACAACAATAGAATAATATATCTACCATTATCAAATCTCTTGAAATACACACAATGGTCTGATTGACACCTACTGTAGCCATGCTCAGTCATAAATCTATCAAATTTTAAGTACCATTGCCTAGGAGCTTGCTTGAGGCCATACAAGCTTTTCTTCAAACTGCACACAAACTTCTCCTTACCCTTGACCTCGAATCCTTTTAGTTGTTCCATATAAATTTCCTCATCCAAATCTCCATGAAGAAACACTGTCTTAACATCTAGCTGCTCAAGATACAAATCCTCAAAAGCAACCAAAGACAATACAACCCTTATTGAAGTCATTTTAACAACAGGAGAAAAAATCTCACCAAAGTCGATACCTGGCTTTTGTGCAAATCCTTTTCCACTAATCTGGCCTTGTATCTCATCTGTCCATTCTCGCCTTCCTTCAACCTGTAGGTCCATCTATTCTTGAGTGTTCTCTTACCAGTTGGCAATTCAACCAAATCCCATGTTTGGTTCTCTCTTAAGGACTCCAACTCCTCAACCATGCCATGCTCCCACTGACTCTTGGACTCCACCTATATTGCTTCTTCAAAACTCTCTGGTTCTCCACCATCAATTAGCAATAAATAAAATAAAGAAGGAGAATATCTAATTGGAGGCTTACTCACCCTTTCTGACCTCCTGATGGGTGTCTAAGACTCATCTATAACACGCTGTCCACCCAAATTCTCTGACAGTGACCGACCTCGGTCACCTGTAGACCTGTTACTAATCGACGTTGGTTTTGCCTGACTAACCTCGGTACCTGTACAGCCGACGTCAGTCTCTGTATGGCCGACGCTGGTTTCTATTCTGCCAACGCTGGTTCCTAACCTGCCGACGTCGGTCTCTGTGTTTTCCTGCAAGTGATTATTTCTTTTTCCCGCGAGCTCATCTTGGACTTTCACCTCATCCAATTCAGCATTGCTCTGCTCAGATTGATTCAACTTCCTTAGCTGACCACAATACATCACTCTTTTATTGAAAACAACATCACAGCTCCTGATTACCTTGTTAGTTTCTAGATTCCACAATCTATAACCAAAATCATCTGAGCCATAGCCAATAAATGTGCATCTCATAGACTTAGCATCAAGCTTCTTTCTATTTTCCTTATCTATATGCACAAAGGCTTCACAACCAAAAACTTTGAGATATGAGAGATCAACCTTTTTACCTGTCCATACCTCTTCTGGAATACCACCATCCAGAGCTATAGAGGGTCCTCTGTTAATCAGGTATACTATAGTGTCAACAGCTTGTGCCTAAAACTGTAGGGGTAGACCGGCATGCAATCTCATACATCTTGCACGCTCCATTATTGTCTTGTTCATCCTTTCGGCAATTCCATTCTGCTGAGGTGTCCTTGGAACCATCCTTTGCCTACAGATTCCATGCATGTAATAATAATCTCTGAACTTATAACTGCAAAACTCACCACCATTGTCTTATTTCAGGCACTTTAATCTTTTACCTATTTCATTCTCAACCATGGCTTTCCAAACTTTAAAAGTATCAAATACATCAGATTTTCTTCTAATACAATAGATCCATACCTTCCTTGTGGCATCATCTATGAAAGATACATAGTATTGTGATCCTCTAATGGAAGCAACCTGAGCCGGTCCCCACACGTCTGTATGAACAAGCTCCAACTTGTGCCTCTTCTTAGTAGACCCAGTTTTGAGAAAACTAACCCTTTTCTGTTTTCCAAATACACAGTGCTCACAATATTCTAGATCTATGCCTTTTAAATTTGAAAGCATACCTTTGGACTTAAGAATTGACATCCCCTTCTCACTCATGTGGCCAAGCCTTGAGTGCCACAATTTAGCGTCCACATCTGAAGTAGATAATACAAAAAGAGATTTATTAGTAACACAATTACACAAATAGAGAGTACCTTCTCTCTTACCTCTGGCCATAACAAGTGCACCCTTGGTCACCTTCCAAGATTCTGCTGTGAGAGTTACTGTACAACCCTCATCCCCTAACTTTCCTGCAGAAATCAAATTTCTCTTCAAGCTAGGAACATGCATCACATCTCTCAACACCCATGTGTTGCTATTCTGCATCTTCAGCTGCACTTTACCTTTGCCAATTATTTTACAGGGCTCATCATCCCCCAGATACACTATTCCAAAATCTCCATGGATATAGTCACTAAAATATTCCCTGTTAGGAGTAGCATGAAAAGATGCACCAGAATCTAATACCCAAGATTCTATATTATTATGCAGAGAGAAAATTAAAGCATCCTGTGCAATACCTGCAATCTTGGCTTCTTCCTTTCCTTCGTGCTGATTGTCCTCCTTAGGTTTTGACCAACAATCTCTGCTTATGTGCCCCATCTTTCCACAATTCCAGCATTGTGGCTTTCTGCCATTTTTGAATTTAGATTTGCCTTTCCCCTTTGACTTGGATCTTGATCTGCCTTTCTTGCTCTTCTCTTTTTGCCTTCCCCTACTCTCAAAACTTAAAGCGTTCCCGGATGCCTCTTCTGTGCTTTTCCTACGTATTTCCTCATTCAAGATAACACTAACAACATCCTCTACTTTCAAAATATTTGATGCAGATGCAATATTACTTACTGCCATTACTAAGCCATGCCAGCTTTCAGGCAAAGAACATAATATCAAAAGAGCTTTTATTTCATCATCAAACACTATATTCACTAAACTTAATTGATTCACAATTCCATTGAAATCATTCAGATGAGTAGAAACAGATCCACTTTCATTCATATGCAAATTAAATAACTGCTTCATAAGATATACCTTATTGGAAGCTGAGGGTTTTTCATACAAATTTGCTAACGTAGTCATCAACTCTACCGTAGACTTTGCCTGTGATAAATTGGATATCACAGTGGATGCTAGACTCAGTCTTATAGAACCCAGAGCCTTTTTATCAAGAACTTCCCATTCTTCATCCTCCATGTCTTTGGGCTTCTTTGCAACACCTCCTAACGGTAAGTAGAGATCTTTCTGATACAGATAATCCTCTATCTGCATTCTCCAATGTTGGTAATTTTTGCCATTGAACTTTTCCATTCTCAATTTACTTTCATCTGCCATTGCTTCTCCCACTCAAATAGAAATCCCTGCAGAAACTCCTGTGAGAACCTGTAATCAATACACACTACACAGATCTGAACCACCTGTTAGTGAACCTGAACTTTGATACCAATTATCAAGCTCTGAACCTGTAACCAAGGCTCTGATACCACTTGTTGGGGGATCAAACCAACAATAGATTACAATTGTGACAGTAATAAATATGGAATTAAACCAGATTGACAAGTAATTAGAATGATAATAGCAAGAACAAGAGATACAAGAAAACACCCTGAAAACTTGTATTAACAAACTCTTTACAAAAGGAATACAATTGAAGAAAGCTTCTTTCTTCCACACCTCTCCTAGATGTATAGATTTCTCAATAGATCTCTATTCCTCAAGAGCTCTCTCTCTCAAGAACAATCAACTCCAACAAACCTAGATTGATTCAATTCTGTACTATTCTTCTCACATAATGAATTATAATAATTCACCCAACTACAATAATCCACTACAATCTACAATAAGCTAGGAAGATCTAATTCTACATATAGAATTAGGAGACTTGAGCATGTACATCCAACAAGCAGTTAAGCCACTTGAACAAGGGCTCTAAAAATAGTAATGCCAATAATAGAGACGCGAGCTTGAGACTTCAACTCAAACTTATCATGCAAACACTCGCTTCTGTCCACGAAAATAGCTTTTTGGACACACAGGTAACTAACGTCGGTTCCTGCTGCTTGTCTGTGACCATCGTCGGCCGACCCTCTGCCGACGTCGGTGCCTCTGTAACTGCCTGTGACCGATGTCAGTCGCTCCTGACCGACGCCGGTGTCTGTGTAGACCCGAACCTGATAATGAATGCTCCTTGGTGAAGTTTTTAGCTCCACACCCTAACAAGTGGAAGAATCTCATCAAGAGAGGAATGAACCCTACCATGTACCCCTTAAAACCACCCAAGTGGACATCAACATGGAAGGTGAGCCAAAGATTACCACTATAGTTGCATACTGGTCTTAGGTAAAAATGATATGAATCATAGACCTCCTAAAGGAGTTTCCATACGTATTCCCATGAAACTATCAGGATATGAATGACACCCACCCTTCCCTTAGAAAAATGAGCATTAAGCTAGTGGATGGCATGAGGCCTATCAAGAAGCACCCGTATAGGGTGAATCTCAATATTTTCACCAAGGTAAAAATGAATATTAATGAAATGTTGGTCATGGGCATCATTTACCATATACAAGAGTTTGAATGGGTGAGCTTGATGGTTATAAGCATCAAAAAGGATGGGCACATCTAGATTTGTGTCAATTATTAGCTATTGAATGCTACCTACATCATTAACCTATTTTCAACCCTATTTACTAAACAAGTCTTGGATGGCATCATAGGATACAAAATCTATACATTCACTGATGGTTTATGGGCTATCATCAAGTGCAAATAAAAGAGGAGTATAAGCCTAAGATAACCATTGTAATTGAATGGGGTTGTTTTACTTATAATGTGATGCCCATTGGACTCAAGAATGTGTTAACCATATTCTCCAGAGTGGTGATAACTGCTGTTAAATACTTCATCCATAAATTTCTCCAAGTCTATCTTGATGATTGGATTATATATGCCCTTGTAAAGTAACTATGACAATCTGCACCTCATGGTTGAGAGGTACAAACAACTTTATATATCATTAAACTTGAAGAAGTGTGTCTTTGCAACCCCCTTTGGAACATTATTTGAGCTCATCATCTGTAAGGATGGTTTATTTGTTGATCCTACAAAGATAGCCATTATCATTCAGCCCCAGATTCCCTCAATACAGAAAGATGTTCATAACTTTCTAGGCCATTATGGATACTACAAGAAGTTTATAAGGAACTACACAAAGATTGCAACACCTCTCGAGGAGATCTTACACAAAGATGTCCTATTTTATTAGAGTGAAGTGTAAGAGGAGGCTTTTGAGACATTAAAGCTAAACTAGAAAGCACACTAATTCTAGAATTCCCCAATTAGAAAACTCCTTTTCATGTCCATGTCAATGCTTTGTGTTTCACAATTGGTGCCATATTGCCACAACTAGGCAAAGGAAATATGGATCACCCCATCTCTTTTGCAAGTAGAAAATTAATGCAAGTGAAGAATAATTACACCACCATCAAGTATGAGGTGCTAGTAATGGCCTATTCCTTACAAAAATTTAGGCAATATCTATTGGCAACCCCATTCATCTTCTTCACTGATCATGAGGTGCTGAAGTACCTCATGATCAAGCCTATGTTACACAAGCACATATGCAAATGTATAGTTCTATTCTAGGAGTTCCAATTTTTGGTTGTTGTCAAACCTAGAAAGTAGAACTTAGGGTCAGATCATTTATCCTGTATAAATTCTAGTTATGTGGTAGTGCTGATTGAGGATGACATACTGAACATGAAATTTTATAGTGTCCAATGCATCCCTGAAGACTTGGTAGATATTTTTGCTTTCCTAACATATAGGTTTGTACCCTAGACCATGTCAAGTAAGGAGAAGAAATAACTTGTTATTCATGCTACCCCCTTTTAGCTCATTGAGGGGGAGCTATACAAACTAAGTAGAGATGAAGTCCTATACCGGTGTGTCTAAAACACAAAAGGGACTCCATCTTAAATGAAGTGCATGAGGGAACCATAGAAGGCCATTGCGTTGGAGGTGTAATGGCATGCAAGATATTATAATCAAGCTTGTGATGGCCAAGCCTATTCCAAGATGCAAAGGAGTGTGATAAAGCATGTGACATATGCTAGTGGACTAAAAAGCCCAATCATCAAGATGAGATGCCTCTCATTCCCATTCTTACCTAGGCACCATTAATGAAATGGGCCATTGATTTTGTTGGACCAATAACTCTTATAGCATGGTACATAGGTGTAAGGTATATTTGGGTAGCCACTGACTATTTCACTAAGTGGGTTGAGGCCATATCAATATATGACTGCACAACCATGACAATCACGTGCTTCATCTAGGATAACATAATAAGTCGATATGGGTACCCATTAAGTCTAACTAGTAATAAGGGCACTCATTTCATCAATGAGATGGTGTGCATCCTCTTAACTGAATACATGGTGGTGCACCATGAGACCACCCTGTTGTTCCCAAAATCCATCACTTATTTTTATGGATAACATGCCAATCATTTTAGTCCTACAGGCCAAAATGCTCTCTTTTTTATTTAAAAATGTTCTGAGCAGTTAAGTTTTTCAAACACTCAAGCCTTTTCAGCTAAGGAAATCACATGTTCAATAGGTGGGCTTTCTCAAAGGGAAGTTCAAAACACTTAAGGCATTTCTTAAGTGTTTTGAGGATGGTTCAACGTCGAGGTTCAATCAAAAGACTTAACGATAGGGTTCAAAAAATTGGAATGAACCATTAAACTATTGAACCATTGAACCCTGACTCTGAAAGGTTCAAAGGTTTAATGAGTTCAATGGAATCAAAGAATAAAAAAATTCAAAGATTTTGAAGCTATAACGTATTCAAAGAGTTAGAATGAACCGTTGAACCATTGAACCATTGAACTTTGAAAGGTTCAATAGGTTCAACAAGTTCGAAGGGTTCAAAGTTCAAAGTTTGAGTGAAAGCTTCAAGCGAATGGATGAAGTGAAAGATTCTAGAAAAAGGTTCAATTAAATAGTTCAAAGAATTGGTTCAACAATGCCATGAGCACACAAAAGAAAACTAAGTGAATGTGGCCCTTTACAAAACATTGAATCGCTGAACCATTGAACCATTAAACCATTGAACCAAAAGAGTTCAAGGTTCAAGGTTAAAATTAGTTCAAGTGACCGGTGATGTCCCCACATATGTCAAATTTAGGGTGATGGAATAACTGTTGATTTTTAAAAAAGAGTGCAGACTTGAGAACAAACTCAACGACTAGCTAAGAAAGGAGCTAAAAGTGCCAACAGAGAGTGAGAAGATAGCCCTGAGAGCTTAGATCACTAGGAAGAGACAAAATGTAGCAAGGAAAGAGGGAATGACTACAAAAAATCCAAAAATATCTGCAGAAGAGTTATTCTAGTAGGTGGAACAGTCCACTAGGTGGACCTTAGAGAACACAAAAATTCAATGGTGTGACCTATTTTTCTTCATTAAGTAAAGGCGAATGGACAGCCGTGTAAGCATCATAAAGAATATCAGGCAACCCATGCTTAGGAGAAGACATTTTAGATGATTTAGAATAACAAAGTTAAGGCTGATAACCTGTTCCAGCATGGCCGTTTCATAGAATATTCAATGCATTCAATACAACATGGGCCATTTCATGAAAATAAGTGCCCAAGTCTCTCTTTGGATGCTATATATTGTAATCTCTCATTTAGTAGGATGAGGATCTCTATGTTATTAGAAGTGAAACTCTACCCAAATTAAAAGGCATTCTTGAGATTTTGAGCTCAGATTGTTAATCATATTTTATCAAGTGAATGAGAAAGTAAGTGACCTTTCAGACTTTGTGTTGAAATAGCTTGTGTTATCTAGGAAATTGTTCGTCTTTTTTTCCTAAATACATTCTTGTCCATTTAATTAAATAAGTAGAACTAGTGGAAATAACTTGGAAGGTGTCTTAAAGCTGACTGTGGGAGACTTTATGCTACCATAATTATCTTTATTTTGTTGTATGTTTTGTGTTTTACTGCAAAGGATATTGGAGAGACTTTGAACTACGTTTATCCTTTGTAATCTTTTACTCTATTGTAGTTGAAGTGGAGACTTTGTGCTACACTTCATTCTACTATGTTACTTTGTCCTAATCAGTGGGAGAAATAATGAAAGACTTTGTGCTTTCATGAGTTTCTTATGGTTACAGTTACTACCCAAGAAGAATTCTTGCTGTTCACTAAATATCATTTCTAAAAGAAGAGAAGTGCCTTCAGTAATTACACCAAAATTCTCCTCTATTCTATGAACACCATCTCTAAAAAAAGAGAGATAGACAATATGATTTCACCCCTGTGTCTATTTTTGGTTTATATATATATATATATATATATATATATATATATATATACTATAGTTATAAGAAACCTCCCCTTGCTAAGATGAGAGATTTGTCTCATTCTGGATGTGGTCACCACATCTATTTTACCGTATAAATATCTTTATGATGTGGTTGATGTAACCATTTTTTTATCAGTCAGTTGATGACAAAATATTCACCCAATAATTTTTGGTGACTTCGTTGAGAAAGAACACACAGTTTGAAGCCTCAAGCTTTAAATTGAAGTAGTTTCAGTTCTTTTCCATTTCTATTTCACACTCTAGCTGATCCACAATATACACGAAGCTAGAGAGCTCAAGGTATTGTTGACCCTGTATTTGAGTTGGTTCAGCTGAGTTAATTTGATCTTTTTTCTCCCTCATCTTACCTTCAGTGAACTAGGAGTTTTCCTCCTACCAATGTCAGGTCTCCAATACCAGGCAAAGCTTCTCTTTTCCTTGCTAGTAGAGATTTGTCTATACATATCCCATAATGATTTGTTATCCCTCCTTTCAATAGTCATATCATGGCAGCTCAAGGCCCCTAGGGTAATACTTTTGGTCCTTTGAATCTAACCCCACCTTTAAATGAACTACCCCATAGTTCAAGAAATTTTTTTCCCAAGTTCTATGGTGATAAGAAAGTTCATCTTGATGAACATATTATAGCCTTCTACATAGCCTATGGTGTGATAGGCATTGAATATGAAGACATAATAGTCAGGCTGTTTGTGGAAACATTGTAAAGCACTATTGTAGACTAGTTTTATCATCTACAAGTACAAATAGTGACTGACTAAAACACTCTCAAAGCTAAGTTCAAGGCTAGGTTCAAACTTATAGAAGATGCACATGCCCTGTTAGCTCAACTTACATAAATAAAGAAGGAGCCTCATGAACCTATGCAAGACTTCATTGCTAAATTTGACAAGCTGAGGAATAAGATTCCTAAAATTGCTCAGTCGACACCTGAGAATCTTAAATGCTTCTTCATCAACTCTCAACTTCTTGAAGTGAGTTTCCTATTGAGGCAGGCTGGACACATAGATCTTGCTGTAGCTCAGATTTTGGCCACTGAAGTTGAAGACAATCTTATCTTGGCAAGAAAGATAAGAAGAGATCCTAACAAAAATAAATCTTCTTCATGTTTTGAAAATTTTTCTATAGGCACCACTGATCTTATGGTGCAAAAGCTAGCAAATGAATTACTAGCTCTAAAAAAGCAAATGGCACAAGGGATGTCTGCTCCTCCTTCTTATCGAGATATACCAAGGAGGACATTTCCAAACTAGTCATGGCAATGCTACTAGAAATTAAGGGAAACCAAATCATCTTCATCCCCCACCAGGGAAACTTACCATTGAAGCAGCACTAGCTAACTCAGTAGTTGGTTATCTTGAAGCTTAACATGATTTCTCTTTTCAACCTGAGTTGAACCAAGAAGATGACGCTGATCTCTTTGTAGAAGGTAAAAAAAATTAGCTGGCGACTCCAACATTGGTTTCTTGAATTACCAAAATGAAGTGAGAAGTAAAGGAGAAGTGTTTGATGGATCATATGCTGTATTTATCAGGTCCTAAAACTAGTCAAATCAACAAACTGATAAGAAAAAAATAGGGAAAGAATCTCGATCAATAATTTTGATTGCTAAAAGAGGGACTTCTCTACCTTTCCAATCAAAGGACCCAGTGATCAATAAAAAAAGTAAGTACCTCAAGCAATCCTGCACCTTCTGCTTTAATTTATCAAACCAGTACCACACCCAATAAAACCTAGAATAATGGACTTCCTTCCTCTGTTCTTAGTTCCTTTCAGTCATTTAATATAATTGATCATACTAGGAAGACAAAGATCCAAATGTCCAAGTTTGAATACTTACAAGCCAACTCTGAGCAGTTGGATAGGTTAGTTGAATGCATCAAGAATAAAATCATCCCTATAGGACAAGATATTTTAAAGGTAACTCATGATCCCCCAAAGAACACATCTACCCGAAACAATCTTGTCATTACTCCTCCTGTTGCCCTTGGGAAGATAAAATGTTTCTATGTTTCCCTACTGATAAATGGTCATAAGTTGAACAACTACATTATAGATTCTGGTACCTCTGACAATGTGATTCCCGCCAAAGTGGCAGACTCTCTCAGGCTCACACTAACTAAAAATTTTGGGAGATATTTTTCTATGAAAAATAAATAAGTGCCACTTTTGGGATAGATCAAAGATGTCTAATTTACATTTGTGGCCTTCCCAGATAAGAGGATTAAAATGACAGTCCTGGTGGCCGACGTTCCAGCTTCTTATGGCATTCTGCTTGGCCAAAATTTTTGTAAGGATGTTGGTGGAGAGTTGAGTATGGCCCTGTCTAAGGTGAGGATCCTTGTCAAGGGCATCATGTAAAGGCTGCTTCCTGAGAAGGATTCAAAATACATTGTCACCCAAATATCAACACCTAAAGCTCAAATTCTATTTAATTCTTTAGGAATGGGTAATTACTTTATGTCTACTGAAGATGTTTCTATTTCAGCAGATGAAAGTTTACTAGGTGATAATCCAAAAAATTTAGATAAGACATCAGAAGAATTGGTAGGGTGCAGTATAGATGGAAAAGGATCTTCCCTCCCTAATGAAGAAAAATTTGATAGAAGATCAGATTCTAATGATGTCTAGATTCTAAACTTTGACGGCACCAATTCTTTTACTAGTTTTGGAGCTGGAGTTGTTTTGATATCTCCTCAAGGAGATATTTTTCCCCACTCATACAAGTTGTAGTTCAAGAATACCAACAACACCACCGAGTATAAATCTTTGCTACTCAGATTAAAGGCTGCTCAAGCTAAAGGCGTCAAGCAGCTTCACACTTGAGGAGATGCTGAGTTGGTGGTTTATCAGGTGAAGAACTTGTATCAAATCAAGAATGAAAGATTGTAACATTATTACAATCTGGTATGGGACTACCTCAAAAGTTTTGATGCATTCAGTATTTTTGTGGTGCGTAGAGAATTCAACAATCGAGTAGATTCTTTAGCTATCTTTGCAACTCTCATGGTCCCTCATCAAGATTTTAAAGATAATAAGTATACTATTGAGCTGGTCTTTTGACTAAGTGTACTTGATAATGCCAATCATTGGCAGGTGTTCAATGATGATAACCAAATCATTATTTTTCTAAAATAGATAGATATCCTTTAGAAGCTTCATTTTGAAGGTAGTGAATCTTCACCATGGGAATTAGCTCTTGAAACAAATTTAAATACTGGTAAAGAGTTATTTCAGATCAAAGGGAATAAAATTCCCAAAGAATTAGTTTTCCTTGAGAAGCTATTCGATAAGCATGATAGGTATATCAAGAAGCCACAAATGTATTCAAAATCTTCCAAGGATTTTGATCAAATAAATTTGAGTACAGAAGACAATCTCAAAATGGTCAACATTGGGAATTATTGCACTCCTGATGAAAAACTCAAATTCATTACTCTGCTTCACCATTAAATTAATGTTTTGGTGTACTCTTGTGATGACTTAAAATCTCTCAAGCTTGAATAAATTTAGCATAAAATTTGTCTCAAGATTGGGTCGTTGCCTCACAAGCAGAAACAATGATAGTACAACTCTAAGATATCAGGCACTATTCTTTTTGAGATACAGAAAATGTTGAATGCAAGAATTATTTTTCCAATCCATCATTCCACCTAGATTGTGAACATAGTCCCTGCGAGAAAGAAAAATGGAGAAATTCACGTATGTGTTGATTTCAAAAATTTGAATCAGTCATCTTTAAAAGACAACTATCCCCTGCCCATCATGGATCAGCTGCTGCAAATAGTGTTTGGCGCAGATATGTTATCAATGTTAGATGGTTTTTTGAGATATAATCAAGTGGAAGTTGGTGAAGTAGACCAACATAAGGCCACTTTTACTACACCTTAGGGCACCTTTGCATATCACATAATGCTTTTTGGCTTGATCAATGCTGGTGCCACCATTTAGAGAGCAATGGATCTTGCCTTCATAAATGAAATGGGGACGTTAATTATGGTATATTTGGATGACCTGACTATCTTTTCTAAATATCATCCTGATCATGTGCATCATATAAAACAAGTGCTAGAATGATGTTGACAAAATTGTATTTCTCTTAATCCCAAAAAATCAATTTTTAGGGTTACAGAAGGTAAACTTCTCGATCACAATGTGTCTTGAGAAGGCATAAAGATCGACCCAAAAAGAGTCAAATCCATCCAAGAGCTTGCTCTTCCTACCAGCAAGACTACAATTCATTCTTTCTTTAGAAAGGTGATTTTTTTATGAAGATTCATTCCTAAATTCATATAAAAGACTCACCACATTATTAACATGATGAAGTGTAAATCTACTTTCAGTTAGACTGAAAAAGACAAGTCAACATTTCAAGACATCAAAGAAGCTATCACCCATGCCCCAATCCTAGTTTATCCTGATTATACCAAAGACTTCGTGATATATAGCTATGCTTTTGAACACACACTTTCAGCCATTTTGGTTCAACAGAACAAAGAAGGTGTGTAGTCCCCCATATCTTTCATGATTTGTCCTCTTAAAGCTCATGAGCTGAAGTATTCAAACATGGAGAAGCATGCTTATGCTATGGTAAAGGTGGTAAAACACTTCTATTTTTACATCTTGAACTCACACACTATTGCTCTGGTTCCTGATACAATAGTAAAGTCCATTTTAACTCAACAGGAGTTTGGAACTAAAAGGGGAAATTAGATTGCCAAAATCTAGGAGTTTGATCTTATTATTAAACCTATGAAGCTTGTGTGGGGAAGAGGTCTCTGCTAATTAATTACTGATAACATACTAGAAGAAGTAGGGCATGAAGAAATAGAGGTTAAAGGTATGCCTACAATTCTCTTTATCACCACTATGAATGAGTGGTATTCGAATATTGCTCATTTCCTTACCTATGGTGAGTGTCTTGCTCACCTATCTCATAAAGAAAAGAAGACTTTTAAGTTGAAAGCTGCCAAATTTATCTTGTGAGACAACAGTTTGTACAAGAAGAACCTTGATGGGGTATTCCTTTGCTGCATGGATAAAGTGTAGCAGAGAAAGCTTTTGGAGTCCTTCCATAATTTGGCTTGTGGAGGACATTTTTATGCACCCGTGACTACCCACAAGATTCTATAAGCTAGATATTATTAGCCTACTCTATTTCAAGATTCATACACTTGGGTGCGTAGATGCGAACTGTGTCAACAATTTGTCGGGAAACCCAAGTTGGCCGCACTACCTCTCAAGCATGTGGTAATTGAAGAGCCTTTTCAGCAATGGGGAATTGATTTTATTGGCACTATAAATATATCCTTGAGTGCTAGACATGACTATGTTCTCACAGCCACATACTACTTTACCAAGTGGGTGGAAGCCATTCCAGTCAAGCATGCTACTTCAGAAGTGGTATGTAATTTACTCAAAGAATATATTATATCTCAGTTTAGACTCCCAACCAAGATTGTAACAGATAATGCAACGTATTTCTCTTCTCATGAAGTTACCTAATTCTACTACTATTATGGGATTATCCTCTCCAACTCTTTTGACTATTATCCGTAAGGAAATGGTTAAGCAGAATCAAGCAACAAGAACCTCGTGACCATTATCAAGAAATTAGTAGATAACAATTAGAGAATCTAGCATAAAGCATTGTTTGATGCTTTATGGGTGGATAAGATTACACCCAAAAGGGTGATAGGTATGTCACCATTTCAACTCTTGTATGGTTTAAATGTAGAGATACTAATCACCTTGGAATTATCAGCATTAAAATTGGCAAAGGTAGTAGAAGATTCAACTTTTGAAAGTTCTATAGATAAGAGGATCATGTTCTTGACTAAATTAAATAAGCAATGAACTATGGTGGTGGATTTTATTACTGCACATCAAAGTCTGGTAAAGAAACTCTTCAACCAAAAAGCAAAGATTCATGATTTTTAGGTTGGAGATCAAGTCTTGTTGTGGGACAAGAGGAGAGAATCAAAAGGAATGCATGGAAAATTGGATTCATTATGGAGAGGCCAATTTGCCATTCATCGATTAAATGGTGAAAATAGCTTCTTGATAAAATATCAAGATGGAATGCTATTTGCACTACCTCACAGTGGGCAGCATCTGAAGTACTTCAATATTTGAAGTATCAGATAAGTCCAATTGTACATATGTATAGTATTTCTTTATTTTGTTTTGTTTGTTTATTTTTGGTGCCTTTCTTTTTGGGTAAGCATGAATCCGTAGCTCAATGGCATAGATGAAGGCACTGAGATTCTAGTTTCTACTCCCTTTGATTATTTCAAAATTTCAATCGATGAAAGTTTCCTAACTGGAGCTAGCTGTTGTTCCCAAAATCCATCACTTATTTTTGTGGACAACATACTGATTATTTTGGTTTGACAGGCCAAGATGCTCTCTTTCTTTATCAAAAAATGTTCTAAGTAGTTAAGTTTTTCAAACACTCAAGCCTTTTCAGCTAAGGAAATCACAGGTTCAATAGGTTGGATTTCTCAAAGGAAGTTCAAAACACTTAAAGCATTTTTTAAGTGTTTTGAGAATGGTTCAATTTTGAAGTTCAATAAAAAGACTTAACGGTGGGGTTCAAAGAATTAGAATGAACCATTGAACCGTTGAACCATTAAACCTTGACTCTGAAAGGTTCAAAGGTTTAATGAGTTTAACAGACTCAAAGAATAAAAGGATTCAAAGAGTTCAAAGCTTCAACGATTCAAAGAGTTAGAATGAACTGTTGAACCATTGAACCATTGAACTTCGAAAGGTTCAAAGGTTTAGAGGTTCAATGAGTTCAACGAGTTTGAAGGGTTCAAAGTTCAAAGTTTGAGTGAAAGCTTTGAGCGAATGGATGAAGCTGAAGATTTTAGAAAAAGGTTATAACTAAATGGTTCAAAGAATTGGTTCAATGATGTCTTGAGCACACAAAAGAAAAATAAGTGAATGCAACCCTTTATAAAACATTTAATCGCCAAACCGTTGAACCATTGAACCAAAAGAGTTCAAGGTTCAAGGTTCAAAGTGGTTCAAGCAACCGGTGACGTCCTCATGGATGTCAAATTTAGGGTGATGGAATAACCATTGATTTTAAAAAAGAGCACAGACCTAAGAACAAACTCAATGACTAGCCAAGAAAGGAGCTAAAGGTGCTAGTAGAGAGTGAGAAGATAGCCTTGAGAGCTCAGATCACCAGGAAGAGACAAAATGTAGCAAGAAAAAAGAGAATGACTAAAAAAAATCTAAAATATCTATAGAAGAGTTATTCTAATAGGTGGAACAGTCCACCAGGTGGACCTCAAAGAACACAAACATTCAATAGTGTAGCCTATTTTCTTCATTAAGTAAAGGCAAATGGACAGCCGTGTAAGCATCATAAAGAAGACCAGGTAACCCATGCTTAGAAGAAGATATTTGAGATGATTTAGAATGACAAAGTTAAGGCCGATAACCTATTCTATCATGGCCCTTTCATAGAATATTCAATGTATTCAATGCAGCATGGGCCATTTCATGAAAACAAGTGCCCAAGTCTTTCTTTGGATGCTATATATTGTAATCTCTCATTTGGTACGATAGGGATCTCTCTGTTATTAGAAGTGAAACTTTGCCCAAATTGAAAGGCATTCTTGAGACTTTGAGCTCAGATTGTTAATCATATTTTATCAAGTGAATGAGAAAGTAAGTGACCTTTCAGACTTTGTGTTGAAATAACTTGTGTTATCTAGGAAATTGTTCTTATGTCTTTTTTCCTAAATATAGTTTTGTCCATTTAATCAAATAAGCAGAACTAGTGGAAATAACCTAGAAGGTGTCCCGAAGCTGACTGTGGGAGACTTTATGCTACCATAATTATCTTTAGTTTGTTGTGTGTTTTGTGTTTTACTGCAAATGATATTGGAGAGACTTTGAGCTATGTTTATCCTTTGTAATCTTTTACTCTGTTGTAGTTGAAGTGGAGACTTTGTGCTAAACTTCATTCTATTGTGTTACTTTGTCTTAATCAATGGGAAAAGCAATGAAAGACTTTGTGCTTTCATGGGTTTCTTGTGGTTACAGTTACTACCCAAGAAGAATTCTTACTATTTGTTGAATATCATTTCTGAAAGAAGAGAAGTGCCTTCAGTAATTACACCAGAGTTCTCTATTTTGTGAACATCATCTCTGAAAAAAGAGAGATAGATGGTATGATTTTACCTCTGTGTCTATTTTTAGCTTATATATATATATATACTATAGTTATATGGAACCTCCCCTTGCTGAGAGGAGAGATTTATCTCATTCTAGCTATGGTCACCACATCCATTTTGCCGTATAAATTTCCTTATGTTATGGTTGATGTAACCATTTTGTCGTCAGTCAGTTGATGACAAAATATTCACCCAACACACCCCATATCATCTATAGGTAAATGACATAATTAAAGCATTCAACAAGATCCTAAGAATGTGCCTGACAAAGATATGTGATATTGGTCACAAAAATTGGAAAGATTGTGTTTCAGTGATACTATGGGTGTACCGTACAACATATAAGTGCTTAAACAAGGCTACACCATTTTAACTGGTGTTTGGCACTAAATCATTTCTCCTCATAGAATTCATGGTGCCATCCTTATGCATTGGACAAATTAGTTGCTTAGATGACCAAGAATCTTTAATCGCAAGATTGAAAGACTTGGAATGCTTGGATTAAAGGTGTGCCCAAGCAAGATGGAGTCAGTAAATCAAAAAGGCACACTAGAAGCTCTGGCATGACAAGCATATCAAGTGCAAGGAGCTAACTAAGCACCTACGCAAATTGCAAATAAGGTGGATGGGCCCATACATCATCCACCACATATTAGAGATAGGTGCATACAAGTTGCTCATCTTATCTAGTGAAATGCTCCTAGGGAATTTCAATGGCAACCAATTGAAGCCGTATTGATAAGAAGATGGCACTTATGCCATAAGAACATTGACTTCTTGGTTACTAGTCAATTTGAGTTGAGATGACCAAAATATAGTTTGGTGCAAGCCAAACTATTCTTTTTGTTCCTTGTATAGTGTAAAGAGGCAATAAGTGGTGTTTGAAGGCCACAAAGACTTATCTACTTGTACTTCATGTATAATTCTAGTCGGGTGAATCGACCACTTATACTTTATAAGCACATGAGGTCATGACACCTAAGTTATGGGTGCATGAATCTAAACTATCTCCAATGAATTTGTTTGGCTTCTCATGTATAATTCCAACCATGGGAGTTGAGCACTTGCACTTTATAAGTGCCCGAGGCCAAACATCTAAGTGGTGGGTATGTAAGAATTGTTAGACTTAAAAAATTAGCACATAGAACCCCATACACAAGGTTCTAAATGAAGGGTACTTTCAAGCCCATGAGTGAACTACTCTAGCCTTTCATGCATAATTCCAATTGGGTGAGTCGAGTACTTGCACCTTCTAAACACATGAGGCTAGACATCTAAGTGGTGGGCACGTGAAACTCACTAGATGCAAGTAGAAGATGCATAAGATCCATGTGTGCAAGGTGAAAATTATAGGGCTATTGGAGGCCCAATAATGAATTAATCTGACACTTTCATGTATAAAACTAGTTAGGTGAGTCAAGCCCATTTTCTTTCTAAGCACCTAGGGTTAGACACCTAAAATTTTGGGTATGAGGGAGTTACCAGACTTTGAAAATTTGAGAACAAAATAAAAAAGTACATAAGTGCAAAGGTAACCTTTATGCCAAAGTTAGAAAGAGGCACATCAATTGATCATGCACCAAAGACCAAAGAAGAAGGTGACAACACTCAACACAGTTGGGCATAAGAAAGAAAGTGAAGATGATTATGTGCAAGAGAACCAAAAGAGAAGATGGTAGGATAGGCTAAA
Source organism: Torreya grandis (assembly GCA_037957365.1). Taxonomy (NCBI): domain Eukaryota; kingdom Viridiplantae; phylum Streptophyta; class Pinopsida; order Cupressales; family Taxaceae; genus Torreya; species Torreya grandis. The sequence continues at coordinate 1,044,370 of JARHVA010003545.1, read as the reverse complement.
GCAAGACAAAGCACAAAAAACTAACCAAAATAGAGAAGCATGCTTGAAATGAAAGCACAACTAGAAGAGAAAGTAGGACCAAGGAGGCTGAATCATGTGCATGTGAGGTGATGCACCCAAGTTACCACAAAGAAGGTAAAGGTTGTGCTAAGTGAACAAGCATAGGAGAATAATCATCTAAGATAACTGGTATCCACCTAAATTTGAGTGGGAAGTGATTGTTTGAACTACACATCACTTCACCAAATTATCATTAGAGAGCATTCAATGAAGCAGTAATGGAGGCACAAAGATATGCATTTAATGCATTGATGACAAAGGATTTTCATAGAGTTTGGAAAATTTTGCATTTTACAAGAAAACTAGGCACTGCCATGTCATAAAGCACGTATATTAATGATGGTACTTAAGGAAAGGGTATAAAATAGCAAGTGATAAACTTTCTTATGTTACAAAGTTTATACTAACTTAAGACTTAGAGTGAACCTAAGTGAAAACCAAAGAGCTGAGGTGCAAAAACACTATACCAGTGAGAATTTGAGCACTTTCAAGCATGAAGAGTGAATGATTGCATACTAAGAAGGATTATGTTCATAGTAAGATTGATTTGGAGAAGTGTGGATTGAGGATTCTATAAAAAATTAGATAGTTGGAGAAGTGAATTAACTCTTAGGCTACCATTAAAGGATAATGAAGCTCAAGAGCCAAGGGAACAGTCATAGATCTTACAACTGTAAAAGTGCTATCACCATTCAAGGCTTTAGTAAACTGCACCTACCATGATTCAACATTATTAGGTTCAAAATGGTGAAGAAATAGAAGGGATCAAGCTCTGAGTAGGCACAACAAGCCCTAAAATAGGCACATATAGTTCTTGAAGTATCTACTTAAGAAATAATGGTATAACGAGTAGAGGCAGTGAACATGGCATAGGTGGTGTAGACACTAAAAATTTTCACATCATAATTTCAAGTGTCAAAACACCCTTAAAACACCTTACAACCCCCTTGGGACCAACTTGACCCTTTAACCCCTAACCAAGCCTAACCATGGCTAGTTTGACCAAACTGGCTTAACCTATCCTTTTATCCACTTTAAATCTTCACCCTCGATCATCGACAGTCAAGATGACCACCGATGATCACCTTGACCATCGATGGTCAAGGTGCACCTCCTTAACTAGCAACATGCAAACCATCTACCTTGATTTTCTAAAAATATCTCTTCTAAATCTATGTGTGAGCCATTACATGAGTGAGTTAAAATTAGGAAGCCCAGTTCACGTCTTATTGTACCTCTTCTTTCTTGCCTATAAGAAGAGAGGAGCAAGGAGGTGAAAATCATCTACAATTGTCATCGAGAGTTTATACACCTAAGATCTTATTTTTTATAGGTCAATCATCATCAACAATCTAATCGTCTAACTATCATGTTAGAGAGCCCACTTGTTACTATTCCTTTACAAATAGCTAAGCACCATTATTATACCAGAATCATGTCAGACTCCATCAAATTTGTTGTTCCCAAAATTTGTCACTCATTTTTGGGACAACATATGAACTATTTTGGTCCTGCATGCCAAAATTCTTTCTTCCCTTCTAAAAAATTGTTCTGAGTATTCAAATTCTCCATTTTTCAAGATTTTTCAGATTTCTACAGACTCTACAGGCTTGAAACTATGGACTCTATAGGCTGGGTTCTATAGACTCATTTCTATAGACTCCATAGGCTAGATTCTACAAACTCTTTCAAAGCTCCGGAGACTTAGACAAAACTACGAACTCTACTAGTTGATTTCTTGGTTCTATGGACTAGTTTCTAGGGACTCATTTCTATGGACTCTGCATGTTCATTTCCATAGACTCCACAGGTTTGTTTCCATAGACTCTGTAGGAAAAAAAACAAGCTCTCAACACTTAGGCATTTTCAAGCTTGGTTTAATGCCTTGGTTCAACTAAAAATGTTCATCAACAAGCTTCAAAAGAAGGATTGAACCATTGAACCATTGAACCTTGAACCTTGAACCAAATTGGTTCAATGGATTCAACGGGTTCAAAGGTTCAACCATATTGACGAGCTTAAAGAGTTAAGTGCTTTAACAAAGATTCAACAAGTTCAACCGCTTCAAGGTTTAATGGCTTCAAAAGACTTAGCGAAAACATAGAAGGCTTGAACCATTGAACCGTTGAACCTTGAACCAAAATGGTTCAAAGGTTCAACGGGTTCAACGGTTCAAAGTTTCAATAAGCAGTTGGTTCAACACGGTTGGTTCAAGCAGCCAAGTGAAGATTAAACCATTGAACCAAAGTTGGTTCAATTGATCGATTTAATCGGACCATTTTAAAGGCTGAATGGAGTAAAGGAATTCCTTCAAAAAGATTTTCTATGGCAAAAATGGCTAAGGCAATGAAACATTTCCTTTAGACATTTTGTTCAAAGGAATTGACCCCGAAGACTGTCTGAAGGCCACCCAAAGAACCCTAAAGGGTAGGTACCCTTGCGAGGGGCTTTTGTCGACCAAAAAATGGGCTTTTTTCAAGACCCTGAAGGGATTCCTCCCCTTCGAAAAGGATCAAACAAGAAAGTTGAAGGAATTTCTAAGGAGGGTGATAGGCTCGAAGACATCAAGATTAAGCACCATGAACTAGTCATTGGGATCCACACATCCAATGATGTCCCTGAAGTTGTCAAATTTAGGGCAACAAACTAGCTGTTGACTTTCCAAGTGGTGACGGGCACGTGAATGTCAACTTCATGATAATGAAATAACTGTTGATATTTAAAAGCTTGAGCATGGACTCGAATGCATTCAAAGGCCTTAATGCCAAAAGGAAGAACCACTGAGAGAAGATCTAAAAGAGCCAGCAAAGTTAGGAAGATAGCCCCGAGAGCTCCAGTTCTAGGAAAAGACAAAATTAGGAAGAGACAAAGAGGGAAAGACCAGAAATATCTATATGAGTTATTTCTGGTAATTGAAATAGTCCACCAAGTAGATATTTGAGCTTGCAAACATTAAAGGCATGGCCTATTTGTCTCCCTTAGAGTAAAGGCAAAGTGGAAAGCTACATAGATATCAGGTGACAAACCAGATGACCCAAGGCTAGGAGAAGACATTTGAGATGAATCAACATGCCACAGTTAAGGCCTTGTTTCAACATGGCCATCTTTGACAAAACTGAAAATGCATTCAAGGCATTAAATGTAGCATGGGCCATTCCATGAAATAGAGCACCAAGCCTTTCTTGGCTACTATATATTATAATCTATTATTTTGTGCAAAGGAGATCTCTTGATTATAGAAGAAAAACTTTGCCAAAATTGAGAGGCGATTACTGAGACTTTAAGCTCAGATTATTGATCATATTTCTTTATTTGAATGAGAAAGCAGGTTACTTTTAGACTTTGTGCTGTTATAGCTTGTGTCATTTAGGGGATTGTTCTTATGTCTATTTCCTAAATGTGTTCTTGTCAATTTTAAAGAAATAAGCAAAATTATTGAAAGTAATCAGGAAGGTGTCTTGAAGCCAACTGTGGAGAGACTTTATTCCCTCACAATTGTATTTAATGTGTTTGTATATTTTTTGATTCTATATAAAGGACCTTGGGATGACTTTGTGCCCTCATTGTCCTTCATATTTCACTCTTGGGCAGTCGAGGTGGAGACTTTGTACTACATCTCAGTCTGCTGGTTACTACGCCCTTTATTACTAGTTACTTGTCACTACCTAAAAAAACTCCTGCTATTTCCTACAAGATAACTTCTGAAAGAAGAGAAGTGCCTTTAGTGTTTTCACCAAGATTTTCTCCTTTATTTGTGAACATCATCTCTAAAAAAAGAGAGATGGATGGTGTAATCCTACCCCTGAGTGTTATTTTCTACTTATATATATAGTATATAGACTCCTATTTACAGGGAACCTCCCCTTGATGAGAGGAGAGATTTGTCCCCTTTTGATGTGGTAAACCTGCACATCTGGCTGACCAATCTCCCTATGCTGTGGTTGAAGAGACCTATTTTTCTCATCAATTAGTTGTTGACAAAATATTCACCCAACAATTTTTGGCAACTCCGCTAGGGACATTGATGAGCAGTTCCTGCCCTTATCCATTATATACTTTGACGACTCTGGTCTGTGTCTTACCTATTATCATTATAGCCTTACCACTTTCCTCCAACTCCATGCCAATAGTTTTTGGTGACTCCACTGGGGACATTACGTGTAGTCTAAAGCCTCAAGTTTTAGATTAAAGTAGTCCCTACCCTTATCCATTATATACTCTGGCGACTCTGCTCTGTGTCTTACCTATTATCATTATAGCCTTACCATCTTCCTCCACCTCCACACCATTGGGATAGAATGCACAGTTTGAAGTCTCAAGCTTTAAGCTGAAGTAGGGCCAGTTCTTTTCCATTTTTATTCTGTAATTTGGTAACTCCACATTATACTAGAAACTAGAGAGCCCAAGGTGTTGTTGACCCTATTTTTGGGTTGGTACAGCAGGGCAATTTTGATTTGTTTCCTCCCCAACTTCAAGTTCAATGATCTAGGAGTGTTCCTCTAACCCATACTAGGATACCAATACAAGGCAAAGCTTCTTTTTCTATGGTTAGCAGAGCTTTGCCTATTCGTACTCCACTTAGATTTGTTATCCCCCTGTTCTAAAATTAAATCATGGCAGTTTAAGGCCCCTAGGCTAACTCTTTTGGCCCACTCAATCTTACTCCACCTCTGCATGAGCTTCCATGCAGTTCAAAGAAAAATTTCCCTAAATTCTTTAGTGATGAGAGAGTTCATCCTGATGAGCATGTTGTAGCCTTCAGCATAGCCTGTGGTGTGATAGGCATGGAATTTGAGGATGTGGCAGTCAAACTTTTCATGAAAACATTACAAGGTGCTATTGCAGATTGGTTCTACCATTTGTAGGCTCAATCAATGACTGACTAGGACACACTCAAAGCTAAATTTGAAGCCAGGTTTAAGCCTATAAAAGATGCACATGCCTTGCTGGCCCAACTCACACAGATGAAGAAGGAACCTCATGAACCTATAAGGAATTTCATTGCCACATTTGACAAGTTGAGGAACTGGATTCCCATAATTGCTCAGCCAACACCTGAGAACCTTAAATGCTTCTTCATCAACTCACAACTACCCAAAGTGAGTTTTTTGCTGAGATGGGCTGGCCACATAGACCTTGCTACTGCTCAAGATTTGGCCACTGAGGTGGAAGATGACCTTATCTTGGTAGGAAAGATAAGGAGAGACCCCAACAGAGGTAAATCTTCTTCATCTTCTAAATATCCATCTACAAGCACCACTAATCAAATGGTGCAAAAGCTGGCAAATGAATTGTTAGCCTTGAAAAGACAAATCACCCAAGGGATGTCATCTGACCCTTCATACAGAGATGTACCAAGGAGGACATTCCCCAATCAGTCATATCAAGGTAATGCTACCAGGAATCAAGGGCAGCCAAATCATCTTCCTCCCCCATAGAGGTGTTGTTCCCAAAATTTGTCACTCATTTTGGGACAACATGTGAACTATTTTGGTTCAATAGACCAAAATCCTCTCTTCCCTTTTCAAAAAATAATTATGAGCATTTAAGTTCTTCATTATTCAAGCTTTTTCAAATTTTTATGAACTCTGCAGGCTTGAATCTACAAACTCTGTAGATATGTTTCTATGGACTCAACATGCTTGAAATTAGCAAGTTCAATAGGTTGAAAGGCTTCAACAGGTAATTTCTATAAAAGGAGCAAGTTTCTAACACTTAGGCATTTTTAGGATTGGTTCAATGCTTTGGTTCAAACAAAAATGTTCATCGACAAGCTTCTAAGCAAAAATTGCACCATTGAACCTTGAACCATTTCAGTTCAAAGGTTCAATGGGTTCAAAGGTTCAACATCATCGGCAAGAGTTAAGTGCTTTATCAAAGGTTCAAAGTTCAACTGCTTCAAGGTTCCACAGCTTCAAACACTTAGCAAAAAACAAAGGCTTTGAACCATTGAATTGTTGAACCTTAAACCATTTTTGTTTAAAGGTTCAATAGGTTTAACGATTCAACATGTTCAACCGTGGGTGGTTCAATCAGTCAAAAGACTTAGCAAAAACAAAGAGATTGAACCAATTAAACCATTGAACTGTTGAACCAAAATTGGTTCAATCAGTCAGTTCAATCAGTAGGTTCAAGGGACTGCCCCAAAACCAAATGAACAAGTGCCCTTAAGGAGGGCAGTGAACCAAGGCCAAGTGCCCTTGCGGAGGGTAGTGAGCAAAAGCAAGCAAAGTTGGAATTCCTTTAGAAAAATGACTAAGGCCAAAAGAGAAGAATTCTTCGAGCTTTTTCCTTGAGGAAATGACTAAGTGAAGGAACCATTGGAATTCCTTCAAGAAGATTTTCATTAGAAAAAGAGATAAGGCAAAGGCAAATTCTTTCAGACAAAATGTATGAAGGAATTCCTTTAGACTTTTATCTGAAGGAATTCACCTGAAAGGGAAAACAAAAGCCTGATGGAAAAACATTCCAAGCAAAATCCTAGTGGAAAAATGATAGAGGAAAGATTTCCTTTAGACAAATTGTCTGAAGGAAATCAGGGATGGAGTCCACCAAAGAAACAAAAACTCGTCGAAGGAATTAAAGCCCGAAGGCCACCTGAAGGATCCCGAAGGGTAGGTACCCTTGCAGGGGACTCTCAACACCAAGAAAAAGGACCTTTCCCAAAGCCCAAAGGGACACCTTCCCTTCAGGATGTTCCAAAGGCTGGATAAAGACATTCCAAAAAGCTTCCAAAGACTTAGCCAAAAAAGGCTATAAAGAATGAACCATTGAACCGTTGAACCTTGTACCAAATGGTTCAATGAGTTCAAAGGTTCAACCAATTTGATGAAGATCAAAGGGCTTAGAAAGATCAAGAAAGTGATAGAATGAAGAATGAACTAATGAACTAATTGAACCTTGAACCAAAAGAGTTCAAATTTCAATGGTTCATGAGTTCAAGTAGTTCAAAGATAGCCTCAAGCAAAGAAAGAAGCATAAAGAAATGAACTAAGGTAGCAATTGAACCAGGAAGCTGAGAAAGATCACCTAAACCATTGAACCAATGAACTTTAGCAGGTTCAAAGGTTCATGGTTCAATAGTGTTCAATCAAATAGTAGCCAGTGACATTCCCACATATGTCAAAATTAAGGTAATGGAATATCCATTAGTTTTTGAATATGGCACGAAACTTAAAGAGTAAACAAAGCAACCAGCTAAAAAGAGAGCTTGAGAGCTCAAATTATTACAAAGAAGAGATATCAATACAAAAGGATCAAAAATATCTACAAGGGAGTTATTTCCAGTAGGTGAAATAGTGGATCAAGTGATCATCTGAGCACACCAAATCAAGGACATGGCCTATTTTTCTTCCATGAAGTAAAGGCAAGTAGATAGCTGTGCAAACATCAGAAAAAGGACCAAACAACTCTTGCTAGAGAGGAGACATATGAAATGAATGGGCATGCCATAGTTAAGGCCAATACACTATTCCAAGCATGGTCCCTCAATAGAATTGAAGATGCATTAAAGGCATTGATCGCAACATGGGCCATTTCATGGGAAGAAGTGCCAAGCATTTCTTGGCTGCTATACATTATAATTTCTCTCATTATGCAAAGGAGACATTTTCATTTTATAGAAGAAAAACTCTACCCAAATTGAAAGGTGAATACTGAGACTTTGAGCTTAGATTGTTGTTCATATTATTTTATCTGAATGAGAAAGCAAGTTACTTGCAGACTTTGTGCTGTTATAGCTTGTGCCATTTTAGGAGATTGTTCTTATGTCTATTTTCTAGATGCATTCCTGTTTATTTAATTTAATAGGTAAAACTAGTGTAATTAAAGGGGAAGATGTCTTAAAGTCAATTACTTTCAGACTTTGTGCTATTATAGTTGTCTTCAGTGTGTGTTTTTAGTTTCTTTCTGTGTAGAGGGTTTTGAGATGACTTCATGCCCCCATTATATTTTGTGTTTCACTCTTTGGGTAGTTGAGGTGGAGACTTTGGGTTCAATTTCATTCTACTGGTTACTACACCCTTGTTACCAATTTCTTGTCACTACCAGATGGAACACCTACTATTTCTTGCAAGATCACTTCTAGAAGAAGAGAAGTGCCTCCAGTGTTTTCACCAGGATCTCCTCCTTTGTGTATGAACATCATCTCTAAAAAAAGAGAGATGGATAGTGTGGTTCTACCCCTGAGTGTTATTTTCTACTTATATATATATAGTATATAGCCTCCTCATATTTAACAAGGAACCTCCCCTTGATGAGAGGAGAGATTTGTCCCCTTTTGATGTAGTAAACCTGCACATCTGGCTGACCAATCTCCCTTGTTGTGGTTGATAAGACCTATTTTGCTCACCAATTAGCTGGTTGATAAAATATTCACCTAACAAGAGAAACCTCACCCTTAAATTGCCTCCAACCAATTTAGCAATTGGATATCTAGAAATAGAACATGATTTCTCCTTCTAGCCTGAGTTGAATCCAGAAGATGCCACTATTCTCTTCACAAGGGAAAAGAAGAATTAACTGCTAAATCCAACGTTGGTTTCTTAAATTATGAAGATGAACCTAGAAGTAAAGGTGAATTAGTTGAGAGATCATATGTTGTGTTCACCTAGTCCAAGAATCAGTCAACCCAAGAAGCTGATAAAGAAAGAATAGAGGAGCGAGCTCATCCTACAATTTCAATTTCCAAATGAGGAACTCCTCTACCTTTCTAGCCAAAGGACCTAGTGGTTGCTAAAAAAGTAAGTACCCCAAACATTTTTGCACCTTAAACTTAAATTTTGAAAACCAGTCCTCCCCCTCCCAAAAATCAAAAGGATGAATTGCCTTCCTCTATTCCTAGTCCATTTTAGTCATTTGACATAATCGAACATGTCAAGAAATCTAAAATTCAAATGACTGAATTTGAATTCCTACAAGCCAACCCTGAGCAGTTGGACAGGTTGGTCGAGTGTGTGAAGAATCAAACTATCCCTTTAGGACAAGATGTTAAAAAGGTAACTCATGATCCCCCAAGGAACATGTCCATACCAAATAATCTTGTCATTAATCCTCCTACTACCCTTGGGAAAATCAATCCTTTCTATGTTTCCCTGTTGATAAATGGTCACATGCTGAACAACTGCATCATTGATTCTAGAGCTTCAAATGATGTCATGCCTGCCAAAGTGGTAAAATCTCTTGGTCTCACACTAACCAAAACATTTGGGAGATGTTTTTCCATGGAGAAAAAATAAGTTCCACTACTGGGACAAATCAAGGATGCCCAATTTGCATTTACATCATTCTCAGATAAGAGAATCAAGATGATAGTCCTGGTGGCCAATGTCCCAGCCTCCTATGGCATCCTTCTTGGGCAAAATTTCTATAAGGATGTTGGTGGAGAATTGAGCATGGACCTTTCTGAGGCAAGGATCCCTATCAAAGGTGTTATGAAGAGATTGCTCCCTAAAAAGGAGGCAAAATATGTTGTCACTCAGACATTAGGGCTTGAAGCTCAAATTCTGTTTGTCTTTAGGCAGAGGTAATTACTTATTAACCATAGAAGATGTTCATGTTTCTGTAGATGAAAGTCTTATAGCTAAAAATCTAGGAATTGATTCAAATAAGACATCAAAAGAATTGGTAGGGTGTAGTACAGATGAAAAGTGATCTTCCCTCTCTAATGAAGATAAATCTGATAGAAGATTAGTTTATGATGATGTTCGGATCCTAAAATCTGATGGTAGTAATTCTTCTACCAATGCTAGAGCCAGGGTTATGTTGATATCTCCTCAAGGAGATATTTTTCCTTCTTCATACAAGTTGTAGTCTAGTAATGCCAACAACATTGCCAAGTATGAATCACTGCTGCTTGAATTGAATGTTGCTGAAGACAAAGATGTCAAACTCCTTCATGCTAAAGGAGATGCTAAGCTGATGGTTTGTCAGGTGTTTGATGCTGACAATCAAATCATGTGCTTCACTAGCCCAAAAGAACAATGAGCTATGGTAGTGGACCATACTGCTACTTGCCAAAGTCAGGAAAAGGAACTCTTTGCCAAGAGAGTAAGGATTTATGGTATTTAGATTGGAGACCATGTCTTGCCATGGGGCAAGAAGAGAGAACCAAAAAGAATGCATAGGAAATGTGATTCCTGGTGGAGAGTTCCATTCACCCATCACCGATTTTGGAGACAAAATGGTTTATTGTTGGTTTATCAAGATGAAATGCCATTTTTATTGTCTCATAATGGGCAGCGTCTAAAGCACTTCAATCTTTGAAGTATTAGATAAGATCATCTGTACATATGTATATTTGTATAGTCGTTAGTTCTATTTTGTGCTTTTCATTTTCATTTTTGGTGCCTTTCTTTTTTGGATAGCATGACTGTGTAGCCCAATGGCATACTTGAAGGCACTAGAGATTCTAGTTTCTACTCCCCTCAGCAGTTTTAAGATTTCAACTGAAGGAAGTTCCTCAACTAGAGCCAGCTGTTGTTCTCAAAATTTGTCACTCATTTTTGGGACAACATATGAAATATTTTGGTCCTGCATGCCAAAATTCTTTCTTCCCTTCTAAAAAATTGTTTTGAGTATTCAAATTCTCCATTTTTCAAGATTTTTTAGATTTCTACGAACTCTACAGGGTTGAAACTATGGACTCTATAGGCTTGAAACTATGAACTCTACAGGCTTGAAACTATGGACTCTACAGGCTAGGTTATATGGACTCATTTCTATGGACTTCATAGGCTAGATTCCATAGACTCTTTCAAAACTTGGGAGACTTAGACAAAAATACAAACTCTGCAGGTTGGTTTCTTGGTTTTATAGACTAGTTTCTACGGACTCATTTCTACGGACTCCACAGGTTCATTTTTACAGACTCCATAAGTTTGTTTCTATGGACTCTGTAGGAAAAGAAATAATCTCTTAACACTTAGGAATTTTTAAGCTTGGTTCAACCAAAAAATGTTCATCAGCAAGCTTCAAAGGAAGGATTGAACCATTAAACCATTAAACCTTGAACCAAATTGGTTCAACAGGTTCAAAGGTTCAACCATATCGGCGAGCTCAAAGAGTTAAGCGCTTTGACAAAGATTCAACAAGTTCAACCGCTTCAAGGTTCAATGGCTTCAAAAGACTTAGTAAAAACATAGAAGGCTTAAATCATTGAATTGTTGAACCAAAATGGTTCAAAGTTTTAATGGGTTCAACGGTTCAAAGGTTTAATAAGCGGTTGGTTCAACGTGATTGGTTCAAGTGGTCAAGTGAAGATTGAACCATTGAACCAAAGTTGGTTTAATCAGTTGATTTAATCAATCGGTTCAAAGGAGTGCCCCAAAGTGAAGAGACCAAGTGCCCTTGTGAAAGGTAGCAAGCTAAGATCAAATAGCCCTTGCAGAGGTCAAGTGATGAGTAAAATGGACCATTTTAAAGGCCGAATAGAGCAAAGGAATTCCTTCAAAAATATATTTTGTAGCAAAAATGGCTAAGGCAATGGAACATTTCCTTCAGACAAAATGTCTGAAGGAATTCCTTCAGACATTTTGTTTGAAGGAATTGACCCCAAAGACTGCCTGAAGGCCACCTAAAGAACCCCAAAGGGCAGGTATCCTTGTAGAGGGCTCTCGTCGATCAAAAAATGGGCCTTTTTTAAGACCACGAAGGGATTCCTCCCCTTTAGGAAGGATCAAATAAGAAAGCTGAAGGAATTGCTGAGGAGGGTGATGGGCCTAAAGACATCAAGATTAAGCACCATGAAGTAGCCGTTGGGATCTAGACATCTAATAACATCCCCAAAGCCATCAAATTTAGGGCAACAAATTAGCCATTGGCTTTCCAAGTGGTGACGGGTGTATGAATGTGAACTTCATGGTAATGAAATCACTATTGATCTTTAAAAGCTTGAGCGCGGACCTGAATGCATTCAAAGGCCTTAACACCAAAAGGAAGAACCACTAAGAGAAGAGCTAAAAAAGATAGCAAAGGTGGGAAGATAGCCCTGAGAACTTTAGTTCTAGGAAAAGACAAAACTAGGAAGAGACACAGAGGGAAAGACCAGAAATATCTATAGGAGTTATTTTTGGTAGGTGGAACAGTCTACCAAGTAGATATTTGACCTTACAAACATTGAAGGTGCAGCCTATTTGTCTCCCTTGGAGTAAAGGTGAAGTGGACAACTACATATATATCAGGTGATAGACCAGATAACCCAAGCCTAGGAGAAGACATTTGAGATGAATCGACATGCCAAAGTTAAGTTGGCTGTCCTATTCTAGCATGACCATCTTTGACAAAATTGAAAATGCATTTAAGGTATTGAATGCAGCATGGGCCATTTCATGAAATAGAGTGCCAAGCCTTTCTTGGCTACTATATATTGTAATCTTTTATTTTGTGCAAAGGAGATGTCTTGATTATAGAAGTAAAACTCTGCCAAAATTGAGAGGCGATTACTGAGTCTTTGACTCAGATTGTTGATCATATTTCTTTGTTTGAATGAGAAAGTAGGTTACTTTTAGACTTTGTGCTATTATGGCTTGTGTCATTTAGGGGATTATTCTTATGTCTATTTCCTGAATGTGTTCTTGTCTATTTTAAAGAAAGAAGTAGAACTAGTGGAAGTAATCAAGAAGGTGTCCTGAAGCCAACTGTGGAGAGACTTTGTGCCCCCACAATTGTCTTTAGCGTGTTTGTCTATTTTCTATTTATATGTAAAGGACCTTGGGATGACTTTGTGCCCTCATTGTCCTTTGTATTTCACTCTTGGGCAGTTGAGGTGGAGACTTTGTGCTACATCTTAGTCTGCTGGTTACTATGCCCTTTATTACCAGTTACTTGTCACTACCTAAAAGAACTCTTGCTATTTCCTGCAAGATAACTTCTGAAAGAAGAGAAGTGCCTTTAGTGTTTTCACCAATATTTTCTTCTTTGTTTGTGAACATCATCTCTAAAAAAAGAGATATGGATGGTGTAATCCTACCCCCGAGTGTTATTTTTTGCCTATATATATTATATAGCCTCCTCCTATTTATAGGGAACCTCCCTTTGATGAGAGGAGAGATTTGTCCCCTTTTGATGTGGTAAACTTGCACATCTAGCTGACCAATATCCCTATGCTGTGGTTGAAGAGACCTATTTTGCTCATCAATTAGTTGTTGACAAAATAATCAACCAACAAAATTAACTACCTTAAACATCCCCTTGATTAGCCTTATACAAGATAAGTATTTGTTTTCTAGTATTTAATTACTTTATTTGCTTTTGCACTCAGCCCAACATCAACCCATCTCTTAGAATCTCACTTTGTGATCCCATCAATCTAATCATTTACCAGCCTAGATCTATACATAGTAACTGTCGATGATTGTCTCAACTGCCAACAGTCTGTCTAACCACCAATGGTCACCTTAACCACTGATGATAACCCCAACCATTGGTGGTTACACTCCTAACCAAATCTAATTTTCAATGTCCCTTCCTGTTCACAATCCCTTGCTTGATTTTTTGAAGTAGACCTAAACCACCTAACAGTAGTATTTATTTACTTATTTCTATTTTAATCTTTTCTAGTCTATTTCTTCGGCAAGCATATTTTGTGTTCAATTTTATTATCTTCTAATTATTGATGCAAGTAATTTCTATTCTATTTTATAAACTTATTTGTTTAAAACATGTGGATTGACAGCCCCCAAGAAAATTCTTATTTCCAAGATCTATCTATTGCTAGGTAATCCACCCAAATATCTGTCTAGCACACAAATATTCTTAGTGCTTTCTTATTTTCAGGTCATCCTCCCAAGCCAAAGAGGAGCTTTTCACAATCTTCTGATTCAATGCGTGCATAATCAAATATGTTTTTCAACCATACCCCACTTAGTTTCTTCTTCTTATTTTTCCAAAAAATAAGCATAAATTCATTGAAACATTATGGCACGCCCAATGGGACCCTTGTTTCCTTACTTGGGTTTCTTTTTGCTTACATCTTCTCTCTACTCTATGCTTATAAATGAGATCAAAAGTTTATTTTGGGCTTAAAATTAAGTTCATACATCAATTGCTTGCAAGTTTAACTCACATAATTTAAATTAAAGCAAAGTAATCATATCGTAACTTCACTCTTTGTTGCACACACTTAACCAAACCACTTTCATTAATTAAACATAAAACAAACTTGAGATAAGGCTTGTCTAGGATTTCATCACCTAGTGATAACCTTACCATTTTCTAGTGATCCTACTTAGAGGTTATTACCAAGGGGAGAACCAACTCAGCTCTCTAGTTAAGTATAAACTCTGTAAATCAATATATCTTGGCTAAGCACCCAACACCCTTATCACTGTGGTGTGTGAAGTAAGGGGGTAGGCCCTAATACCAAGCCATGTATTAATTCCTAATACAAATTATTTTTGAGAGACTAAACACAACTTAACCATCGATGGTCAAGGTGACCATACCACAATTCTAAGGAAAAAGCAAGTTAGTATCGAGAAGAAACTATTTCAATGAATTTCTACTTATTTTTCAAAAAGTGAAAAGGAAGAAACTATTATGATCTACACTTATAATATTTAGAAATAATGCAGAATAAATGTAGATCAATTTAACACAATAGATATTTATGGGCCAAGATGTCTAAATACTCAATATATGTAGACTACCCTTAAGGTAGGGCAACACCAACAATACTCCTTTAGGAAGGAATAACTCCACGATGTCTCTTCAAGGGGGCAACCTCTAATAACCTTTTATGATAGAAAACTCAACGCTTACTTGATATATTTACAATGATACTCATCTCCTTTATATAGACCTATAATGTATGGGTAACCTCCTAAACCTAATGTAGGCCGAGCATTACCTAATGCACTCATTCCACAAGTTACTCCATTACTAATATATTAGACCCATATAACTACTAAGGGGGATGTGTGCCACATGCCAGCATCTCTGTCAACCCATATACAATAATATATCATATCCCTAGGCACATAACATTACCTTCCTCTTTGACATGTTTCATCCTCAGAACATAAGAAGAAACTAAATAATGAGTATGCTTCAAATTATTGCACACTTGTCTCCAATCTCAATATTTGAGCCACCCATATGTGATCTTAGCAAGTGATAACTCTCCATGTATGCTCCTTTGATTATATTCATAATCATAACTATACTGCTTTGGTGTCCATGCATAACTATTCCTCTTTTGATTCCATGTACCATATTTCACTACACTACTCTGATTCCATCCATGACCATTGTAGGTATTCTTCCATGCATAACCAGAGTGATTTCCCCATTTATTCCATGTTCCATAGATCACTGCATTTCATTGATTCCATACCTGACCATAGTAATTCTTCTTTGGCTTCCATGCATAGCCATAATGATTAGAATTTTGATTTCCTTTATATCCAAAATGAATGTTTCTATACGATTTTCGCTTTCACATTCAAAAGAGGAAATGAGAAACTAAGAGAAATGGTCTAGGGCTTGTATGTACCTAGATGTAGTCTTGCACACCAAATTCAGACGATAGTAGGAACTCCTCTTTGGTTGTGGAGGTTGACACCTGTTAAAGATAGAGACTAAAACACAGAAGTTGTTAGATGGCTAAAAAGTGGACTGCCAAGCGAAAGCTTGGTCCTCGAAGTGCAAAGACTTCTCAGGGGATGACAGTCCACTGATAAAAGTAGAATATTGATAGAAATAGAAATGATAAAAACTAAATGAAAGAAATGAAAGCAAATGCATACCTATTTACAGCAATCTGCTTTACACAGTCACTAACATCGGTGATCCTGCCAGCGTCGGTCAAGGAAGGTCACCGACGTCAGTTAGTATGCTGATGTCGGTAGGGGAAATGGTCGAGGTCGATCGGGGCAATAGCCTGGGACAAGTTTTAGGGCTGGTTTCAGGGCAGTCTAGTCAATAGAATGGTCTGCAGAATGGTCTGTGGTAGTTTGAGAGTTTGTGTAGGGTGGTAAGATAGTAGATAAAATATTTAAGAACTAAGGCAGAGGGTATGTTGTCAGAAAAAGGGGTAAAGGGTAGGAAAAAGGCCTCTCAGCCTTTCCAGGAAGCAGTTTAGTCAAGTTGACCAGAATGGTGTTAGGTGGGTTTGTAGGACTCTGATAGCTTGTGCTAAGTTGATTAGACATAGAGCATTGCATAGAGAGGGACTAAATGGGTGTCAGAGGCAAAAGGGGGAGACAAGGGTCAGAGAAGGCTTTTCAGCCTCTCCAAGAAGAATAGGGAAGGTTGTGTCAAGGATGCTTGGAATAGATAGTAGACAGAATGCTAATATATTTGAAATGACACTAAAATAAAAATAGTACAAATACTTAGCTGTGACGCGAGTTGGCAGAGGTGCAGGAGCTATGTTTCCTTTGTGGCTGGTGATGGAGATATCATGCAAAACCTGTGTGGAATGGCTGGTGCAAGATCTTTGTGCTTGGAAAGTGCTATCAAGAATGCTGATACCTGGAAGAAAACAAGAAGCAAGAAGGCTGGAAAGCAAGAGCATGAGAGTTTTGTTTCATCGGAGGAGGATTCAAGATTCGTGATTAGCCGTCTAGTGATTAGATTCGTGATTAGCCCCAAAAAGAGGTTAAAAGTCAGTTTAAGTAAACTGACATCGGTGATCCTATCGACATCGGCTGACAGTTGACTGATGTCGATGGGTGCAGAACGAGTAAAAGGGCCATCAAGCCCATTCTCCATCTGCCAGGTGCATAATCCATTAGAAAATTGTCGAAGGTTAGGCTCAATATGCACGAGAGTTGGTTAGGCAGTTGGAAAGGAGTAAGAATAGGTCTTGGGTGAGTCATAGGGTGGGAAATGGTCCAAGGCGAGGTGTCCTAGGTGAGGTGTCATGGGTGATGTGTCAAAGGAGGGGGGTTATTAATTTAAAATAAGTTTATTATTTTAAATTAGTAATTGTGTGGGTTAGGAATGGGTTAGAAATGGGTTAAGAATGGACCAAAGGGAAAGATGACCAAGGGTTAGACACAATTTTAGTGTCTACATTTGCCCCTTTTTGTCTTGGTTATTCTGATGAACTACAAGACAAAAATAGGAGTTGATTGCCCCAGGTATAGGATGAGATTGTTTTTCATCTTGTTGGTTGTTCTAGCGAACTGCAAGACAAAAATAGGAATGGGTTGCCCTAATTATGAGATAAGGTATTCCCCCTCAAAGCAAGAGTCGAGGGAAGGAAACCTACAATCGAGTGTTGATTTGACAGAGAGTGGATGAAAATAGTGAAGATGGAGTGTGAATGCTGCAAAAGTCATGATTGCATGTGTACCACTTCATGAGATGGTCAGGTCAAATTATCACAGGTCAAGGTCGAGGAGTGCCAAAATTGAAATAATCAAGCCCCAGCTTTTAGTCATAGCTAATTGGGTTATTCGATCTAAGCTGTAGCTCCAATGGTCATCATGTTCCAAGTATCTCGGGCTCAGGAAGTGCTCTTGGAAAACACAAAAATGTCACAAGTAGTGGGGATCAACTGGCTTGCGATCCTATACTTGTGAGGGTCAAAATGTGGTCTGCTGATAATTTTGCTAACCATTCGTGAGGTAGCATACATGCAAAAACAACCAAGGCAACGTTTGTCTTGGAAGTGGTCAGAGTCGGTGGAGATAGGCGTGATCTCCATGGTATGAGGAGATAGTCACGATCTCCAAGGTCATTGGTCGAGTGGAGCTGATGTAAAAGTGATCTCAAGTGTGCCTCAGGAGGCTAAGATGACTTCTATTATGAAAAATGGGCATGATTTGGGTTTTTGTGTAGAAGTTGGAGGTTTTAAAGCTACTGACGTCAGTTTCACGCCCGATGTCGATGGATAAAAGAGACCGACGTCAATGGAAATAGGTCGACATCGGTGGACTAGGGCATGATTATGTCGACATCAGCGGCCTGCCAAATCTAACAAAATTGGATTGGTGGCCCACCAAAAGTCATTTATGATTGTGATCAATGTGAGAAAAGGAGCTCTAGAGTGATTGAATGAAAATGACTCCAAGTTGACTGGTGTAGCGGTGTGAGGTGTCAGAGTGAGATTGGGGAAGAGAGGGAGCAATTTAGACCAGGAGTGGAGGTTGAACAGTGGATTGTGGGCTAGGAGGAGTGTGTAGAGAAAGTGAGATAGAGGAGATGGCAGAGGGTGGAGGAGGACCTGTGGGAGATCCAACACTAGTGGCACCCATTGTGCCACCATGGTGGCGATGATGGGATGAGGTAGGAGGCATTTTTAAACTTGTTTGATTTGTTTGAATTTGATTTTTGTTTTTGAAATTTGCATGTTTTTAGCTTAAAATTGAGGGGGAGGGGTAGTTAGGAGGGTGGGAAGGGCAAGTAGGTCATGCTAGGGTGATTTAGGAGGGTCTTGGGGGGAAAAGGGTGGTTAAATGGGTAAGCCCTAATTTTTAGGGCTCACCCTATTCGGCTCTAGGGCTGAACCAGTCACTGACATCGGTAGGTTTGTCGGCATCGATCAATCAACGACTGGCATCAGTCACTTTCTTGCCGACGTCGGTCAGGTAAGGTCTGTCATCAGCACGCAAACTGATGTTGGTGGCTGCTTGGTCAGAGAGAGGTTTGAAAATTACCAAGTTGAAAGGGCAAAGGTACGCCAAGGGATTCTCGGGTGTCAGATTAGCCATAAATGGTCAACTATATAGATGAAAGGGCAAATGGCTGGGCTAGAGAAGAAGAGTCATGGGGATTGGTAGTCACGTTGACAAGAGTTTGACTTTGGTTGGATACAGGTGAGGTAGACACTGATGCTATAGGATCAGCTACTGACATTGCTGATGCAGATGCATCAAGACATCACAGGAGAAGAGTGGGCTCATATGAGCATAGTGGGACTTGGTGGGCTATGGCAGTACTATCGAGTGGTGAGGGACGTGAGCCTGATGGTGGCTTTGATCGAGCGGTGGGATCACTCCACCAACAAATGCTTTTATATGATTTTTGCCAAAATGTTTTTATATAATTTTGCTTGCACATTCAAAAGAGGAAATGAGAAACTAAGAGAAATGGTCTAGGGCTTGTATGTACCTGGATGTAGTCTTGCGTACCAAATTCAGATGATAGCAAGAACTCCTCTTTGGTTGTGGAGGATGACACCTATTGAAGATAGAGACTAAAACACAGAAGTTGTTAGATGGCTAGAATGTGGACTGCCAAGTGAAAGCTTGGTCCTCGAAGTGCAAAGACTTCTCGGGGGATGACAGTCCACTGATAAAAGTAGAATATTGATAGAAATAGAAATGATAAAAATTAAATGAAAGAAATGAAAGCAAATGCATACCTGTTTGCAGCAATCTGCTTTACACAGTCGCTAACGTCGATGGTCCTACCAGCGTCGGTCAAAGAAGGTCACCGACGTCGGTTAGTATGCCGACGTCGGTAGGGGAAATGGTTGAGGTCAGTAGGGCAATAGCCTGGGACAAGTTTTAGGGCTGGTTTCAGGGCAGTCTGGTCAATAGAATAGTCTGCAGAATGGTCTGTGGTAGTTTGAGAGTTTGTGTAGGGTGGTAAGACAGTAGATAGAATCTTTAGGAAGAACTAAGGCAGAGGGTATGTTGTCAAAAAAGGGGTAAAGGGTAGGAAAAAGGCCTCTCAGCCTTTTCGAGAAGCAGTTTAGTCAGGTTGACCAGAATGGTGTTAGGTGGGTCTGAAGGACTCTGATAGCTTGTGCTGAGTTGATTGGACATAGAGCATTGCCTGGAGAGGGACTAAATGGGTGTTAGAGGCAAAAGGGGGAGACAAGGGTTAGAGAAGGCTTTTCAGCCTCTCTATGAAGAATAGGGAAGGTTGTGTCAAGGATGCTTGGAATAGACAGTAGACAGAATGCTAATATATTTGAAATGACACTGAAATAAAAATAGTACAAATACTTAGCTGTGACGCGAGTTGGCAGAGGTGTAGGAGTTGTGTTTCCTTTGTGGCTGGTGATGGAGATATCATGCAAAACCTATGTGGAATGGCTGGTACAAGATCTCCGTGCCTGGAAAGTGCTGTCAAGAATGCTGATACTTGCAAGAAAACAAGAAGCAAGAAGGCTAGAAAGCAAGAGCACGAGAGTTCTATTTCACTGGAGGAGGATTCAAGATTCGTGATTAGCTGTCTAGTGATTAGATTCATGATTAGCCCCAGAAAGAGGTTAGAAGTTGGTTTAAGTAAACTGACGTCGATGATCCCACTGGCGTTGGCCGATAGTTGACCAACATCGGTGGGTGTAGAATGAGTAAAAGGGCCATCAAGCCCGTTCTCCATCCTCTAGGTGCATAATCCGTTGGAGAATTATCGAAGGTTGGGCTAAATACGCATGAGAGTTGGTTAGGCAGTTGGAAAGGAGTAAGAATAGGTCTTGGGTGAGTCATAGGGTGGGAAATGGTCCAAGGTGAGGTGTCCTAGGTGAGGTGTCATGGGTGATGTGTCAAAAGAGGGGGGTTATTAATTCAAAATAAGTTTATTATTTTAAATTAGTAATTGTGTGGGTTAGGAATGGGTTAGGAATGGGTTAGGAATGGACCAAAGGGGAAGATGACCAAGGGTTAGATGCGATTTCGGTGTCTACAATGATTATTATTATGGCACTCCATCTGGTTCCATGATTGTTTCTTCTCATGATGATGCGGGAGTCTATATACCTCAACATTTTCCACCTTATCTTCTACCACTTCCACTTTATCCATCTCTGTCTCTTATGTAGATGAAGTGTTTATTTGTGATTGTAGTATGTCTTTATCTGAATCTTCCTCATGCTCTTAATCACTTATTTCAATCTCATCCTCATGATCTTCCTTGCCTATTATTGGTACCTTTCCCAATATGATATCTTGTAAAGTGACCTTTTTTTTCCTATACCAAAACTTCATGAATTTTTTTTGAACATTAATATTGATAGTTCCCAAAGTCTCTAACCATGGATATCCAAGAACTATATCCATATCATTCATATCTCAATCATAAAAATCTGAATGCAAAACATATTTTTACATAATGAGCTTCAAATCTTCAAACATTGAAATATTCTTATAATCTACTTGAACCTCCTTGATATTCTTTGGTTGAACATGTAGATGCTTGGCCACATTCATGTTGATGAAGTTATATTTACTGGTAGGGTTTATGGACACAATAACCTTCTTCTTTTGAATGCATCCATGAAATTGAAAAATTGACTCAGATTTCTTTGGAGCCAAATTATTTGAACCCTTATCATCCAATTCTTATTTTTCTTATTTTTATTCATCTGCTTCTTCTTCTTTTGTTGCTTCTTCTAATTCTTATTTTTCTTCTTTTGCTGATTCTTCTACTTCTTCTTCTTCTTCTTCTTCTTCTTCTACTTCTTTTTTTATTTCTTCTTTTATATCCCAACGATCTAGGAAGATCTATTCCAATTCCTCCCATGAAGAAATCCTTTCTGTAAAGCTCAATTGACCAAATCAATCTAGTGTAGGCCCACACAAAAAAGGAACTAATCATCTTTGCCCAAAAGTTTTTTAAAAATGATTCTCCAAAAGAAGCCACCATTCTCTATCATCAATATCATCTTCCCTTGAATTTTTTTACAACTTCATGATTCACAAATAAAAATTAGGGTTTGTGATACTTGAAAATGCCAATAACTCATTCAAATAATATCAAAACTATCCCAAATTTTTATTGTATCTTCCTCCTATTATATTTTAACTTCCAAAAAAAATTGGTTAAAAAATTTCACAAATTACAACCTGTAGTGTGAATATATAAAAAATACTAAAATCATAATAACTCACTAAAAAAAATTCAAAAAATTCTAAATTTTTTACTATGTTTCTCTTGTATTATCTTATATATTTATTAAAATTTTTGAAGAGAAAATACTTATATTTCAAAATATATATCCAGATTAGTAAAAAACCTAGAATAGAAATAACTCCCACAAACTAACAAAAAAACCTTGATTTTTTCACTATGACTTCCTTAAAATATTATCCATATATAGTAAAAAAATTGTGTATAAATTCAAAACCAATAAAAATATATTGATGATTCCAAAAAACTAGGGTTTTGCCACTCACAAATTGCCCAAATTGAATCTCTGATACCACTTGTTATGATCCACACTTATAATATTCAAAAATAATGTAGAATAAATGTAGATCAATTCCGCATAATAGATATTGGTGGACCAAGATATCCAAATACTTAATATATTTAGAATACCCTTAAGGTAGGGCAACACCAACAATATTCCTTTAGGAAGAAATAACTCCACGATGTCTCTTCGAGAGGACAACCTCTAATATCTTCTTACAATAGAAGACTCAATGCTTACTTGATATTTTTACAATGATAATCGTCTCCTTTATATAGACCTATAATGGATGGGTAACCTCCTAATCCTAATGTAGGCCAACCATTACCCAATGCATTAATTCCACAAGTTACTCCATTACTAATATATTGGACCCATATAACTACTAAGGGGGATGTGTGACACATGTCGGCATCTCCATCAACCCATATAAAATAATATATCATATCCCTAGGTACATAACATTCCTAGGTATATAACCAAAATTAAGTATGGTTAGTGATCAAGGTGACCATCGATGATCAAGGTGACCATCGATGATTGAGACAATCATTGGCAATTATTGTGTGTAGATATGGGTTGATAAATGGTTGATTAATGAGATGACAAAGTAAGATTTTGGGAGATGAGTTGATGCTGGAGTGAGTGTGAAAAGAAAAGAAAATAATTGAATATTAAAAATCAAGTACTTATCTTGTATAAAGTTGATCGGGTGGATGCTTGAGGTGATTGACTCATTGGTGGAGTCTAGGGTGATTTTGATAGAGTAACGATACTTGGTGCTTTGGCAGAGCTACAATGGTGAGTTGGCTCTCTGACATGATAGTTTGTTTACTCTATTATTGATGATTATTTACCTATAAAAAATAAAAATTTGGATGCATAATCTATTAATAACAATTATAGATGGATTTCACCTCCCTATTTCTCTCTTCTTATAGGCAAGGTAAGAGAGTTACAACAAGACATGAACAAGGCATCTTAATTATAACTCACTCATGAAATGGTTTACAGTTAAATTTAGATGAGTTATATTTAGAAAATCAAGGTGAAGTGGTTTGCATATTTGTGGTTGAGGAGGTACACACTAACCATCGATAGTTAAGGTTACCGTCTATGTTCAACCTGATCGTTAATGATCGAGGGTGAAGTGTAAAAATAGGTCAAAGGTTGGGTTAAGCCAGTTTAATCAAACTAACTCAAGATAAGTTTAGTTAGGGGTGAAAGGGTTGGATTGGTCCCAAGGGGGTCCTAAGGTGGGTAGAGGGGAATTTCAACATTCAAAATCATAGTGTGTAGATTTTTGGTGTGTACAAAACCCACCACTTCTGTTGACCAACCTATTACCATACCTACCCAACCAACCAAAACCTCTACCAAACCAACTAACTCTCAACTAGCCAAGTCAACCAAAACCCAAATAATCAAATCTTATTCTACCACCCCAACCAAACCAACCAAAATCCTTAGTACCTTCCCTACACAAAGCCTTAGACACCCATATGTGAAAGTGGACCTAACCTCTTTGAACCCACCAACTAAATGCCAAACCAAAGAAGCCAAGGAGGTAAAACCATCCAAAGGCCCAAATACCCAAATTTTACCTCCTTAAACCTTACCCTCCATTTTGGGGCCTCATCCCTCTGCTTTGAGTAGGAGGCCATTTATCTCTACTAAAACCCCACCACCTCTTTTGGTTACACCTTTACAGTTGTTTTCTAATGAACCTCTCTTCACCACACCAATAATACCTAAGATACCTAACTTGCACTCTTCCAACTCTATCTCATTAACCTCTTTGTGTAAACCAAATCCATTAACCAAATGCACCACCTTACCCAAGGCACCTACAACCAAACCTACTTCCAAACAACCTTCCACCTTAATCACTAAATCTAAAATCACTAAACCTTTACCATTTCTAGATGAGTCCTACTTGACCATTTTCCATAGGTTATTACAAACTTCTTGCTTGATCTTACCCCCTATTAAACCATTTGACCCTCTTGGCTCAAAACTCATATGGTATAATGACCACTAAGTGTGTTCTTATCATAAGACACTTGACTGTGACATGGAAACTGCAAAGCTCTCTAAACCATTATCCATCGGCTTTACAATGAGGATGATATATTAATAGACCAACCTCCCACAAGACCTATATCAATCCCACCAATGACCACACATACTCAACACATACTTACTCCTCCACTCTCACCTCAGAGTGAAGATGAACCTAACCAATCTCCTACCCCAACTCCCCCTTCTCTCCATACTGTCCACATGGTCACGAGATCATAATAGAAGAATAAGGGGAAGACTAAGCTATCCATTCCTTAGATATATCAATCTTCCACCTCTTAGCCAACTCAAACCCATCCATCTCCACCTTTGACCAAACCCAAGGTGTCTATTTTAGGTGCTTCCCAATCTAACCCCTTAGAATCCATCAGGAGAGTTATTTTCAAGCAACTTCACCAGACCCTAGCAAAGATGTGCTTGTATGAATTGATCTCTACCTCTCCCCATCATTTACAAGCATTAATAGAGGCATTACAATCCATCAAATTCTAACCCAAAGACCCCTAACCTATGACAACCTTTGTTTCTACCCTTCAAATTTCCAACCTTATCACCTTCATGAATTCAAAGATACCTTCTATCCATCTGGATGACCTAGACCCCCTCTTTTTATTACTACTTACATCAATTGAACTCATATCAAATGGGTCATGATTAATGGGGGAGCTAGTATAAACATCATCTCCTCCCATGCTTATAACCAACTCAACCTACCAAAAAATGTCATGTCTAAAACCTTGGCCATTCTTCAATCCTTCAATGATACCATGGCCAATACCTTGGGAACTACTATCTTTCATAACCTTCTAGGACCCCGTACACTCCCCAAACTCTTTTATGTAGTGGAAGGTGAATTATAATACAATGTTTTGTTAAGATGACCCTAAGTTCTCTTCATGGGTTGCATTCCATCTACCCTTCATCATTGCATCAAGTTTGAGCATGAAGGCCAAGTCATCACTATCCAAGTTGACCCAAGTACCTTCTCGACATACAACATGACCTATCACCCCAATGATGTCTTCCTATCCCCATCTAGCACACCTTCAGAAGCTAAAGACCAACCTTTAACCACAAAAGTAGACATCATATCCCCTTCCACCAATGAAGCATCCACTAGCTCCTCCATCTATTTGGACCAAATCCATACCATCAACCCTTTGGAATCAACATTCCATCACCTTTCATTGGGGGAGTACCACTTTTTATCCCTTGAAACTTTTCATACTCACGAGTATGGGTAACTTATTAACTAATCAAGATATGACCCCAATGTTGGAATTATTGTACCCTTTGGCCCTCCCCACTATCAGACCCATTTCATCTATGGAGGACTTAAGAAACCCCTTGGTTCTTCTACCACCTCTCTTGCACCCTAAATATTTACTGTCTATTTCTCTTACCTAGATAACCAAGCTTCACCAAGACATACCTCCATCAGTGTGCTTGGAAATGATTTGGTCTTGGGTGATATGAGCATAACCTACATTAGTTGGTCACCATTGAAACCAAAAAGCCTCATAAAAATCATGACCTCGGTTTCATCCTACCCAACACAAAGCAATCCAAACCACCTACCACCACCATTATTAAAGAAGACATCCCTTCTTCACCCACCTCTCCTTTACCTGCATATGAGGATGATGACATCATCCAACCTAACTTTTTTTGTAACCATGATCAACCTTGGACCCTTGACTTATCAAAAGGATGGGGTGACCGTAACCATCTCCTTGACTCATCTTGAGATGATAGGAGATTATTTTTCTACCATTAATACCATTTAGTGTTAGGATGATGACTGCATTCTCACCTACCTTGGTGCTCTAGATTCTTCCATTCATAAATCTCTTCCTCTCAAGACCTTGACCATGTTGAATGAATCCGCCATAGATATCAACTTGGGCACCTCAAATAACCCTCATATTATCAAACTTGGCCAATCACTAAATTCCAAGGAACTTCAGGACTTCCTCTCTTTCCTTCAAGATCATAACATAGCTTTTGCTTGGTCTTACAATGACATGCCTAGAATTGACCCCACCATTGCCACCCATAACATAGCCACTAAACATGATGCCAAGCTTATCAAGTAAAAGCTTCATTGCATTCACCCTCATATATACCTTCTCATCAAAGAAGAGCTTCAACACCTCCTATCTATCAATTTCATTTAACCCATTGACTATCCTCAATAGGTTTCAAATGTTGTACCTATCACCAATGCCATAGGGGGACTATAGATTTGTGTGGACTTTTATGACCTCAACCTTGCTTGCCCTAAAGATGGATTTCCTTTGCCAAACATTAACCAGTGAGTTGATCTTATAGTTGGCCATGAGATGTTATCTCTCATGGATGGATTTTTGTGTCACAATCAAATCCTAATAACCCCCAAATATCAACACAAAACTACCTTTACCACCTTGTGGGGAACCTTTTGCTGTAAAGTCATGCCTTTTAGACTAAAGAACATTAGTGTAACCTACCAACATACCATGACCTATATTTTCCATGACCTTATCCATGAAATTGTTGAGGACTATGTGGATGACCTTCTCAGAAAATCCAAACTCTGAAAAGATCACTTAGCCATTCTCAAGATCATGTTTGAGCACCTCATCCACTGCCATGTTTGCCTTAACCCCAAGAAGTGCATTTTTGGGGTCTTTTTAGGAAAGCTTCTTGGATTTATCATTTCCCTCTGAGGAATAGAAGTCAATCCTACCATAATCATAGCCATCTTCAACCTGCTCCCTCCAACCAACCTTACATAACTCCATAGTTTTCAAGGGAAGCTCTAATCCATTCATCGCTTTATCTCCCAGCTTTCCAACCAATGCCAACCCTTCCACCACCTTATGAAGAAGGATGTATCTTTAAAGTGGAATAGTGACTATTACAAGGCCTTCAATTCACTCAAAGAGTACCCTTTATCATCACCTATCATTACCCCTCTAAAGGACAAACAACCTTTCTACCTATATATCTCCACCATTGACCATTCCCTAAGGGCAATGCTAGCTCACCGAGATGAAAAACACAAAGAACAAGCTGTATATTACATCAACTACATGTTTATAAAATATGAGACTCAGTATACCCATATCAAGAAGATTTTCTTGGACTTAGTCCTTGTGGCCACCAAACTTCACCACTACCTTCTTAACCATAAAACCTATCCCATAACCAACACTGACCCACTCAAATGCATGCATTCTAAGCCATATCAAAACTAATGCATGGACAAATGGATCATGCTCTTAGCAAAGTTTAACCTTGAGTTTCTTTAATAAAATTTAATTAAAAGGCAAGTTATTATTGACCAATTGGCCAATTCACCGCTAGTAGATAACCAACCTCCTCCTCTTGAGTTCCTCAATGAGTCCATCATAGCCCTCTCTTAGGCAGAATTCACCTATCAAGTCACCATGTTCTTTGATGGATCAAAGTGTCTATGTGGTGGTGGAGCTGATATCATCTTTATCCTCTTTGATGATGAGCCTCTTCCTTTGTCCTTAAGCTTAACTTAGAATATACCAACAAAATGGCTGAATATGAAGCCCTAGTAATAGGACTTCGAACTGCTTTAGCCTTAGAAGTCAAAACAATCAATATCTTTGGTGACTCCCAACTTGTGGTCAATCAAATCACTAGTTATTACTAGTGTAAGAATGATGTTTTGAAATAATACAAACAAATAATTTATGAACTCTTAGCATCATTTGAATACTACTGCATTTAATCAACCCCATGATCTACTAACAAGTTCGCTAAAACCATGGCTTCCCTTGCCTCTCAGATACCATTTGCACCCTCCAAATCTAAGCTATCTATCATTATCTATAGACTAACCCAACCTTCTTATGTCACACTAGATTCTCCCACCATTTTCAATGTGGAAGATACCCAACCCCACCTTTGATATCAACAAACCTTTGACTATCTCAACCTTACCATAGTTCCTTTTGGTCTTTCTCGGAATGTTAGAAGAGCGTTTATCCATAGTACCTCATGTTATACCATATTAAGAGGTATTATTTATAAACATGGCTTTGATGGTCTTCTCTTTTATTGCCTCTATAGTCAAGAAACCTCCCACGCTATCAAAGAAACACATGATGGTAATTATGGAGGGCACTTTAATGGCCTCGCTATAGCTAAATGGATCCTTCATCTTGGTTATCACTAGCCTACCCTCAACCAAGGTTGTTGTGATTATGTGAAAAAGTGTGTAAAGTGTCAACAACATGATAATTTGCATCACTCACCTAGCCATAGTCTTTGAGTTTCCACTGATTTCTAGCCCTTCTCACAATGGGATCTAGATCTTATTAGTGAAATTAACCCTCATTCCTCATAGAAACACCATTCTATCATCACTGTGATTGAATATTTCATCAAATGGGTAGAAGCTATCCATTTAGTCTCAACTAAAGCAAAAAAGATTATTGAATTTATCAATTATCACATCATCTACCATTTTGGTGTTCCTCACAAGATTATCATCGATAATGGTAAATCCTTTAAAAATAAGTAAGTTCAAGGTCTTTGTGATTATTTTGGCATTAAGTTAAGTTATTCCTCACCCTATCACCCTCAAGCAAATGGACAAGTAGAAGCCTCTAACAAAACTTTTAATAACATGTTAACTAAAATGGTCAATGCATCTAGTCGAGATTGGCAGTTGCACATCCCCTTCACCTTATGGGCATATCTTACTAGCATTAAAACCCCTACAAGTGTTACCCTTTTTTATCTTGTGTTTAGAGTAGATGCCATCTTGCCTTTTGAATTCTAAATCCCATCTCTTTGCATATCTTTACAAGAGATCATTTTTTAGGATGATTACTATCAACATCATTTATCCCAACTTGAGCTACTTGATGAGCATCATTTAGTAGCCCTTACTCATCTCCATGTATATTAATAACACGTCAAGTGTGGCTATAACAAACACCTTAAAGCATGAGACTTCAACATCAGAGACCTCATCCTAAAGGAAAATCAACATGTCACTAATATGGAGAAAAGCAAGCATGGCAAGTTTGCTTTCAATGGCTTAGACCTTATATTATAACCCACAAGTATGAAATAAAAGCTTACTGATTGTCTTCTCTTAAAGGCCACCCAGAACCTGAGCCCTTCAATGCTTCACATATGTGTCAATTATTTTGTTAAGAAAGATCAAGTTTACCTTTTTTTTAAACTTAAGCTCATCCCTTGCTATCCAACCACATTCCATCTCCCTATTTTAGGGGAAACTAATTAAAATGAAATTGTGTGATTATTCATCATAATCATAGCCTCATCTTGAACAATGGGTACCACAGATCTACCTATGGCATGGTTATGGTACTTTTTACCCCTTTCACAAGATGGATTCCCATGATCATTGTCACCAACACCTATTTACACCTAATCAATGTTCTTGTGCTTTTAGTTTTGCCTTTATAAAGGGCAACCAATAGGCTAGCCTAAGCAAGTTTATGTCAAACAAAATCAATCAAAGTAATAAAAAGCAAAATCCCTATCATTAGAAATCATGGGTCATTCCTAGCATTCACAGACTACTCCCTTAAAGGACAACTATTGAAAATTTATTTGAAATTGCCAAATCTAAGGTGGACCACTCCCTTGAAGGACAATTATAAAAAAAACATTGAACATAGCAAATAAACTTAGACCACTCCCTTGAAGGATGGATGAGTAAAGCATTTATCAAAAGCATATAAATTTATTGGAAGCTTCTCATATCAATCAACTTCCCATATACATCAACAAAGAAAAAGACCCATTATCAAAGTCACAAAAAAAGCAAACTAATGTTGAAAGCTGCAATCAGCTCTCAATAACAAAATAAGGTGGAAGCTGTAATTGGATTTCACAAGTAAACTTCCTGCATCGATCAATCTACAAAATTTGACATAGACTTGTTTATCTTGACTCTTTAGATACCTATAGAAGAGGCATGCTAGTCTCACATGAAGGTTCCATTTCCATTTATCCCCCCTTTATACACTACAAGCAAGGGATTTTTGAGATTACTTGACATTATATGGTCAAGACACCTCTTTAACCAAATAATGAACACTAATGTGAATCATTTTAAGGGCTTATTTTCATTAAGCCAATCCAACTTCAATTTTATTTTAATCCTTGTCAAAGAAGAAGCATCATACCCTCTTCCTATTTTATCTGACTAGTTGATATTTTCATTATGACATTTACCTCTTGATTATATTGTCTATTCTCTCACCTAATGTTGTTCGTTATCTTAATTCATGTGCTTTACCCTAAGTAGAATAAAAATAACCATAACCATCCCATGCATATGCACATGTGTCATAAGCAAAAGCATAACCATAACAAGCATAATAACATCATAACATCCATAATCAATATAACATCACACCATAAGTATTAAACATCAATAAAAAGCATAAACCATACACATGAGCAATAAACAATGATCATATATGTAACTCATGAGTCAAATAACATAATAATGTGCACAAGTAGATAGACATGTCTTTCTCAAAATATACATCTCACTACATTAGCTCACATGCCAAAATCAAAATGATATACAACATAAATGTCATATGCTATGTCATGTCTATACCCCAAGGGCACCACTATCTCCTAGAGCACCACTAGATCCTAGTGCCTTCCCCATATTGTACCTATCAATCCATTAAATATGCCTATATCTTGCTATAGATGTGGCCCACTGACTTGGTGTCGCCACACTAGCACCACCTACTAAGCTGTTAGGATCCAACTCCACCAATAAGAGTATATATGATTACCTTGTATTAACAACTAAACACAGAATTATACCAGAATGAACAAGTAGCTAGAATTCACAAATAACACAGAATATGAGAGACAATACACTATCTTGTATTAATACTCAACCAGAAAGAAAATACAATAAAGAAGATGCCACTTCTTCTCCACACCTATTAGAAGCTTCCCACACTTCTAGTGTACACAGTAATTCTCAATCAAGAGTTTACTCTCCTACCAAAAATGGTCCCAACACACAACTCAAACACAAAGTTGGTGTTCACCTCTCCAACTAGTTAGTAATAACACTGCCAGTACACCAAGCACTCAAAGTACTTCAAGTAGATCTCCCATAAGCCTTCAACAACCTGCAACTCAATGATCTTACTTGGAAGGATCTCTTCCTTTCCTTGAATCCTTAATTACAATACAACCCATGAGTCTATTATTTAGATCCCATGCAAACAATAATTAGACACACAGCTCGAGACTATAATTAGCCCTTAACATGAAAACACTCAGTTTAACAAACTAATTATCTGTGCAACGAATAGTTCTAGAATCACCATAGGTGACTGATGTCAGTCCCTGTCTACCTGGAGGTGACCGACATCAGCCAACATCTTGCCAATGTCAGTTGCCCTTCTGCACTATGGATGACTGACGTCGGTCCCACTACCAATGCCAGTATCCTTAAAACTCAGCAACCTACTCCATGTCTGCAACAGTTGAAGCTTTTAGCTCCATAACCTAACAATCTCCCACTTGGAGATAAATAGCTGCAATTGTACCTGTACATCATGTAGTTTGTTCCCTAGCTTTGTATCCCTCTTCAAGATCACTCTTGAAGACCAACCACCACAAATCCTATGGTGCCCTCCTGTCATCCAAATCACCTACCACATCTGCATCTACACACCACATAGAAAAGAACTTGACTCTGCATAGCATGTCGACCTGCTGCTGGTCCCTCTCAGATACCTGAGAATCCATTGAACTACCCTCCAATGCTTCTTTCCTGAATTGGCTCCAAATTTTTTGACAGCTCCCACTACTTGGGAAAACTCAGGTTTAGTACACATGTACTCAACCTCATTATGTGAAACAAGACACTGTTCAATAAAACTATCCAACCATCGGCGTGCTAACTGGTTTCACACAATCATCCTGAAACAAAGTCAACCTGTGACCTTCGATGTCCCTAGAACACACTCACGCCAAAGAATCTTGCTGCTCCCAGATTCCTCATGACATAATTCTAAACTAGCTTTACCTTTAGTTCAGTAACTCCCTGCATATGTGACTCTACAATAAGCACATAATACAGTAATAGGATAATGTAGCTAATATTATCCAACCTGGTAAGGAGAAACACAATGGTCAAACCTCCATTGTCCTGCAGCTTACTCAAGACCATATACTCTGGCCTACTATCTCATATGTCCATTTTCTCTCTTCTTCATCCTTAAAATCCATTTGTCTCTCAGTGCTTTCTTCCAGCTAGCAACTCCACCAAAAAACTCCTTTTTGGTTCTTCTCTAAGAAATCACATTCCTCATACATGCCAAGCTCCCACTGTTTCCTAGATCTACCTGCTTTGCTTCTTTAATAACTTCCTGATTCTTGACCATCAGTGAGCAATAAGTAGTGTAAAGAAGGGAAATGACAAATTTGAGGCTTACTTACCCTTTTAGTCCTCCATATGGGTGCTTGAGACTCCTTGACAGCTTGCTGTCCACCCAAAATCTATCTCAATGATCGATGCTAGTCACATCTCAGTCTGCACCCGATCGATGTCAGTTCTATGCAATTGCCTCATCACCGACATCAGTTCCCTTAACTAATGCTAGTGTTTATATATCCTAAGTCACTGACATCAGGCTACAAATAGCTAACGTCGGTCCCTGTCTGGATGCCGATGCTAGTTTTCCAACTGACGTCGGTCTCTGTGTTTTACTTGTGAGAAATGACTTCTACCTGCGAGCTCCTTTTGGATCAAACCCTTGTCCATATCAACCTTGCTCTGCTCAAAATTTTTTAGCCCCTTGTGCTAATCTCTGTCCATCACCTTCTCCTTGAAAACCAAGGCTTTCTTATTCTTGTCACTAACATCAGATCTCTCAAGAAATGTCACTTTCTTCTTTTGCATATAGAAATCTCGATCCATGCTTTTCAAATCTGAAAGCATACCCTTTGACTCAAGAACATGCATCTCCTTCTTATTCATGTGACCAAGCCTATTAAGCCACATCTTTAAATCTATAGCTAAAGTAGATAACCTAGAAAGAGAATCAGTAATACAACTAGATAGATAAAGCATACCTACTTTCTTACCTCTTGCTACAATAAGTGCACCCTTGGTAACTTTTCAAGAGTCCATTGTGAGAGTTACTGTGCAACCCTCATCACCCAACTTTCCACCCAAAATCAAATTCTGCTCCAGAATTGGGACATGCATGACCTCCTTCAACACCCATGTGTTGCCCGTCTACAATTTCAGCTTCACTTTCTCTTTGCCAATCATTTGACAAAGCTTACCATCCCCTGAATAAATTTCTCCAAAGTCTCCCTGGACATATTCATGAAAAAATTCCCTATTTGGGGATGCATGGAAAGAGGCACCAAAATCTAAAACCCAAGATTCTACTTTATCTAAGGAACATACCAGTGCATCCTGTGCAACATAATCTGCAACATCTGCTTCTTCATGTCCTTCATGCTGATCTTCATTCACCTAGCAATCTCTTTTAAGTGCCCTTGCTTTCCACATTTCCAGTAGGTTATTCTTCTATACCTAGATTTGGATCTCCTGCCTATCTCTGACTTTGATCTACCATGCTCAATCTTCTCTCTTTGCCTTCCCCTACCTTCAACACTCAAATCATTCCCTGACGATTCACTTGTGCTTTTCCTGCGAATCTCTTCATTCAAGATTACACTCACAACATCATCCACTTTTAAGATTTTTGAAGTAGACGCAGTATTGCTAACTGCCATTACCAAACTCTCCCAGCTTTCAGGTAATGAGCAAAAGATTAAGAGAGCCTTAATTTCATTATCAAAATCAATATTGACTGAACTTAACTAGTTTACCAAACCATGAAAATCACTAAGATGACTATGTACAGATCCACCATCCAACATTTGAAAATTAAATAATTTCTTCATAAGAAATACTTTATTCGAAGCTAAGGGTTTTTCATATAAATTTGCCAAAGATTCCATCAACTGTACTATTGTCTTGGCCTGTGATAAGTTGGAAATCACAGATGATGCAAGGCTCAACCTTATGGATCCCAGAGTCTTCTGATCAAGAATGTTCCATTCTTCATCCTTCATATCTATGGGTTTGCATGCAATCCCACCCAACAATAAGTACAAATCTTTTTGATACAGATAATCTTCAATCTGCATCCTCCATAATTGATAGTTCTTGCCATTAAACTTCTCCATTCGTAGCCTACTTTTTTTTGCCATTACTATACTCCCACTCAAATAGAAACCCCTGTGAGTAACCCATAATCAACAAACACTAACTAGATCTGATACAACCTATTAGTAAACCCAACCAAAAGCTCTGATACCAACTATTAAGATCCAACTCCACCAATAAGAGTATATATGGTTACCTTGTATTAACAACTAAACATGAAATTATACCAGAATGGACAAGTAGCTAGAATTCACAAATAACACATAATATAAGAGACAATACACTATCTTGTATTAATACTCATATAGAAAGAAAATACAATAAAGAAGATGCCACTTCTTCTCCACACATATCAGAAGCTTCCCACACTTCTAGTGTACATAGTAATTCTCAATCAAGAGTTTACTCTCCTACCAAAAATGGTCCCAACACATAACTCAAACACAAAGTTGGTGTTCACCTCTCCAACTAGTCAGTAATAACACTGCCAGTACACCAAGCACTCAAAGTACTTCAAGTAGATCTCCCATAAGCTTGCAACAACCTGCAACTCAAATGATCTTACTTAGAAGGATCTCTTCCTTTCCTTGAATCCTTAAATACAATATAGCCCATGAGTCTATTATATAGATCCCATGCAAACAATAATTAGACACGCAGCTCAAGACTATAATTAGCCCTTGACATGTAAACACTCGGTTCAACGAACTAATTGTCTGTGCAACAAATAGTTTTGGAACTGCCACAGGTGACCGACATTGGTCCCTATCTGCTTGGAGGTGACTGACATCGACTGATCTCCTACCGATGTCAATTGCCCTTCTACACTGTGGATGACCGACGTTAATCCCACTGCCAATGCCAGTATCCCTGAAACTCAGTAACCTACTCCATGTCTACAATAGTTGAAGCTTTTAGCTCCATAACCTAACAATATTCTTTATATACTTGATAGAGGACCTCTATTGTAAGCATATGAGAAACTAAATAAGAGATTATATTATGATTTATTTATCTATTTGAAGATATTTTGTAGAAATACAGATAAGCAATTCAGAGCTTTTGTCTTTCAATAGTCCCTATTGGTTGGGGATATTACAGTGGTATCAGAGCTAAATCCTGCCATCCTAAGGGTTTGACAATCTTATGCAGCCAGAAGAGTTGGGACCACATAGGTATAACACCTGGGTACCTTCAAGCAAGGCTCTACTGCATGTGTTATACCTGTGTGGTCCCAACTCTTGTGGCTGCATAAGATTGTCAAACCCTCAAGATGGCAGGATTTAGCTCTGATACCACTGTAATATCCCCAACCAATAGGGACTATTGAAAGACAAAAGCTCTGAATTACTTATTTGTAATTGTTTGCCTAGATGATTACAAAAGATGTCCTTTGTCATAAATATAAAAGAACAGTGAAATACAGTCATAAAAACCTGAGTATTCCACAAACTGGGAATAAAAACTTGAATCTAGCACGTCTCAGCCTGCTATGTCAAAAACACAGTCACCAACATCGATTATACTGCCACCATCAATTTCTTGGTGTTGATAACCTACCGATGTCGGTATGGGGTCAGCGAATGTCGGTCTTTGTGGCTCTTTGCCTGTCGATGTCAGTCTCTACACTTTCTATGGATGTAAATGGATTTGTACGGATCTATACAGATTTCATATGGCCACCAATATGATATAGCACAATTTTTATGCTGAACACTTGCTTTCAAGATATATGGCTCTACTATGGAAAATCTCTATCTGTGCAATATCTGAATCAAAACCTAATCAAATAAATACTTGTAAATACTTGTGATAACTTCTGTGTGAAGTTATCTCTCAACCTGGCAATAAATTAACTAATATCTCATAGCTTCTGAATCACTCACACTGAAGAGGGCACATTCTTCAATGCAGATAGAATACTGGAACCCTTAGCTCAGTCTTCTCAAGAAACTCCTTAGTAAAATTTATCTTCAAATAATAATCATATGCTAAATCTTGCCATCCTGAGGGTTTGACAATCTTATGCAGCCACAAGAGTTGGGACCACATAGGTATTTCACACACAGTAGAATTTTGCTTGAAGGCGATCAGGTTTTAGAATAGCAGCTGATCACCATGAGTGACAGGCATGAGGGTAGCTCACATAGGGGCCATAGGCATAATGATGATCAAGACACTCAAGAATTCTTTTGAGTTATGGCTACAGGCCAGCAACAAATGAATCAGGTGCTACAGGCACTCACTACTATGGTAGAGAGGATGAACACACCTGTTTGATAGAACGGGGAGCAAAGAGATAATAGGAGTGTAACTATTAATCAGAGACCATAGCTGACCCATTCCAAGATAGCTGATAGGCCTACATGGCCTAGGTTTGTTCAGGAGGAACCAGAGGCTCCAATAGAGGAGGCAGCAGGAGAGCCCCTATTTGTTGACACACTCATGGCAGCGAATGAGGAGTGGGAGTTATTATCACCTAAGGTCAAAGAGAGGATTAATTTTGACCAGTCCCTCACACAGAGGAGAGAGCAGAACTGAGGTTGACATGATTGGAGACCTAGACACCCAAATAATGATCTGAAGCATGCCATGAGTAGGCTCACACTAGCGATGTTTGACGGTAGTGGCAAGGTCACAGTGTAAGCCTAGATTAGTAAGCTAGACACATTTCTCACATTGCATTCGATGGCTGAGGGAGATGCTATCAGATATGTGACACTACATCTTGAGGGAGTAGCTCATGATTGGTGGCACCACAAGATGGTGACACTCCATCATGATCAGATCACATCTTATCAGGAGTTTGTGGATAGGCTGGTGGAGCATTTTGATAGAAAGGAACCAGAATCCTATTTTAGGGAGTTGGCTTAGTTGTGCCAGAGTGGTAGTCTAGATTCTTACATTGGTGACTTCCAAAAGTTATCAGTTATGGTTCTTGACATTTCAGAGAGGCGACTTGTAGTGCTCTTCATGGAGGGATTGACAGAACCATTGAGAGGTTGGATCAAAGGCTTTGATCCTCCTTCATTATAGGAAGCTATGAAGAAGGCGCATAGTATGGAGATGGTATCCCCATCCAATAAATTTAACTCTAGAGGTTCTTCTTCATCCAGGGACCATAAGTGCTCTAATGGAGATAGAGAGGGATTGGATTTTAACAAAGATAAATCAGGTGTTAAAAATGATTCAAAGGCCAATCTAGTGGCACCACATTTGGATCAAGAGGCTCTTAACGATCTATGCAGGAAAAAGCTTTGCTTTTATTGCAAAGGTCCATATGATGCCAATCACGATTGTCCTTTGAGGCCTAAGGGCAGGGAAAATCATGTGATGTGGGTGTATTATGAGGATTCAAAATCAAAAGATTCTAAACAATAGGATAGTTTTGCAGAGTCAGAGGCTTTAAAGCCCAAGGTAGAGGCAAATTTAGAGCTACACATATAGGAGGCACGCCTAACTAGCGTCCAGTCAGATGATTCATTCAGACTCTGTGGAGTTTTGGTAGGATAAAAGGTCACCACCCTTCTTGATACAGGGGCCACACATAATTTTATAGATGCTAGATTTGTGGAGAAGCATGGACTCACCATCAAAGATTTTGAGGGCATTAGAGTTAAGGTGGCTGACAGTCACACTCTTAGGTTTGAGTGGATGATTAAAGACCTCCCATTGCACTTGAACAACTATGAGTTTAACGCTGATTATTATGTGGTGAACATGGGGGATATAGACTTAGTCTTGGGTATGAAGTGGCTTCATTCCCTTGAGGAAGTCACTCTTCATCTTAAGGACATGGAGGTTCATTTTGATGTTGGTGGGAAGACACATATTATTAAGGCAATACGGGGCAATAACATCAAAAATATGTTTTTTCATTGGATG
Organism: Torreya grandis; assembly: GCA_037957365.1. Classification (NCBI taxonomy): domain Eukaryota; kingdom Viridiplantae; phylum Streptophyta; class Pinopsida; order Cupressales; family Taxaceae; genus Torreya; species Torreya grandis. The sequence continues at coordinate 1,006,031 of JARHVA010003545.1, read as the reverse complement.
GAGAGACTCATACCACATGATATGGGAGAGGGCGTTGCTGAGTACATGTTGGCACCAACACAGGAGAGACATGTGGACGAGCTTTGTCTTGAGGTGAGTTCAGTTCAGGAGTTAGCACATGTGGTAGGGACTCAACATTTTGTTACAGTCGGGTCACATGTTGAGGATGATATGAGTATGTTTAGCATTCACATTCCAGATTCAAATATTATTCATGTGAGGAGTTTACTTGAGTTACCAGTTGATTTCCATTTTTGGATTGGATGTTGGGATCCTTATCTTGGTACTTGGGACGATGTGATGCCATTGGATGAGAGTTGTGATAGACATGGCCTAGAGTTTGTGTCGATTGACAGCGAGGTAGATCATGACTTCATTTGGGATTCAGGAGGATTGATTGGTTTATCATTCAGTGATTGCTTGAGGGCAAGCAATTTTAGAAGGGGCAAATTGTCATGTCCCCTTTTTAGTTGACATGTTCAGAGTTGATGGTTAGCCTATTATGTGACCCTTGTAGGCTGATAGGATGGATAGAGGGTCATGGTGGAGCTTGGCTTGGCTTCAAGTTGAAAAATTGTTCCAGTTGGCTTTCGTTCAGGCTCTTTCAGACATGTATTAAGGGAGATATTAATATTTGATTGATTTAATCAAATATTAATTATTTGGTCTAATTTTAATTAGATATTAATTAATTAATTATTTGGTCTAATTTTAAATTAGATATTAATTAATTGATTATTTGGTCTAATTTTAAAAAAACCCTAATTTTAATTTAAGAAACCCTAAGTCTAATTTAAGGAAATCTAATTTTAGCAAGCACACCTTTTTGAGGGTATAAGGGTTTCTCATGAGAGAGAGTTGAATATGATTGATTATTGATATTGATTCTTGTTAAGAATTCTTCTATGAAGACTGAGCCAAGGGTTCCAGGATTTTATTTGCATTGAAGAACATCCACTCTTCATTGTGTGTGATTCAGAGGTTGTGAGAGATTAGTCGATCTATTTCCAAATTGAGAGATAACTTCATACAGAAGTTATCACAGGGGTTTACAAGTTTGAGAGATAACTTCATACAAAAGCTATCACAAGGGTTCACAGGTATTTCTTTATTTTAGTTTTTGATTCAATAATTATCTAGATATAGATCTTTTATATTAGCCCATAGTTCTTCAGATCAGGATCAAGCTATATTGGCGGCCGTACGAAGTTCGTACAGATCCGTGAAAATCTATACGCATCAGCAGAAAGATCAGACACCAACATCGATAGGCAAAGACCTACAGAGACTGACATCAGCCAACCTCTCACCGACGTTGGTAGGTTAACAACCCCAGTCGATCGATGATGGCAGTATAACCGACGTCGGTGACTATGTTTTTGACACAGCAGGCTGAGACGTACCAAATCCAAATTTATTTCCCAGTTTGCGGAATACTTAGGCTATTAAGGCCGTATTTTTAATATTCTTTATATACTTGACAGAGGACCTCTATTGTAAGCATATGAGCAAATAGATAAGAGATTATACTATGATTTATTTATCTATTTGAAGATATTTTGCAAAAATATAGATAAGCAATTCATAGCTTTTGTCTTTCAATAGTCCCTATTGGTTGGAGATATTACAGTGGTATCAGAGCTTTTATATTTCTAGAGTCCCTACTAGTTGGGGATATTATAGTGGTATCAGAGCTAAATCAGCTATCACAAAAGCCCTGATACCACTGTAATATCCCCAACCAGTAGGGACTCTAAAAATACAAAAGCTCTGATACCACTGTAATACCCCAACCAATAGGGACTATTGAAAGACAAAAGCTTTGAATTGCTTATCTATATTTCTACAAAATATCTTCAAATAGATAAATAAATCATAGTATAATCTCTTATTTATTTGCTCATATGCTTACAATAGAGGTCCTCTATCAAGTATATAAAGAATATTGAAAATACGGCCTTAATAGACTGAGTATTCCACAAACTGGGAAATAAATCTGGATCTGGTATGTCTCAGCCTGCTGTGTCAAAAACACAGTCGCCAACGTCAGTTATATTGCCGTCATCAGTTGACTGGGGTTGTTAACTTGCTAACATCGATGAGAGGTCAGTCGATGTCGGTCTCTGTAGGTCTTTGCCTGCCGATGTCGGTGTTTGATCTTTCTGCTGATGCGTATGGATTTTCACAGATCTGTACGGACTTCATACGGCCACCAATATAGCTTGATCCTGATATGAAGAACTATGGGCTAATACAAAAGATCTATATCTGGATACTTATTGAATCAAAAACTAAAATAAAGAAATACCTGTGAGCCCTTGTGATAGCTTTTGTATGAAGTTATCTCTCAAACTTGTAAACCCCTGTGATAACTTCTATATGAAGTTATCTCTCAATTTGACAATAGATCGACTGATCTCTCACAACCTCTGAATCACACACAATGAAGAGTGGACGTTCTTCAATGCAAATGGAATCCTAGAACCCTTGGCTCAGTCTTCATAGAAGAATTCTTAACAAGAATCAATATCAATAATCAATCATGTTCAACTCTCTCCCCATGAGAAACCCTTATACCCTCAAAAAGGTGTGCTTGCCCAAATTAGATTTCCTCAAATTAGAACTTGGGTTTCTTAAATTAGAATTCCTCAAATTAGAACTTGGGTTTCTTAAATTAGAATTCCTCAAATTAGAACTTGGGTTTCTTAAATTAGAATTTGGGTTTTAAAATTAGACCAAATAATTAATATTTACTTAAATCAATTAAATATTAATATCTCCCTTAATACATGTCCGAAAGAGCCTGAACGAAAGCCAACTGTAGAAATTCTGCTAATTGAAGCCAAGCCAAGCTCCATCAAAACCCTCTATCCATCCTATTAGCCTATGAGGGTCGCATTATAGGCTAACCATCAATTCTGAACATGTCACCTAAAAAGGGGACATGACAATCCACCCCTCCTGAAATTGCTTGCCCTCAAACCAACGTCGGCGACTGTGTTTTTGACACAGCAGGCCGAAACATACCAGATTCAAATTTAGTTCCCAATTTGTAGAATACTTAGGCTACTAAGACCGTATTTTCAATATTCTCTATATACTTGACAAAGGACCTCTATTGTAAGCATATGAGCAAATAAATAAGAGATTATACTGTGATTTATTTATCTATTTGAAGATATTTTTCACAAATATAGATAAGCAATTCAGAGCTTTTGTCAATCAATAGTCCCTATTGGTTGGGGATACTATAGTGCCATCAGGGATCTATAGGGCACTAAGTGAATACTATCACCTCATAGTACCACAAATCTTATATCATGGTTATATACCTCTACATATCAATGGTCCCTACTAGACCCACTACTGGTGCTACTGCCCCTCTACCCTAGCTTAGAGCATCTCACTCCTAGGTGACCTGGACTAGTGTAGCCCTCACTTGGTCCCCCTCACCTATCATTGTGGCTAGTTGCCCCTATAACGTAACAACCTGACCCTATAAGGTAACCACCCACCCCTATAATGTTATGACTTATGCTTATACATTAGCTAGTACCTCTGCTTCCTATCTATTAGAGATAACCCCTAAGCTTGTGCCCTCTGGCCCCCTCTCCCAGATGGGTCCACAACCATCAACCTCATAACTCTATCATCCCCACCAATATCTATCACCACATATAATTCCTGGTACTATGCCATATACCCATCTATAAAGCTGATGTCATCTATCTATGACCTAGTTGGTATCTCCTCATGGTCTAGCAAAGTTGGCACAGGATGTGGCTCTAGCAATAAAATCTCTGAGTCCTCATGTTAGTACTTTGGGAATGCACTTGGAATGCCCTGAACTAGGCTAGACTATTTATGCACCCTATCAAAGGGGATAAGCTACACCTCTCCATCTTGCCTACCAAATATCCATCTATAACTTTATAGAGAGAGTGCCTGCCTCTTGTAACTAGGCCATACTAGAAACTAAACATAGGGTTTTTAGGTGATATATTTGATCACTAGTATACCTAGTGCACCCCTGAACTAATCCACATCATGGTATCCTTCTCCTTCACTTGATGTGATGAAGTCACCTCTTCACCACATGAATCCAATCAAGAACTTTATCTAGGTGTATCTCATACATGATAGCCCTATTGGCTTCAACACTCAGATGTGCTCATAGGCCCAATAGTGTAGAACAAGACCAACTTGATGTCATACCTCTTATAGGTCTTAAATACCCACAACTTCTTGTCTATCTATACCAAGAGAATAGGTACCCAACCAAATATAGTCTACCTTAGTAGTAACTCAACTAGCACCCCTAGTAACAAGTACGCGAATCTCCTACTGCTCAAGTTGGGGAGGGAAAATCACAAGATGGCCATTATAAGCATAATCATGAGTCTCCTCTCACCTAAAGCCCTTACATATAATGTGTTATAACTAAACCCCTTAGCATTCGATGTGACCCAATCACTGTCATCTCCATATAATAGTTTAATGTGATCCTCTTACACATCTCATTCTATGTGATAGATCAGATCACCCCAAAGTAAAAGTCATCTAATCCTATGTACATCCTTAGGAAAGATCATCATCTTGATGATTAGCAATAAGAAGGTGTTCATAGCTAGATCCCATCTCTTGATGAGTGCTATGATTATAGATGCATCCTAAGACACATGCTGGTAATGCCTCATCACCCCCAACCTAACCTCTTCTATATGAGCCTAATATGCTAGAGTCATCCTTTATTGGATCTTAATGAAGATGAGTAACACTCGATAATGCATCTATATATTCTCTCTAGCCTGTAACAATTTATTTGAAAACATAACTTAGTCACTTACACCATTATTACCTATTAACACCTACCTTAATTTCCCCTTAAACTTTACACAAATGACTATTTCTCTACCCATCCTACCTAAATTTACCCTCTAACCTACAAGGCAAACCTATACCTATCCAATAGCATTGTTAGGGTGTGGAGCTAAAAGCTTCACCAAGGAGCATACATTATCAGGTTTGGGTTTACACAGACACCGGCATCGGTCAGGAGCGACCGACGTTGGTTAGGAGCAGTTGCAGAGGCACTGACAAGCAACAGGAACCGACGTCAGTTACCTGTGTGTCCAAAAAGCTATTTCTGAGGACAGAAGCGAGTGTTTGCATGATGAGTTTGAGTTGTAGTCTCAAGCTCGCATCTTTATTAAGAGCAATATTATTTTTAGAGCCCTTGTTCAAGTGGCTTAACTGTTTGTTGGAAGTGCATGCTCAAGTCTCCTAATTCTATATGTAGAATTAGATCTTCCTAACTTATTGTAGTTTTAGTAGTTATTGTGAATTATTGTAGTAATTCATTATATGTGAAGAACAGTACAGAATTGAATCAATCCAGGTTTGTTGGAGTTGATTGTTCTTGAGAGAGAGAGCTCTTGAGGAATAGAGATCTAGTGAGAGATTTATACATCTAGGAGAGGTGTGGAAGAAAGAAGTTTCTTCAATTGTATTCCTTTTGTAAAGAGTTTGTTAATACAAGTTTTCAGGGTGTTTTCTTGTATCTCTTGTTCTTGCTATTATCATTCTAGTTACTTGTCTATCTGATTTATTTCTGCATTTATTGCTTTCACAAGTGTAATCTATTATTGGTTGATCCCCAACAAGCATCTAATTTGCCTTAGCTATTTAAACATTTTCTAAAAACCTTTTTTTACTAGGTAACCAATGATGGTCATGGTTATCGCTGATGGTCAGAAATCTATTTCCTATGGATGTTGACCATCGATGATCGAGCCTGATCATCAATGGCCACTATGGGTGTTCTATGAGTGGAACACCCAAAACTTATCCTACCCTAAAACTAACTAAAACCTAACCTACTCACCCAAAACCTCTACCCACCTAAATAATTTCCCCATTTACCCACAAATTTACTTAAATTATCCAAACACCCTAACTAGGGCATAAACATTCAATCTTGCCCTCAAACCCTAATGTAATTGTAAAAAATCAAGCTAACCAATCAAATTAAGGGCATCCCCTACCTCAGTTCACAATCACCATTATAGAGTCAGTCATAAACCTACCCATTCTCATCTACATCTATGTTCTCCCTATATCCTCATTGGTCCCTTGGGTCCCCTCAGTCTAACTCAACAAACTCTCACCCACTAGCAAAAAATAACTATTAGCACTCACTTTCATCACAATGCAACATGTGACTAGAGCTCTAAATTCGAAAAGTTACAATGAGTTAAAAGTAATTCTATTTTCACTTTTGACCCAAAGGCTTTTAGGGTTTGTGCCTTGACCACTAATGATTAGGGTGACCATCGACAGTCACCCTTGAACACCCTGACCATCAACGGTCAGGAAGCTCACCTTTTTACTTCCACCTTTAATTAGCCCTTTTTTCAACAACACCAAATCATTTACCCACTGATGGAGACCACCTTCTCTACCCACCTCGAACACCTCATCACCTCATCATTGGTCCATTTTAGCCCAACTAACATCTATTTTAAAATGAATTTGACCTGGTATGTTGACCATAATGACAACATTTCTATGTTGACCACCTTTTTTGAGCTTGTACCACCTCACACTTACTATACTAACTTATGTCATCTCAGGATCACTTTCTACCTTGGATACCCATGATAGTTAATTAGTTTGTGTTTTCACTGAGAGAACTTCCTACTTTGAATACCCAATAAAACATAGACATTACTTAAGAGACTTACAAGTGTTCTTAGTAGCCATGCCTAAATGTAGTGATGTTGTCTACTTGTCACTTGTCCTTCTAGTACTGACTTTTATTTTTACCAACTATGGTAACCTAGTATATGCATGATCTTGGCTATTGCACCTTTTGTCTTACTTTGCATGCTTGTTTATAATTTAGTGCCCAACCTATCAAACACCTTCATGGCATCCACCTTCATCATCATCTTCACCCACATTATCAAACCCATACCTAATTCCATTTTACCTCATTGACTCCTGATTTGAGGGGGAACACCTCCTACCATACTTAGGGCAACCAAAATTTTGACTAATAATTAGTTTTTATTTTGTAACTTGTTGATTCAAAGCCACATAACAAAAAGGGTAAAATGTAGACACCAAAAATCTACATACTATGATTCTGAGTGTCAAAACACCCCTAGACCACCTTAGGACCCTCTTGGGAGAAATCTGACCCTTCAATGCCTAACCAATCCTAACCATGGTTAGTTTGACCAAACTAGATTAACCTACCCTTTTACCCACTTTAACCCTTCACCCTCGACTATTGATGGTCAAGATGATCATCGATGCTCACCTTAACCACTAACGATCAAGGTACACTTCTTTAACCAACAACATACAAACCATCTACCTTCCTTTTCTAAAAATAGCTTGTCTAAATCCATGTGCAAGCCATTACATGAGTGAGTTAAAATTAAGAAGCTCAATTCATGTCTTGTTGTACCTCTTCTTCCTTGATTATAAGAAGAGAGGAACATGGAGGTGAAAATAATCTACAATTGTCATCAAAAGCTTATGCATCTATAATTCTCTTTTTTGTAGGTTAATCATCATCAATAATCTAGAAATCTAGCTATCACGTTAGAGAGCCCACTTATTGCTATTCTTCCATGAATAGCCAAGTACCGTTACTCTACTAGAATCACATCAGACTCCACCAATGAATTAACCACCTCAAGCATTCCCTCAATTATCCTCTATAAGATAAGTATTTATTTTCCAATATTGAATTACTTTATTTGCTTTTTGCACTCAGCCCAACATCAACCCATCTCATAAAATCTCACTTTGTGATCCTATTAATCTGACCATTTACCAACCCATATATATACACATAGTAACTATTGAGGGTTGTCTCAATTGTCAAAGGTCTATCTAATTGTCGACAATCACCTCAACCACTAATAGTCACACCAACCACCGATGGTCACTATGGTATGAAATTACAATAAGCTATTTCCACCTACCTACTCCCAACTAAATCTGATTTTCTATGTCCTTACTTGTTCATAGATCCCTACATAATTTTTTGAAGCAAACTTGAACCACCTAGCACTAGTATTAATTTGATTATCAATATTTTAATCATTTGTAGTCTATTTATTTAGCAAGCATCTCTTGTGTTCAATTTTAGTATCTTTTGATTATTGATGCAAGTACTTTCTATTCTATTTTATAAACTTAATTACTTAAAATGTGTGGATTGATAGACCTTGAGGAAACTCTTGCTTTTGGGATCTAGCCATTGCTAGGAAATCTACCCAACTATCTGTCTAACACATAAATCTTCTTAGTGCTTTCTTATTTATAGGTCATTCTCCCAATCCAAATAGGAGCTTTTCACAATATTTTGATTTAATGCATGCACAATTAAATAGGTTTTTTAACCATACATGTACTTAGTTTCTTCTTCTTCCCTTTCTTAAAAATAAGTAGAAATTCATTAAAATAGGTAGACAACAAGATGCTCACCAAAATTTTCTACCAAGTAATACAATTACCTCCAGAGTTTGTGATAGGGGAGGATTGGCACTCTTTTGTGCACACCTACTAGTTAAAAGAGTATAACCACCACACATCCAATCATTTGCAAGACCTTGTGAAAGATTAGATGGTGGACATAAGGAAGAAGATGGTGCAAGGTGATGCCCTATTTGACATCTCGATCTGAGACAAATTGATAACTTCTAATGTAACACAACTTTATGAGTTGTCATGCTTTAGAAAGTTGGATGAGTTTATACAATTATTACTCTTATGCATCCATGAGGACCACATTTACTTCATAGGGAGGCACATGAAGATTTTAGTGTAATTGATAAAGAGAATAATCGAGCTTCTAGATACTAGTAAAGATATCCATTAGATGATGGATGATGATGAAGAAGTAGAGAACATAACACAACTCTTAAATTAATTCAAGGGGTTTCATGTTCCCCATCAAGGAGTGAAAATACCTAGACATGAGGGTGATGACATGCCTCGTAAGCTCTAAACTATGCCTAAGTGATCGATGGACTAATGTGACTAAGCCATATATTTGCATCGGCTATCACATGGTGTAGGGCATATAATTTAATATTACCAAATTCATCACCAATGAATTTGTGAAGAATGCATAGGAGTGCCACAAGGAAAAAGGGACATTTAGGTGGGGATCCATTCTCATTCTCATTGTCATGGAAGAGATTGGCATTCTAGATGGGGATGAGGGTAACCTCTGGGTCTTTTCAAAGCATAATGAATCCCCGATGTAGAAGTCTAAAGACTTCATAAGCCCCCTATCTTTTAGTGCCAAATATAATACTCACATAATGGGATGGTGTAGGAGGTACATTAAGGCCTTTAGGCTAGAGTGGTGCATCCTTCAAGGGCTCCCTCAAAGCATGTTTGGAATGACAAACTTTGCTATAATGTAATAGTATTGTGTAGTGTGCTTGATGCTAGTTGATGGCAATAAGTCAGGGTGGATAAAGCTCACTTACATCTTCTTAACAAAATACTTCAGGGATGCACTATGATGGATCCCCAATGCATAATAGTTAGACATTGTAGTAAAGGAACTAGATATGGAGAGGTGTAGAATGAGGTGTCAGCTCATTCACACATATGGGAAGGCTACCAAGAATGAAGAGGATGAATCAGATCACCTAGATATCCACCCCCTTCAAGAAGTAACCATACTTGGCTACATCTATAGATTATACTATGAGATGAAGCCATGAAAGAAGGGCCTCAACACTACGCAGAGTGAAGACCCCTAATCTGGATTGATGATGAATGAACATTGGTACTAGCAGAGAAGAAGAAGTCTCCCAATAAGAAGAAGGGGGAGACTCTTGAAGAAATAGAAGAACACATCTAGGTAAGGATCACCTCCAGTGAGGAAGCCTCTCTTTTACCCTCCATAAAGAAGTGCATGTAATTCATTTCAAAGGCTTTCCTTAACACAAAGGAAAAGAAGGGGAAGGTTCTTACTCCAGTGCCTAGGACAATCTTATCTGACATAGAAGAGGAAGGGGAAGAAGAAGAGATGGTAGAAAAAACATTTAGGAAGGGAGTTTACATTGTGCCCAAAGAAGGTGACTCCTCTTCTAGTGAATGGATCCCCTCCTCACCACCTCAGACTGAATTGGAGAAGAATATGTGAAGATGGAGGACACTTGGCCTCAGTGATGCCAATATGCAGAAGGTGCAAGAGTTGGAGGAATAAAGAGAAGAAATGATGAAGGTTAGGATGTCAAAAAAATCCATTGAGATGGTCAAGGATGAGGAGCATAAGAGATAAATGCAAGGCATGAGAGATGAAAGGGAAGAAATAAGAAAGGAGGAAGGAAGGAGGAATAGGTGAAGATCTCGATAAGGTGGAAGTACTTGGACAAGCAAGACCCTCAGGCACACCAATTGAAGAAGAGTTAAAGCTCAAATGGAAGGGCATGGGTATAGACTACGATCACATTGATGCAGTGTTGGGTTTGCACCACAAGCAAGAGGCTATGAGGGCCAAGGGCATGACCCAAGATGAAATTGATCAAGTGGAGGCCAAGGAGATAAAGGATGAAGAGGAGAAGACTACCATAACCATCAAGAGAAGGAAAGCTGAGAAGAAAAAGGTTGAAGAAAAAAGGCCAAAAATAAGGAAGTAGAAGAGAAGGTGGCCTAGGTAAAAAGGGTGAGAGTGAATAAAGAGAGAGAAAAAGGTTGTTATTAGTGCAAAACCTAGAAAGGAGAAAGCAACTGAAGAGGCACCTAGCACCCACTCTATCCTGGTAGAGGAAGTTACACAATATGTGTGCCCTAGTTCTAAAGGGGTACCTAAAGATAAAAAAAGGTGATACTAGTACCTCAAAGGGGAAAATATAGAAGGGGAAGAGTAGGCTGGAGCAGAGAAGGGACTTACATAGGTTCACACCAAGGAGCCTTAAGAAGAAGAAGCACGAAATGGGGAAAATTTTAAGGAGGAACCCCTATATAAATAAGATGATGAAAATAACATCAAGGAAAGAGGATAGGTGGACCAAGGGGAGAAGTTTGATGAAAAACATTTAGTGGAGTAAGAAGAAGAAGAAGACATTGGAGAAAGTACCAATGCTAGTGAAGAAGAGAAGAATCTAGTTAAGAAAGAGGAGTATGAGCTGAGCTACAAGGAAAAAACATAGAGGGAGTTCACTGAAGATGATGACTTAAACATGTTGGAGTACATTCACCCCAAAACTTCCATAACCCTAACACACTATCAATTTTCTTGGGCTCTTGATTGTTACATGGATGAACTTCAATTTAAGGTACCAAAGAAAGCAATCCAAAGTGCCAAGAAACTAGAAAAGGGGCATGACTACCAACTTATAAATCCAAGGGATATGAACCTCATAAGGTCAGCTAATGCACTCTTTAAGAGGGCCTCAGTAGTAGCATACAAGAACATCATCAATGATGTTTGCAGTGACAAGTGGAAATAAATAGTGTAAGAGGTAGATGAAGAAATAAAAGTAATGAAGCTCAAACTCTAGTAGCTGGTTGAGGGTGTCAAAAAAGTAGAGCCATCACTTTTGGTTGGTGTTGATACTTTAGAAATGAAAGAGGTTGATAAGGATTACACACTGGGAGAACAAATGCTACCTTGAATGGAGCTAAAACTAGAGGAATAAGAAGACCCTTGTGAAGCCATTAGAAGACAGCTAAACAAAAAGCTCTATGTGGTAGAGGACCTCTTCACTAAAATAGAAGAGGGCATAGAAGAAACATATGCCATCTTTTGTAACTTCACCACTCAAATGTAAATCATCGATGTACACTTTCAAAAAATGAAAGAGGAAAAGGATGCTTTTATGAAGCATGCTTTCACTATGAGCAGGACCAAGTGCACCCAAGTTATGGTGCAGGTCAACACCTTAATCACCTAGCTAAAAACCTAAGAGGAAGACCTGGAAGCACTCTTCCTTGCCATTTAGACTAAGGCAAGTGTAAGGGGTCATATTAGATAGTGGGGTAATAAGGGCAAAGGAGAGGCTGAAAGCCTTTAGGAAGGAATTAGAGAACTTGAATGTTCTTGCACTTGAAGTTGTATCAACAAAATTAGAAGGCACCACAGAAGAAATCAAGCTCACCATTCAGGGATTTGAAGACTTCAAGGTATAACTATAGTAAGGCACACTCAAATTTCACAACAAAGGCATTAAAAGACTAGTCTAGGGGTAGACTAACAGTTTTATATGGGGTAATGTTGGGCACCTTTTTGTGCTAACTAGTGGACCTATGCCAACTCAACACATCTCGGCACAAGGTAGTCATTACAGATGGTTACTATTTTGGTACTTTAGCACTAGTTGGAAGAATCTTTGAAGATCTTATACCAACTAGTAGGCAATTGCTTAATTCTTGGGTTTTAAGGGATATCCCTTTGAGTATTGCACATGGTGGTTAGAGAGCATGGGTTTCAAAATAGTGGAATCAATGGAATAACTAACCCTAATGATAGCTTAGTACCTGGTGTGTGCCCATCCAACCTGGCTCAAAGATGATCCCTTGCCTATTAAAACAAGCTTGAACCCAAAAAAAGGGGGGAGATGAATTAACTCAGTGAAGCTTTGTAAAAATTGAGAATGCCATTGATATAGTTTGAGTTATTATGGATACTAAGAATAATATGTATTATAGCACCCAAGCTCATCTTTGAGCTACTAGGCATAAGTAAGTAGGAAATGAGTTGATGTTGTATTTATGTTATGAACTATATTTTATTGATGAAATTTGATTTAATGGAAATGGCATTGCATATTTACTTGGTTATTGATCCATTTCATATCATTTAGCACTGTTGTATGATTACGACTTAAGTTATGTATGAATAATGGAATAATTTTCATTTTTAAATGCATTGTGATGTAAAGGTCTATTTCAAGTAATTAATGGTGTCATTGTGCCATATATCAACTTCTGTATACTTGTAAAATTGACTAAGTGTTAATATTGGCATGCACCGAAGCCCTGGTAACTATGCCTAGAGTGCTAACATGAAGAATGAACACCTGAGCATAAGCCATTCTCTTGATTTGACTAAGCACCTAAAAGTAATTTAACTTGCTATCCCTATGGATTATACCATTAAGAGTTATAACTAGCCAGACATGAGCTTACACCAAAAGATTTGTGCCCTTAAAAGTTATGTAACTAGTTTAATATAGGCTTGTGCCACCATGACTGGGATTAGTTCCCTTGGATAGGCTTGCACCTCTTTATATTATCTAGAATGACACATATTGATAGACCACCTAAGTCCACTTTTCAAATGACTAAGTCTCATTGAGACTAAGGTTGTGCCATGTTTTAACTAGCCTAACACGGGCCTCAGTCCCTTCATTGCTATGCTTCGAGTGAGCACACAAGGCTTACACTATGTGTGAAATTGAAGCCAGTGTAATAGTGCATTTAAATGTTATGTGACATAGACTTTTACTATGCTTGTACCTAGCTATATCAAGTATATAACTAACTTGGATTGATTACTAAGTACATGACTAAGCACATGAGCTAAATGCATAAACTTTTCTACAATAACAACTTCATAGTTTGCAAGGAAAATTATAGTCCATTCATCATTTTATCTCCCAATTATCTAATCAATGTCAAACATTCCATCACCTCCTAAGGAAGGATACCTGATTCAATTGGGATGCTGGATGTTAGGATGCCTTCTATGCTCTAAAAAATACATTCTTTAACCAACAGTTCTCATTCTTCCTAAAGAAGGACAACCTTTCTTCTTGTATATTTTAGCCATAGACCATGCCCTAGGAGCCATGTTTTCCCATCGTGATGAGAAATATAAATAAAAGGTGGTTTATTATATCAGTCACACACTCATTGAGTATGATGCATGCTATTTGCACACAAAAAATTTATGCCTAGACTTGGTCTTTGTAGCCTCTAAGCTTCACCATTATCTGCCCAATCATAAAAATTATGTGATCATGAAAACTAACCCCCTAACATTTATGCATTCAAAGCCTTATCATAATCAATGAATAGCCAAATGGTTCACACTTTTGGTGGAATTTGATCTCAAGTTTATCCATAAAAAATTAGTGAAAGGTCAAATCTTTGCTGAGGCACCCCTTGTTGATGATCAACTAATTAATTATGAGTTCCTAGATGAATCCATAACCTACACATCTCAAATAGATCCACAATATGAAATGACTCTATTCTTTGATGGATCCAAGTACGAGTATGGTGGGGGAGCTGGAATTATCCTAATCCCTCCTAGGGGGATACTTATACCTTTATTTTTAATCTTGATTTTGACTACACCAATAATATGGCAGTATATGAGGCTTGATCATAGGTGTCTAAATCTCTTTAGCTTTAGGTATTAAAACACTTAATATCTATGGTAATTCCCAACTTGTAGTAAATCAGATAAAGGGTGTATATCAATGTAAAAATTATACCCTTTAGAAGTATAAGACCTTGGTTGATCAGTTACTAGCTACTTTCGAGCATTATGCTATCTAAGCCACTCCTTGATCAACTAACAAGTTTGTAGATACCATGGCTTCTTAGGCCTCATTTATCCCATCTTCATCTAAGGAGTTTAAGTTATTTGTCCTCATCCACAATGTTAATCAACCTTCTTTTACCAAAACTAATCTTCCTTCCATCCACAACATAAAGGAAAACCCATTGGATCTTTGGTACGTGTAGACATTTGATTATTTATACAGGGGGATTATTCCTCTAAATCTATCTATAAATGGCAAGCGAGCTTTCCAACATCACATCATGCATTTTGTCATACTAGGGGGGTTTTCTCTATAAGTGTGGTTTTGATGGTATCATTCTTCACTATCTTAAAGATCATGAAGTTACCCTTGCTATCAAATAAGATCATGATGGGTCATGAGGTGGACATTTTAGTGGCCGCACCGTCACTAAGAGAATCCTACGATTGGGCTATTATTGACCCACTTTAAATCAAGATTGTTATTAGTACATTAAAAAATACATAAAGTACC
The DNA here is from genome assembly GCA_037957365.1 of Torreya grandis. Lineage (NCBI taxonomy): Eukaryota > Viridiplantae > Streptophyta > Pinopsida > Cupressales > Taxaceae > Torreya > Torreya grandis. Next base: position 990,987 of record JARHVA010003545.1, on the reverse strand, counting down.
AACAACATGCCAACCTATCACATGTTCCTAGTTAAGGATTATAGGTAGAACATGAATTTTGGCCAGTTTACTAGTGGGGGATCGATCTTATAGGTCAAATAAATCTTAAATCCTCCTAGCCCCACAAATTTATCATTACTACCACTAAATATTTCACTAAGTGGGTGGAGGCTATTCCTCTTATCTCAACTAAAGTAGACAAAATTATGGAATTCATTAATCAATATATTATTTGTTGCTCTGGTGTTCCTCATAAGATCATCACAGATAATGGAAAATATTTTAAAAATAAATTTTTTGAGAGCTCTATAACTCTTTTAAAATTAAGCTAAGCTTCTCCTCGCCTTACTATCCTCAAGCTAATGGATAGGTCGAGGCATCCAATAAAAATATTGTCAAAATCCTAACTAAAGTCATTAATGAAGCAAGAAGGAATTGACATATTCATGTTCTCTTTGCCTTATGGGCTTATCAAACTAGTATTCGAACCCCTACTGGTGTTACTCCTTTCTCTCTTGTTTATGGCACTAAAGCTATACTTCTTCTTGAGGTTAAGATTCCTTCCCTTCGCATCTCCTTTAAAGACATCATTTTTAAGGATGACTTCTATCAAGAATGATTGCCCCAACTTGAGCTCTTGGATGAGCATCAATAGACTACCCTTGATCATCTCCATATATATCAGGAATGAATAAGCTGTGCATATAAGAAACCTCTAAAATAACATGAATTTAGTATTGGGGACCTTGTCTTAAAATAAAATAAACATGTCACTAATATGGAAAAAATCAAATAAGGGAAAATTGATCCAAATTAGTTTGGATCATATATTATCACCCATAAATATGGATCTGGGGCATATCGTTTGGCCTCTTTTGATGGAAAATCAAAATGAGAATCTCTTAATGCATTGCATTTTTATCCTTTCCACTGTTAATAAGTCTTAACCACCTTGGTCAATCTGGTTTCCTTTCTTTTGGTTTGATTAGATAAAACCATATCCCTTTCTTTTTTACAAATACCAACAATGATATATAAATTCATGTGGTTAATTAGAAAAGCCCCGCCTATAATGGGAAAGATCTCCAAAAAATTATTTCCTAAAATCCCTCTCTATCACTGTTAGGAACTTGGAGTACAATTGATTACTTTTGTATAAGCAACTAAACACAGAATTGAACTAGAAGTAATAAGTAACTAGAAATCAGAAATAGCAAATAATAAGAGATACAAGAAATAACCAATCTTATATTAAACTCTTCCAAAATACAATGAAGAAATCTCACTCTTCCCATACCTCTTGGGTGTACAATATTTCTCTCTCAAGAGTTCTCTCTCTAAATCAATTACAATCAACTCAATAACCGAGTTGTTATTCCCTTCTCTTCAGTAGATCTTCTTGATCTTGCACCTTGCAGATCTAATTGATCTTACTTACAAGTTAATTACAATACATGCCCCATGGGTTTCTTAAATAGATCCCAAACCAAACAATAATTAGAAACGCAAACTCAAGACTAAAATTAGTCTCTACATGTAAACACTCTGTCCTCCTAAAATTAGAACAAATCTAATTCTAGAAACACATGCAAATGCACACACAGGTGATTGATGCCAGTCACTATCGGTCTGCATATGACCAATGTTGGCCGATCCCTGACCGATGTCAGTCAATTTTGATCCATGCCTGACTGATGTCAGTGATACTACTGATGCCAGTTGACTGTGTAATCGATGTTGGTTACTGGTTAAGCCCAACAACCTCCACATGAGCTCAATAGTGAAGCTTTTAGCTCCACAACTCAACAATCTCCCACTTGGAGATAAATAGCTACACCTGTACCTATACAACAACATCCTCTAGCTTATTTCTATGGCTTGTTTCTCCCTCTTCAAGTTCAATCTTGAAGACCAATAAAAGTTGAATGAAGATTCAACTTCTCCTTTGTTATCGGCTTTGTTAACATATCTACAGGGTTCTTATCTGTATGGATCTTTTCCAACTTCAACTGTCCATCCTCCAATACCTGTCTAATAAAGTGGTACCTAAGCTGTATATGTTTGGTTCTTGAATGAAAGGCTAAATTCTTTGCCAAATGAATTGCACTTTGACTATCACTGTACAGTCTGCAACTCTCTTGCTCCTTTCCCAACTCTACCATGAACAGTGTCATCCATATCATTTCTTTACTAGCCTCTGTGACTACAATGTATTCTACCTCTGAAGTAGATAGGGCAACAACCTTCTACAATTTTGAAATCTAGCTAACCACCGTTCCACCAATAGTGAACACATATCCTGTGGTGCTTCTCTTGCCATCCAAGTCACCTATCATATCCGAATCTACATACCCATGTAGAGAAGTGCTTGACCCTGCATAACATAAATACCTATTGCTGGTCCCTCTCAAATATCTGAGAATCCATTGAACTGCTTTTTAGTGTTTCTTTTCTAGATTGGCCATAAACTTGCTGACAACTCCCACTACTTGGGCAATATCAGGTCTAGTACATACCATAACATACATCAAGCTCCCAACTGCTGAAGCATATGGAACTCTACTAATGTACTCAACCTCATCATGTGAATTAGGACATTATTTTTTGCTCATCTTGAAGTGTCCAACCATAGGTGTGCTTACCGGTTTTGCATCTTGCATATAGAACCTCTCCAACACCTTATTCACATAATCCTCTTGAGACAAAATCAGCCTATGATTTTTCCTATCTCTTTTAATACTCATGCCAAGGATTTTCTTTACTGCTCCTAAATCCTTCATGGTAAATGTGTGAGCTAATTTTACCTTTAGCTCAGTAATTTCCTGCATGTGTGAACTTGCAACAAGTATATCATCTACGTACAATAACAGGATAATATAATTACCATTATCCAATCTGGTAAAATAAACACAATGGTCAGATTGACATTTACTAAAGCCACGCTCTGTCATAAACCTATCAAACCTCAAATACCATTGTCTTGGAGCTTGCTAAGACCATATAAGCTTTTCTTCAACCTGCACATAAGTTTTTCCTTACCTTTGACCTCAAAATCTTCTAACTGATCCATATATATCTCTTCATCCAAATCTCTATGAAGAAATGCTGTCTTAACATCAAGCTACTCAAGATGCAAATCCTCAACAGCAACTAAAGACAATACAGTCTGAATAGAAGTCATCTTTACTACAGGAGAAAAAATTTCACCAAAATCAATGCCTGGTTTTTGTGCAAATCCCTTTACTACCAACCTAGCCTTATGTCTCATTTGTCCATTCTCTCCTTCCTTTAACCTGTATACCCATTTGTTTTTTAGTGCTTTCTTTCCAGCTAGTAACTCAACCAAATCCCACGTTTGGTTCTCTTCCAAGGAATCAATTTCCTCATTCATGCCATGCTCCCACTATTTCTTGGATTCTACCTGTATTTCCTCATCAAAATTTTTTGGTTCTCCACCATCAGTGAGCAACACGTAGTATAAATAAGGGGAATAATGAATTGGAGGTTTACTTACCCTTACAATCCTCCTTATGGGCATTTGAGACTCATTCACAGCTTGCTGTCTGCCCAAATTTTATTCTGACAGTGATCGATCCCAGTCATCTCTCTGTCTGCACCTGATCGATGTCGATTCTACCTAACTGACATCGGTCTCTATCTGATTGACATTAGTTCCTGCCTGACCGATGTTGGTTCTTGCCTGATCAACATTGGTTCCTACCTGACCGATGTCAGTTACTACCTAACTGACATCAGTTCCTGTGTTTTCTTGTGATTGATGATTTTTACCTCTGAGCTCATTTTGGATCATTACCTCATCCAAATCAAGATTTCCCTACTCAAAATTATTTAGCCTCTTGAGTTGATCACTGTACATCACCTTCTCATTAAAAACTACATCACAACTACTAATAATTTTGTTAGTTTTTAAATTCCACAATCAAAATCTGAAATCTCCAAAGCCATAACCAATGAAAGTGCACCACATAGATTTAACATCCAGCTTCTTTCTATTTTCTTTATCAATGTGCACAAAAGCTTCAGAACCAAAAACTCTGAGAAATGAAAGATCTACCTTTTTACCTATCCAAGCCTCTTCTAGAATTCCACCATCTAGAGCAGTAGAAGGTCCTCTGTTAATCAAGTAAACTATAGTATTTACAGCTTCTACCCAAAACTTTAAGGGCAAACTAGCATGCAACCTCATACTCTGTGCATGCTCCATTATTGTTCTATTCATCCTTTCAGCAATTCCATTTTGTTGAGGTGTCCTTAGAACCATCCTTTCCTTGTGTAATCCACTCATAGAACAATAACTATTGAATTTATTACTGCAATACTCACCACCATTATCAGATCTAACACACTTCAATCTCAAACCTATTTCATTCTCAACCAAAGATTTCCATTTCTTAAATGTGTCAAAAACATCAGATTTCCTCTTTATACAATAAACCCATACCTTTCTTGTAGCATCATCAATGACAAAAACATAATACTGTGATCCTCCAATAGAAGCTACCTGAGCTGGTTCCCACACGTCTGTGTGAACAAGCTCCAACTTGTGCTTCTTCTTCATTGACCCAATTTTGAGAAACCTCACTTTCTTCTATTTCCCAAAAATATAGTGCTCACAAAATTCTAGATTGATGCTTTTTAAATCTGAAAGATTACCTTTTGAATTAAGAACATTCATTCCCTTCTCACTCATGTGACCAAGCCTATAGTGACACATCTTTGTATCTACATCTAAAGTAGATAAAATGGAAGGAGAATAATTAGTAACACAAGTAGATAGATAAAGTGTACCTACTCTCTTACCTCTTGCTAATACAAGTGCACCCTTAGAAACTTTCCAAGATTCAGCTGTGAGAGTTACTGTGCAACCCTCATCACCCAACTTTCCTATAGAAATCATATTCCTCTTCAAGATGGGTACATGCATGACATCTTTCAACACCCATGTGTTTCCATTCTACAATTTTAGCTACACTTTTCCTTTTCCAACAATTTGACAAGGCTTACCATCCCCTAAATAAACTTTTCCAAAGTCTCCATGGACATAATCATTGAAAAATTCTTTATTTGGGGTTGCATGGAAAGAAGCACCTAAATCTAAAACCCATGATTCTACTTGACTATCCAAAGAAAATATAAGATCATCTTGTGCAATAATACCTGCAACATTTGCTTCTTTATTACCTTCATGCTGATTTTCTTTGTTATCCTTCAACCATCAATCTTTCTTTGCATGCCCTTTCTTTCCACAATTCTAACAGATTATTTTTCTATTTTTGGATTTGGATCTCCTTCCCATCTTTGAGCTTGATTTCCCTTGATTGCCCTTCTCTCTTTGCCTTCCCCTACTTTCAATACTTAAAGCATTACCTGATGTTTCCCCTGTGCTTTTCCTGCAAATTTCTTCATTCAAGATTACACTAACAACATTATCAACTTTCAAGATATTTGAAGCAGATGGAGTATTACTTACCACCATTACCAAGCTATGCTAGCTTTTAGGTAAAGAGCATAAGATTAAGAGAGCCTTGATTTCATCATCAAAAACTATTTTGAATGAATTTAATTGATTTACAATTTCATGGAAATCATTAAGATGACTATATACAGATCCACCTTCCTGCATTTGCAAACTAAATAATTGGTTCATAAGATATACCTTATTCAAAGCTGAGGGTTTTTCATAGAAGTTTGCCAAAATATCCATTAACTCTACCATTCTCTTTGCCTATGATAAGTTAGAAATCACATAAGATGCCAAGCTCAACCTTATAGATCCAAGAGCCTTTCTATCAAGAACATTCCATTCTTCATCTTGCATATCTGTGGGCTTACTTGAAACCCCTCCCAATGGTAAAAATATATCTTTTTGATATAGATAATCCTCTATCTGCATCCTCCATAATTGATAATTCTTGCCATTAAATTTCTCCATTCTTAGCTTACTTTCTTTTGCCATTGCTTTGCTCCCACTCAATCAGAAACCCCTGTGAGTGAATCCTGTAATCAACAAAACACTAAACCACTCTGATACCACTTGTTAGGAACTTGGAGTACAATTGATTACTTTTGTATAAGTAACTAAACATGGAATTGAACTAGAAGTAATAAGTAACTAGAAATCAAAAATAAAAAATAATAAGAGATACAAGAAACAACCAATCTTGTATTAAACTCTTCCAGAATATAATGAAAAAATCTCACTCTTCCCACACCTCTTGGGTGTATAGTATTTCTCTCTCAAGAGTTCTCTCTCTCAATCAATTATAATCAACTCAATAATCGAGTTGTTATTCCCTTCTCTTCAGCAGAACTTGATCTTGCACCTTGCAGATCTAATTGATCTTACTTACAAGTTAATTACAATACATGCCCCATGGGTCTCTTAAATAGATCCCAAACCAAACAATAATTAGAAATGCAAACTCAAGACTAAAATTAGTCTTTACATGCAAACACTCTATCCTCTTAAAATTAAAACAAATCTAATTCTGGAAACGCATGCAAATGCACACACATAAGTGACTGATGCCGGTCACTGTCGTTCTGCATATGATCGATGTTGGCTGATCCCTAACTGATGTCGGTCAATTTTGATCCATGCCTGACTGATGTCGGTGATACTGTCGATGCCAGTCGATTATGTAACCAATGTCGATTACTAGTTAAGCCTAGCAACCTCCACATGAGCTCAATAGTGAAGCTTTTAGCTCCACAACTCAACAATCACTAGTTCATTTTGGGAATAAGAGTATCATCTTGTGAATCAAAGCTTTGGGGAACTATTCTAGGATGCCTTAAACCAATCCATAAAGAAATAATAACACTGGGATAAAAAACTAAGCAAATAAAAGCATCTATAAAACATGCAAAAATAACAGACTGATCCCTTGAAAGACAGTTATAAAAATCTACAAAACACACATGCACACACACACACACACATATATCAAAAGTGTAGACTTCTCTATTGAAGGATAACTGATTTTAAAATCATCTCTTAAAATATAGACCACTCCCTTTAAGGATGTCTATCATGCATGAAATATCCTAAAAAAGCTTCCTACATTGATCAACTTTCTTTAAATTAGTAGACTTATCGCATTGATCAGTCTACATGGATTGGCACAAAAGGATCATAAGGTTAGCCTTAATTTGGGGTATACAAGGTGAAAGTATCTTATTCTTAAAGATCCACTTTTTATGAAAATTCTAAAGCAATTCCCTAAAAAATTCCATCTCAAACCAATAGATCCTGAACATAATTGACCTTAAGTTGTTAGGGTATTTATTAACAATCAGTTAAGGACACACATGCATTTATTTTAAGAGGTTTTCTTGGGTTATGGTATGAGCCAGTAATAAGAAATAAAATATATTTTTTCTCTTATCCTAAGTAAATGAAAATTTGTGTTGATTAATTATCTAAAAACAAAATTGCCACATATGTCCTAATCAAAGTATATGAATATCCTAATCCAATAATCTAAAACCCATTATCACATAACATAAACACATAAATCAAATGATCTAATCCACATCCATAATAACATAATCATGATCCATAAACATTTTAAACATAAATCCATAAATCCGTAAATCAAATGATCTAATCCACATCCATAATAACATAATCATGATCCATAAAACATTTTTAATGTAAATACATAAATCCATAAATCAAATGATCCATAAATCTAACCAAACCCATAATCACACAACATGAAATCTATAGTTCATAATCGATAATCTAATCCACATCCATAATAATCATGATCGATAAACATTTTAGATTTAAAAAAACCATAATAAATCTATCATATAATCTAATTAGCTAAATCCATAATCACATAATCTAAATAAAAGCATCCATAATAACATAATCTATAACATTTCAAAATCCATAATCTAATAAACTCTATAGAACACAAAATATAAACATCACAACTCATAATCAAAATCATATATTTATATAAATGCTCATAATGTACATCATAGATCTCAATATACAAAGTATTGGTTCTCTGGTCAGGGAAATAGATACAAAAATGAGCTACTATGTGAACTAGAGATGGCTTATATGGATGCTCCAAAGAATCTTACCACCACCTTTGCTCCCATCCCCTCCCCTATCTCCTTCTCTATCCCTCCTTTGATCTCTCTTGTGGGATACACTCCTTGTGTTGATTGAACCTATGTGTGTTTTTATAGAGGATCTACCCTATGTGGCCAAATGGGTGGCATACCATGTAATATTTAGATGCAAATCAAATATAATTTGATCATAATATCACATCTTAGTTTCTATCTCTTGGTACCTATCTATGCTCACAATACCTATCTGCCCTGTGTTCAACCTAGTCACCCCTACAACTATCTGCCTTGAGGAGTCTCTATCCCCCCATCACAAGTTATCCTTCTCTATATGGTATCGATCTTGAGACTCAATTAATAGATTATGACTCAGTCATAGGGTGTCATACTCCACCTACAATGCATTTAATCTAGTGTGAAAACTATCTCACTCTATCTGCACAAGGGTGAGTGCCCTCTGCATTATGGCCACCTATCCCTGTAATGCAACACACTAGGATTTCAGTGTATCTTGCTCATCAATAATCCCTATAATATATATCTCTTCCTCCTCTCTTTCCTCTTCCTCCTCTCCTCTATCCTCTTCCCTCTCTCCCTCCTCTCCCATCTCCTCCTCCCTCCTCCTCTGCATCTTGCATCTCCTCATTTGCTCCTTCCTGTCGAGGTCACACTACCCTCTCCTACCTAACATCCATCTACCCTACCCACCACATTAAAATTTTTGGGGTATACTCTAAATCATATATATCTAAACCTACTACCTCCTCCTTGGATCCTACTAGAATATCTATTATATCTATCTCTTGGAGTCTAGGATCTGTCTCATCCCATCTATTTAATCATGGGGCCCATGGCATATCTTATATAAAACCAACTATCTCTTTATACTCCCAAAATGTAAATACTCCACATAGTCTATCCATTTCCTTATAATCAACCTCTTCCTCTAGATATCTACTAGATCAGAATCTATCCTAAGTGATGTAGGAAATCTGATGTAGGGCCTCCAAATGACATCCCCATCTTGTATCCCCTCTAAGACTCCTCAATAGTATACTAGATCCCAGGTCACACCATATACATAAAATCATACTAAATCCTCCTTCTATTGAAGGAAGGCAACACTATAGTCAGTCTCATACCAGTATATCCATGGGGTACGAATGGAATGTACCACCTTGATGTCCTTGTAGGCCCAGCACTTGAAAATAATGATCACATCTAACCCATACCTCCTCCAAGTCCTCCACCCCCATAACTCCCTATATACCTATGCTAGTAAAGTCAAGGCCCATGAAAATACTATCTGATGATCCAATATATCCATAACAACACCAATAAGGTTCCATGAGAACCTACCTCCTCTTGAGTCTGGGAGAGCATAGCATGATATGGCTAGCATCATCATTGTCATAACTCCCCTCCCCTCTATATCTACCTCATATAAAGGATCAAACACATATTCTCCTACTATGAAGGTAATGTCTATAAAATATCCACCAAACAACCATGTCAATGTTGCTATATGACCTCACTCATCCATAGGTACAATCATAACCCCCTGTACTAAAAATCATATCCTATAAATATCCTTCTCGATGATAATAATCTCCCTTGTAGGCAACCAAAATGCCCCTATGGTTACATCCCATTACTCCAACAATGTAACCAATAGGCTTGTATCTTGGTGAATGCATCGGTAGAAGCACACTCCTAATCCTAAGACCTCTATGTGAACCTAATCATCATCACTCAGTTGGTCACATAAAAAATCCAAAAATAGTGGTACTCAATCCTACATCCACAATAGTTTTGGTGTCTATTATCAGAATTCTCTATATGCCTTATTATTAAACCTCTACTTAGTCTAACCCTAGACACTCTAATCTAATATTTCACCTTCTTTAGAGAATTAGTGTTGATCCATTAGTAATTAGTGACATTTCTATTGAATCAATGTCAATTCCCTCTAAATCATCATCGATTCACAAGAATTGACATTGATTGTAAATCATCATGATACATTATTACTAATGCATTACCCTAATCTAAAAATGCCAAAAATAAAAAAAATCATGAAAAATTAAGAAAAGTAGGGCCTACCTCATCCTAAGACTATCATCATCACCTCTAACCACTGTCACTCACATCCATTATACCTCACATCATAATCATCATCTAATTTTCACTCTTAGTTTATCATGCATCAATAGCAAATGAACTCTCTCCATGTCAGATTTAATTATATATCCAACTTAAGAATGGCACTAATTTATTTTGAATCAACATTAATTTGGTGGATCATCATCGATCTCCCTGAATCAATGTTGATCTACCTATTTTCCACTGCTTGTTATTTTTTTCATGCATCTAATCCTACTCTATAGCCTCACATTGATACCTTAACACATTTACCCTATTATTTATCCTATTACAATTTAGGTTTGTGGATTTAAACCCCTTGTTGGTCCCATAGCCTATGTAAGGCATGTCATTTTTTGGGTATGTCCCCTCTATGGGCCTTGAGAGTGCATCTCCTCTTGAGAACAATTGTCTATAGGTAGTGCACACACCGTATGACACACTAGATGATTTGGTCATCCAAATCCTATCACTTATTCTCTTGTTTAGCCTTAATTTAATCCCACTTATTTGTAGTTGTGGCATTTTATTATGTGATTTGTCTTGGGGCATCTATACCTGTATTAAATCTCACCCTGTTAGTGTAAAATAGATACTTCATGTTACACATTTGTGCTCTTAACTCTCATTTGTTATCTATCCATCCCATCCATTACTCCATTTTTCAAACCCAACACCTATTCATCACCCTACACCAGCTCTCTATTTGAGAGGGGATATCTCTTCATAGAAACCTAGGGCATTCAACCTCTCTTGATTTTTGTCTTGCAACACATATTACATACCACTCCATAAAAATGGGCAAATGTAGACACTATAATTTTATATGTTATATATGATTTATTCAGTGTCATAAGGCCCTTATTATTATTTTATTATCTTAAATATCCTTATCCTAAAGGTTAAATTATTTATTGTTAGACACCTAGTAATTTGTTTTTATGAATTATCGATTTACCTCCCCAACCACCTAAATATATTTACAACCCATGGAGTATTAACCCTTTAACCAACCTACACATGTATAACCCCATCCTCAACAACCTCATGCATATAATCCTAAAATTTCTCACAATTGGAAAAAACTAATGCAGATGAAACAACTTCATGCTAAAAAGGGTGAGTCACTGCTGATTCTCCCATGATCGACATTAATTCTTGTGATCGACTTTGATCTATTTATATGTAGCTAGTCTTTTGGCTTAGGGACCATGAACTTTAAATCTTGAAATAATGCTTGGATTTTCTCAAGTGAATTAAGTAGAACCTTAGTACCACTCTACCAAAACTCTACTACACCTAATCCACATCCATTATCATGAACCACAAGGATTGCTTGTACATGTGGGAAGAATACATTCTGCTTCAAAATTTAGTTTAAGGTAAGTATTATTCTCTTTATTTCATTTATTATTTATATTATTGTGATTTATTTCTTATTCTACTCTTAAAATATAGAATACATCCCTATTTTCCCTATCATTATCCTCTGTCACCCTATAATTCCCTATTTTTAATTAGGTAACGTTTGAATAGAATCAATGCCAATTTATTTGAATTGGCACCAATTCTACAAGATCGACATCAATCCATTAAACTTTATTTTTAAAACCTAAGCCTTTTAAATCCTATAACTCTATCTTGAACTCATTTTGATTTAATGTTATGTCTATTTAAACATGTCATTAATATGCATATGACTTTGCCTAAAATTGTGCATGATGTAATTAATGTTTGTAATCTGCCCATTGTATCTTAACCCTTTTTTGTCAACCAAAATGACATAGCCTTCAAGTTAAAACTTTATGCCATTATTTACTCTCCCTTAATTGAATCCACTTTTGACCAACTAGATGTTATACAAGAGGATGCGAACACTGCTACAACTTATTACGATGAATAATTTACTTACATTGATAGTTTAAATGAATATTAATTCATGATCACTTTGTTATCACAACTTATCACATCTTTATCTTTTGTAATTTAAGTATTTATTTATCCACTTCATTGTGAAAATAGTGAGATTACATTCACTTGAGGAAGTTCATAGCTTTTTAGGACTGCTTCCTAACTAAGTAACTCACCTATCTATCTATTAATCCATTTTGTCCAAGTTATTTTCTTGTGTGAAAGTTATTCTTCCAAGCCAAAAAGAAGTTCCCTCATTTGTTGGATTCAAGTGGTGTGCAACCATCTCCATATATCCAAGAATTGTTCATAAACCTTATAATTACATTAAGTTTTTAATAAGTTAATTTAATTAGAAGAGAAAAAACTAAAAACTACTATAACAACATGTTCTCCACACTCATTCAATATATAGTGCTTATACTAGTTTTTAGATTAGTAGGGGCATGTCATATGAGCATGGCTTCCACACATTCAAAATTTTTAGATTCAGTGGAGGCATGTTTCAGAAGCATTTTCTCCACACCTATTCAATACTCAACATCTCCAGATTATAGTGGAGGCATGCTTTGTAAACATGTTCTCTACATTGGTACTTATATCAATTTTTATATTTCTCCATATATAGTGGGGGAATTCTTTGGAAGCATGTTCCCACACATAATTTTCTAAATTATCCAAAACACATAGTTGTATGATTTAGATTCACAGTTGTGATAGAATTCATAGTTTTAGAAACATGTTTTCCACATTAGTACTTATATCAGTTTTCATATTTCTCCATATATAGTGGGGGCATGTTTTGGAAGCATGTTCTTGACACTTACGCTATTTTTTTGAATTGGCCAAAGCACATAATTATATGATTCAAATTCATAGTTGTGATATAATTCTATAATTGGTAACATTATTATATACAATTTCAACATTAGATATATATAAGGTGCATATGTTATGTAATGTGCACTTAATATTGCAAAATCTACATCACTTTTAGATTTTAGAACATTCTCAGGGACTGTCACCACCCCTAGTTAAACTTTTACAAACTATATTAAACTAATCTACTACAATAGTTGGTTCATATTTTGGTATGGTTGAGGCGATCAAATCACTTAATCTTGCCAAGTTTTTAGATTGGACTTGATAGTATCATCTAGCTTCATTAGTTTGATAGTGTGGGTGACTTGATTCACTCACACTCACTAGTTTATAAGTATCACTGGGTTACATGGTTGAGCTAATCTCAACTGCCAGGTGGCACTCACCTTTGCTCCAAAGATGAGGGCATGTGCTTTTCAATCTCTCTCTCTCTCTCTCTCTCTCTCTCTCTCTCTCTATTTCCCTCCTTGGATATATGCACTTTCAATATTTATATAAATCTATCTTAATCTCAATTTTAAAGCCCTATAATGATACATCTTTTTCAAATCAACTTGTCAATAGGCAAGGTAGTTACATTAACACATAGATGTATTCCTAAACCTTGATCTTTCAATTTCAATCTATTTCAAGTACTTTCAATTCTAGATTATTTGAATTATTTATATACTATAACATGATCTTGGTTGCATGTCAATCACCAATAAAGCACTTAAGTAGGGTACACACAAATATAAGGTGGGTTATACACACCTAGGTATGCATTTATTTCATTTAAATTATAAATTTAATTACCAAATTAAATGGGAGGAAATGTATATGATATTTATGGATTATAAAACACTTTAACCTTGTAGACTTGGAAAACTCAGACCTTGCTTGTTCCTCTTAGTTTAGGACCTTTCCCACTTTTGAAAGTCTCACATCAGCTCTATCTTATGCCCTTTGGCCTATATCTCTTGGTCTAACTAGTTTTATGTTGATGACCTAGGCCTTCTATCTTTCCCAAATTACTTAAAATGTACTTATTTTCCATCTGTGCAAGTTATGAGCTTGCATTTACTTTCTTACTCTTTGGACACTAATGTCCTAGATAAACACTAGCATCAATGTTAGTGTCCTATCCTAATGTAAGTGCGTAGTGCCTTAAAGTCATCCAATTTGAAAATGAAACATATCTTAATGGTTGGATTAAGTGATTTAATGTGAATTACTTATCCAAAGGAATTGATATAAATACAATATCAACCCACATTCATTCCTCACCTACAAAACCTAACAAAAAGACTAAAGAGACCAAAGGCAACTTATTAAAAGTACTCTATCAAACATTTAATTGAATAAAGCTCCCCTATTTACATACTATTCATAAGTACAACACATTTATAAGTCTAAATTACTAAAGGAGCAACCCAAGAGCTAGATTTACCAATTTACAAATTAGGTCAATGTTGTACTTGTTTTACACATATTACATGATTCACACATAAACCAACATGTAGGGGATAACTAAATTAGTCTGAGGCCTTATTCAAAGTATTGGTTATGTAGGTAGAACTCATTGATAGAGAGATATTTGAGGTTAGCTTGACATTGTGTACCCACTAATGCATTTTTACCCATGGTCATAATGAAGATGAAGAACTAGGGTTTTGAAAATTCATGAGGAGCGACAGTCCATGACCCAAATCTGAATGCATTAGAACATAGTTAAATATAAACCTAAAATCATCCAAGTGGTTGCATCCCTTTCTAGCAAGTATTTTGTATAAGACATTTATGTTGAACCTAGATAGTAGTGTCAACATAACCATCCCAAGCTAACATATTGCCTGAGCTTCAGAAGCATCATATCCAAAACATGATGAATTTTCTAGAATCTCCTTCTAACTTAATTTGTACCTATTTTAGATCTAACACTTTGTTAGCATCAAAACCAACCAAGTATACTATTGCTTTATCATTCCCATGCATAACTTAGTTGTAGATTTTATATTTAACCTATTCTCAACATAATAGATTCAATGTGTGTTTAAACTGTTGTTCATTCCAATCTCCTCTTATTTATGAAATTCCCATGAGATTGGGCATTGCCTAAAAGGGGAAGGTTGGGACAAATACAAACTTTCATCTCTATTTTATGACTAATTTAGGATTAGCCTGGGGTATGACTGTGGGTATTTGACTTCACAAGCTGAGTTTGCATGAATAGTCTCCAAGAGATGCACTATCGCCACCAAAATTTCAATCTAAAGTTCATACAAATAGGTCAAAGACTGTTATGAGAATTTGAGTATTATGCTTTCTATTTATAAACATAAGGGGAAAGGGTAGTTTAATTTCAAATAACATACACAAAAGAGAGGGAAGAGTAAGATAGAAAAGGGAACCTATAGATCTATAATGAACTCAATGTATTGATCATTAAACCAAGTGACTCTATCATAGTTATAACACTATAGACCAAGTTTCACTAAATTTATACATCCAAGAACATATAATGGAAAGAGTATGAGGGAACCAAGAGTATGCATTTAATGTGATCTCTCACTAAAGTTGAGTACTAGGAACTTATAGTAGAATACACATAAACACTATATGAGAATTTGTAGATTAACACACAAATTACCAGTACTATAAAAAGAAACAAGAGAAATCATATAATGATTGTAATAGCTAAGCACACTTTAACTATAACACACCTAAAGTAATAAAGTATTAATTTGATTAACCTACCTTTTATTGTCATTTAAGAATGGAGATGAAAGAGAATTTATCACATCCTAATTTCTCTCTAAGCTAAATAACCTATTTGATGTATAGATTATTATAGTTGATTAATTAGTTAGATAATATTTAATTAATCTTACTGACATATGCTAATTATGAGATAATTTGTGTTGCTTAATTTATATGATTAGTTTGCTATGAGTTAGTAGTACTTTTATATTTTGTACATTGTGATCATGTTTGTTAGATATACAACTTTATTTTATAGATATAATGATGTTCTATGATAATTACCTTCATTGTAATGAGGTGGATGTAGGACATATTCTTCCCTTAGATTGTGATGGAGGGAGGGTATCATCAGAAAAGGTGGTTTAAATAGAGAAGTTAGGGGACAATAGAGAATGAATCTAGAAACCCTTGCACAGACCACATAGTATATCATATTTTTAATTGTTTGATATAGATAGCATAACATATTTTATGTACTTTCATTTAGGTGATTGTTAATATGATTTCTAGTATAATCTTGATTGTTGATGATGATCATGTTATTTCTTTAAGTGATTTCAATAGTTTTGTGATCATACTAGCTTATCTTATATAATGCAATTATTTGACTGAATGAGTAAATTTGGTTATGTTTTACTTACCTTACTATCTTGTTAGGCATGGTTACATAGTATAATGATATGATGGTTTAAATGGATTTCATTATTGTTATTTTATTTATAGGATTTAAATAATAATAATTAAAGATTATTATTATTATTATTATTATTATTATTATTATTATGCTAAATATATATGTCAAAAGATATAACTAACATTGTTTTAATATCTTCGTACTCAATTAATTATTTGACCGAAGGTTTGATATTCACAATATATGAACACATTGTTTTAAATTGTTAAATGATATCATTATATTTACTATGTATGTTATGGATAACATTTTAACATTGAACTATAGTATTTTAATACCTAAGAGTATTGTCATACAATATAATCATTATTTGATTTGATTGATAGTTATTGTATGGAATAAACATTAGGGACTATGTGACTTAAGGTTTAGTTAGTCAATTTTGGGAAGTCAATGATTGTTTGTTAAGTCAATGACATAAATTTTTTATAAGGAATATAAAATGATTATTATGGAATTGTATGAAATTCTTAGGATAATTAGGGATTTTAATCATCCATTGAATATGTTAACCATCATTTGGCAAACAAACATGAAAAGTTGGCTATGACTAGATGGTGGCAGACTATAGAGTTTTGTTGAGCAAAATTTACATGCATTTATCAATCAATTTTTTAGGATGAGAATGGAGGAGAAATAAGAGGAAAGGAAGGTAATGGAAATAAATAAAAAAGAAAGAACAATAAATGTTGGGAATGATGACAGAGGTTACGAAAAGTTATAGAAATAAAGAAAAAGATTAAAAAGGATTTGGAGATTAGAAGGTTCAACTCACTTGGGTAGAATATTTAGGTCAGTTTTGTATTGAGTTTCTATGTGTTAGTGATGCATTGATTTGTGAAATGAAATGATAGAATATAGAGTTTTTCATTTGTTTGAAATGAATAGAAAAAAATTATAGGGGGTTATATGTAGGGCCATATGGAAGGCTCAACATCCAAATAACCCTACATCCAACCCCATAATCTTAAAAGGTAAGTGATAGGACCATAGGTGTTTGCTTTGTTTGAAAACACCCATGTAAAATCTTTGTCTTTAACTCTCTATCAATTCAAAGATGATGAGAGTTTAATGAAATTGTTTATTAAATTGTTATATCATTTTGAATGGGTTAAATATATAGTCAATTTTAGTAAGTGGGTATATTGTATGTTTAAACTAGTTTGATTGATTAAAAAATGAATTGGAGTTACTTATTTTATTTTCTTGAGAGTTTATATACATATATATTAATGTAAGTAGAGGTGTGTATATACACCCTATAGGTCCTTGATGACTTGGGGTATATATGCATCGATGTGTATAATAATACATACATACATACATACATACATACATACATTCATACATACATACATACATATATTATATATATACATAATCTATACATATATATGACTAGCATTAAAGCCTATAATAACCATGAGTTAGTTAAGATGCATTAGCATGAGAATGCCTAGTTATTATTGTTGTATATAGTCAAGTTAATAGATGAATGAGTTTAGTTTGTGTGTGACTATATTCAAAGGGTTATGATATAGATTAAATTGGAAAGGAATAAAGATATGAATATAGTATGATTATGATATAAATTGGTTTGTGTTAACTAGTAACTAGGTTTGATTTTATATCAAATGGACTGTGATTAACTCTTAAACAAGATCAAAATATTTTATCATAATCGACTTAGTTGATCTATAGATTGAGTAGGGTTTTTATAAATTGACATTAATAGTGTTATTTTTGTTTAAACTTGACTATGTCAAATGATTGATATTTTAGAATTTATATTTATAATAATTAGACTATGTCAAATGTCAATGTGTTTAGGTCACATTGATAAACATTTGACTATGTTCAACATTTGTTTTATTGGGTTTATGCATTAGATTTGTAAAAAAAGTAAACATTGAGGTTAAAAGTATAAGTCTTGAGTCTTAGTCAGGTTAGAGAATAAACCCATATCGAGTAGAAAAAAATATATATGTCATGTCTTTTGATTATAAAAGAATGAGTAAAGATTGATCTAGAATTATATTTGGTTTCATATTGTTATATAAATAATGGCTCTGTACATATGTTTTAGCAAAATTACTAAAAACATGTAATGGCTAGTTATTGAAGTCTAGTTGAAACATTGCTTGTTATATGAGCTCTATTAAATGATTTGTAAATGCCTATAGTAAATATGAAACCTTACACCATACCAAGATGTTTATTTGTTGTGTATAATGTGTGCAGTATTTATCATAATAAGGATTTAGGGATATATGTTAAATGATGAATGTTGGGTTAAAATTATAAGTTTATGGAATTTAATTGCTAAATTGTAGATCTTTTATAATTGATAAGAGATTGGCATTTTGTTATATTTGGGAAATATGAACAAGATTTAAACTAGGTTTAAATAAATAAAATTTAAGGAGATGACTTTTATATTACATAATGATATTAAGTAATCGATAGTGTATATATGATTCTTATCTGGATGTCAAGATTTGATTGAGGACTATATTTTGATTCTATTTATTATTTAGTAATAAATTAGAGAATTATAGATTCATTACATTTCATTTGATGGACTAAAATTAATGAAAATGATATTTCTATACTTATCATATTTTATCTACTAATAAAAAATATTCTTTTGGTTTTTATATTATTTTATATTTTTATCAAATCTCACATTCATGACACTAAATAAGTAGTGGATGGATTCTATTGACTTAATTAGTGCCATCAATGCAAGATGAGGTGTAATCTAATCAAGGGGTGCATATGAATTTGACTGATCCTAGAGACCATTTCTTATTAAAAACTTTGGCCAAAGTAATGTTTGATAAACATTG
The DNA here is from genome assembly GCA_037957365.1 of Torreya grandis. Lineage (NCBI taxonomy): Eukaryota > Viridiplantae > Streptophyta > Pinopsida > Cupressales > Taxaceae > Torreya > Torreya grandis. The sequence goes on along the minus strand of JARHVA010003545.1, from coordinate 971,655 downwards.
TTATCTCATATATTGATATACTTTTCATATTTATGAAATATCATATTAGAATGGATTTATTTATGGTACACATTATGTATTAGATATATTTATTCAACACATATATTCTAGTTTGTTACTCTAGATTCTTGCATTGTCATTATCTACCCATTTGTGAAGGGAGGGCCTCCCCTTTGTTTGGAAGATAGTGTGGGGGGGGGGGGGGGAAGGAAGGGGGTCCTTGGTTGGTGTGCAAAAGTGCTCAGATGATGTTCTTCTTCCCAGCTAGAGTACTATACTTGAGACTATAATTGAGATTACAAATTGATACTTGAGTTGTGGAGACTCTGCTCCATGGAGCTTTATATCATGTTTTATCATTTGAGATATTTTTATGTATTGATAAAAAATGTAACATTTATACATTATGCTTCTACAATAGTGGATATAATGTTGTATCAACCATGGCTAAATTTATATTATTTCATTTATGATGAGATGAAGTCTTTACTATTGTTTTAGTAATGTTCATGATTTCTATATATGTTTATGTTAGAAATATTGTCATTGATGCCAAAGGTCTAGCATTATTGGTGATAAAGGCCCCATTGCATTTAATGATATTTTTAATTTTTATATCTTGGTTAATGTGTGTTAATATTTATTTAATATTAATAAATATATTTTTGGTTGCATATAAGTTAAAAGAGGGCCCATGGAGAAGTCAAAGTGTCACGAGGTAAAAGACAAAAGAGGAATGGGACACTTTTGCTTATGAAGGGTCACTATATGACTTTTCAAATACAAGGATACGAAGGGTCATACAAGTTTTGCACCATTGTCCATGAGGATTGAAGAGTCACAAAGGGTGAATGCCAAATGTCTTTTGGAAAGCTATAAATAAAGTCTTGAGAAGCCATTTGTGATATGTAAGAGAGTGTGTGGTTTGTATTTGTTTTCAAAGAGAGAAAATAAGGAGATGTTGTAGAGTTCTATCATTTTTTGAGTAAGTAACATTGAGAGATAGTTGTGTTTTATACACAAGAGGGGTTGGTGTTCCTGTGGGTTAGTGCTCACAAATCTTTGCAAGGGGTTGGTGTTCCTGTGGGTTGGTGCTCACATATAGTTGCTATGTTGGTGCTCGAAAAAGAGGTTGGTGCTCTTTTAAGTTGGTGCTTATTCATATACTTGAGATTGTTCTCCATGGTTTTTCTCACTTTGGGTTTTCACATAAAAATTTGGTCTCTCTCTCTCTCTCTCTCTCTCTCTCTCTTGTGTGGTGCAAATTATTGTTTTAATTTTATTGCATATATTGAATGTGTGATTAAGTGGTTAAAGAAAAGAAATCAGATTAATTAAAAAGATATATAATATACTAATTCACCCCCCCTCTCAATATATTTTATTCTTAATAATTGATATCAGAGTAGGTTCCTTTTGAAAAAGTTTTATAGCTTGAAGGTAAATCAAGAAAGCATAATGGTTGGATCACATGAAGGATTTTATATAAATAAGGCACCTTTGTTTGATGGGATGAATTATGTTTTTTGAAGCATAAGGATGAAGACTTATTTGATGGCCCTTGGATTCAACATATAGCAAGCAGTGGTGGAAGAATATGAAGAGCCATAGACACTTGTAACTAATCTAGTAGAAAAGAAGGTAAGTGAAAATAATGATAAAGATTTATATGCTATTTTATGTGATTTATGTGAATCAAAATTTGTTAAATTTATGCAATGTAAATTTTCTCATAAAACTTGGATAAAAATTGAGAATATTTATAAAGGTGATGGAAAGGTTCAGCAAGCTAAGCTTCAAACTTTCAAAAGATAGTTTGAGAGTTTGAAGATGGAAGAAGAAAAAAATATAGCATGCTATCTTTTGTGGGTTGATCAAATAGTTAATCAGATTCAAGGTCTTAGAGAAAATTTAGAAGAATCAACTGTGGTTCAATTTTTTTTGAGATCTCTACCATTGAGATATGATGCAAAAGTTTTGACAATTGAAAAGATGAAGAATTTAGCAAAGCTAAATATAGATGAGCTTCATGGTATTCTTATGGCATATGAGATAGGGATTGAACAAGATCAACCCTCAAAGAGAGAACTACTTTCAAGACATTAAAGAAAGGGAAGGCTAAGATTCAAGAATCAAGTGGTAGTTCTAGTGATGATGAAGATGAAAATAGATCTCTTTTCATTTGCAAGCCAAAAAATAACATAGGTAAATATCAAAGAAAATTACCTTTTAAATGTTTTAATTGTAGAAAGATTGGATATTTTGTAGCTAAATGCTTAAATAAGGGTAATGATGACAATGAAGAAGGAAATTCAACATATAAGAAGAATTTCAAAGATAAATTCAAGAAGAGATTTGAGAAGAAGAGTTTGTATTCTAAAGATCCTAGCTCAGTCGAAGATAGTGGAGTCAGTGATTCAGAAGAAGAAGATATTCTATTCATAGCCATACATGAAGATGCCTCCATAAGAAAAAGTATAGATGATTAAGAAGAAGAACATGATGAAGCTAAAGTGAATATGGAAGGAGAACTCATTTGTGCCTTAGAAGAGTTGAAAGCTCTTAAAAAGAAGAATTGGAGATTAAAGATCCAGATCGAGAAAAATGAAAAGGAGTCAAAGGAAATAATTAAAGATCTACAAGCACACTTTGAAGAAGCCAAGAAGAATGAAGAAGATCTAATAGCAGAATTTAAAATAGTAAGTAAAAAATGTGAAAGGTATGTTATTGAAATTGCTTCTTTAAAAGTAGATCTTGAGAAAACAAATAAAGCAATCAATGATAGAATAATCAATGATTAAAAATTTGAGAATACCACTAATATGTTGAATAAAATATTAGAAAATCAAATATCAATGTCAGATAAAATAAGTATTAGATTTGAAAAAGAAAAAGAGGAAGTTACTACTTTCATAAATAAAGAAAAAGGAAAGAGCTATGATGAAGCTCTTATAAAAGAAGAAATAAAAATGGAAGAAGTTAAGAATATAGAGAAAATCTCAAACAAAGAAGGTTGGAGGGAATAAAGATATAAAAAATAATCAGGTCAAAGATATATAAACATGTCCTATTTTTATGGTTACTATTTTTATTGTAATGGATATGGTCATAAGAAAATAGAATGTTGAAAAAGGGCTAACAATTTTAGAAATAAGAAGAAGAAAATTCATACAGAGTCAAGTAAAAGCCATGACTCTTTTGCTCCTCTATCAAGGTTTAATGAAGAGGCCATAATATGTTAAAAGTGCAAAAAAATTTCACACATAGCTCAGTATTGTAGAATCATGTTTGAGTTAGTCAAGAAGGACTAGAGTTTTAAGGCTCCATTCATCAAGTAGAAAGTTTAGACAGGTTCATGGCAAAAGAAACAACTTGAAAAATCTACATTGGTACAGACAATTTTACATACAAAAAATAAAGTAAATCCATGGTTCATTAACAGTGGATATTCGAGGCACATGGCATGAGATAAGAGAAAGTTCATCACCTTAAAGAAGATTAATGGTGGTATAGTGAAATTTAGAGACAATATTACTGCCATAATTACTAGAAAAAGTACACTAAGTTTGGATAATGGTAGAACTAAAATTAAAAATGTTTTATATGTAGAAGGTCTTAAGCATAATCTTTTGAGTGTAAGTCAAAAAAGTGATTAGGGGAAAACACTAAAGTTTTATATAGAAGGTTGTGAAATTAGAAGAAAAAATTTAGATGTGTTGGTTGTAGATGCTCAAAGAACAAATGATAATTTGTATATACTATCAGATATCAAAGGTTAAAGATGTTGTTTGAGTCAGATTGAAGAAAAATAGCTATAGTATAGGAGAATGAGGCACATAAATTTTGATAATCTTATCAACATTAGCAAGAAGCAAGTAGTCAAAAATCTTCCAAAGATTGCAAAGCCATTCGACACACTTTGTGAACCTTGTCAGCATGGGAAGTAGGATAGAAGGTGGTTCAAAACAAAAGAGTTCTCGACCACTCAGATGTTAGATCTTGTTCACATTGATCTATGTGGACCTATGAGAACTCAAAGTACTCAAGGTGAGAAATATTTCATGTTGCTTATTGATAATTTTTCATGTATGACTTGGGTAATGTTTTTAAAGAATAAATTAGAAGCTTTTAGATATTTCAAAGCATTTAAAGCATTAGTTGAGAATGAAACCAATTTGAATATTAAGTATCTAAGATCAGATCAAGGAAGAGAATTTATGTCAGATCAATTTATTGAGTTTTGTGAAGACCATGGAATAAAATGACATTATTAAACAACCAAAACTCCATAATAAAATGGAGTAGTTAAACATAAAATAGAATAATTTAGGAGATGGTGAAGAAAATACTAAATAAATCTAAGATAGCCGATAAATATTAGAGAGAGGCAGTTACTACAATAATGCATATTTAGAATAGATCATTATTGAGAATCAATAGTGACAAGACTCTTTATGAGCTATGGAAAGACAAACCAACAATAATTGATTATTTTAAAATTTTTAGTAGCAGATGTTTTATAAAGAGAATTGATGAAAAACTTGGTAAGTTTGAATCTAGAGAAGATGAAGGTATATTTCTTGGTTATTCTTGAAAAAGTAAAGCTTATAAATGTTATAACAAAAGAACCAAAAAAATTGTTGAAAATGTAAGTGTCAAGATAGAAGAAGATGGAACACAAAGAATCAGTGATCTAGTAGACATTCTTGAAATCATTGAAGAGGAAGATTTTGAAGAATTAGATGAAGATGAGAAGGAGAAAAATGACACCAAAACTCCATCCAAATATGTTTAGATAAATCATAATTAAAGTGACATCATCAGGGACATAAATGATATAATTCATAACAAAAGAATGATGGTAAGTGAATTTGAGCAAGTTAATTTCTCTTTATTATCCAACATTTAGTCTAAAACTTTTTCAAAAGATAGACATGATAAACATTAGACTAAGGCTATGGATGAAGAAATAAATTAGATAAAAAAGAATGATACTTGGTAATTAGTGCCTAGACCAAAATATCACAATGTGATAGGAATAAAATGGGTTTATAAATATAAGTTGAATGAAAATAGAGAAGTGACCAAAAATAAAGCAAGATTAGTATGTAAAGGATATGCTCATATTGAGGGAATATATTTTGAAGAAATTTTTTCACCAGTGTAAGGTTAGATGCTATTAGAATGTTTCTTGCATATGCAGTGTTTAAAAATTTCAAAGTGTTTCAGATGGATGTCAAATCTACCTTTCTAAATGAGAATTTAGAAGAGGTTTACATTAAGTAGCTTGAGGGATTTATTCTCTCAAATATTAGTAGCATTGTATGCAGATTAAAGAAAGCATTGTATAGATTGAAACAATCTCCTAAAGCTTGGTATGCAAGACTTGATAAGTATCTGTAGGATTAAGGTTTCAAGAGAGGATTTGATGATAGTAATTTATACATCAAAATAGAAGGTAAGAATCAATTTATTATTATGATATATATTGATGACATCATTTTTGGAGGAAATATTGAAAAGATGACAAAAGAAATTTTTGATAATATGCAAAAAAAATTTGAGAATTGTCATTTTTCTTAAGATTGCAAATATTTCAATCAAATAAAAGAATTTTTATATCTTAAAGTAAATATGCCAAGGAAATATTGAAGAAATTTGGTTTTGAGGATTGTGCACTAGTTGGCACACTAATGTGTATAAAAAATAAGGTGAGCAAAGATGGAGATTCACCTGTTATAGATTAATCTTTATATAGATCTATGATTGGTAGTCTTTTATGTTTGACATCATCGAGGCCAAACATCATGCATGTATTAGGTATGGTTACAAGATATCAATGATCTCTAAAAGATAGTCATGTTTAGTTAGTAAAGAGAATATTCAAATATATCAAGGGGACATTGGATTACAGATTATGGTATCCCACAGGTAGAGATTTCACTTTGGTTGCTTATACAAATTTAGATTGGGTTGAGTACTTGGATGATAGAAAGAGTACAAGTGGAAGAGCTTTATTTCTTGGTGATAGCTTAGTATCATGGCTAAGTAAAAAACAAAATTCATTATCACTTTCTACAACTAAAGTAGAATATATTACAATGGTTTTGTGTTGTACTCAAGTGATTTAGATGAAGCAAACTTTAGAAGATATCAAGGTAAAATATGATTAACCTATTTCTATTTTTTGTGATAACACAAGTTCTATTAATATTTCAAATAATCTAGTGATGCACTCAAGAACAAAACATATTCCAATTAGATAACAATTCTTAAGAGAGCAGGTTATAGATCAACAAGTTAAGATGGAGTATATTAGTACAACATAGTAGATTATATATATTTTCATAAAGGCACTACCAAAAGAGACATTTGAGTATCTGCAAAAAATGTTGGGAGTAATTTCTTTTACTACCTGCCATTGAGGTTTAACATCAGTTGAGGGGGAGCTAAGTGTTAGCTCTAGGTAGGCCCTTTGCCATTGATGTCAAAGGAGGAGAATAACAGGTATAGGTACAGGTGCAAAAATAGGTACAAGTTGCTATAGTAAGGGGGATTTACTGTATGTTTTTCATATGGTAGTATCTACAAGTTTCAAGATGTGGCAATTTTAGTTTGAGGTTGCCATCAATGATAGAGGGGGAGATTGTTGGAAATATTGTCATTGATGTCAAAGGTCTAGCATTATTGGTGATAAAGGCCCTATTGCATTTAATGGTGTTTTTAATTTTTATATCTTAGCTAATGTGTGTCAATATTTATTTAATATTAATGAATATATTTTTGGTTTTATATAAGTCAAAAGAGGGCCCATGGAGAAGTCAAAGAGTCATGAAGTAAAAGACAAAAGAAGAATGGGATGATTTTGCTTATGAAGGGTCACCATATGACTTTTCAAATGCAAGGATATGAAGGGTCATGCAAGTTTAGCACCATTTTCCATGAGGATTGAAGAGTCACAAAGGGTGAATGCCAAAAGTCTTTTGGAAAGCTATAAATAAAGGCTTGAGAATCCATTTGTGATATGCAATAAAGTGCATGGTTTGTATTTGTTTTCAAAGAGAGAAAAATAGGACATATTGTAGATTTCTATCATTTGTTGAGTAAGAAACATTGAGAGATAGTTGTGTTTTATACACAAGAGGGGTTGGTGCTCCTATGGGTTAGTGCTCACAAATCTTTGCAAGAGGTTGGTGTTCCTATGGGTTGGTGCTCTTGCAAGTTGGAGCTTGTAAAATTCGTATTTTGAGTTGGTGCTCATTCATATACTTGAGATTTTTCTCCATGTTTTTTTCCACTTTGGGTTTCCACATAAAAATCTGGTGTCTCTCTCTCTCTCTCTTGTGTGGTGAAAATTATTATTTTAGTTTTATTACATATCTTGAATGTGTGATTAAGTGGTTAAAGAAAAGAAATTAGATTAAGTAAAAAGATATATAATATACTAATTCACCCCCCTCTCAGTATATTTCATGCCTAATAGTTCATGGTGATCTTTAGCTAGGTGGATTAGCTATAAAACTCTTGGGTTAACTAAATTAATACAATTAGTTAAAGATCACTAGTTAAGTTTTCATGGTGAAATCTACATGTTGAATATGAATAATTAATTTAAAAAAATATTTCTATATTTTAGTAAAACCCGGTGGGGTTGTTACATTATGGTATTAGAGCCAAGACTCAAATTTTAGGACTTAATGTGTTTACTAATACAAACTTATTCTCTTGATAAATAAGAAGAATAATGGTGTATGCTAGACCGGGAGGTGAGGGTACTTCAAATACCAAACCTCTTATTGATCCAAATTAGTTTTTTTTTAGCAAGCTAGAAATTTGGACCAAATCCTTACAACCATGCAATAGACTAGGGACTGAATCATGACCCTAGAACAAGAAGTGTATGACCATGAAGAGAAGAATGCTCAAGAGGAAGTGAAAGAGCATCCTAATGACCAATAACATCTTCAAGAGTAGAGGCATGAGGAAGTACTATAGGATATGAGAGCTTGAGTAGGTACATAGTTGACACGTGACATAAAAAAAGTGAATCCACCTAATTTCTATGGAACTATATTATGGGATGGAATTGAAGTATATCTAATAGAAATGGATAAGTATTTTGAGATTTAGAATTATTCCAAAGTCACAAAAGTAGTTTAGGGAGCTTATCAACTTATTGGTGAAGCAACGAATTAGTGGATAAATAAGGTCAAGATGAATCTTGACTCAACCACCACCACTTGAGAATAATTTGTGACATTATTTAGGTCATGATGACTTCCACAAATGTACTTTGACCAAAAACTTAAGGATTTTCATAATCTTAAGCAAGGGGATTTGATGGTGAATGAGTACTAGGATAAATTCACCAAGCTTCTTAAGTATGTACCTCAATATTAGGTGGATGAGAGGTTTAGAATTAGGAAATTCATCATGGGATTGAAACCCCAAATAGGCTATGAAGTGGATGTGCATGGTACATCTACCGTGGATTAGGTGTTTAAGAAGGCAGTCAATCAAGAATAGAAACTAAAATCTCTTGTCCAAGTCAGAGATAAGTTTAAAAATAAATTTGAAAGTTCTAAACTAACCTTTAAGAAGATGAAATATAAGCAAAGGAGTGGATATCCCAAAGGTCAGTTCAATAATTAGAATACCAAGTTCAACAGTGGTTCAACTAAACCAACATACTGAGAAGAAATGACTAGTTAAAGGTTGCTTCATTTGTGGAGGTGACCATTTTGCTTGAGAATGCCCTTATGACAAATCAAAGAAAAAGGGTTCAACTTCTTAGTAAGGTATGTTTTAACAATGGATTCATGTAGATGTTGATAATTGAAAGGCTAAGTATCAAGATTCACCCATAGAATTGTCAGGTATTTCATTCGATCATCTATTTTGTATTTTGATTGATATGGGAGATACATATTAGTTTATTTCTCATAGAATGCTTAATAAATTGTCTATAAAATCTGGAGTTATGGAAAATGCATGGTCATTATAATATGGTAATGAGTCAAAGGTCAAAGTTGGCAAGTGTTTAGTTGAAGAAAAAATTAGGTTGCCAGAGTTCACTACAGTAGTTGATCTTTATGCAACACCATTGCGATTAAATGATGTGATCTTATGAGTCAATTGGCTTGTGAAGCATAAAGATAAGTTTGACTATTTTCTAAAGAAGGTTGAGTGTCAATATGATTTTAGAAATCAAACACAACTTCAGGGTGAGAGAAGGGAATTGAAGCTAAGGAAAATTTATGCAATTCAACTCAAGAAAGCTCAAAGGAAGTGATGCCAGGAATCTATCATTAAGATAAATGAGATGAAAGAATATAAATAACCATCTATAGAAGATTATCCTTTTCTAAAAAACTTTGATGATGTGTTTCCAAAAACATTACTAGGATTGCCACCAAAGAGTGAGTTTGATTTCTTGATTGATATCATGCTTAAATCAAAACCACAATCTTAGGCATCATACAAAATGACAACCACTACATTGGTTGAGTTAAAGACACAACTTTAGAAGTTATTATCAAAAGGGTTGATGTGACCAAATGTGTCACCATTGGGTGATCGAGTTATCTTCATTAAGAAGGATGGCACTCTTCACTTGTGCATAGATTGCAAGATGTTGAATAAAGCAATGATTAAGAGAAAATACCTATTGCCTTGCATTGATGATCTATTTGATTAAATGTGAGGGGAAATAGTATTAAGATTAATATTAGAGTAGGGTATCACCAGTTAAGGATCCATGAAGAGAATGTTTTGAAAATAACATTCAAGACTCGATATGGACACTGAAAATTCAAAATATTACCATTTGGATTGATAAATGCTCCAACAAGATTTTTTGGATCTTGTAAATAGTGTGTTCAGGGATTACCTAAATTGTTTTGTGTTGGTATTTTTAGATGACATCCTCATTTATTCCAAGGATGAGGAAGAGCACTTACAACATCTAGAACTAGTTTTGTAACATTTGTGGAAACATAAATTGTATGGCAACTTTTTTAAGTGTGCATTTTTATAAAGGAAAGTACATTATTTAGGTCATATTATCTTAGTAGATGATATTTTAGTGGATCCATAAAAGACAAAAACCATAATGGAGTGACCCAAAGAATGTGCATGAGGTAAGAAGTTTCATGGGATTAACAGGCTATTATAGGAAATTCATTCTAAATTTCTCTAAAATAGTTAATATGATAACCTCTCTTTAGTGGAAGAATCAGAGTTTCATCTAGTCAAATAAGTGTGAATTAGTCCTTTAGGAATTGAAAGGGAGGCTTACTTTAGCACTAGTGCTAAGAGTTCCCAATTACAATGGTCAATTCTCAATGATCACTGATGTATCTAGGGATATACTTGGAGGAGTTCTTATGCATGATGGTTCAGTGGTAGCCTATGAGTCTAGGAAACTGAAGCTATATGAGGTGAATTATTCCCCTTTTGACCTAGAACTTAGGTCAATTATGCATGATTTATAAGTTTGGAGGCATTATCTATTGGGAAAACCATTTGAGCTCAAGACTAATAACTTAGCATCCAAGTACATAATCTCCCAACCGAATCTGAATGCTCATCAAAAGTGATGGTTAGAGTTCTTATCTGATTATGATTTCAACATTAATTATATCAAAGGCAATGAGAATAGAGTAACTAATGTTGTAAGTCACAAAAGGTACATAACAATTATGGCTATTATCATGAGTACTTTTAGAGATCAAGTGATCAAATTCTCACCAAGAGATGGCTTCTATGATCAGGCCAAAAAAGTATTGTCTGAGAATGTTTAGAATCCTAAGTATAAATGATTTAGAATAGAGAGTAATACTATTTTATAGTACAATGGTAGGATGTATGTGCCTGATAGAGAGAATATAAGGAGCACAATGCTAAAGGAACTATAAAATGCTTCATATTCAAGACATCTAGAAGTGACCAAGCTCATGGTTGAGCTTAGACCAATATATTATGTGATCTATGAATTTGACTCAAGAGAGGATGGTTAATATCATGTTAGTTCCAAAATGAAAACAAAATGAAAGGAACATAATAACTAGCATAACATCTCTAGGCCTAGACACTAGGGAGAGCTTAGTTAACAAAAACAAATGACAAACACAACTAAAAAGTAAGAAATAAAAAATAAGAATTCTTTCACCTTCCTTGGATGCTCCAAATGCCTTTGTAGTGGTGGCTTGTTCAGCTTGTACTCATGAAGTCTTCATCAAAGGAGGCTTGGCTATCTCTTCTTCTCCTTGGCACCTTGTGGCTTTAGCTTGGCTTGGAATCAATTTGGAATTATAACTTTGCATAATCATGTCTTTTGAAGATATTTAAGCATAATAACTTTGCACCAAAATAGCTTAGAAATGATGTTCATGGTGTCTCTATTTATAGCTTTTTGAGAATGATCAGAATCAATCTGAACCATCCATCTCAAAATTAAGATGTGTGGCTAAAGATTAATTTCATTTTAAAATTAAGTTTGTAATTATCCTCATCATGACATTGGAAGAAGGGGAAATTAAGAGGCATGGAGGGCATCATAGAAGTCATGTTAGGTTGTGGAGCTAAAAGCTTCACCAGGATGCAAACAAGAGAAGTTACGGAGGATGCAGAGTTGCAGGGAGTTGCAAAATCAGTTGCAGGGAAACCGGTGTTAGTTTGATCAACCGACGTCAGTCAGATAGCAAAGAGGAAGCAACTGGCGTCAGTCACCAGTCGGCTGACATCGGTCATGGAGGAGCCGACGTCGACAGCCTGTGCGTGAATAGGCAGTTCGCATGTTGATCTTAGAGAGTCTATTTTGAGACTGTTAGTTTGCATGTTGAAGGCTAGTCTTAGTCTTGAGTTGCATGTCTAATTATTGTAATTATGTTAGTCTAATTATTATAAGCATGAGATCTATATATGGACTCATGGGCTATATTGTAAACTTGTGCTAGAAAGCCATTGGGCTTGTAGAGAGAGCTAGTGTAGTTCCTCCTAGTTACCAAATAGGGGTATTGAGAGTGTATGATCAGAGAGAGTTATAGGTTGTGCAAGTTATTGGAGAAGATCCACTAGGGTACTGGTTGAAGAATCATAAGGACTTGGTGAGGCAAGGACAAGGGTTCTTCAGGGGTGTAGAAAGACATCTACATGGTGAGTATGATCTAGTTATGCAGGTAGCAGCAGAGAGCAGGTGATCTACTTGAAGTACAGTTGTGTACTTGGTGAACTGGCAGCATGTTACTGACTGGTTGGAGAGGTGAACATCAATTTTGTATTGGAGTTGATTGTTGTGACCAAGAGAGAGAGGGAAGAAGGTCTTGAGGTGTGGCAAACCTTTGAGGTGGAAGAAGAAGTGGCATCTTCTTTATTATATATTCTTCTAAGTGATTATTAATACAATTGTGTATTGTCTCTCAATTCCTGTGTTGTTTCATATTTCTAGTTACTTATTGATTCTGGTTAAATTTCATGTTTAGTTGCTAATACAAGAAGTAATCATACGTGCTCTAATTGGTAGAGCAAGATCCTGACACAGTGGGATCAGAGCATGTTTATTGTTCTAGGTTTCCCTGACAAGTGGTATCAGAGCCTTGGTTGTAAGTTCAAGAGCTGATACCAACAAGTGGTATCAGAGCTTTTGGTTAGGTTGACTAATAGGTGGTTTTAGATCTGGTAGTGTTTTTGATTATAGGTCACTCACAGGGGTTTTATATTGAGTGAGAGTATAGCAATGGCAGAAGAAAGTAAGCTACGAATGGAGAAACTGAATAGCACGAATGGTTTGATTGATGGAAAGAAAGAGTAGGTAAAAAGAGATTGTTGGTCGGTAGAAGATCAGCGTGTAGAAGCATATGTTACAGGTGATGTTGCACAGGATGTTCTAGATAAAGTGGAATCTTTGTTTATAGATTCTTTTGCCTCTTTCCATGTAGCCCAAAATAGAGCATCTTTTCATGGGTATGTCTTTGGAGATTTTGGAGAGACTTATTTAGGGGTTGGAGAGCCTTGTCAGATGATTGATGAAGGGGAAGTGAAGCTGAAATTGTAGACGGATGACACACAGTGGTTGAAGAAAGTCATGTAGGTACCAATCTTGGAGATGAGTCTAATTTTTTCAAGAAATTTGGGTGATGAGAGATGCACTGTAACTCTCACAGCGGATATACTTAAATTAGATGGTGGTAAGAAAGTAGGTATCCTTTATCTATCTACTTATATTGTTGATTCACCTTTTGTTGCAGAGATGTGGCTTCGTAGGCTTAGCCACATATGTAAAAGGAGAATGCAGGTTTTGAAGTGGAAGTCAGATGTCTTTGACAAGCTAAAGAACTGGAAAGCCTTGGTGTTCATGGAGGAGATGACGGATAGAGATTAGGTGTGGGAACTGAATTATTCTAAGTAGATCAAGGTTGATTTGATTAGGGTTTTGATCCATGGAGAGCTTGTAGGTAAAAAGTTATCACTCACAGACGAACACAGGTACCAGTGTCAATCAGACATTAATCAATGTCGGCAATAAGAAGACCGACATCGGTCATGAAGGAATAATGTCTGTAAAAGGGACACCGACGTTGGCCAGGGAAACAATGTTGGCAGTTAGGGTCAGTACATGGAGCTGACATCGAACGGGAGCAGATTGGGAGATGGCCGAGATCGGTCACTGGTACGGATGGTGGGTGGACAGCAAGCTGTCAACAAGTCTCAAACGCTCATGTTAAGGTCAAAAAGGGTAAGTGAACCTCATATTCATTGTTCACCTTCTTTATATTATTTATTGATGGTCAAGAACTAGGGAGATGCAAAGAAGCAATGCAGGTAAAATCTAGATACAGTGGGAGCTTGGCATGGATGAGGAGTGTGAGTCCTTAGAGAAGAACCAAACACGTATTTGTTGGTAGAGTTATCAGCTAGAAGTAAGCATTGAGAGATGGAATGGATTCCCATTTTAAAGAAGAGAGTGGATGGATACAAGAGATGAAAGGCCAAGGCATATGGTCTTGAGGAAGCTGCAGGACAGTGGTACAGGTTTGATAGGTGGATGACTAAGCATGGCTTTAGTCAATGTCAGTGTAACTATTGTGTTTGTCTTACCAGGTGGATGATGATTGCAACATTATCCAGTTACTGTATGTGGGTTATTTGCTAGCAGGTTTGTACATATAGGGATTTGCTGAGCTAAAGGTAAGGTTAGTTCAGAGGTGTGTCATGAAGAATTTGGAGCAGCAAAATTCTTTGGCATAAGAGACATAGAGATTTTATCTCTAGTAGGAGCTGATGTGAAGACAGTGTTAGCGGGGTTCATAATGCAAGATCAAAATCAGAAAGCACACCAATGGCTGGACAGTTCAAGCTTAGCTTGAAACAGGGTTCGAAATCACATGAGGTCTAGTGTAGACCTAAGTTTTCCCAAGCAGTGGGGGTTGTCAGAAAGTTTGGAGCCAATTCGGGGAAGAAGTACTAGAGGGCAGTTCAGTGGGACTAGCAGAAGGGATTCTTGTTATGCAAGGTCAAGTTCTTCACTACATGGATATGTAGGTTCGGATGTGGCAGGTTACTTTGATGATAGGTATAGCATCATAGGTTATGTGGTGGTTGGTCTTCAAGGTTGATCTTGAAGAGGAATACAAGCTAGGGAATAATTTAGATGGTGTACAGGTATAGGTACAGGTGCAGCTATTTATCTCCAAGTGGGAGATTTTTAGGTTGTGGAGCTAAAAGCTTCACCAAGATGCAAACAAGAGAAGTTACGGAGGATGCAGAGTTGTGGGGAGTTGCAAAATTAGTTGCAGGGAAACCAGCATTGGTCTGATCAACTGATGTTGGTCAAATAGCAAAGAGGAAGCAACCGGCATCGATCACCAGTCGGCCGACATCGGTCATGGAGGAGCCGACGTCGACAGCCTGTGCGTGAACAGGCAGTTCGCATGTTGATCCCGGAGAGTCTATTTTGAGACTGTTAGTTTGCATGTTGAAGGTTAGTCTTAGTCTTGAGTTGCATGTCTAATTATTGTAATTAGGTTAGTCTAATTATTGTAAGCATGAGATCTATATATGGACTCATGGGCTGTATTGTAAACTTGTGCTAGAAAGCCATTGGGCTTGTAGAGAGAGCTAGTGTAGTTCTTCCTAGTTACCAAATAGGGGTACTGAGAGTGTATAATCAGAGAGAGTTGTAGGTTGTGGAAGTTCTTGGAGAAGATCCACCAGGGTACTAGTTGAAGAATCATAAGGACTTGGTGAGGCAAGGACAAGGGTTCTTCAGGGGTGTAGAAAGACATCTACATGGTGAGTATGATCTAGTTATGCAGGTAGCAGTAGAGAGCAGGTGATCTACTTGAAGTACAGTTGTGTACTTGGTGAATTGGCAGCATGTTACTGACTAGTTGGAGAGGTGAACATCAATTCTATATTGGAGTTGATTATTGTGACCAAGAGAGAGAGGGAAGAAGGTCTTGAGGTGTGGCGAACCTTTGAGGTGGAAGAAGAAGTGGCATCTTCTTTATTGTATATTCTTCTGAGTGATTATTAATACAATTGTGTATTGTCTCTCAATTCCTGTGTTGTTTCATATTTCTAGTTACTTATTGATTCTGGTTAAATTCTATGTTTAGTTGCTAATACAAGAAGTAATCGTGTGTGCTCTAATTGGTAGAGCAAGATCCTGACACAGTGGGATCAGAGCATGTTTATTGTTTTAGGTTTCCCTGACAAGTGGTATCAGAGCCTTGGTTGTAGGTTTAAGAGCTGATACCAACAAGTCATTGATGAGGCATGGAGGGCATGAATCTTGATATTTGTGGCATTTATGGCTTAGGGATATCTTCCCAAGAAATGAGGTCATTTGATATTGTAGATATTCAATATTATTTTCTAAAAACAAATTATTCAACAAGTTTCTATGGAATTTTTGATTAGGCCCTAATTTGGATTAATTATCTCTTAATCATGTTTAAGCACTTTATGCACAAATTACTCAAATTGATTAGAATGCCTTGTTATTGGTCTAAAATTTGACTAGATTGGAATTGGAAGGTGATGCTAGATGCATTGGATCTGTTATCCCATTTAGGATGCTACTGAAAACAAATAACAAAGGCATGTACCTTGTGTAAGAGATTTGATAGAAAAGAGCAACTAAGAGCACCTAGGTGCAAAATTGGCATTTTGATCAAAATGATCTAATCAAAGTTAGCTGGCCCATAAATTGCATTATCCGATTTAGGGATACCCTGGCCAAAATTGGTACTTGAATATGTTAGTTTCACATTATTTAGCATGTTTTAGTGTTTTTAAGCCAAATTGTACATTTTGGGTGGAAATTGGCCAAAATCTTGATCAGAGGTTATTGGTGGCCAGATTTAGGTGTCTATAATTTGCCCCTCTTTGGGAAGGTGTTACAAGCCATAAGCATAGTAACATCTTCTCAACAAATGAAAAGGTCCTATATGCCTACACTGCAATGGTGATAATCTAAGTATATGTTGCCCCCTCAAGAGAATGGTTGGCACAAGTAGGTCAGTAAATGGTCCCTCAAAAATAAAGAAGCAAAATGAGGGGACCAAAGAAAGGAAAGATGATGGGATGAAAATATAATGATATTGAAAATGTAGTCAAAATCATTGAGAATGCAAGTGGGATGGTGCATTATGGTTTACCCAAAGGTGGCTATAAACATTGTATCCCTATAGTGGCAATGTGGTATGATAACATAATGATTTGCTCAAAAGTGGTTATAATCATTGAGAAGATGAAGTTTCCCCAATTAGGATAGATAAACAAGAGAATAACATGCCCTTATATAAGCAAAAAAAGTAAAGTGATGACAACACAATGATTTGCCCAAAGGTGGTTATAATCATTGAGAAATTTAGGTGGGACAGTGTGCAATGATTTTCCCATAGGTGGTTATAATCATTGGACTCTGATTATAAAAAACATGATAAACTTGGCCGAGAATGATTATAACTTAACACAAAGGGTAATGATGAATTGGAATAACCTACTAGTAGGGAGATGCTTGTCTGAACTAATAAAGGTTAAAATTCTTTCATGGTTAATTACTCTATTTGGGATATGATTGGGAGTAAATCAAGATGTTGGTATCAAAGAGATGCTGCCATTGCTAAATAGACTTCTTGATGCTAAGGTTTATTTTAGCACGTGTCAGGAGGCATCATGATATAACATCATGAGGACTTGGCCAAAATATGCATGAGGACTAACTTCCATAATCCAATACTCAATAGAAAATAATACACCAATGATAAAAACCATGATGATAATGTAAACATATAAATATGGATGGATTCAAGTATAAGTGTGGGCAAGGAATTACCCAATGAACACATATAAACTTAATTAAGGCAACAGTGCTAAAAATAAACAAATAGGCAGACAAAAAAAAAAGTAGAAATAAATAAACAAATAATGCAATAGAAACCCTACAAACATTTCCCCTAGAAAATAGGTGACAACTTAACAAACAAAAAAAATGGGGGAATAGAAGAATAGGGAGGGGGTGGTTGAGTTATCTCCATATGCACTAGGCAAGTGGATGCCACCTACATAGTTCCATGGAGGTAATATCCAATAAAAAACTTCAGGCCAAATGTAGTTCTCACAGGGAATGGGAAGAATGTGATGACTGAGGAAAATAAATCAAATGGATGTGATAGAAGAATAAGAATGGTCTTGAAAAATGGAAAGTGCATGAGAGAAAAAGGCCAAAAAGGATGGCGAAACTAAATGACAAGTTATTTTATTGTAACTTAGTAAGGGTTCCCAAAATCCTTAAGGAAAAAAAGTGGTCAATGTTTTTATTCTTTTCTAATGGTTTTCCAAATTTTTTTAGAATTTTTTTGGAGTGTCTGAACTCAATCGAGAATGATGAGACACTAAATGGTTCAAGCTCACAAAATGGTGAGAGAATTTATACTAAGGTTTCTCATAAAATGATGAGAGAGTGGCTTAAGTTGCTCACAAAATGGTGAGAGTGTGGCTTAGGTTGCTCACAAAATGGTGAGAGCATTGGTTAAGTTGTTCACAAAGTAGTGAGAACACAGCTTAGGTTTCTCATAAAATGGTGAGAGCGTGTCTTAAGTTACTTGTAAAATGGTGAGATCATGGCTTAGGTTGCTTGAAAAATGGTGAGAGCATGGCTTAAGTTGCTCATAAAATGATGAGAGCATGGCTTAGGTTGCTTACAAAATGGTGAGAGCATGGGTTAAGTTGCTTAAAAAATGGTGAGAGCATGGGTTAAGGGTGATTGAGCTATCCTCAAAAAGTATTGAGCACTACCTACATAATCCCAGAGTAGGACCTCAAGTCACTATAGTTTTCCATTACAATGAAGGAATTCAATTAGTGTAGCAGTTAATTCAAACAAAAATAAGCACAGTTGGTGAAAAGGCATAGTATGAAATATGAAGTGGCAAGTTGGTACATTAAGGTGTAATATTGCCCCTAATTTTCCCATAGGTAGTTATAACTAGGACACAATGACATAGATCAAGGGTAATAATTTACTTAAAGGCAATTATAATTAGTAGCAAGACTAGTGGTAAGAAAAGAATAACAAATGAAGGATGCAACTATTGAAACTTCTGTCACACTATCCCAAAATATGAGCTCTGTTTGAAGTACTTGAACCAAATGATGAAATTGATCAGATAATTTGATGCTAAAAATACATAATGAATGGAAAAAACCAAGGTCATATAGGCTAGGCATTTAGAACACACTGGATTGATAGGTCATAAATGGAGAGTGGATACGGTGAAGAGAATGGATAAGGATGGTATTTGTATAAAGAAGAATAGTGATAAAATGGTATAACTAAAATGGTCCTTATAGATAATACACCCTAGAACTCAAGCATATTACCACTTGAGATGAATAATATTCATCAACTTAAGAAGTTCATCTCCATTTGATGTGGTAAGCTTATATGCTCTTGATCCATAATCTGTAGTAATGATGAAAGGCCCTATCTAGTTTGGTTTGAATTTTCCTTTATGCTTCTTCTCAGTCGTGGTATTATTTTGCTTTTATTTAAGATTAAGATCACCAAGTTCAAATGTTCTATGCTTAACATGCCAATTATAGTGGCCTTTGAGTTGGTTCTGATATGCTTGAAGATTGTTGAGCACAACTATGCATTTTTCATCAAGTAGGTCTAGCTCTCACAGGTGAATGACTCAATAGTCATGATTATCTAGGACATGCTTGAAAGAGATGCATAGTGAAGGAAATTTAACCTCAATGGGAAGGATGGATTCAGTACCATAAACAAGTGAGTACAGAGTGGCTCTTGTGGGGGTACAGTGATTGGTATGGTATGCCCAAAGGGCAAGAAATATTTGGAGGTGCCAATCACAACTGACATCATAGACAATATTTTTGAGAATATTGAGAATGATTTTGTTGGATGCCTTAGCTTGGCCATTACCTTGAGGGTAGTATGCTATATAAAAATGTTGTGTGATGTTATATTTAGTACATAGCTAGTCTACATCTTTTTTCTTGAATGATCCTCCATTATTAGATATAATGTGAGAGGGGATATCATAGCAGCAAATAAGATGGTTGAAGATGAATTTAGAAATTTGCTTTCTAGTCATGTAAGTGAGGGGTATAGCTTAAACCCACTTAGTGAAATATTCATTGGTGATAAGGATATATTTATGGCCATTAGATGAAGTGGGCTTGATCTTCCTAATGAGGTCAAGTCTCCATGTAGAAAATGGCCATGGTGTCAACATCAATTTCAGAGTTTTTGCTGGGGCATGAATCAGATTAGCATGCCATTGACATTTATCACACTTTTTTACATATATAATGGCATTAATGTCCATTATAGGCCAATAATAACTAGTATGTAAGAGCTTTTTGGATAAGACTGTCCTGCTAGAATGAGCTCCACAAATTCCTTTTTAAACTTCTCTTAATGCTAGTGTAGACTCTACCGAAGTTAAATAATGAAGTAGAGTTATATCAAAATGATGATGATAAAGGGTGGATCCTAGTAGAGTATAACAAGTGAAATGATGAATAAAGGCTTTAGTTTGTTTTTGAGATAGGTTAGGTGGTAGAATTTGGTCATGAAGGTAGTTGTAAAGGTCTGAGTACCAGATAAAATTAGGACCAAAAATATCACAAATCATATCAATGGTTGAAAGTTCATGAGCTAGTGTTGACATATTCTCGATGAGGAATTGATATTCTTTAGCTTTATCTATTTGTTGAATCAGAGAGCCAATAGTAGCCATGGCCTCTGAAGTTCTATTACTAGCCCTTGATATGTGCTCAAACTAAATGTTGACAATTTATTGTTGAAGAGTGTCGACCATGGCTTTATATGAAACCAATTTATCATCTTTGGTCTAAAATTAATTTGTGGCCTAATTGATGATTAACTGAGAATCACCATAAACTTGGAGATGAGATATATTCTACTGCACTACTTGCCAAAGTCTTACAACAAGTGCTTCATACTCAGCCATGTTGTTTATACAAGGAAAGCTGATGTTGAATGATTTAGGGATTAGATCCCCTTGTGGTGTAATAAACAATAGGCCTACCCTTGATCCATGTGTAGTGAATGAACCATAAAAATATAGATTCTAGGGCTACTCCTTAATAGATGTGTTAATGATGGTCATTATTGATTCGAGCAATATTTCAGGTGATGGTTCTACCCCAATTGGTGGTAGAAATTTTGAGAGCCATAAATTTTGCACCATAGCTCCATTTTATTATTTGTTTGAACCAGTAGAAATATAAGAATGAGGGGAACACTGTGAGATGGCATGGAGATTCACTTAGTAGGTTTTGACCCCTGAAAACTAAATAGAAGTGCCCCAAATTTGAATTTTAGTAGTGCAGTCTAAAAATAGTAAGTTTTTAAAAATAGTAATTCCTCAAATTCTATATTGTTGTAAATCATGGAAGTCAAACCACTTAATCTCCCTCAAAATTGGTGACCTTCCACATCCTCCTACCTTTAAAATGTGTATAAATGAATATATAATCCAAAATGGAAAGAGACATCTCTTCTCAGAGATAGGCATATGTTTGAGTCTATAAATTTGATCAATAAAACATCTCTTCTCAGAGATAACATTATTACAATTATGTTATTTTTGTTTCTTGAATTATATTTCAACTAAAGCTTTTGAGTTTTAGATCAGTGGCATTAGAGTAGTTTTTATTGAGAGTGTATGATCCTGAGGATGAGGTTAGGCTACAAAAAGTTTAGGTGGAAAATAATAGAGCTTCCAAACTATCCACCTATTGACTCTAAATGACCTCAAATGGAAGACAACACTGAGACATCCAATCCTTTTAAGAAAATGGTGAATTAAGCCCTCCAATAGCAACATGCACATATGTTACAATAATTCACCTAAATTATCCAACAAATTTCAATAGGAAATTCTATAAAATTTTGATGTCCCTACATTTGAAAGCAAAATCAATGCCGATGCAGTAAAAAAATGGTTGAATCAATTATCTTCCTATTTTTTTGTAAATAAATTCATTGATAAAGAGAAGATCACTTTTGCTCTTTTGAAAGCATCATTGCCTGTCAAAAATTGGTGGGAAGTATACAAGAAGTGATTTAATATGGATTATATTGACCTTGAGATGGAACCTACCTGGGATGATTTCATAGAAGCTATAATGAAAGAATGCTACCCCATTGGAGCATATGATGATCTATATATAGAGTGGCAACAACTTCACCAAGGTAAGGAATAGTGTGTTCAAGATTACACTAACATTTTTTATTCTCTATCTGTGAGATTGGACATCCAAAAAAGTGAGAAACATAAGGTTCTCAATTATCATGGTGGAATACAATAGTATATATGAGGGAAGATAGAACTCTTCAATCTAGAAACCCCCGATGAGGCATAAATTTTCATGGTGGAGATTGAGCAGAATCATGGAAGAATGAATACAAAGAGTTAACCAAGAAAATGGAAAAGTGATAAAAAGGTCAAATATGAGGCCAAAATTGGAAGAAAAAGGAAGGGAAGACTAGGAAATGGTGTGATTACCACAAATCTGGAACACACTCCAAAGAAGAATGTTAAGTCATCAAGTCCCTACTTTCTGAGTCATAATCCTCAACATCTACTACTTTGCCTCATACACACCCTGTATTCTAAGAGAATAAATAAGAGATTGTAGATACTAGGCTTGATGCCATCATTGCTTCATCATGAACCCATGAGGAGAGGCCATATGACAAGGAAAGGTTGTTTCATTCTAAGTTATGGGTAAAAGGTAAGCCTCTGCATTTCATTCTTGATAGTGGGAGCCAAAAAAATTTAATCTTTGCTAATATTATGAAAAGCCTAAATTTATCCATGAAACCTTACCCAAAGCCATACAATATTAGAGGGTTGAGTCTAGGGAGAAACCTCCATGTCACCCACCAAATTTTAGGAAATTGAAACATGAGTGGTTGTATGTCTATGAGAGGTGCTTCAACAAGTTGATTTGTAAGAAATTGTCCCTTGATTACCTTCTAATTGACATAGTCTATGTCAAACTCACTAATAAGCATGATCT
Organism: Torreya grandis; assembly: GCA_037957365.1. NCBI lineage: Eukaryota > Viridiplantae > Streptophyta > Pinopsida > Cupressales > Taxaceae > Torreya > Torreya grandis. Next base: position 949,071 of record JARHVA010003545.1, on the reverse strand, counting down.
ATTTAGCCATTGTACTTTGCAAAGCTATTTTAGATAGTAGATACTTGAGTGGATCTAATTTTGAAATGACTATGGTCTTATTATTCAACATGTAATGGCACAATTTTTGAGCTGTGAAAACCATAGATAGACATGATTTTTCAATAGGTACATGGTTATGTTCATATGTAACCAAGGTATGGTTTAGGTAGTATATGACATGCTCTTTTCCATTGTCATCATATTGACCCAAGAATGCACCTAGGGTATGGTTAGTAGTTGATAGGTACAACAAGAATGGCTTTCCTGGCATAGGAGGTAATAAAACCAATGGATTAACAAGATAGTCTTTGATTATTAAAAACCTATTTGATAGTGACCATCTTAGTGAAATGAAATTCTCTTCTTCAAAAGTTGTGTAAATAGATGGCACTTGTCTTACCCTACAAATTATGAAGTTACTTTAAATTGGTTGGTGGTAGCATCCCGATTATAACATGGACTTTAGCTAGATCGACTTCAATACCTCTACGAGACATGATGAATCAAAGTAATTTACCTAAAGTTACATTGAACACAGATTTCTTTGGATTGAGTCTAACTTTGTACTCTCATAATCTTTCAAATATCTTATGCTTCACTACTGGATGGTCGACCCTAGTTTTGGATTTTTATAATATGTCATCGACATAGTCTTTAAAAATATCATGCATCATATCATGGAATATGATAGTCATGGCCTTCTGATATGTATCTCCAACATTATTAAGGCCAAATGGCATTACCTAATAATAAAATATTCCCCATGGAGTGGTGAACACTATTTTATGTTGGTATTCTGGTGCTATTTTGACCTGGTTGTATCCTGAAAAGACATCCATGAGTGAAAACATTTCATAACCTATCATGGAGTCGATGATCATGTCAATATTAGGTAAGATAAAATCATCTTTAGGACAAGTTTTGTTGATGTCTCAAAAATTAGTACAAATTTTGATCCCTTTGGGCTTTTTACGAATAGGTACCACATTAGAGATCCATTCTAAATAGTCAATGGATCATATACATCCTACTTCTAAGAGTTTTTAAAACCCTTTATTTACTAATACAAAAATGTGAGGATGCATTTTAAGTAGCTTTTATTTTACCAGTTTGGCATCAGGATTAACCACAAGGTGATGCAAAACCAAGGCATGGTTTAAACCTGACATGTTAGAATAGGCCCATGTAAAGATATCTATAAATTCTCTTGATAGAGATGTAAATATGTCATGTTCTTCCTCAGTGAGGGACATGCCTAATTTTATCCATTTTAGGTCTGATACAGTCTTGATATTTACCTTTGTTGTATCTTCAACTAGAATGGTCAAATCATCTTCTAGGATAGTAGGTAACAACTTGAACTTTTGAATTATGTTAGGGTCCTCCATTAGGACTTGCTCTTAAACTTCTCCTAGGCATGATGAATCTGAGTCCCCTAATGGGAGATCTAGCCATTTGACAAAAATAATTAGAAATTCTTGAAGAATTTGATCAAACACTTGTTATTTCTTAAAGATAAACTCATATCCATAGGTAAATTCATCATTGGTGGTTTTTTTATCCAAATTTGAAGAAGAATGGACACCCCCATCTAATGGCACCTAAAATAGATTTTCACCACTATACTAGCTTTTATCTTTACTTTTTTCTTAGTCAAAAATCACCTCAAAGAGGTTTTCAATTTGGGACCTCAATGTTTTACTTATTTATTTTTGGATAAGAGTGTTCACTCACTCTCAAAAATAGGCTACATAATCTAATGTGATTGAGAATCTTGGTTTGTGATCTCCCAACAGAACATTGTCTTTAAGGCCTAAAAAGTCATAGAATGCCTCATCATTCTAGAACTAATCAATTGATAGACTAGATTCTTGTTGGTTCCAATGTATCAGTTGGAGTTAATATAATGGCAAAGGGTTGTGATGAATGGCTATGGAAAGGGTACAAATGGAATTGTTATCAAACAAGTTGGTTTCATATAGGTCTTCAAAGGTGAAGTTATGATCAGACTCTGCTTTACTATTGACATCATCATCACTAGTTACTGGTGATGGAGTTTGAATGAGATATGTGGGGTCACCTCCAGGTGGTTTAAATCTAAGTCCATAAGGTATTTTATACTTAGTCATAAAAATTAGCTTGATGGTTCCTTGCTGATTTGATTTGAGGCCTCTTCCTTCATAATTGTGATGCTTCATGATCCTATTGGGAATATGATACTTTGAAATTTTATAACAATGAACTTGGTTATCATTATATAACCATGTTCATCCCCTTTAAGAGGGTCAAGTTCTAGGCCAGATGCTAGTACAAATGTGATAGGTCCCTTATCTTTGTTCTTTTGTTGCCAATGCATATTTGGGGTGACTTTAGGTTGCCCAAAGGTTTTTGAATTCTAAGGAATATTGACAAAATGAAATGTATCATGGGTCACATACTCTCTTGGTCTATTATCTAAAATGGTGAAATGATTAGAAGCTTTAGCAGGTGGCATGTGAGAAATGGAATCCAAAGTATTAGGATCTGTGAAATTATCCAGTGAAGGATCAATAAGTATAGCCTTTCCTTTATATTGCTTGGAACTTGGATTCATGTTTTACTAATAATTATGGCTCTAAAATTCAGCCTCAAGATGCTTTCAGTGTTCATATGGGTGTAAATCTCTTGAAAGTGGAAAAACTTGATACATTGGTGCAACATTTATGGGACTGCATGAATCTCATGTAACCAAGGCCTGCCTAGAAATATATTGTATGATAACTCAAGATCAAACACATGAAAAAGTCTATCATGGGTCAAAGGCCCAATGATAATGGGAAAACTAATGGTGCCTTGTGATTCTCTTTCCTGATTATCATAGGCTTTCATAGTTATTATTTCTAGCTGTATATCTACTATTATGTACCTAAGAAGGATGATGAGCTTTAGAGATACTATGTTGAGGCCAGATCCATTGTCTATAAGGAAATGTTTCAATTTATGCCATCTTATATAAACTTATATGTATAATGGATTATCATGGAGTGGTCTAAGGGAAGACATATCACTTTGGTTGAATATGACTTGTTGGGCTGGAGCTAGGTGTCTAACCAAAGCATGAAATTTATCAGGAGATATGTCACTAGCAATAGTGGATTGGGTCAAAAACTTATTCAAGATGTTCATGTGGATTATTCACATTCATAAAAAATCTAAAATAGAAATTTGTGCTGGTGTCTTCTATAATTTTTCCATAATATCAAACTTCTTATCTTGGTCAGGAGTGAATGGTTTATTCTGAGGCTGAATGGTTGGTTGGATGATGGGCAAAGTGGTATATGGTTATGGGCCTGGGATAGTAATATTTAATCTTTGAGTTGTGATAGCATAATCAATATTAAATACTAGACCATTATTACTAACAAAGGTTGGGAATGGTGGGGGCCTAGACATGACAAGTCTCAGTTGTTGATGCATTCACATGTGGTCACATGGCAAGGATGAGTTATCGATAGAAAGTCTAAAAGGGGAAGTCCTAATTTTCTAGTTTAGTGGTACGCACTCCCAAGGAAAAGAAGGATTATCCATATAATTTGGTTGAATATTATTGTTTAGCAATGGTCTAGGATTAATGTAGATGGTATTAATGCTACCCCCTTTAATATGACCTACAACCCTGATGTAATCATGTGCAACTACATGGTAGGTTTGTTGGTTGTTACTATTTTGTCCTTGGTTTTATCTATTATTTTATAATTATGGGTTATAATGATAATTTTGTTTATTCTATTGGTTCATCATTTGATTTTGATACTATTGATTTTGATGTTATACTGGCCATTATTGTTGTTGTTGTTGCTGATTATTTTGCTACTACTGATTGTTATGTTAGGGAAAGGGGTTTTGATAAATCCCTAGAGTTTGATTAGAAGTGGAAGCACCATTATCTAATGTTATGTCTCCATTCTCTAACATATTCTCAATTAAATGCTTAATTTAGACACATCTTCATAGATTATGCTCGTTGACTTGATGATAGTCACAATTTTTTTTTTCATGATACCAATCAAGATAAGGAATTCCTTGTCAATAATGCTTTGGTATAGGCCAACTAATCAAATTAGTGGTAGAAATCTTGAAAAATATAGATTTAATAGGTTCTCCTAGGCCACTAAAGACACAACGTACAGACACAGGTTTCCTAGGAGGAGGGGTTTATAATGGTAAAGGTTACTGTATTTATTGTGTAGGTCTTGGTTGTTGTGCTTGTGACATTGGTTAGAGAGGTCATTGGGTAGGAGTAAGCTAAAAAGGTGGTATAGATGATGTTTGCACCATTTGGACATGACAAGATTTAGTTACTCCATTTCCCATAACATTCCTATTATAGTTGAATTACTTCGATCTTTCTTGGTTATTGGCCTATGTCAGTTGTGATGCTTACGATTGAATATGATGTTGATGTTGGCCAATTCCTTGATTGGTACCTTGATTTTGATTAGTTAAATTAAGCTTGATGAATCCTTTATTGATGAGCGTTTTCTCGATCAACAAACTTTTATCAATGATCTCTTTGAAAGTATGTGCACATTGTAGTTCTAGATGATAAGCTATCTCACTATGCAAATTTTTAGTAAACAAAATGGTTAATTATTTATTTGGTAAACTATAGGTGAAATGGATTGAAAGGGATCTCCATCACTGTAAGTAATTTTTAAAACTCTCACTAGCATTTTACTTTGCTTGTGTCAGGTCCATTAATGAAATCTCATTCTTGATATTATAGTAAAAGTGCTGCATAAACTTATTAGAAAGATCATCAAAATCTATTATTAAATTTTTAGGAAAATTTAAAAACTACTACAAGGCTTATCCAACCAAGCTCCTTGAAAAAAATAACAAAAGGTGTATGTCGCTAAATGCCACTAGTTGATATGTGACAAAGAATTCCATCAAATGAGCCTTAGGGTCACCTTTCCCTTTATATTTGTCAAATTTTGATGGTTCGTATCCTGGAGGAAATGGTATCTATAAATAATCCACATTAAATGGGTAGGAACACACATCATCTAATTTGAAAATTTTAGTCTATTTATCAGCTTGAATAGAAGTAATTGCATCTTTCATCTATTGCAATTCTTAAGATAGGAAACTAGAAAGAACATTGGTTTGAGGGAGAATATTGGTTTGGGTAGATTGTTAAGAGGTTATAGGTGGGACACTTTAGCTAGGGTATGATGGATATACCTATTAGGGTATATTGGTTTGGTTAGGGAATGGACCAAGAATACACATACATGGATTAGGATGCACATGCAATTGCATGATATTCTGGTTTGGGTTGGTTATAAAGTTTTGAATTGGAGGATTTTATGGTTGGGATAGAGGGATATAACTATACTATACCTATTATGGTTGAAAAGGGACATGCTAATAACTAATCAAACCTTGATGTGGAGTGGGATCTTGTGGACCAAGACCCTGTCTCTAAATTTGTGATGTATTTTAAACCAATAATTATTTAGTAGGCATTTGAGAAATATAGGGACTTCTTTGCTGCATGAATCCCTGTGAGGAAGTGAAAATAAGTTACAGATTTGGCATCTATCACTAACCAATATTTACACATTGTTGACTAATCATTGCTTGGTTTTGAATTGGCATATTAGTTTGTGACTAAATAGGTATGTTCATCATTCCTTGGTGAGGTGGAATATTACTTTCCCCTGATTGAGGTGGTAATGTATTTTTCCTCTATTGTGTTGATACACTAGATTGTGTTTGTTGTTGTGGAATACTACTCATTACCTAATGAGGAGGATTAATATTCATCACATTCTATCATTGAGGTATGACATTAGCCGTTGTTTGATTACCCAATCCTATAGGTTGTACACTTGAGGAAGCATTTGGTTGAGGTTGGAGTGTAGAATCCCCTATTCCCTAGTATGATGATCTACTCATGGGATTAACTACAGGGACATGTTATTGGCTAGTTATTTATGTGTTAGTACCACTTTAATCAAGATTAGATGTTATTTGCACATTGTCCACTATGTTTGGCTCACCATTCTATGTAGAGGCTAAAGACACTTATTTAATAACATGCATATGCATCAAGTTATCTATTGAAGTAGTTTGTACAAATAGGTTAGAACTTAGATTTTCTTGTCTAGTTTACTCTATCAACACTCCTATTGAAGGGAATAGGTCAATAAGAGGCTTACTCATGATTTTCATCTGATTGAAATCATGTGCTAAATTCAAATAGGTTTGATATGCTGTCTATATTTAGTTAAAGTGATCTTCCATAATGTTTTTACCTCAATTAGATATATTAGGGTCTTGATACATTGTTTGGACTAGAGCCATAGGATTACTAGAATAAACTTTTTGATCGTAAATGATATTGTGGGGAACTCTTACTAGACTTGGTAAATTTTCATGAAGGAAGTCTGCTAGAAACTTGACCCCTAGCTCTATGGATCTAACCAAAATCTCATCTTTGTTCCCTAACAAATGTCACTCAAACAAAAATGGATCATACATGGAAGCCATATTAGTAGAACATGACTATTGAAGAACTAGCTCATCCATTATGGGTATTGTAGCTAGGTATTGCATGGTTTATTCATGGTCCTATTTTGAATAAGGTGGTGTGTTAACTAGATAGTTAGCCAATGGATCTTGGTTTTGTGCCTTTAATTGAGTATTATAAGAGAGATAATAATCCATCTCATAAGAAATATTATCCGCATAGGGGTCTTGAACCATTTCTTCTTGTGCCACCACATTACTAATCCCTGGATTGTACACGAGTCCACTATGAGTGTAAGAATACATGTTGGGATCCATAGTCAATGCTATGCAATAAAAGGTTAAATAGTTATACAAAATCTAATAGGATAAAATATAAAATAAATGATGTTTCAACTTGGTCTATATTTCTCAAAAGGATCACAAATTTTATGTAAAGATTTGTGAAGAAACAAGCAAGCGTAAAATATCTAACATTTTAATGTTCACACAAATATAAGCAAGTAAATCAACCAAAAATAAAAATGCCAAACTCTAAGGTCAAAGTGTTTCAAATTAGTCTAATCTAGGAATTTAAAAATTGTTAGGTCTTTTGGCCAAACACGACATCAAAAGCTAGGCTCAAATAAGGCATGTGATAGGACTCTTGGCCAAACAATGTCAAAAGCTAGACTTTAAAATAAATGAAAGTTTTAGACTAATGGATTTGAAATACTTCTAACAAACACTAGGCATTTGATTCTTGGACATGAACTTGATCAACTAGGTATAAGGTATGAAAGAAAAGGCACTTTAGAAATAGTTTTATTTTCTCATAAAAAATGGTATAAAACTTGGTTATTTTGACAAATAAGCTTAGACAAAAGTGAATGGTATAATTGTGCTTTAGATAAAGGATCACAACAGTACACCTAGATTAGTCTAAAAATGTAGGAACAAATTTGGAAATCTATGGAAGAGGGTCTATGAAATAATATTTGAAATTTTTTGGGTAGCATAATGATGCTACACTACCCAAAAGGTGTGACAAAACATTTTGTTTTAAAAACTCTCTAAGGCAAAGATAATTTCCCACAATTATTACAACATAACACTACTTTTCTTGACTCAAAATGTTGTGGTATATAGACTGAAAGTATGAATGTTTAACACAAAATGACTTAAGTCTATCAAGTGATGACACTGATTATGAGTCTTAAACGACCTTTAACCCAAATTGGAAATTAAACCTAAGTTTCCTCAAGTTTAGTGCAAATGGAAAACCCACTTAACACATCAACCCTATGAACTTATAAAGGTGAAATTCCAAATTTAGATTATAAGTGAAGGACTTAAAATAACTTTGGTAAAGTTTTAGACTCAATTGGGTAGCATAACTATGCCAAAGTGGATGATATGACTCCTAATATTTTGATGAAATTTAAACAAGGCAAATTGATGTTTTCACATGGGTAACATAACACCTCTTTATTCAAAGGAAAATTAGGACTATATGTTTGGTTTGAGTTGTTTTTTTACACCAAGTTTTGACTTCAAACAAGACTTTAATCTAGGATAAGACCAACTAATTAATCTCTCTTAGATCTTAAACTGACAAGGTTACTTGGTATTATTACAATCCATCAATATACATCATTTGAGAGGATTTTAAGTGTTCATACAAAAGTAAATGCACATTATATCGTAGGATTTTTACACCCCCTTCTCTCAAATGATAGTACTATGACATGGACCTTGAGGTGCACCTTGCACCAACAATACTTTCGTGGTAAGTGAAGATTTATCTAAAATCTAACAAGTTTCTAAATGATCTAGGGGAATCAATTGCACAATGACTTTCATGCCAAATAATATAAAAAAATCATGTATTTTGGGCCTGTATCACTTGGATTTTTGCAAAAAGGTCTAGTTCTTTTTGTAACCACTACATCCTACTGTTCGCTTAGTGTAGTGTGATGTCCAAAGTGCCACTACGTCCCATGTGAAACTCTAATTAGGATCTAAATGAAGTCATTTCTAGGAGATGAAACCCCAGGTTAAAGATTCCCTAAAGAAATTGTTGGAGGTGATGAAGTCTCCCTCGTAAGCCAAGTTTTAATAAAGGTAAAGAAAACATGAAATATAAAGACTTTAGGGTCATTTTCAAGATCACCCAAACTTTTATGAGTTTTTGGGGAGTGCTTTAGGAAAATTTATTTCTAAGATTTGGACTAGGCTAGCTACAATAGGAATGATGATTTTGATTCCTAGGGTTCCCGAAAGGGGACAAATGGAAGAGCATACACGCAACATCCCTCTTTTTGCCAAACAAAAATTTAATCTAAACAACTAAGTAAATACAAAAAGATTTGAAAAGGTGAACTCATTTTTAAGCCCAAATGAAAATGAGGTGGTGTTCATTTGACCCCTTGTTCTTAGTTGCAAACTTTGAAAACATTCACCAAAAACATCTATTTTTTTTGTTAAACACCAAAATAAGGTTCCTAATTTATTTTTAAGCATGCAAAAGGTGATCTAAAACATGTTTTTAGCAAATGTCAAGCTTGGTCCTATAGCAAAAATGTTAGCATGTCCTTTATCCTTGAAGATCTTTTTGGTTTGAAATAATGAACTTTAGGAAAAGAACTCTTGAGTCTATGTTTGAAGAAAAATAGAGTGATCAATGTCAGTCATATACAACTGACGACAGTTACTTTTGCTAACCAATGTCAGTTATCTAACCGACATTAATTACACTAAGGTGACCATTGACTGGTATCTAATTGATGTTAGTTTTGAAAATTGATGTTGATTAAACTATGCAACCAATGTCAATTTTACTATCTGAATTTGGTTACTATGTAAAACCATGGCAAACAAAAATAGAAAATAGAGTTAGAAAATCAATTTACAAGAGTTTTAAGGGTTCAAATGAATATTTTAAAGCTAAAAAATGATCTTAAGGTGTGAGATGCATCTTGTCCCACCAATCATGCCATTATGTGATCTAAGAATTTGACTCAAGAGAGGGTGGTTAGTATCATATTAGTTCCAAAATGAAAACAAAATGAAAGGAACATACTAACTAGCATAACATCTCTAGGCCTAGACACTAGGGAGAGCTTAGTTAATAAAAAATAAATGACAAACATGACTAAAAAGTAAGGAATAAAAAACAATAATTCCTTCACCTTCCTTGGATGCTCCAAATGCCTTTGTAGTGGTGGCTTGCTCAGCTTGTGCTCATGAAGTCTTCATCAAAGGAGGCTTGGCTATCTCCTCTTCTCTTTGGCACCCTATGGCTTTGGCTTCGCTTGGCTTGGAATCAATTTGGAATTATAACTTTTTATAATCATGTCCTTTGAAGATATTTGAGCATAATAAATTAGTACCTAAATAGCTTAGAAATGATGTTCATGGCCTCTCTATTTATAGATTTTTGAGAATGATCAGAATCAACCTAAACCATCCATCTCAGGATTGAGATGTGTGGCTAATGATTAATCCAATTTGGAATTAAGTTTGTAATTATACTCATCATGATATTAGAAGAAGGGGTAATTAAGAGGCATGGAGGGCATCATGAAAGGTATTGATGAGGCATAGAGGGAATCATGGAAGGCATTGAAGAGGCATGGAGGGCATGAATCCTGATATTTATGGCATTTATGGCCTAGGGATGTCTTCCCAAGAAATGAGGTCACTTGATGATGTAGATATTTAATATTCATTTCTAAAAATAAATTATTCAAAAAGTTTCCATGGAATTATTGATTAGGCCCTAATTTGGATTAATTGTCTCTTAAGCATGTTTAAGCACTTTGTGCACAAATTACTCAAATTAATCAGAATGCCTTGTTATTAGTCTAAAATTTGATTTGATTGGAATTGGAAGGTGATTTTAGATGCATTGGATCCATTATCACATTTAGGATGCTACTAAAAACAAATATCAAAGGCATGTATCTTGTGCAAGAGATTTGATATAAAAGAGCAATTTAGAGCACCTAGGTGCAAAATTAGCATTTTAACTTGAATAGCTAGCCCATAAATTGGATTGCTTCATTTAGGGATACCCTAGCCAAAATTGGTACCTGAATATGTCAGTTTCACATCATTTAGCATATTTTAAAGCCAAATTGTGTGTTTTCAGTGGAAATTAGTTAAATGCCTGATTGAAGTTTATTGGTGGCCAAATTTAAGTGTCTACATGTTCTAGAAAGGAATCAAGAGAGATGTAGTGGATATTGTGTCTTGTTGTCTGGAATGTTAGTATGCAAAATTTAAACATATGCATTCAATTGGATTACAATATCCACATGACATACCAAAATGGAAGTGGTAGGTGATCAATATGAACTTTGTCCAAGGTTTGTCATTATCATAGAGTAAATATGACATGATATTGCTTATAGTTGACAAACTAACCAAGGTATCCCACTTCATACTAAGTAAATTGATGGATGATGCACCTATGCTTGTGAAGAGATTCATTAAATGAGTGTATTGATTACATGGTTTTCTAGAAAAGATTATTTTGGATTGAGATTTGAGGATGAATTCTAGATTTCGGTTGAATCTTAATTTAACTTTGGGTATACAGTTGAACTTCAACATTGCATATCACCCACAAACTAATGGATAGACATAGTGAGTTAATTAGGTTTTAGAAGATTTGCTTCGTATGTACTGCATGGATCAACAATACAAGTGGGAGGAATACCTTTTATTAATTGAGTTTGCTTACAAGAACTTATACCAATCAACATTGAGAATGACTCTATTTGAGGCATTGTATAGAAGAAGGTGTATAACATCAATAAGTTAGGATAGGTTGGAAGACATGGTAGTATTTGGAACTAATATGCTTTCAAAAATGGAAGATCAAGTCAAGACACTTAGGTAGAGGTTAGCCAAAGCCAACAATAGACAAAAAACATATGCTGATCTAAAGAGAATTGTTAGGTAGTTTTCTATTGGTGATAAAGTATTTATATGGGTTAATCCTCAGAAAAGCTTGATTAAATTCAAGAATTCAGTAAAAATTTCACAAAGATATGTGGGACCCTTTGAGGTTTTGGAAGTGGTCAATCTTGTCGCATATAGGAATGTATTGCCACTAGCTCTAGTTCTTTTGCATAATGTCTTCCATGTGTCTTATCTTAAAAAGTATGGTGTTGATCCTTCACATACATTAGATTGGAATGCTTTCAAGTTCTAGACCCTAGGGTGGTCATGGTAGAACCAATAAAAGTAATTGACACTTGCAAACTCCATTTTCATAATAGAGAAGCATCACAGTGCAAGGTCCAATAGGACCAATATTATAAGGATAGTGCCACTTGGGAGGAGTATGGTGAGTTTTACAAGGTATTTCCACATTTGTTTACTCGATTTGTTATTGCATATTATATTATTTTTTACTAAATAATTTTTTAAATTCATAACTTATGTTTGAATAAATGTCATTTGGATGATGACTAGCTTTAGTGGAGAAGGACATCACATCCTGATTTATCTCTAAGATGAATAACCTATTTGATCTATGGATTATTATGGTTAATTATTTGGTTAACTAATATTTGATTAAGTTAATAACATGTTGATTATGGGATAATTTATGTTGCTTAATTTACATGATTAGTTTGATATGAGTTAGTAATATTTTTACATTCTGTACATTGTGATCATGTTTATTAGATATATAACATTATTTTATGGATATAATGATGTTTTGGGATAACTACCTTAATTGTCATGAGGTGGATGTAGGAAATATTATTACCTCTAAGTGTGATGGAGAGAATCATCAAAGAGGGTTATTTAGATAGAGACATTAGGGGATAACAAAGAACAAATCTAAAAACCCTTGCACACACCACATAGTATATCATGTTTTTAATTATTTGATATAGATATCTTAACATGTTTTGTGTACTTTCCTTTAGGTGGTTATTAATATGGTTTCTAGTATGATCTTGATTTTTGATGATGATCATGTTATTTTGTTGAGTAATTTCACTAGTTTTATGATCATACTAGCTTATCTTATATAATGCAATTTTTTGGCTGAATGAGTGAATTTGGTTATGTTTTACTTACTTTAGTGCCTTGTTAGGCATCGTTGTATAGTATAATGATATGATTTTTTAAATGGATTTCATTATTGTTATTTGAATTAGAAGATTTCAATAATAATAATTAAAGAAGATTATTATTATATATATGCTAAATCTATATGTCGAAAGATATAAATAACATTATTTTAATATCTCTGTATTTAATTAACTATTCAACCCAAGGTTTGATATTCATAATATATGAACACATTATTTTTAATTTTTAGATAATTTTAGAAAATCATTGTGTTTACTATGTATGTTGTGGATAACATTTTAAAATTTAACTACAATTTTGTAATACCTAAGAATATTGGCATGAAATATAATCATTATTCTATTTGATTGATAGTCGTTGCATGGAAATATAGTGGCTATCGACTAAGATAGTTGTTGCATGGAATAAACATTAGGGACTATGTGACTTAAGGTTTAGTTGGTCAATTTTGGAAAGTCAATGATTGTTTGTTAAGTCAATGACATGCAAATTTTATAAGGACTACAAAATGATTATTATGTAGTTCTATGGAAGTCTCATCATAATTAAGTTTTCTAATCATCCATTGACTTTAAGTCAACCATCATTTTCAAAAAACATGGAAAGTTGGCTGTGGTTGCATGGTGGTAGAATGTATAGTTCTATTGAGCAAAATTTACATGTATTTATCAATTAGTTTTGCCTGATGGGAATGGAGGAGAAATAAGAGGAAAGGAAGGTGATGGAAATAAATAAAAAAAGAAATAAAAGGAAGTATTGGTGATGATGACAAAGGATACAAAAAGTTGTAAACATAAAGAGAAAGATTAAAAAGGATTTGGAGCTTAGAAGATTCAGCTCACTTGGAAGAATATTAAGGTGAATTTTGTATTGATTTTTTGTGTGTTAGTGATGCATTGATTTGTGAAATGAAATGATAGGATAAAGGGTTTTTAATTTAATTGAAATGAATAGAAAAAAATATAGGGGGTTGTATGCAAGGCCATGTGGAAGGATTGGCCTCCACAAAACCCTAAATCCAACCTAATAATACCAAAGGGTAAGGGGTAGTGCCATAGGTATTTGCTTTGTTTGAAAACACCTATGTGAAATCTCTACCTTTAACCCTCTATCATTGTGAAGATGATGAGAGCTTAATGGAATTGTTTATTAAATTGTTATGTTATTTTGAATGGGTTAAACATACAGTTGATTTTAATAAGTGGGTATATTATATATTTAAACTAGTTAAATTAAGTAAAAATGGAATTGGGGTTACTTATTTTCTTCATTTGAAAGTTTATATACATATATATTAATGTAAGTAGAGGTGTGTGTTGACAACATAAATTTGTGCTAGATCTTAGCCAATCAACAATGGGAAGTTTCAAGTGGTGGGACAATGCGACTTGAAACAACCTCCAGGTTTTAAAGAAGCTGGTCTCTTCTATTTGTATTAGGTGTTGGGAAAAGGGATGGGAGACTAAACAAAAATGCAAAATTCAAGAATTAAAACCTAACTATGGTGATGCGTCTGAGTGTAATCCTAATCCTAACCTGAGCACAGTGAGACTATTATATGATTCTATTACATTTAAGAGCAGACAAGTGCATGATCAATGTAAAAGATTGGAATAATAGAATCAGAGGCTCAAAATAGGGGAATCTTTTGCTGAGACATAGGAATTGTCAACATAGGCATAGTGTTCAATCTTCTTAATAAAATCCTTCACTCACATAAGAGGCGCAAGAGTCACGCATAGTCATGTAGAACTTTAGACCCCAGAAAATGAGACAAACACAAATAATATTTCCAATCACAACACTAGAAAATCTATAGAATAGACTAATCTACAAATGACACAAATAACACCAACCAAGGCATGGAGCTTAAATTTCCTTAATTCATTTAGCCACATAAAGGGCACCAAAACATGCATGATTACATCAACTTTACAACTTAAGGAAACTAAGACAAGAGCAAATGATATTACTGGTCAAAATTACAGGAAGTCAAAATTATGAGAAATTCCTCCCCCCTTTTAGATTTTTCAATCCTACTTATATAGCCTCAGATGTCTCCTTCCATCACTCCACTTCCCACGTAATTCTTCTTCATCCTTCACTCCCAAGGGATAAACAGATGGTGCCTTCAATGCTTTGGGGGCTCCAAAAATCTACTCAAGGAATTATTCCATCTACTTGAATTAACTCCAGTTGATTTTCCCCCTATTTTGCCCTTCTGACAATAGGTGCATGGGACCCTTTTGTTATGTCGAAATGGAGAACACTTAGTCAATTTCCTAAAAATCCTCTTATTACTAAGAAGGCACTAGAAAATGACGTTTGGCACTTTTTGCCAAATTTATCAAGTACACGCGGCCCTTTCCGCTTCTCTTTGGCTATTCTATGGTATCACTTAGGATACATATTATACCCTCACAGGTGGTGACACTTGGTGATTTATACAGACTCTTGAAGTACATTCAAGGCCCACCTTAATCTTTATTTAGTAATGAAATTCAAAGATAGTTTACCAGAAGCTGACACGTGGTGACCTTTGCTACTTCTAGGAAGATACGTGGCATCTTCCACTTTTCCTTCTGGGGGTATGTGGTGCCTTCCACTTTATTTGGGGGTGGAGTAGGGAGGGGCCCAGAGAGTGACACTTGGCAGCCTCTGCTACATTTTCAAAGGGGAAGTTCAGGGTCTTCACAACTGCCACCTGGCACTTTCTACTTTTTATACTATTTGGTCCATTGAAAGTCTTTGCCAAAGGGTAGAATGAAACATGGATGCCTCTATGAGATTCAGACACTGACATGTGGTTCATTCTGCTTAACTTTTATTGGATAAATGGCATGTTCTGTGATTCTCTAAGAAGTTACAAAAGGGGCTTAGAGGACGCCAGTTGGTTGGCTTCATGCTTCGAAAGGCGACATGCAGTGGCTTCTGCACAAACTCAACACTTAACATAAAATTAAAATAAAGAATCAAAAGAGAAAGAAAGGCCTGTGTTTGAATGATGCCACTTGGTAGCTTTCACTGCATCTCGACACTTGATAGAGAATGAACCTGTGCCCTACTCCAATTCTATTGCTACGACCAAGGTATTGCCAGAACCAAAACTACAGTGCTCGACCAAAAATTTAAGTCCAATGTAGAGTAAGAAATTTACTCTATAGTTACTAGTGACCCTCAAGACTTTTGAGCCTGCTCAAAAAGAAACTCCACCTTCTGCTAGATCAAACTTGTGAAAATTATAGCTTCAAAAGAGCCATTGACAAATGTTTAAAATACTTATTCAAAAGCAAAGTAGGAAAATAATGGAAAAATAATGTGAAGAAGGGAAACTATTTAACTATAATACATGAGAGACCCAAGTCAATAGAAATGTTTCAAATAGATTCCATTTACAAGAATCTCTTCAAGTTCTCCTTCCATCGACTCTAGCTTGAAAGAATTCTTCTCCTTGCATGCACAAATTTTATACGGACTAGTCCACAATGCTTCAAATTTGGTATGTTGACCTAACTTAGTGGCCTTTACATCCCATTTCAAAATAATTGAGCCCTCTTCAAAATTAGGATTTGAAGTCATTTTATCAAAACAATTCTTACCATTCCTTGGTGCTTGACCAATGAATCATGGGCTATGTTCCTCTTTTCTTGAACTTCCAAAAGTTTTGTGAGTCTGACCTGCATGGGGCCATTTTCTTCAATCTCAATTTATTTGATCAGCTAAAGAACAGGGATCTCCAAGCTTAGGGGAATCATGATAGACTTTCCATATACTAGTTCATATGGAGACATTTTGATCACCTATTTGGGTGTGATTCTATCAGCCCATAGTGCTAGATTAAGCACTTTATGCCACTCCTTGTGATGGTCTGCCCCTATCCTTTTGATGAGTCTTATCAGGTTCTTGTTGGTTGACTTTACTAGACCATTACCTCAGGGGTAATAGTTAGATGAATTTTTTAGATATATTCCATTTCTTAAGCAAAGTCAGATACTCTAAACCCCAAGAATGCTTTAGCATTATCTAATATGATGGTGCAGGGAGCCCCAAAGTGAGTAGTAATATCCCCTAGAAAATCTAGGATCACATTTTCTATTGCTTCTTTAAGTAGGACCACCTCGGTCCATCTAGTGAAATAGTCTGTGGCAGTCAATATCCATTTGTGACCCATGCTGGATATTAGATTGATCATCCCAATGAAGTCAAGACCCCATTGAGTAAAAGGTTCATCCACAACTATAGGACTGAGGGGCATGGCTGCATTCCTCCTCATCCCCACATAATACTGGCAGGATTGACATTTTCTAACCAGCTGATAACAATCTGTAAATAAAGTAGGCCAGAAATATCTTGCCTCACTTATCTTTATGGCTATGGTCTTTGTAGAAAAATGCCCCCCTGATGCTCCATGATGCATTTCATGCAGTATCTTCTTGGCTTCAGCCTCTTCCACACATCTTAATAATTTCCCATCGAAATTCCTTCTAAAAAGGACTTGTTCAATTAGAACAAAATGAACTCCCTATATCCTATAATACCTCCTCTTATTTTGAGGGAGTTCTCTCAGATAAATCCCATTTTTCATGAATTGAATCTTGCTAGTGACCCAATATTCTAGATCAACCTCTTGTAACTTTAGCACTACCTCTGACTCTTCTTCTGAATCTACTTCCTCAGGTAACATCTTTTCCAGCTCTTGGGTGATATATTGGCATAGACCCCTGCCCCTGACTAGCTTGGTGGGTCTGACCTCTACATCATATTCAAGGATCTTAGTGATCTAATTGGCTCTTTTCCCAGTAATCTCCCCCTTTATGATGTATTCTTTGACACTTGGGTGAGCCACGAGTATCAAAATTTTGATCCCTGATATCAGGTGCCTAAATTTATTGAGGGCTTTCACCATGGCATAGGCTTGTCTTTCCACAAAATTATACCTGGTCTCATAATCTCTAAGAGTTCTTGAGAAAAAGGCTATTGGGTGCTCCCCCTCCAGCCTATCATTCTTTTGAGTCAGGACAACAACAATACTTGACTCCCCTCCATAGACATACATTGCGAAGGGCATGGAAAAATCTGGGTTCTTGAGCATTGGGGCTATTGAGATAGCCTACTTGACCCCCTCAAAAGCTTGCCTCCCTTCTGTAGTCCACTTGAAGACCAGATCCTTTTTAAGCAAGAGTGTCATTGGCTTAACGAAGCCTACAAAATCAAATATGAATTTACTTAAAAAATTGATCTTTCCCAAAAAGGATTGGACTCCCTTTTTATTGGCTGGGAGAGGTAGGTCCATTATAGCTACGATCCTTTTAGGATCTATAGAAACCCCTTCCTTAGACACTATGTGCCCCAATAGTTTACCCTGAGGTACAACAAAATTACACTTCTTGGGATTCAAAGATATCCCAAAATCTTGACATTTCTTGAAAATAGACTCTAGATGATCAAAATGATCATCAACATTTTTTGAAAAAATAGTAAGGTCATCCAGGTAGACCAGGATGACCTTGTTTATAAGTTCACCAAAGACTATATCCATAGCCCATTGAAAAGTGGCTCTTGTATTGGATAAGCCAAATGGCATATTCACGTAGGCAAATGTCCCCCACTTGGTAGTGAAAGTAGTTTTATATTGGTCTTCCTCAGCTAGCCAAATTTGATTATACCCAGAGAAACCATCAAGTAAAGAAAACCTCTCTGATCTAGCCACAATTTGCAAAATTTATTCCATGGAGGGCAAGGGATAGTGGTCTTTCAGAGATGCTCTATTTAGATCTCTGAAATCTACACATAGCCTTACATCCCCATTCTTTTTCCTAACTGGGATTAGATTGGATACCCAGGTTGAGTGTTTGATTGGAAACATTATTTTGGAATCTATAAGTTTCTATAACTCATCTACCATTAGAGGCTCTATCCTTGGATTTATTGGTCTTTATTTCTGTCTGATGGGTTTGGACCCTTCAGTTAATTCTATGGTGTGCTAGATAATGTCTCTGTTATATCCATAAAGGTCTTCATAGCTCCAAGCTATGACTCTATCATACCTTTGGCACAACTCGATTAATTTTCCCTTCTCCTCTTGAGTTTCAAATTTTTTGACCTTTAGTCTCTTCCCGTCACTCACCTCTACCTCAGAATAGTTTGCTTTATCTACCTAGAACCTTTTCTTTTCCAGGCTTACATCCTCTAGGTCAAACAAATTTTCTAAAGTGATCAATCCCTTAGGGAGCTTATTAGTCCTCAATTGAATAATCTAATCATCATATGCCTCTTCAATTTTAGCTTGCAATTGATCCACAAACTCATTTAATTGCTGTAAAAAAGAGACTACCTAGGCATCATTTTCAAACACTTGCCAATTTTGGTCATTGTCTGGGATGGTTGGCCTTACTATAACCTTTACTAACTCATTGTCAACCAATAGGCCAGTTACTGGGTTAAACTGTGAGCCAATCTGAGCCATCCTATCAGCATTAGAGTTTTGACTTTTAGGGATTATCTCAATATTGAAGGCTTCAAAATCTTTTATCAAATCCCAAATCCTATGCCTATAGGATCTCATTCTCACATTCTTGGCTGTTGCCTTTTCTCGTATTTGCTTCACTACTAGTTCTAAATCTCCTTTTACTTTTAGGTTCTTTATTCCCTTTTTCTTGGCTAACAAGAGCCCATGTATTAGAGATTCATATTCTACATCATTATTAGTGTAAGCAAATTGAAACTAGATAGCCCTTAAAATTTTATCACCATTTGGAGCAGTAAGATAAATCCCTGCTCCAACACCATGTCTACTCCTAGCTCCATCAAAATTCAAAATATAGACCTCTAAATCTTGAGTAGTAGGTGTCTCCTTCTTTATAACATTTGGGATCACCTGATCCTCATCAAAAATGACATACGTCCCCAAACCAGTAGAGTCATAGTTCCCATATGGGTGACCATGCATCATAGCCAACAACTGGCTATTTTATTCTTCTTGATCATGCTCAGTCCAGTCACCTAGTTCTTCAACAAAATTTCTTTCTTCTTTATTCAACATGGCATGATCTGCTTCTAGCCCTGTTGTTGGTTCATTGGTGATGTGGTCTTTGGATAGTGGTTCAGATAGAATTTTCATCTTTGAACCATATCTGATTCTTAGGATGAGGTGAGACCAGTCAAGAGACATGTACCCTCCTATTTTTGCTGTAAAGTCTCTAGATAAACATAAGCCAAAGACAAGAGGTATATCTATGACAACTATATCTTGGTTGACAATTATGTTGGGACATGTGTATAACTGCAAGGGGAGTTGTTTTATTTTCCCTATGGTTTGCATTATTTTGCCATCTAGCTGCACAACTCCTTTTGTAAAGGGTTCATATTTTATCTTCAAGGCATCAGCTATTTGCTTAGGCATCACAGTGGTACTAGCCCTTGAATCTATCAATGCATTATGCAAAAGTTTCTTTCCAACTATCAGAGTCAAATAGAAAGGCTCTGGCTTGGATTTACTTACTTGTGTTACATTATTCACGAAGGCAGTCATCATTAGAGGAACTATATTTTTGAGCTTTTCCTTTCCAACAGGTCCTTCCTTGGGAACAACATCCTTGGGCACTACTTGCCCTTGCAGAGCTTCTTGCAGTAATGTATTTTGTTTAGGAATTGCCTAAATATCCCATATCAACACTTGTGCTGGAGTTTTCTTTAATTGGTCCACAATATTGATTGGTCCCAAAGATTGAGTTTTTTGGAAATAAGGATACCTTGTTTTTTCTTGAATCTGGATAGGTATCCCTTGATCTTATACCAGTTGAGGTACTTCTTGTCTAGCAATAGCATTCTTTTGTCCCTGAGATGGAGGATTATTCTTGGCTTGACCACTTACAAACTTAGGTTATTCTACCATTCTTCTCTTCGATCTAGTATAGTAGTCAAATTGCACTACTGGCCTTTGGGAGGTAGATGCTTCATTTAAGAGAACTGCTTCTTCATCTTCAACCCATGAGAACAAAGCATGTTTCAAGGCTATTTCTTCCTCCTATTGTGAGGACATTCCTTGCATCTGGGCCACTAGCACTAAATTTTGCATGCTGGGAGACTGGTAGGCTTGATTGTTATTGGTACTGGCAAACTGACCATCCATTCTTCTCTGCTCAGCCACTCTTTGTTGTAGATTGCCTCTAGGACAATCCCTGGGGGGTGAGCATCATTGAAAGTGAAACACCAAGCATTATTATCATCCACAATTATTTTGGCCTGAAACCATTTACCTATTTGAGTTGGGAGGAATGGCCTGTGAGGGTGTGGGAACTGCAACTAATTGATTTTCTGGTTGATGGTTGGTTTGCCTTGGAGGGCCTTGATATTGGTTTGGTTGGGATGCAAACCTATTTCCTTGATAGCCTTGATAAGGAGGCTTAGGGAAAGTATTCTATTGCCTTTTCATATTAATCAACTCATTGGAGAATGTCCTTAACATACTCTTGATATCGTCCATCTCAGATGACTGAGCGGGTGTCAGTTGCTTCACAGATGATGAAGGGTAAGCATACATAGGCATAGGTGGGCTTACAGTCTTAGGAACCTCTTAGGGGAAGGGCAAGGTAATTTCTGGGAATACAAGCATGGGAGGCCTTGGAGGTAACTTTCTAGCATCAATTAAATGATTCTCAGCTCTGACCGTGAGGGCATAAGCTACTGGCAAAGTGTGTCCTCCCAGTGACTGGATCATAATAGATATATCAGAATTTAAAGCTTTGAGATAGAATACTATGGCCATACTAGGGGTGGCTTAGTTGTAACAGGGATTTTATCCCAATTTTTTTGGAACTTGGTATTGAAGTCAGTCATGTCCTCTTGAGGTCCCCTTTGGATAGTGATCAATTGTTGTAATAGGGAAGACTTATCACCCTTCTCTGCAAATCTTTCAAAAAATAGATCTCCAAGCTGGTCCCATGTAGAAATGGTATTTGGGGTCAAAGACTGATACCATTCTATAGCCTTCCCTTTGAATGAGGCTACTAATAATCTTAGGGCCATATTTTGCTCTGTGACACCATGTATGGCATAAACATCTGATACATCTTGAATATGTTCCACGGGTGTCTTTGAATCTTGCCCACTAAATTTGGGTAAAGCCTTTAGAGCATTTCCTAGAATAGGGTCCCAAATAGCTGGTGGTGTTGGGAGGATTAAGGGGATACCAGTGTTCTAACTCACATAATTTCTTTGAGGGACATTGGCTCCCATGTTTTGTACTGGTAGAAGTTGGTTAGCTCTTCTTCTTGGACTAATTA
Organism: Torreya grandis; assembly: GCA_037957365.1. Classification (NCBI taxonomy): domain Eukaryota; kingdom Viridiplantae; phylum Streptophyta; class Pinopsida; order Cupressales; family Taxaceae; genus Torreya; species Torreya grandis. The sequence continues at coordinate 927,154 of JARHVA010003545.1, read as the reverse complement.
CTAGAGGTGGCAAAAGAATACCTAGATTTATAGTAGATTGTGATCTGGTGACTGGTCCATAGCTCTGACTCCTCGAAACTCTCTAGTTCATGCGGTCTTGAAATAAACTTCAAGACTGGTCCCATCGGGTGTGCCAGAAACTGTTGACAGTGTAAATTTATGCTAGATCTTAGCCAATCAACAATGGGAAGTTTCAAGTGGTGGGACAATGTGACTTGAAACAACCTCTAGGTTTTAAAGAAGTTGGTTTCTTCTATTTGTATTAGGTTTTAAGAAAAGGGATAGGAGACTAAACAAAAATGCAAAATGCAGGAATTAAAACCTAACTATGGCGATGTGGCTAAGTGTAATCCTAATCCTAACCTAAGCACAATGAGACTATTATATGATTCTATTACATTTAAGAGTAGATAAGTGCATGATCAATGTAAAAGATTGGAATAATAGAAATAGAGGTTCAAAATAGGGGAATCTTTTGCTGAGACACAAGAAATGTCAACATAGGCATAGTGTTCAATCTTCTTAATAGAATCCTTCACTCACATAAGAGGTGCAAGAGTCATGCACAGTCATGTAGAACTTCAAACCCCAAAAAATGAGACAAATACAAATAACATTTCCAATCACAACACTAGAAAATCTACAAAATAGACTAATCTACAAATGACACAAATAACACCAACCAAGGCATGGAGCTTAAATTTCCTTAATTCATTTAGCCACATAAAGGGCACAGAAACATGCACAATTAAATCAACTTTACAACTTAAGGAAATTAAGACAAGAGCAAATGATATTACTGGTCAAAATTATAGGAAGTCTAAATTATGAAACCCCCCCCCCTTTTAGATTTTTCAATCCTACTTATATAGCCTCAGATGTCTCCTTCCATCACTCCACTTACCATGCAATTCTTCTTCATCCTTCACTCCTAGGGGACAAATAGACGGTGCCTTCAATGCTTTGGGGCTCCAAAAATCTACCTGAGGAACTGTTCCATCTACTCGAATTAACTCCACCCAATTTTCCCCCTATTTCACCCTTTTAGCAATAGGTACATGAGACCCTTCTGTTATGTCAAAATGGAGAACACTTAGTCAATTTCCTAAAAATCCTCCTATTACTGAGAAGGCACCATAAAATGGTGCTTTCTATTGAATTTATCAAATACACGTGACCCTTTTTGCTTCTCTTTGGCTGTTCTGTGGTATCACTCAAGATACGTATTAGACCCTCACAGGTGGTGACACTTGGCAATTTTTGTAGACTCTTGAAGTATATCTGAGGCCCACCTTAATCTTTATTTAGTAATAAAATTCAAAGATAGTCTGCCAGAAGTTGACACGTGGTGACCTTCACTACTTCTGGGAAGATACGTGGCATCTTTTGCTTCTCCTTTTGGGGGTATGTGGTGCCTTCCGCTTTCTTTGGGGGTGGAGTAGGGAGAGGCCTAGAGAGTGACACTTGGTAGCCTCTACTACATTTTCAAAGGGGTAGTTTAGGGTCTTCACAATTGGGACCTGGCACTTTCCACTTTCTATATTGCTTGGTCCATTGAAAGTCTTTGCCAAAGTGTAGAATGAAACACAGATGCCTCTATGAGATTTGGATGCTGACATGTGGTGCATTCCGCTTAACTGCTACTGGATATGTGGCATGTTTCATGATTCTCTAGGAAGTTAGAAAAGGGGCTCAGAGGATGCCAGTTGGTTGGCTTCATGCTTCGGAAGGTGACACATGGTGGCTTCCATGCAAACTCAACACTTAATGTAAAATTAAAACAAAGAATCAAAAGAGAAAGAAAGGCCTGTGTTCAAATGACTCCACTTGGTGGCTTTCATTGCATCTCAACACTTGACAGAGAATGAACCCATGCCCTGCTCCAATTCTATTGCTATGACCAAGGTATTGCTGGAACCAAAACTGCAGTGCTCGATCAAAAATTTAAGTACAACGTAGAGTAAAAAATTTACTCTACAGTGTGTATATGCACCTTATAATACCTTGATGGCCTAAGGTATATATAAACATCAATGTGTATAATAATAATACACACACACACATATATACACACATATATAGATATATATGACTAGCATTAAAGCCTATAATAACCAAGAGTCAATTAAGATGCATTAGTATTAGAACGACTAGTTATTATTGTTGTCTACAGTCAAGTTAATAAATGAATGAGTTCAGTTTGTGTGTGACAATATTCAAATGGTTATGATATAGATTAAAATTTAAAGGAATAAAGAAACAAATATAGTTTAATTATGATATAAGTTGGTCTATGTTAACTTGTAACTGGGCTTGATTTTATATCAAATGGACTAAGATGAACTATTAAACAAGATCACATTTTTTAATCATAATTAACTTAGTCGATCTGTAGACTGAGTAGGGTTTTTCTAAATTGACATTGATAGTGTTATAATATGGAATGATTATATTTTGGTTTAAATTTGACTAAGTCAAAGGATTGATAGTTTAGAATTTATATTTATATTAATTTTATTGTGTCTAATGTCAATGTGTTTAGTTTACTTTGATAAAAAAATTGATTATATTGAATGTTTGTTTGATTAGGTTTATGCATTGGCTTTGTAAACAAAGTTAACATTAAGGTTAAACATATAAGTCTTGAGTCTTGGTCAGGTTATAGACTAAGCATGGATCGAGTAGAAAAACATAAATCTATCATGTCTTTTGATTATAAAAGAATGAGTAAAGATTGATCTAGAATTGTATTTGGTTTCATAGCATTATATAAATAATGGCTCTATGCATGTGTTTTAGTAGAATTACTAAAAGCATGTAATGGCTAGTTATTGAAGTTTAGTTGAAATGATGCTTGTTATATGAGTTTTGTTAGATGATTTGTAAATGATTATAGGAAATATGAAACATTAATCCATACTAAGGTGTTTATTTTCTATGTATAATGAATGTAATATTTATCATAATAAGTATTGGGGAATATCTGTTATATGATAAATGTTGGGTTGAAATTTTAAGTTTATGGAATTTAATTGCTAAATTGTAGATATTTTATAATTGGTAAGAGATTGGATTTTTGTTATATTTGGGAAATATGAACAAGATTTAAACTAGGTTTAAATAAATAAAATTTAAGGAAATAACTTTTGCAGTTACATAGTGATATTAAGTAATTGGTAGTCTAGATATGATTCTTATCCAGATGGCAAAATTCTATTGAGGACTATATTTTGATTCTATTTATTATTCAATAATAAATTAGAGAATCATAGTGTAGACACTATAATTTCATACTCTATGGATGATTAACTAGGTGTCATAGGTCTTATTTATTTAAATCTCCTAAATAAACCCTATCCTAAGGTTTAGTTTATTTACTATTTAATAACTCAATAAATATCCTTTAATTTTACCTTTTTACCCCTCCCAACCTCCTAAATCCATTTATAACCTAGGAATCTACCCCTTAACCACTTTACACCCATGTGGCATTGTTACCAACAGCTCCACCCATATCCAAACCATTCTTACCCATGGTTGAAACAAAGGTGCTAATTTGGGTGAATCGGTGTCGATTCTTTGAATTGACATTGATCCATAAATACTCAACCTACCTTTGCATTTTGAGCCCAAAAACTCAGAGCCTCAAATTTTTGTTAGAATACTTGGAGGATTTGTGATGTTCCTAATGATACTCTACTAGATTTTCATTACATTCAAATCATATCCTCTATGAAGCTTGAGAAAATGCCTGATCTATAGAGGAATTTCATTTCATTTACAAATTGATCAAAGATAAGTTATCATATTTAATTTTATCATTCTATATCAATTATTATTCTACTATCTATTTATCTAAAATATCATTAACATCCCTCTGCATCTATTTATCAACCTTTATTAGCCAACCAGTCTTGTCTACTCTCTATTTTATTAAACTCAGTCACATAGAGAATCAATGTTGATTCATTCTAAACTGGCACCAATTCTACCAATCAACACTGATCCTATCATGATCGACATAAATCTATTATGTTTAATTCATAGAATCTAAGACCTTAATCCTAAGCCCATGTTTATAATCTTTTATTGATTATTGATATTTGCATATGGCCTTTTTCTTGTAAATGACTCTACTTGGTTTAATACATGATGTAACAAGTATCATTGATCTCCTTATAGTTTCCCAACCTTTGTTTGTGAATCAGAGTGACATAGCCTTTGAGCTATGCCTTTACACAATCATTTAGTCATCCTCTTATGAAGCCACTCTAATTAGATATTATACAAGATGATGTAAATTTTGCTTCAACTTACTGGGAGGAATATTTCATGTATGTTTATATCTTATTTGAGGATTGAATCTTAATCAACATTATTATCTTATCATTTATCCATTATTATTTCATATGATTTTTATTTGCTTAATTACAGAAATAGTGGACTTACATCCTTCTAAGGAAGTGTACCACTTCTTAGAACTGAGCTTGTATCAAGTAGACCACCTAATTATCTATTAATCCATTTTTGTCAAGTATTTACATGTGTGCAGGTTAGCCTTCCTAGCCAAAAGAGATCTCTTGCTATCATTGGATTTAAAGTGGTGTGTAACATATTTTAATCCATAGGTATTCTCCATAAAAGCTATTTTTATTTGAGTTTTTAGTAAGTAATATTTAATTAAAAAAAACAAAAAAACTACTTAAACATTTTGGCACTCTTGATGGCATCCTTTAGTATTATACCCAGGGTGATCTTGAATTCATCACTATACTAGATAACAATCCCATTGTACTTAACCATTATCTCAACTCTCAAGCCATACACATCCCTCTTTCTCTCCATACACAGTTATCTAAAAACCTATATGACATGCCTTTAGAGGAAGGCGAAGGGCTTACCACTACTATGGTATCTTCCCATAGGAAGGCGAAGGTGAATCGTACATTGAAGATCCAATGATGTGTAATGAGTTCAATATGTCAAAGGTATCTATGAGTGAATGTGTTAGTGACAAGTGTCATAATCACAAAGCTTGAATAGTAAATCTATGGTGTGGTTCAAAGTCAAATAGTCAATGATCAATGTGAAGATGCTAAGTGTCTCAATAATGGGAACTGATAGTAACATGTAGAAAGCATGTGCTAATTCCAAGTGTCATATTCTCAAGAGCTCATTAGAGATAAAAATTGAGCTTATCAAAAGATCAAACAATGAGCAAATGATCATGTAATAAAGACCTAACAGAGTGTGTAGACTCAATGGGATAAAGTGCTCAATGTTTAATGAAATAGAGGTAAGCTAAAAATTGAGCTAGTTTGATGAGATCAACAGAGTGAAAGTATTCTAAATACTTAGGAAGTAGTGAGATAAGATAAAGAGCTCAAGGTTTAATCATAAAATATAAGTAAAGTTTGTGCTAGTTTGAAGATATAACAACATGTGGGCACTCCGATCAAAGGATCTAATAGATGTATTTTAAAGTTGAATCATTAAAGCTCAAAAATGTACAATGATCCAATAAAACACGTAATCTTATTAGAACTTGATTGAATGGATGTGTTTTAAAGTTGAGAAAATTAAATGAGGATCATTAGATTTTGGCATGAAACTTAAGATCAATGGTCAATATATAAAGGTTTGTTCATCCCAATGGTCAAGTAGTGGGACATGTAGAAATATGTAGTTAAGCCATAAATTATGATATATACAATGAGTTTGATTGTGGTGATCAATAAAATTTATGTGTATCAAAACCAAAGCCTAATATATTATATAAATAGTAATGAGACCAAGAATCATAGTGATGAAGCATGAGTTCAAGACGTAGGAAACTTACAGTTAAAGAAAATAACTAAATTCCAATAGAACTAAGTGTGATGTGTTAGTAAACAAGTGTGAACATAGAGAATATATGAACCTTGGATCAATTACTTATATATATGTCATCTAGGATACAAGAAAGTGTTGTTAGTGTTATGGAATTGTGTCAAATAAAGAAATATAGAGACATAGATATAGAGAGAAGAAGAAAAGGGAAGAGAAGAGAGATGAAGTGTAGAACATGAACAACTACATATAAATCATATAATAGAGAACAAATAATTAGATTCATTTATGAATCTATATTGTAATATGAAGTTTTAGCTCCATAGTAGAATCTGATAGGTAGGTGCCTTCAGATAAGCTGAGTTGGTGCTCAATTAGGGAGTGGGTGCTTCCTTAGAGTAGTTGCTCTTAAATTAGGGGATTAATGTCTCCTTTGGGTTGGTGCCCTTAAACATTATAACTAGTGAGGTTTTTTATTGTGAAGCTCAATTATAATGGTAGATTTTAGCAACTATTCTTCATGGTGGTTTCTCCCATATTGGGTTTTCCATGGTATATCTAATGTTGTGTCTATTTGTGTGTATGTGGTATCCAAATATAGTTTTAATATCCATTAAAATTTTTAAAAAGGACTAAGTTAATCAATATACTGATTCACCACCTCTTAGTATATAGTTATGTTCCAATAATTGGTATCAAAGCCCTGGTTCCTTAGAATAAGCTTAATTAAATTAGGTAGATCTTTGATGGTGAACACAAATGGTTGGTCAAGAAGGCTCTACCTCAAATAAAGCACCTCTCTTTGATAGATCAAACTATTCATTTTGGAGAATTATAATGGAAGCATATTTATCCTCATTAGGGTTTGATGTATGGATGTATGTTATAAATGGATATACACCCCCTGCTATAACTCCCACTGATCAAGATTCAAAATAGGCATATGAGAGCAATGCTAAGACAAAGAATGATATCCTTTGTGGATTTTCTAATTTAGAGTTTATCAAAGTGATGCATTGTCAAAATACATAAGATATGTGGAAAAAATAAAAGAGCATCTATGAAGGTGATGACAAGGTAAAGAAGGTCAAGCTACAAACATTCAAAGGCAAGTTTGAAATCCTTAAAATAAATGAAGAAGAGAAAATTGTAGACTACCCCCTTAGTGTAGGTGAAAATATTCAAAGCAATCAGAGGCCTTGGAGAAGAGATGAAAGATTTGATCATTGTCAAAAACATATCTCTGCCATTAAGGTATGACTAAAAAATCTCTGTAATAGAGGAATCAAAAGATTTGGATAACCTCATTATTGATGAGTTGTATGGAACATTCATAACCTATGAGATGAGAATGGGAGAAACAAATATCTTTAAGAGAGAAGTTGCATTTAAAGCATCCAAACTAGTAAAGGTATAAGAACCTACATCTAGATCTGAAGAGACTTATAAAAAAGAAGCCAACTTTGTTAGAAAGTTAAGAAGAGGATCTGGAAAGTACAAAGGTAAGTTACCCTAAATGATTTAACTATGGTAAATTAGGACATTTTACTACTAAATGCTCTTATAACAAAAAGGATAAATTTGAGCAAGAAGAGGATAGTAAAAAGATTAAACCCCACTATTCTAAGAAGAAGAACTTCTTTAAAAATAAGAAAGGCCTATACACAAAAGAATACAATTTAGATGATGACCATGATTGTGCCTTTATGGTTGAGGGAAATGAATCCCTATTCATGACATTAGAATCAACCTATATGGATCAAGAAACAAAAAAAGTTGATGATTTAGATGAATAAGAAGAAGGATAAGTGGATCTAGAGTGTGAACTCATCTGTGCTCTAGATAAAATTGAAAAGCTAAGAAAAGAGAACTCAAAGAAAAAGAAGCTTGGAAAAAAGGAGATTGAAAAAGTGTCTAAAAGTCTTGAAAAATCTGATTAGATGGTGGTTATCCTAAATACACAAGTTCAAGAGGCTAAAATAATAGAAGATGTAGTCAAACTTGAACTAAAATCTAAATTTGATGCATGCATGAAGTTAAAAGTAGAGATAGTGGTTTTGAGAAAATAACTTGAGAAAGATAAAGATCAAATAGACAAAGGTTTGAAGCTAAAAAGAAGATCAAACATTTTTGATGATTTGTCAAATCTCAAAAGCCTTCAAAAAAGAGATTTGCTCTTGGTTATGAAAAATGAAAAAAATCCATAACTCTTACATTTACTAACCTATATGACAAATTCAAAGCAAAAGGAGAATCAAGAGCAAAGAAAGATAAAGCTTGCAAGGACACAAAGACATACACAAGCATTACTGATGTGAAGAAATATGAAGGAGAAAAGAAACCTAAAGAAAAGAAGAAGATAAATGTAGCTGATGCAAATGGTTTCATACGGGTGAGAGATTTGAAGAAGTTATAATTTAGAAGAGCTCCTCATCTTGCATAAATAAATGGCATGGTTAGGTATTTCTCATCTTTCTATGGTTATTTTTATACCTATAATCAATTTGGTCATAGGGATACTGATTTTAGAGTTGTACCTAAAAGGAAAACAAAATTTTTAAGCAAAAATTCATTTTCACCATTGTTAAATACAAATGTAATATGCTATAATTGAAATAATTTTGGTCACATAGCTAAACAATGTAGAACAAACTTTGTAAGACCAAAAAACACAAAGTAAGAAGAAATGCATGCCTTATAGTGTGAACAAAGGTTCACACATCTATGAAAAGGAGAAAAAGAAGCCAAATAAGAAACCCAAGGATATGTGGAAAGTGAAAAATCAATCTATGATTGCTCAAACTACACTCTATGCCAAGGAACATAATTTATGGGTAATAGACAATGGTTTTTCAAAACATATGACTGGTGACAAGAGCAAGTTCATATAATTAAGCAAATGTAAGGAAGGATCTATTAGCTTGGGAGATAACACTGTAGTAAAGATCAGAGGTAAAGGAACCTTGAACATAGATGGAAAAATGCCTACACATGATGTCTTTTATGTTCAATGTTTGAAGCATAATATTCTAAGTGTCAACCAAATGTGTGATAATGGATATAAGGTCACATTTAATGTAGAAGGCTGTAAGTTAAAGAGATCTTGAAGACTAGTTGTAAAAGGGAAAATAATTGAAATCAATATCTATAATCTTATTGAAGTGAATGGTAATAGATGCCTAATAGGAAAGATTGATGAGAGTTGGTTATAACATAGAAGAATGGGTCATGTCAACTTTGATAACCTAGTCAAAGTGAGATCAAATAAATGTGTTAGACACATGCTTAAGATAACTAAATCTGTAGACATTATTTGCAATAAATATCAACTAGGCAAGAGACAAGGGTCAGATTTCAAATAAAGGAGTATGCAACTACAAAGCCTCTAGAATTAGTTCATACTGATCTTTGTGGTCCTACTAAGACAAGAGGATATAAAGGAAAGAGATACTTCATGTTATTTTTATATGATTACTCAAGAATGACATGGGTAACCTTTTTGAAGGATAAGTCATAGGTATTTGAGAGATTTAAGATCTTTAGTGCCATGGTGGAGAATGAGATTGGATGAAAAATTAAATGCTTAAGATCTGATAAAATTGATGAATTGACCTCAAATGAGTCAATAGAGTAATATGAGAAACATGGAATCAAAAGGCATCACTCTGCAGCAAGGACTCCATAATAAAATAGAATTATTGAAAGAAAGAACATGACAATCAAGGAGATGGCTAGAACAATTCTAAAAGAGGCCAAGTTAGCTGATGGATACTAGAGAGAAGTAGTCCAAATAGAATTATATATCTTAGATAAAGTTCAACTAAGGGTCAACAGTGACAAAACTCCCTATGAACTATGGTATGGAAAACCTACCTCTATGAAGTATTTTAGATTGTTTTGAAGTAAATGCTACATCATGAAAAAAGAGGACAAATTGGGAAGCTTTGAATCAAGATGTGATGAAGGAATATTTCTTGGTTATTCCACCCAAAGAAAATCCTACATATGTTACAAAAAAAGGCTACACAAGATTGTAGAGAGCATCAATGTCAATGTTTAAAAGGGCTTGAAACATGTTAAACCTAACAAAAATATCTATAATGAAGAATTAGATTATGAAAATGAAGCAACTAATGAAGAACATGAGGAAATAAATGAAAAGGCACCTTCAATATTTTTTCAAAAGGATCATCCTATAGAGCAAATCATTGGCATTAAGAATGAAGGAGTTTAGACAAGAAGAGTTGCACAAAATAAGGAACAAGTAAGTTTTGCTCTAATGTTTGAAATTGAGCCTAAGAGCTAAGTTGAAGCCAACAAGGATGAGAATTGGCTAAAAGCCATGGAAGAAAAACTAAGCCAAATTGAAAATAACAAAACTTGGGAATTAATTTCAAGACCTTCAAACAAGAATATGATAGGTACAAAATGGGTCTTTAGAAACAAGCTCAATGAGGATGGAACTGTCATAAGAAATAAGGCAAGATTAGTGTGCAAAGGATATTCACAAGTTGAGGGCATAGATTTTGAGGAAATATTTTCTTTAGTTGCTAGATTAGAAGCCATAAGAATGTTTCTAGCATTCTCTATTTATAATAAGTTCAAAGTTTATCAAATGGATGTTAAGTCTAATTTCTTGAATGGGAACCTAGAAAAGGAAGTATACATAGAGTAACCTGAAGGTTTTCAACTGTTAAAATAAGAAGATTATGTATGTAGACTGAAGAAAGATCTGTATGGTCTAAAATAGGCACCTAGAGTATGGTATTCAAGATTAGACTAATACCTCTAACAATAAGGATTCAATAAATGATGTGCAGACAATAAACTGTACTTCAAATCAAAAGGTGAGTATATGTTGATTGTTGTTGTATATATAGATGACATCATTTTTTAGGGTAAAAACAAAAAAATATGCAAGAATTTGCTACATAATTTCAAAGTAAGTTTGAGATGTCTATGCTTGGATAAATTTATTTCTTCCTTGGTATATAAATAGCACAAACTAATGAAGGGATATTTATATCTTAGACCAAGTATGCTAAAGAAATGCTCAAGAAGTTTGTAATGGAAGATAACAAACTAGTTAGTACTCCCATGATAACTAGATGCAAGTTGAGCAATGAGAATGAGTCCCTTGATGCTAATTAGACTATGTACAAATCAATGATAGGTAGCTTGTTATATCTAATTGCATCAAGACTTGATAATGAAATCAGTATGCATGGTTGCAAGATTTTAAGCTACTCCCAAAGAATCACATGTCAATGTAGTGAAAATAATATTTAGATATATCAAAATCACAATTGACTATGACTTATGGTATCTTAAAAGTGAATATTTCACTTGGACAACATATACAAATGTTGATTGGGTAGGAAGTATGGATGATAGAAAACACACTAGTGGTGGTGCATTTTTCCTTGGAAACAAACTTGTTTCATGGATGAGCAAAAAGTAAGAGTCAGTTACTCTTTCTATATTAGAAGTTGAGTATGTTGTAGTAGTGGCATATTGCACTCAAGTCTTGTGGCTGAAACAAACACTTAAAGACATCAAGGTAGAGTATACACCACCCATCTCTACTCTTTGCGATAATTCAAGTGCTACTAATATATCAAAAAAATCTAGTGATGCATTCAAGAACCAAACACATATCAATAAAGTATCACTTCTTAAGAGAAAATGTTGCAGATCAAGAGGTCACAATGGAGTACATGCCAACTCAAGATTAAATTGCATACATATTCACTAAACTTATTCCCAAGAAATAATTTGAGTATCTGAGACTAAATTTGGGAGTGGTGGATCCTACATCACATCACTAGATCCTAGTGATAGGGCATGAGTCTAGGGGGAGTCTCATAGAAGCTTTGTTAATCCTTAAAAGAAGAGACAAAAGTCAACTTAGGTATGCATACTTTTGTAAATTTCTAATGAGTTGATGGTTATAGATTATTGGACAAAATATTTTATCTGATAAAGGAGGAGAAACATTTAGACAAATAGTGAAAAATAGTCCCTTTGCCATTGACACCAAAGGGGGAAAAGAAGTTAAATTGATCTCTATAAAAGTTTGGAGAAAAAATGTAAATGCTAAATAAGATCAGAACATGTGTCCAAGTTGAGTTTAGGCAAATGCGCCATTACCTAAGGGGGAGCAAGTTTGGTATGAATAGCTTTAGTTCATAATCATCGGAAGCCAATGCAAGAAATGCCAAAGAAAGAGCAGACTATTAGAATATCAGAGCATTTAGTTTGCAATCAATGACAAAGGGGGAGATTATTGGCAATATGATTATCATTGATGTCAAAAGAGAGATTATTGGCATTATGGATGTCATTGATGCTTAGGGCTGAATATGGTGATTAGAGGATATGCAAGGAATCCTATCAAAGGTAAAGGATGATTGGAGTGATTGTGTGCATGTGTGGAATTCATCTGGTTCCTAATATTGATCATCTAGACATTTTGGCTCTATAGAGTAAAATCTAGATAGGTAGTTTATTGATGCCACCTTTTCCATGTGTAAACAAGTCTAGGGGAGTTGGTCATATGATTGTGATCAAATTAGTCCCTAGTTAGTATACACTAGATTTGAAGCCATGTGATGAAGCATATTTGAAGATATAAGGATGCAAAGTTGGTTACTTAGATATAATTCACTAAGTTTCCATACTTAGCCAAACTTGAAAAAGGGTTCAAAAAGAGCCAAGTAATCATGTTAATGAGGTTAGCATTTATACACATAGAGGTTTCAAGATAAAATGATCACATGGGTTTGTTCATTTTTGTGCCTAGTTTCTATGCACTAAATTTTAGGTCATGTAATATAGTGTGATAAAATATGTGCATGTGTAAAGTTTGGATTCTAGGCATTTTGATAGAGTTTTCTCACACTTAGTCAAATCTGCAGATGGTAAGAAAAAGTTGAGTAGGCATTTTTATGATGTCATATATTACATGTATGAAGGTTTCTAGATCATATGAATATATTGATAGAATACCCTATATGAGATGATCTTATGTGCTAAATTATAGGTCATGCAATGAAGCACATCAAAAGTTATGCAAGAACAAAGTTGGCCTTCTAGACAGTTTGAAGCATAGTTAGCTTTGTGATAGAAGAATCTAAGTGAGTAGATTAATGGCATTATATCTATCATGTATGAAGGATTCAAGAATAAATGAGCATATAGGTTTATTCATTATCATGCCTAGTTTATATGGTCCAAATTTTAGAACAGGTGGATGAGTGAAGCAAAAGATATGAAGGTGAAAAGTTAGCCTTCCAAGCATATTGAGATGGTCCCCATACTTAGTGAAATTTGCACAAGGTAAAGTTTGAGCTTGTTATAAGATCTAAAAATGAGTGCTTAATCATATATTGAAGATCAAACAATGTGTGGTAAAGTCAATATGTCAAAGGTACCTGTGAGTGAATGTGCTAGTGATAAGTGTCACAGTCATGAAGCATAAATAGTAAATCTATAGTGCAGTTCAAATTCAAATAGTCAATGATCAAGTGAAGATGCTAAGTGTCTCAATAGTAAGAAATGATAGTAATGTGCAAAAGGATCACATTAATACCAAGTGTCACATTCTCAAGGGCTTGTTAGAGTTAAAGATCAAGCTTGTTAGAAGATCAAATGATGAGTAGATGATCATGCAATGAAGATCTAAGAAAGTGAGTGGAATCAATGGGATAAAGTGTTCAATGTTTAATAAGATAGAGGAAATTTAAAGATTGAGCTAGTTTGACAAGATTGACAGAGTATAAGTGTTCCAAAGACTCATGAAGCAATGAGGTGAGATAAAGAGCTCAATGTTTAGTGACAAGATAGAAGTAAAGTTCATGCTAGTTTGAAAATCTAACAACACACAAGAGCCTGGATCAAAGGATATAACAAACATGTTTTAAATTTGAATCATTAAAGCCTAGAAGTGTACAAGGATCTAACAAAGTGCATAAACCTATCAAAATTTGATTGAATGGATGCATGTTAAAGTTAAACAAATTGAATGAGAATTATTGGATCTTGGCATGAAACTTAGAATCAATGGTCAATATTTAAAGGTCTATTCATCCCAATGGTCAAGTAGTGTAACATGAAGTTAAGACATAAATTATGATACAAAAAATGAGTTTGATTATGGTGATTGATCAAATTTATGTAATAATGCATGTGCATCAAATCCAAAGCTCAATATATGCTATAAATAGTAATGAGACCAAAAATCACAATGGCGAAGTATGATTTCAAGATATGGGAAACTTACAGTTTAAAGATAGAAACTAAAGTCCAATAGAATTAAGAGTGATGAGTTCACAAACAAGTGTGAACACATAAAATATATAAAACCCTAGATCAATTGATTATATATATGCCATCTAGGATACATGAAAGTGCTATTGGTCTTATTGAATTGTGTCAAATAGAGAAATATAGAGACATAAAGATAAGGAAAAGAAGATAAGGGAAGAGAAGAGAGATAATGTATATAGCATGAATAGTTACAGATCAGACCTATAACAAAGAATAGAGAATTGGCTTCATTTATGATTCTATATTATAATTGGAGTTGTATCCCCACAATAAAATTTGAGAGGTAGGTGCCATTAGATAAGCTGAGTTAGTGATCAATTATGGAGTGGGTGCTTCTTTAGAGTAGGTGCTCTTAAATTAGGGGATTGGTGTCTCCTTAAGGTAGGTGCCCTTAAACATTGTAACTAGTGAGGTTTTCTATTATGAGGCTAGATTAGAATGGTAAATTATAACAGCTATTCTCATGGTGGTTTTTCCTATATTGGGTTTTCCATGGTATATCTAGTGTTATGTATATTTGTGTGTATGTGATCTATGCATCTAGTTTTAAACTCCATTAAAAAGTTTAAAAATGACTAAGTTAATCAATGTACTAATTCACCCCCTTTAAGTATATAGTTATGTTCCAACATTTTCAATGGACCGTAAGCTTCAAATTAGAGCTCTAGAAGAAGGGAAGGTTAAATTGAGAAATAAAATTTTTAAATATGAACCCTCTTAAGGGACTAATAACAATTATCAAAAATAAAACCAAAGGAGTTGCCAATGTCATAGTTATAAAGTTAACACCACCATAAACTAAAAGCCAATCTAAGCCCTCCACCTCGTAGGCACAGTCTCAAAAGCCATTGACATGTTTTCCTTCACAACAATATACCCATTTAGGAGAATGCTACACCCCTAACCTATTGCATGTATTAGGATAGGAATAGCTGAATTATGGATTTATTATTCCTATTTGGTGCTATATCACATTTATTTATGCATTCATTTGGTTAGTAGGTCAGCCTATGGAGTAGCTATGGCCTAGATAGACTATATATAGGAGGTAGTGGGTAATTATTTATCATCATATTGTGAATTCTACTCTTATTGAAGCTTATGGAGGTTGCCCCATCGAAGTGGCTTGTTTATTATCATATATTCTAATATATCTCAGTCATATTTGGATCTATTTCTACCATTCTACTTTATTGTTGAAGTAATTTCATTACAAGTGGTATCAGAGCTGCGATTTGGGCAATCTTGTGGGTGAAACCATGATTTATAAATTTGGATATATCTACAAAATAGTTGCGAATTTATCTTAATTTTTTTACTAGAGGTGAGAAATAATTAAATTAATATTTCATTAAAATTTAGCTCATTTGGATCTATTTTAAAAAAGTTATCACCATTATAAAGTTTTTCATTAAATTGCTCTATAGTGCACAATTCAAAGATTTTTTCTGAGTTATTTACATTTTTGGAAATCTTAGAAAAATTTGGCTAAGGTATTTTATTTGCATGTTTTGATTTGAGGCTGACATAAGTCCAAAATTGCTTGGTCAATGTTGGGTCAAAAGTGCCAATCAGGTTCGACATCGTAAAACCCTTATATGGCAGGTCCACAAACTCAAGGCTGAGGAAAGGGTGTTAAAACTCTAGATAAAACTCCTAAAAAGGAAGAGATGGAGTAAGAAGGGGGATGTAATAGATCCTTTGTACCAGGGTTGTTTGATATAGATCACAAAGTGAGCCAACTCAACTATAGTGTGAAAGGCATTCAAAGTGAGGTGCAAGGCATATAATCTAATATGAAATACATACAAGATAGTTTGGTAGATATCATAATGACTTTGAAAAATAATTAGTCAAATCATCTAGCTGTCACTATTACATAGCCCCACTAGGGTGGTTCTCCCAACCAGTCTATTTCAAATCCAACTACATGGCCACAAAGGAACCTGTTACCAAAGGTGGATATGCACAAATTTGATGGAAAAGATCCACTCAATTAGATCAACCAAATGGAGAATTTTTTTGATCTACATCAAATCCCAAGTGGAATAAGGTTACCATGGTATCCTTGTATCTTGAACCTGATCAATTCATTTGGTATCAATGGTTGTGTGCTCAAAAGAAAAAGATGACTCTCAGTGTCACCTAGTTAGTTTTTACAGAGGAGCTACAATTACACTATGGAAATCATGTGATAGAGAATTACTTTAACCAAATGAAAAAATTGTGATAGACTGGTTCTATCAAGGATTATATTCATCATTTTCAGAACCTATCCTTACGTGTGGAGACAATTTCTGAGGAGAACTTGAATGACCTATTTTTGGGTGGACTCAAAGACCACCTTCAACGTGAGGTACACATGTTTACTCCACTTAAGATTTTTGATTCTATTATCATGGCACATAGAGATGAGGAAAAATTCATAGCCAAAAATAAGCAACCATTCACTCACTTCAAATATCATAACATATCGACACTAAAATTTCCTCTACCTACTAGATTGACCCCTCAAAAAATTGAAGAGAAGCATGCAAAAGGATTATGTTTTGGTTGTGATAGCAAGTAGAGAGAAGAACATAGATGTGCTGAGAAGAGTTATTCTAAATTGAGGGATCTAATGAAGATGAAGAAGAAGATGATACCTCTAATGATGATGAGGAAGAGATAGAGGAGGTACCTGAAGATTCCCAACCTACAATCTCTTGTCATGCACTTGTAGGTATTAACACTCCACAAACTCTTAAGGTGGTGGGTTTCTTCAAGAAATAGAAGGTGACAGTGTTGATTGATTTGATGAGCACACATAACTTCATCAACCATAAGTTGGCCACTTGATTGAATCATTTCATCTACCTAGCACCAAAATTTTAGGTCATGATTGCAGATGGTGGCATAATTAATTATTCAGGCAAATTCCATAGTATTAAGCTTGCTATGGGTGAGTACAATCTTGATTCTCCTATGTTTGCTATTCTCATGGGTAACACAGACATTGTTTTAGGAGTCCAATGGCTCACAACCTTGGGTACCATTGAGATGAACTTCCAAGAAATATTCATGCACTTTCATTCTGAAGGTAGGAAAATTAAACTACATGGATTACAAAAAAAATATCCATAATTGATTAGTTCACATCAGATGACCAAGATGCTAAAAAAGGGGGCATAGGGAGTTATTACATGATTATGTTCCATAGAATTTCAACCCACACAAACATCTACACATCTTGATCTACATATGATTCTTGATGACCACCCATCTATTTTTGGTGCCATGCCAAAAAGACTACCACCAAAAAGAGAACATGATCATGCCATTCAACTACTTCCAGGGAGTCAACCACCAAATATTAGACCATATAGATATTTGTATGCAAAAAAAAGTGAAATAAAAAATGGTCCATGGGATGTTGGAGGCAGGGATCATCTAGTATAGCCAAAGTGCATATTCATCACCAGTGGTCATGGTGCAGAAAAAGGATGACACATGGAGGATGTGCCCAAATTATAGGGAACTCAACAAGTACACCATCAAATATAAGTTTCCTATTCCAGTCATTGATGATTTACTTGATGAGTTGCATGGTGCTAATTATTTCACAAAATTGGATCTTCGCTTGGGGTACCATCAAATTAGAATCAAGAATGAAGATGCTCATAAAACTACTTTTAGAACACATGAGGGCCATTATGATTTTTTGTTAATGCCTTTTGGTCTTACAAATACACCATCTACTTTTTAGAGCTTGATGAACACTATTTTTTGGCCTTTTTAAAGAAAGTTTGTGTTGATTTTCTTTGAAAACATATTGATTTATATTCAGACATGGGAAACACATTTGCAACATGTGAAACAGGTGTTGATAGTTTTGGAGAAGCATCATCTTTATGCGAAGCCATCCAAATGTGATTTTGGAGTACAAAAGGTAAAGTACCTCAATCACATTGTTTCCCATGAAGGTGTCAAATTTTATCCCTAGAATATCAAAGCTATGATGGAATGGCCTATGCCAAAAACTCTCAAAAACCTTTGAGGGTTCTTAGGACTAACAGGTTACTATCAAAGATTTATGAAAGGTTATGGTAGCATAGCATCTCCACTCACTACATTGCTAAAGAAGGATGCCTTTCATTGGAATGATGCTACCACAAAAGCATTTGAGAAACTAAAAGTAGATATGTGCACCACTCCAGTTTTGGCTACTCTAAACTTCTCAAAAACATTCATTGTTAAATGTGATGCTTCTGGATCTGTGTTGGGATCGGTACTAATGTAGGAAGGAAGACCCATTTCATTTGAGAGTCATAAATTCAAAGGTAAGAATATACAAAAACCTATCTACAAAAAATAAATGATAGCTATTCTTCATGCAGTTAAACAATG
The DNA here is from genome assembly GCA_037957365.1 of Torreya grandis. Classification (NCBI taxonomy): domain Eukaryota; kingdom Viridiplantae; phylum Streptophyta; class Pinopsida; order Cupressales; family Taxaceae; genus Torreya; species Torreya grandis. The sequence goes on along the minus strand of JARHVA010003545.1, from coordinate 908,611 downwards.
GAGGCCTTATCTAATGGGTAGACACTTTACGGTGAAAATGGATCATGATAGTCTCAAATACTTTTTGGAGCAAATATTATCATCTGAGGAACAACAAAATTAGGTAACCAAAATGTTGGGTTATGATTTTGAAATAATCTACAAGAAGGGTAAAGATAATGTAGTAGTAGATGCACTATATAGATGAGATACATCCACAGAAGCATTACTTTGTGCAATGTCCATGTTGTAAGCAGATTGGGTGGATGAAGTCAGGTTAGAATGGGAGAAAGACAAGGATACCCAGGTTCTTACTCAAAATCTCCATCAAAGTAATTTATCCTCTAACAAATTTGAATGGAAAGGTAATTTCCTATGGTATAAGGGTAGGTTATACTTGTGTAAAAATTTAGAGCTTAAGCATAAGATTCTTGCAGAGTTGCATGCATCTCCAATTGCGGAACACTCAGGGTTTTTGAAAACTTATCATAGAATTAAGAAAGAAGTATTTTGGGAAGGAATCAAGGGAGATGTACAAAATTTTATGGTAGAATGCTTGATATGCCAACAGAATAAAGGTGAGACAGTTAAGACCTCAAGATATTTACAACCATTAGTAATTCCTAGTCAAAGGTGGGAGGAGGTTTCCATGGATTTCATCATAGGGGTGCCTTGTTCTGAAGGTAAGAATGTTATCTTGGTCATTTTGGATATGCTTACAAAATATGCCCATTTTTGTGCTCTCTCACACCCATTTTCATCAAGTATAGTAGCAACTATTTTTCTAGAAGCAGTTTTAAAATTACATGGAACCCCAAAAATAATTGTAAGTGATCGTGATCCTATTTTCACTATTAATTTTTGGACTAAACTATTTTCTATTTGGGTACTCAGCTAGCTCATAGCTCATCTTAACACCCCCAATCTAATGGATAAATAGAAGTGGCTAACAAATGTTTTGAGGGGTATCTTCATTGTTTTATATCAGATAAACAAGGACATTGGGTTAAATGGCTACCACTTGCAGAATGGTGGTATAACACATCTTTACATACCTCTTCTAAAATGTCTCCATTTATAACACTATATGGTTACCATCCACCTTCCATCACTTCTTCTTTAAAGATGCAAACCAAGGTTTGAGATGTGGAGGAGCACATTCAACATCAATAAGAGGTTTTGGCTAGTTTGAGAGATAATTTGGCCTTGGCACAAAATAGGATGAAATAACACGTAGATCAACACTATAGTGAGAAATTTTTTGAGGTGGGTGATTGGGTATTTGTAAGTTTGCAACCTTATAAGTAGATGTCCTTAAAGTAAATGAAAAAGGACAACAAACTTGATTCTGAGTATTATGGCCCTTATCAGGTTCTACAAAAAATTGGAAGTGTGGCTTACAAGCTTGAGTTACCTCATTTATCTCGCATATATCTAGTATTTCATGTTTCCTATTTGAAGAAGGTCATTAGATAGAAAGTTTTAGCCCAGATAGAGCTTCCCAAACTAGATGAAGAAGGATGAGTCATTTTAGAACCAGAGAAGATCCTCCAAACACGTACTAAGAGGTTGAGAACTAGAGAGATAAGGGAATATCTGATCAAGTGGAAGAACTTGAGTAGTGAAGATGCAACTTGGGAAGGTGAATATTTTCTACAACAACATCTAGAGTTGTTCAATGTTGAGGACAATGTTGGTTTAAAGGGGAAGGGCATGCTACGCCCCTAACCTATCACATTTATTAGGATAGGAATATCTGACTTGTGGCTTTCTTATTCCTATTTGGTTTTATATCACATTTATTTATGTATTCATTTGGTTAGTAGGTCAGCCTATGGAGTAACCATGGCCTAAATAGACTATATATTGGAGGTAGTGGGCAATTATTTATCATCATATTGTGAATTCTGCTCTTATTAAAGCTTGTGGAGGTTTCCCCCTTAAAGTGGCTTGTTTATTATCATATATTCTGATATATCTCAGTCATATTTGGATCTATTTCTGCCATTCTACTTTATTGTTGAAGTAATTTCATTACAGAGAATCTTATGCATCTATTTTAGATAAAATATTATAGGCATCTCTCATCGAATTCCCTCTAAAAATGCCTCTCGATGATTCTCATCCTAAACCTAGTTGGTTTAGGGAAAATGACTTCTATAATTTTCATCATGTAATAGGCCATGACATCAATAGATGTCATTATTTTAAGGGTTTAGTACAAAATCTTATAGATCAAGGGGAATTATGACTAGATAATCCTAATGCAACCACAAACCAATATATATATATATATATATATATATATATATATATATATATATATATATATTCGGGTAGTCATTCCCTAATCATGCTTCCACTTCAAATTATATGCAAGTTAAATCATGATCCACATTAGAACAAGAGATTCATGTAATTAACACAATCCATGACCAACTTATACCTAAATAAGTTGATGACATCCCTATCTCTGATATCCTTATAAGAAGTACTTTTGAACCATCCAAAATAAGCAAATATATCCCAAAAACTTCCTCTAATTTTCCAAATCTCATTGTTTGGGATGCACTAAAAGAATCCATATCTAAATGCACTAAAGAAATAAAAGAGGAAAAGATTATTGAAGAGAATGTTTGCTTAGACATTCCTCAATATTCTAGTAATCACATCATTTTAATACCTACATATCATATACCTATTCTCACTAGCCTATTACTCCCTAAAGAAACTATTGTGTTACCTCAAACTAGCTCAAGATCAGTTCCCCCCATTATTAGGGAGGCACTAAATCATAGAGAAAATAAGGTAAAATCCATAGATATTAAAAATAAAAATCTTAGATCCCCAAGGGAAAAATATCTATAATATCCTCTTATTAGGATTGAACTCACTAAAGAGGACATCCCCATAACCCCTAAGCAGATGGAAAAAGGAAAAGTACTACTACCGCCTATTTAGACAAGAGCATATATACTAGGACCCTATCCTTTAACTAAACTAAAAGCTACCATTATAGAATCCACCACTAAAGCACATTTACCATCATAGTGAAATCTTCCCATTGTGGTCATGCCAATCTATAACCCATTAAACCACTATTATCCATAGCGTTTAGGTGTAAAGACCTACCCTAAACACAAAGTACTTGTAGTATGGAACATTCAAACTAGTTCAAGAGGCCAAGGTTTGAGGTTACATACCTCTTCCCCACCAGTGCCCTAGAGGATGGAAAATCTAAGTCAAGACTCATTTAAGGGATTTTATTCTAAGATCCTTGATCAGCTTATATAGACCTCCCTAATTTTTCTAACACTTGTAAATCCTATCAATCCTCATATTTAGAAACCATCATCATATAGAAAAAATAGGACATGCACATACCATCAAATAGTAGGTCATAACACAAAAAGTTGTAATGAATTAAAGATAATAGTCTAAACAAAATAATTAGATCATGACCATCCCTCTAAGGTTACATCCACATCAAGAAGTAACACATTACCCATAGTATCAGAACAAAATCTAAGTGAGGATAAACCCTTTGATAGAGCCCAACACTAATCACTCCCTTTAGATGTGGATGACTCTGAGAACACAACAAATTCCCCTCTATTCTAGATAAATGTAGTTCATATAACCACTGATCTCAAGCCCAGGGTCATAACACCTATAATCATGAAAAAGGCAAAGTGACTATTGCCAAAGCACTGGATCCTACCATAAATATTTTGATAATGCCTACCCCTAAACTTAAAGTCTCTATTTTAGGAAAGGCAAAAAATAATAATGCTTCAAAATTCATACATATATCTATTCTAAAGTAGTTGCATTAGCTTTTGATCAAGATGTCCCTATATGAACTTGTCCAAAATTCTTCACAGCACTATGAGGCCATGATAGAAGCCTTACATGCCATAGTAATACAAGCCAATGAGTCCCAATCTTTGTCATCTTTCATTACATCTCTTAAGAAACCCTTATCCATAACATTTCATGATTTATAAATACCCCCTTATAGTTGGATGATCAGGATCCTGCATTATTTATCACTACCTAAATATATCAAATTTGAGTCAAAAGAGTCATGATTGATAGTGGCACTAGTATAAACATCATCTCTTCTCACATATTTAAACAACTGTAACTACCTAAAATAGTGATAGCCCAATCACCTATCGTTCTATGATCCTTCAATGATACTATTTCCCCTACATTAGGAACTCTGTCCCTTCACATTCAAGTAGGTGCACATGTTCTCCCTAAATTCTTCAACATTATTAAAGGATAATTTTAGTACAACATTCTCTTAGGACATCCTTGGATACATGCTATACTCTACATCCCCTCTACATTGCATCAATGTATTAAATTTGAGCATGAGGGAAAAATCCTAAACATCCTAACTGATCCCCATCCTTTCAAAACTTACAACCTCACCTTTTGACCCAATGAGGTCCTAATTCTATTGTAAAGTGCTACCCCATCCTCAAACAAAAAATAATCCACTAGAATAATGATCCCTACATTAAGAATCAATAAGGAGTCTATTAACTTCACATTTTAACAACTTTCAATCAGAGAGCACTAGTTACTAACACTCAATACTCTCCCTACTTGACAAGAATATAGACACCCTAATATACAACTAGCTTATTGTCCAAATTTGAGGGAAACTATTCCCTTTGGCCCATAATGTTTTATACCCATTTGATCTATGGGGGAATTAACCAACCTTATTCAAGTCCTTTTAAGAAAATCCATGCTAAACCATTTACATCAAAATTTTTGTTCCTTAATAAACCCTGCTTCATAGAGACATACCTACAATGGTACACCTAGAAAGGTTTCAATATGGGACATTACAAACAGGCCCTACATTAGGTTACATAGGAAGATTTTAGAAAATCCAATGAAAAACATAGCCTTGACTTTATAAATAATCCCAAATCTTCCCTAAATATTACTCTCCCTCCCATCCCTAAAGAGGACACACCATCTTTACCATCTAGTACCCATTCCTTGACTAATGATGTTGTATCCATTCCTTAAAATTTTTTTTAGTCAACACCATTACTATAGAGTCTCATCTATCATCATGATGGAGAGGTATAAACCATTCCTCTATCCTACCTAGACATGATAGGGCATGTTTATCCCACCATCCTTGTTCTTCATTGCTAGGATGATGAGTTTATCTTAACTCATTTGGGCACCAAGGACTCCCATATACGTAAATCCCTTCCATCCAAAACCTCTAATCTCCTAAATGAAGCCACCATTAACATCAACATAGGGTCCTATGAGGCTCTATAAATAGTTAAGGTTAGTCAATCCTTAGATCCCTAGGAGTACCAAGATTTCACTATGTTTCTAATAGAGCAAAATGAAGCATTTGCTTGGTCCTATAGTGATATGCTTAATATCGATCCTGCAATCATCATCCATAACATGGTTACATTCCCTGATGCCACACCTATCATGTAAAATATCTAAAAAATGCATCATCACATTGTGCTCTTAGTCAAAGAAGATTTACAATGCCTCATATCTGTTAACTTTATCTAACCCATTAATTACCCTTAATGGGTATCTAACATCATCCCTATAATGAAGCCTATAGGGGGACTTCGCCTTTGTACTAAATTTCAAGACCTTAATCTTACTTATTCAAAGGATGATTTATACTCTCCCTAATATTGAATAGTTAGTAGATTTAATCATTGACCAAAAAATGTTGTCACTCATGGATGGTTTCTTTAGATATAATCAGATCCTTATCATACTAGAAGACCAACATAAGACTTCAATTATTACTCCCTGAGGCATTTTTTGCTATCACATTATGACTTTCAACCTGAAGAACGTAGGAAACACCTATCAAAGAGCCATGGCTTACATATTTCATGATATCATCCATAAAATTATGGAGGGTTATAAGGATGAACTTCTCAATAAATCAAAATTATGAAAATATCATGTTTCTATTCTAAAGGTTATCTTTAATCACTTAATCCAATTTTGCATCTATTTAAATGTTAGAGTATTAAGGGGTAAGATCCTAGGATTTATTATCTCCATCTATGGGATATAAGTCAACCCTACCAAAATAAAAGCCTTTCTATAAATGCCACCCCCATCCAATCTAAAGCAACTTTGTAGTTTGCAAGGTAAATTATAATTTATCTATCATTTTATCTCCCAATTATTTGATCATTATCAACCATTCCATTACATTTTAAGGAAGAATATCCATTTTAAGTGGGACTTTGGTTGTCAAGAGGCTTTTGAAGCTCTTAAGAGATACATTCTTTCACCACCAATTCTCACTCCTCTAAAAGAAGGACAATTTTTCTTTTTGTATATTTTTTCTATTGACCATGCCCTGGGAGCCATGCTAGCCCATCATGATGAGAAGCACAAAGAGTATGTATTATACTATATTAATCATACACTTGTTGAATATGAGACATGTTATTATTATATTGAAAAGTTATGTCTAGCTTTGGTATTCATCGCTACTAAGCTATGACATTATCTGCTCAATCATAAAACCTACGTCATCACAAACACTGATCCCCTAAAGTTTGCACTCCAAGCCTTACTAAAATCAGTGAATAGCCAAGTGGCTTATGATTTTGGTAGAATTTGGTTTGGAGTTTATCCATCAAAATTTAGTTAAAAGTAAAATCATTTTTGATTAGCTTACTGAGGTACCTCTTTTTGATAATCAATCAATTAACTATGAATTGCAAAATGAATCTATGCCTCCATGTCTCAATCAGATCCACAATATCAAATGACTCTTCTCTTTGATGGATCCAAATGTGAACATGGTAAGAGAGATGAAATTATCCTATCTCCTCTTGGGGGAACACCTATCCCTCTATCCTTTAAACTCAATTTTAAATACACTAATAATATGGTAGAATATGAGGCCTTAATCATAGGTCTCCAAATCGACTTAGTTTTGGGTATTAAAACACTCAATATCTATGGTGATTCCTAGCTTGTGGTTAATAAAGTTAAGGGCATATATTAGTGTAATAATGACATTCTTTAGAAGTATAAGACATTATTTGATCAGTTGCTAGCCACGTTTGAACATTATGCTATCCAAGCCACTCCTCAATCAACTAGCAAATTTGCAGATACTATGGCTTCTTTAGACTCATTTATCCCATCCTCATCTCAAGAGTCTATGTGTTTTGTCCTCATTCATAGGAATAATCAACCTTCCTTTACCAAAATTGACCTTCCATCCATCCATCCATAGTGTGGATAAAAATCCATCAAATTTATGGTACTCATAGATATTTGATTATCTATCCATGGGGATCAATCCTCCATATCTATCTATAAATGGTAAGCTAGATTTTAAACATCATGTCACCCATTTTATCATAATGGGGGGTGTTATTTATAATAGTAGTTTTAATGACATGCTTCTTTATTATCTTCAAAATCATGAAGCTACCCTTGCTATCAAAGAAGCTCATGATGGGTCACATAGAGGATATTTTAGTGGTCGTACCATCGCTAAAATAATATTATGGTCATACATGTATATTAGGAATGAATTAAACACACCTATAATAAACATTTAAAATAATGTGAATTTAAAATTGGCAACCTTGTCTTAAAATAAAATCAACATGTAACTAATATGGAAAAAAGCAAAAGGGGGAAAATTTTCTCCAAATTAGATCAGACCATATATCATCACCCATAAGTATGGATCTAGGGCATATCGCTTAGCCTCTCTTGATGGAAAATTAGAGCATGAGCCTCTTAATGCATTGCATCTACGTACTTTATATTATTAATAAATCTTAATCACCTTTGATCTACATAGTTTAGTCTCTAGATTTCATATCCTTATTAGTCTTATACTAAATAATAATATATAGAGATATGTGGTTATTTGGTAGCATTGCTTGTTATTAACCTTACATATGAATACCCTATCTCTATTCATAACATACTCTAATTAGATAAGCTTCACCTATAATAGGAAGGGGCTCCACATCATTATTCCCTAAAATCCTTCCCTATCACTAATTCATTTTGAGAATAAGTGTTTTATCTTATGTATCAAAGCTTTGGGAGCTTATCCTAGGCTATCTGAGGCCAATCCATAAAATAAAAATAACATTGGAATAAAAAAAGTGAAAGCAAATCATCTACAAAAGCAAAAGCAAAGTAATATGAATAGACTGTTCCCTCAAGGGATAGCTATGTAAATCCATAAAATCTGCAAAACTATACAAAATATCAAATTTGTAGACTACTCCCTTGAAGGATAGCTATTTCAAAAAACATATCTCAAAATATAGACCACCCCTGTGAAGGATGGCTATCATGCATAAAATCTCCCTAGAAAGCTTCTTGCATTGATCAACTTTATTTAATTTAGTACACTTCCTACATTGATCAATCTACATGGATTGGCATATAAGGATTCTAGGTATGACCCTTAGTTTTTGGTATGCAAGATGAAAACATCTTCTTCTTAGAATTTGCTTTTTATCAAATCCTAAAAGCAAATTAATTAGATCCTGAACTTAGTTGACCTAAATTTGTTAGGATTATTATTAACAGCTAGTTAAGGATGCATATGCATCCATTTCAAGTGGTTTTCCTTGCATCATGGTAGGAGCCAATAAATGAGAAATAATCCTTCTATAAATAAAATTAATTATAAAATTTTCTACCTATATTAATAAATATCTTAAATTTGGTAATTCACAAATCTTTAAACATGCAATTAGTAAGTTATAATTTATATCCATCATAATCATAATCCATAACTATTAATCATAATCCATAAACATTACTCATAATCCATATCATAAATCCAAGTCATAATTTAAGACATTTTAAATCCATAATACATAAAGTACTATTTCATTGAATTTCTTGCTTATTATTGGAAAAGAGAAAAGAAGAAACTACGTACGGGTATGGTTGAAAAACCTATTAGATTATGTGCATGTTGAATCAAAAGACTATGAAGAGATCCTCTTTGGCTTGGGAGGATGAACTATAGATAAGAAATCACTAAAGAAAACTTGTTTGTTAGCCATATAGTTGGGTGGATTTCCTAGAATTAGCTAGATCCTGGAAGCAAGAGCTTTCTCAAGCATTATCAATCCACACATTTTAAACAATTAAGTTTATAAAATAGAATAGAAGGTACTTGCATCAATAATCAAAACATACCAAAATTAGATAGAATAATGTTTGATAAGAAATATAGACTAGAAATGATTAAAATAGTGATTAGATAATTAATACTAATACTAGAGGATTGGGGTATGATTCAAAAAATTAGAAAGGGGTCTATGAACAAGCAAAAACATAGAGAATCAGGTTTGGTTGGGAGTAGGTAAGTGAAATCAACTTGCTAGTTTTTCACTACTATATTGACCATCAGTAGTTAGGTTGACCATCAATGGTTAAGGTGACTATCGATGTTCAAAGTGACCATCAACGGTTGGATAAACCATCAGTGGTTGAGTCAACCATCGATGGTTACAATATATGGATCTAGGTTAGTAAGAGGGCTAGTTGATGGGACCTAAAAGATGGATTTTGAGAGATGGGTAAGACCTGGGTCTATTTAAAAATGAGATTAAATTACATGAATACTAAAAAATAAGTACTTATCTTACTAAAAGTTGATTAAGTGATTGATTGAGGTAGTTGGCCTATTGGTGGAATCTATCTTGATTCCAATAGAGTAACAAAACCTGAGAACTTGATAGAGAGGCAATAGCAAGTTGACTATGTAATATGATTGTTGGATTGTTGATGATGATATACCTACAAAAATAAACTCTTAGATGCACAAGTTATTGATTATGATTGGAGATTAATTTGACCTCTCATCTCCTCTCTTCTTATAGGCAAGGTTAGAGAGTTACAAAAACATGTGAATTAGGCCTCTTAACAATAACTCATGCATGTAATAGATTACAATAGGATTTAAAAGAGTTATTTTTAGAACAAGGTAAGTGAGTTTACATCCTTATGGTTGAGGAGGTACACCTTGATCATCGATGGTCAAGGTGACTATTGGGGGTCAACCTAACCATTAGTGATCGAGGGTGAAGGGTAAAAAAAGGCAAAAGTTAGGCTAAGTCAGTTTAGTCAATTTGATTGTGGGTTAGGTTGGGTTAGGGGTCATAGGGTTGAATCATCCAAAGGGGGTCAAGGGGTACTTTGACACTCAAAATCATAGTGTATGGATTTTTAGTGTCAAAATTTTTCCCCTTTTTGTTGTGTGACCTGAAATTAACTAGTTATAAAATAAAAACTGATGCTGGTCAAAGGTATAATTGCCTTAAGTATGGGAGGAGGTGTTCCCTCTTAAACTAGGAGGTGATGAGGTAAAAATAAATTAGGTATAGGTTTGATAAAGGTGATGATGAAGGTGAACATTATGAATTTGGTTGATAGGGTAGAAAATTTGGTTGTTTTTCATGCATTTAGGGTAGTTTTTGATGTGATAGGCTTTGGGAATTCTAACCATGAAACACCCACAGTGACCGTCGATGGTAAGGATTTACCATTGATAGTCAACATCCATATAAAAAATGGGTACCTAACTATCAGTGGTCACCATGACCATCAATGGTTGGTTAAGTTAAAAGATGAGCTTATAAAGTGTTTAAGAATGCTAATTCAGAGTGAGTTAGTGCATGTTAGGTAGAGGTTAGTAGTGTAGGTTTAGAAGGTACTCTTGGTGGGTAATACATATATAGGTAGGATCAATAAGGAAATAGGTCAGTCACTTAAAGGTTAGGGTAAAATATCCTAGTGTGGGTGACTAAGTCATGTTTTTGACTTGGTACAGGCTAGGGAGTAGATACAGATGCATGACCACATGCCATATATCGTCATAGAGATACAATAGGGGATGGCTCTAGATGATTAGGCCCATATAGAGCTGGGGCTAGGAATGATGAGGCACTATCATCATGTGCCTCAAGATGAATCTATGGTCATAGTGCTCATCGAGAGATGATATTCCATTATAAACACCTTTTTGCTACTGGTTGGGGAGATGACTATTTTTCCTGAGGATGTGCATAGGATCATTCAACTTCTGCTTTACGGTGATCCAGTATACAATAAATAATAAGAAGAGTAGGATGATCATGTCGAGCTATTGTATGGAGATGAGAGTGATCAAGTCAGAAGGCATGCTATGGGGTTTAGGTATAATGCTTTGTATCAGAGGGCTCTAGATGAGAGGAGACTCATGACCATGCTCATGATTGCTATTACATGCTTTAGGCTCCCTAATTCGAGTAATGAGAGGTTCCTATACTTGTTATTAGTGGTGTTAGTCAAGCTATTATTGGGTTAGATGGTATTCAAATAGTTACCTATTTTACTTATATAGATATATAGGGAGATATGGGGGTTTAGGGCCCATAAGAGGTATGGCATTAATATCAGTTTAGTTTTGTATTATTGGGCCTATGAGCACATTAGGGTGTTGAGGCCAGTAGAATTGCCATGGGAAAGTTTCACATAGATTGATTTCCCTATTAGATTTATGTGGTGGAGGGGTGATTTTTATACATTAAGTGTAGGAGGTGGTGCTCATGATGTGGAGTGGTTTAGGGTTGGAGTGGTTTAGAGGTGCACTGGGTACACGAGTCATAAGAGATATCACTTGGAGACCATATGTGCAATTTCTAGTATGGACTAGCTAAAGGAGGTAGACACTCTCCCTTTAGAGCTATAGATGGATACTCAGTAGGTGAGATGGGGAGGTGGAGCTAATTTCATTTCATAAGGTACACTGATAGTTTGGCTTGGTACAGGTATCCTAGGTATATTCCCTAGGTATAGGTGAGAGGATTTAGAGATCTTACTATTAGATCCACATCCTATGCCAAAAATGCTAGACTTTGAGGAGATTCCATCTAAGTCTTAGATAGATGATGCAAGGTTTAGATATGGGTACATGGAATGGTACCAATCCATATATTTATCTAAAGACATTGGTAGGGATGATAGAGGTGTGAGGTCAATGGCCATGGATTTGACTAGCCATGATGGATAGGTAGGAATGACTTTAGTTACTATACATGGATAGGTATATGTATTATAGGGGTAGGTGACCACATTTTAGGGATATATTTTTACATTATAGGGTTAGGTTACTACATTATAGGGTCAGCTTACTATCATCATAGGTGAGAGGGATCAGGCCAAGACCTCTCTAGGCTTGGTGACCTAGGAGAGGGACACTTTGAGGAAGAGAGGAGGAGGAGCAGTAGTAGCATAGGTAGGGCCACTAGGTTTTACCCCCATGACATAATACCTAGATATAGTGGAGGATCTATAGTACTACAAGGCCATAGTTTTGACATAGTGTCTAGATGAGCCCCAATAGGGCAAGTATAAGGCTAGCTTGGTAGGTGGTGCTAGTGTGGCAACACTAAGGTAGTGGGTAGTGTCTGTATTTGGATAGATAGGGGTAGTTAGGATATCGATAGGTACATCATGTGGGTAGACACTAGGATCTAGTGGTACTCCAAGAGGTAGTGGTGCCCTTAAGGCATATATATAGCTATACTATGATGTTGTGTATATCATTTTAATTTTGGCCTGTAAGCCGATGTAGTGAGATGTACATTTTTGAAAGAGAGATGTCTATCTACTTGTACACATTGTTATGCTATTTAACTAATGATTTTATACATATGATCATTATTTATGCTCATGTTCATGGTTTATGGTTTGATGTTGATGTTTAAGGCTTATGATGTGATGTTTATATGGCTTATATATGATGCTTATGTTAGACACTGATATATGCTTAGCTAGGCATGAGATGGTTTTGATTTATGGTTATGCTTCCTAGTTACTTATGACATGCTAATTTTTAATGAGTATATGCTTCATTATTTAGATTTTAACATGTGGTGGAAAGTGGTTGATTATTTTAATTGCTTATGGATGTGATTATCATGCTTATTATGATTGTGTTTATGGTTATGCTTATTATTAATGTTTATGATAAAACACATGAGTTACTTTAATTAACAACACTAGATGGGAGAATAAACAATATAATCAAGAGACAAATGCCATAATGAAAACATTAACTAGTCATGATAGGATAAGAAGAGAGCATGATGCTTCTTCGTGGACAAGGACTAAAATAGAACCAAAGTTAGATTGGCTTAATGAACATAAGGCCTTCGAATGCTTCATATTAACATTCATTAGTTCGTTAAAATGTGTCTTGACCACATAATGTCAAGTAAGACTAGAAATCCCTTACATATAGTATAAGGGTGAGATAGGTGAAAATGGAACCTTGTTGTAAGACTAGTATGCCTCTTCTGTGGGTGTCCAAAGAACCAAGATAAACAAGTCTATGCCAAATTGTGTAGACTGATCGATGTGGGAAGTTTACTTGTGAAAGATGATTATGGCTTCACCCTATTATGTCGTGGGAGAGCCAATTATGGATTTCAAATTAGTTTGTTTTTGCTATGATTTTGATGATGGGTCCTTTGTTGATTGCTATATAAGGGAATCTAATCGATACAAGAAGTTACCATGAAATTGATATGCTTTTGACAAAATGATTACTCAACCATCATTTAAAGGAATGGTCTAGGTTTACTAGCTTTGCTTAATGCTTTTGATAGCTATCCTTTAAGGGAGCAGTCCACCTTATGATTGACAATTTCAAATAAATTTTCAATAGTTGTCCTTTAAGGGAGTAGTTTGTGAATGCTAGGGATGACCCATGATTGATAGTGATAGGAATTTTGTTATTTTGCTTTGAATTTGATTAATATAGACTTACTTAGGCTAACTTTATGGCTCACCTTTATGAAGGTAGAACTAAAGGCACATGAAGGTTGATTACGTGTAAAGAGATATAGGTGACAATGATCATATGAATCCATCTTGTAAAGGGTTAGAAAGTACCATGAGAACCATGCCATGGGAAGAGCCATGATACCCATTATTTAAGATAAGGTTATGATGGTGATAGATAATCACATGATTTAGTTATAATTGGTTGCCCCTAAGCTAGGGAGATGAAATGTGGGTAGGTAGCAAGGGATGAGCTTAATTGAGACAAAAGGTAAACTTGATCATTCTTAACAAAAGAATCGATGTAGATGAGTAGAATTGAAGGGCTCAATTTATAGGTGGCCTTCGAAAGAAGATAATTGGTAAGCTCCTGATCCATACTTATGGGTTATGATATAGGGTCTAAGATAATTGAAAGCAAACTTGCCCTACTTGTTTTTATCCATATTGGTGACATGTTGATTTTCCTTTAGGATGAGATCTCTGATCTTAAATTCTTGCACTTTAAGGTGCTTGTTATAGGTGTACTTAATGTGATCTTGATATATATGGAGGTGGGTAAGGGATACTAACTGATGCTCATCAAGTAGATCGAGTTGGGCTAAATGGTGTTGATGATAATCATCCTTAGAAATAAGCTCATGTAAAGATATATGAAGAGACATGATTTGGAATTCAAGAGGCAAGACAACCTATACTCCAAACATAAGATAAAATGGGGTAGAACTAATAGGGGTTCTAAAGCTAGTATGATATACCCATAGGGTGAAAGGGATGTGTAAATGCTAATATCGAGTAGATGTATTGACCATTTTAGTTAGCATGTTATTAATATTTTTGTTAGAGGCTTCAATTTATCCATTTTATTAGGGGCAATAGGGCAAAGAGAAGCTTAAATTAATGCCAAATGTGTCACATAGACCCTAGACTTGCTTGTTCTTAAAGGATTTACCATTTTTGGTGATGATCTTATGAGGAACACCAAAATGGCAGATGATGTGATGGTTGCTAAAGTTGAAAATCTTGTCCACTTTGGTCGAGACTAGAGAAATAGCCTCTACCCATTTGTCAAAATACTCGATCGTGGTGATAATAGAGTGGTGTCACTATGAGGGATAAAGGTTAATTTTGCCAAGAAGATCTAGACCCCATTATGAAAAGGGCCAAAAATTGATGGAAACTTGAAAGCTATGACTAGGTACATGATGAAAATTAGCATGATATTGACACTTGACATGATTTTTCACATAATCATAGTAGTCCTAGTTAAGGATATGCCAATAATAACCAAGGTGAAGGATACACTTATCTATAACAAGGACACCAAAGTGACCACCATAGATTTTATTATGTGTTTCCTTGATAGCGTGAGAGGCTTCTTGACTACGTAGGAAATAGAAGAGGAAGCCATAAAAGCTATTTTTATAAAGGATTCCTCCTTTAATGATATAGTGATAGGTACTCTAGATAAATTCTCTTTGAGCATTCCTAGAGAGGCCATAAGGAACTATGCCAAGGTTAAGCTAGTAAAGGTTTGCTGATACCAAAGGTCAGGTTGGGTCTCCTCAACATTAAAAATGGTGGGAGAATCTAGTTTGACATAAGAAGGTTGGGTAAGTCTATAGATAATGACAAATAGCTTAGAATTTCAAGGTGTGGATTGTATCTAAGAGTTAAGGGAAGCCATGGTGTCAATGAACTTGTTATTAGATCATAGGGTTGACTATATGCAATAATGTTCAAATGATGCCAAGAGTTTGTCAACTACATACTTGTACTATTGTAGGACATCATTCTTACACTAGTAAGAGCCATTGATTTGATTGGACACAAGTTGGGAGTTGCCAAACATGTTGATTTTTTTGAATCTTAGGGATAATGTAGTTTGAAGGCCTATCATTAGGGATTCATACTCAACCATGTTGTTGGTATATTCAAAATCAAGCTTGAAGGACAAAGGAAGAGGTTTACCATCAAAGGGGATAAGGATGATGCCTACTCCCCCACCACATTAACACTTGGACCCATCAAAGAACATGGTGACTTGATAGGTGAAATCCACTTAAGAGAGGGTTACGATGGACTCATCAAGGAACTATTAGTCATTTTTCACTCCCAAGTTTTGCATCTTTCTTTTGGCTAAGTACAACATCTTTATTGGTTCATCCCCATCAACAAAGAAGGAACAAGTGTTATTTCCTTTTTGTTTGGTCTTTTTTGTCCAAGTCTCAAAGGAATTGTTTTAGACTCTTTGTTCAAAATAAGAAGTCTGAAGGAAAGTGTCCTAAATAGGTTTTTTGAAGGGGACATTTCCATTCTATCAAAGGGTATTTTTCTCTTGCAAAGGGATGTGTTCAACTTTTTTGAAGGGCAATTCAAATTTTCTGAAAGGGACATTTCCATTATACCGAAGGGTCTATTTCTCTTGTGAAGGGACATGTTTAACTTTTTTGAAGGGCAATTCATCTTTTTTGAAGGGAAATTCCACTTTTATGAAGGGTTCATTTAAATTTTTTGAAGGGTTTATTCTTTCTTTCAAATTTTTTGTTTCAGACAAAAACTTTAAAAGAATTCCCCTTTGCAAATTTTCAAATGAATTCTTTTGGACATTTTGTTTCAGACAATTTTTTTTGAAAGAATTCATCTTTGAAACTTTTTTGAAAGAATCATTTCAGACTTTTTCTCTAAAATAATCTTTCTGAAGGGTATATTACAAATTGTCGAAGGGTCTTTTTTCTTCTAAGTGTCCTTTAAAAAAATTCCAAAGGGACACTTTCAAAAATATCTAAGGGCCTTTTCCTTATAGAAAGGTCCACTTTCATTCTTTTGAAGGACATCTTCTAAGGAAGGGTACAATTCAAAGGTTTTAAAAGGTCTCTCTTTCAAGAAAGTGGTCACTTGAAAAAAGTCCAAAAGGGAAATTCCATTCTTCTGTAGGACACTTCAAGTTTTGAGAGGATATTTACACCTAAAAATTTCCCTACACAAAAGTCTGAAGGGATTTTGTCGTCAAAAGTGTAAATGGTCCACTTCCAAAGGTCTAAAGGGATACTTGGGAAAAGTCTGAAGGGACTTTTCAAAAGCTTTGAAGGGTCCCATTTCAAGAAAAATGCCCTAAAACCAAGGTCTCAAAGGATAATTCTTGACAAAAATGTCCTTTAAGAAGAGTCTGAAGGGTATAGACACTTGTGGAGAGTCTGTAGAAAGATGGGTCCAAAGAGAATAGAAGGGAGTCGATAGAAAGATGGTTACATGAACATCAAACTTATACCTCAACAAATAGCTGTTGGCATTTAAAATAGTGGATCCCTAGGAAAATTGATGGTCCTTAATCAAATGCTCAAGGATTCACAAGCAGATCTAAAGGCTTGTATCCTTCATCCATCAAATTAGTGAGAGGACCCATATCACCATTGATCAACCAAGATTTGTGTCATTTTATAATGACCAATAAAAGGAGGAAGACAAGGCCAATGGAATGAAAATGACAAATCTACAATAGGTGGATAATTTCTTTGATGCCATGACTCAACCCAAGAATATCTTGTTTTTATTAGTGTAACCATTAGAGAAGCATCTTTGGGAGAGAAATATTGTTTTATAACAACTTGAAATGACATGGATCAATCAGATGGCTTGAATGAGCATCCTTTACAAAGATAGTTGTAACTGTAGATGGAGACTCTTAAAAAAATGATTCCTCTTTTTGGTGCCAAAGGCCTCCTCTTCTCACTTCCTCTTTACTATATATACAATCCTTTGGCTAATAAAAAGACACACACAGTGTATGGTGAAGCCCTACTAGAATGATATCACATTTTGCCTTTAAGAATTAAATACTAGTCTATTTTCTTTCAAGTTCTGAGCAATTATCTGAGTGTTTAAAGAGATGTATAGTGATAATAGGTGGTGTTTTTCATCCTTATATCCTTTATCCTTCATGCCTAAGCAAGAGTTTTGGATCTAATTGGTCATATAGAGTGTGTTTAAGTGTATTGAATTTTTGCATGTGTATTATTATTTTGAAATGTGTAAAGTTTTCCTTTTAGTTCATTTACCTTGTGTCATTTTACACATCTCACCTCTGTGTTGAAATACTTGTGTTAGAATCCTTAGAGCTTGGGAATGGTATGTGTGTTTTGCTATATTATGCAATAGAATATGATATTCATGTGGAAGATAATCTTGGTGTATCACCATTATTAGAGTAGGTTTTCCATTTATGTAATTTAACTCTTTTCCATTTAAGAAAATTGGTTTAGACATAAGTGGTTTTGCAGAGACACATTTAAGGAGCTAGCCCTTTTAAATCTAGAGGTTCATTTCCTCTATAGGTATACCCACATGCCTATAAATGTCCCAATGTTTCCCAAATATGGAAGAGGTTTGAATGCTCTCTTCTAGGGTATAATATTTGGAGATAATAGTTCTAACATGCTCGATGAGACCAATTATTTACATGTCAAGGTGAATGCTAGTCTTGACAAGCTTAGGGTTGTCAAAATATCCTTAGTCCAGCAGTTGGAAACTCCAAAAGGTGATAATATCTAGTTTTAGATCAATTTTCCCACATTATACTTCATGATACTCACTAGATCATCTAGGACTTCTGATCAAGCCCCTCTAGATGAAGCTCTTCTTGAAGAACAATGCCCTAAACCATTCTTAGCACTTAGAGGTCCCTAACAAGGAGGTTTTAGAGAAGAAGAATAAGAAGTTGAGGAAGTTAGAGAAATAAGAGATTAAGAGGGAAGATGAGAAATGGGGAGGAAACAACATTTCCTAAACTTCAACACCCAAAATCTAAATGACCTTCCTGCGTATGACCCTATTCCTCCTAATGCTGCCAAGAATCTCACTAGTTTCAATGGAGAGGGTCCTATTACCCCATCTGAGCATATTAGGGACATTTTGAATTTTTATAACTTCCATAATGTCACTCGAGCCAACATAACCATTATATTTCTTGATATCTCTCTAAAAGGCAAAGCACTTGATTGGTATAGGACTTTGGAAGGTGGTTGCATTATAAGTTAGGATGGCTTTGGAGAATTGCTGGTGACTAGATATGAGAATAAAAGTGACCATAATTCATTGATCCATTAGTTGAACATGATAAAGAGAGGTCCTAATAAATCCATGGGATATTTTAATGAAAGGTTTCAAAGGACTTATCATAGGTTACTGCCTGTCATGAGACCTCCTCCTAGCTTTATGTTTCCCACTTATCTCAAGGGTATTAGTACTGATGTGGTAGTGATGTTATAGTAAATGGGAGGATTCACTCTACTAGATGCATATGAGATAGCTATTGAAGTTGAGAATAGCTTAATATAGGTTAGAAATCTACCCCTAAGAGTTTCCATGCCTTTTTTGTCTCATATTTTGGTTGAAGCTCTAAGTGTAGTACAAGTTCCTAATGCCAATGTCAAGATGAGAGTCTTTCCTAAGAAGGTGGATAATGTTGTGGATAAATATGAAGAAATTGGGTCATTATAAGCTCAACTCAAGAAAGCTCAGTTCCAGACAAGTGCTCCACCTAACCTTCAATACTATCCCCAACAAGGCTATAGAGCTCCACCCTAATACAAATACCAAGGAAGAAGATAGAGTCAACAAGGTTTCAATGTGTAGCCTAATACCTATAATTATTCTAGTACATGAAGGCAATTATTCTAGTACATGATAATTTGGTCTAAGGAGAGAATCATTTGGACCAATGGAGACAACCTCAAGGTCAATTTATGCATGATGTTAGAGAAGACAACCAAGATTTGGTGGCACAAGAAGAAAACTACTCCTTACATGAAATCAGAAGAAGTAAATCCTAGTCAAAAGGATATTCATGGAGAAGGTAGCAGTGATAGTGTAGGTATGATAAACTTTCAAGCTAAGGATGAATATGTGTTGAGTCAAAGAATGTTGATTTCAACCAACACAAGATCCAAGAAGAGAGCTCTAGGAGATGTTTTAGGAGTACATGTAACTCCAAGTGATGCCTCTTTAAGGCCACAAGGTGTGACTCCTAATGTAGTTCCTACTACAAGTCATGCTCCTCAACAAAATCAAGATGCAAGTAAGATTGTCAAAACTACAACATAGTAGGTTCAAAATCCCTCACTACCTTCAAGAA
The DNA here is from genome assembly GCA_037957365.1 of Torreya grandis. NCBI lineage: Eukaryota > Viridiplantae > Streptophyta > Pinopsida > Cupressales > Taxaceae > Torreya > Torreya grandis. Next base: position 888,645 of record JARHVA010003545.1, on the reverse strand, counting down.
TGAAATAAAAGGTGAATACTTCTCCTCTAAACATTGTTGATTCTTTAAAGAATGCCATGACAAGCATATCTCTTTAGGAAGTCTTGCATATGCCTAGTCAAAAGGAGTTGGTACAAGAATAACTAATGAATATTCATGTAGCCCCTCAAATATCAAAGCACAATAGCATGGACATTACCAATTATCCATGTCATGTATTATATCGCTCCACAAAATCTAAAAATCCTCTACCCTTCTAAATCATACTCATTATGAGAGATAAATTGGTTCATAATTGTATTATAGATAGTGGAGCTAGTACCACTGTCATGTCTAAGGTAGTGGCTGATAAATTGGGATTGAATTATGAACCACATAGTAAAGGTGTGTTGTATCTTAATGGGAATCCAACCAAGATATTGGGATTGGTTATATGTTTGAAAGTTTTCCTACATGATTTCCCAAGTTTTCCCATTTTACAAGATGTTATAGTGGTAGACCTTCCAGCCCATTTTGCTATCTGCTTGTCAAGGGACTTTACAAATAAGATAGGAGGGTACATTTCTACTGATTGGTATTTTCTATATTTTAAAACAAGATATGGAACCAAGGTGACTATAAGGACTCAACCCTTATCAAGGTTTCATATTGAACCATACATGGAGACAAACTCAAATCAGAATTGTCTAATTAGCAAAGAAGAAGAAGGTATCATGGATGGTGAAGTCTCCTTCCCCCTTGAAGGTATTTATGATATTTTTATTGATATATACAAAAATTAAATTTATGGAATTGATCTATATATTTTCATAGATGAGACTACTCATTTGGGAGTTTACTGTATGCACAAAAAAGATGATTTTATTCCTTCACTCACCAATGAAGATCATGAACTTGATGGGTTATGGGAAATGTTTTTTGATGGATTAAGAAGAAAAGTAAGTGCAAGATATAGAATTATGCTAGTTTATCCATCAAAAAATCAATACAAATCCTCATATAGATTCCACTTTAGCTGCACTTGTAATGTGGTAGAATATGAAGGCCTGGTTCATGGCCTCTAATCAGAAAAGAAGAGAGGGATCAAGAATCTAAAAGTTTATGGAGATAGTGAATTGGTCATCCATCAAATGAGAAGTCAAACTAAATCCAAGAATATTTTGTGTAAATCCTACAATCATAGGGTATGGGACCTACTTGAAGACTTTGATGCCTTCAACATATAACCCATATCGAGGGGTTCAAATAAACATGCTGATAAGTTGGTTGCTATAGGAACATAATTTGACATAGCTAATGATATAGGGAATGAGAAGGATCAATCTCATATCAAGATCATTGTGAGGCCTTGTATTCTAGATAATGAAGTGTCATGGTAAGTGTTTTAAATTGATGAACACGTTGCACACTTCTCGCAAAATGAGGTAGGATTTTTCTCAATAAATTAAAAGATACTGCATGATCAATATGAAGAATAAGTTATTAAGCTGAAGACAAACAAGATACCTAAGGGGTTGATCACCTTGGAGAGTGTTTTCAATGAATATGATCAAAATAAGAAATAAAGAGTGAGCATGTCAACAAAAGAGGAGAACTATGAGAGAGTCATGATTTACAAGGACAAACTCCTAAAAATTGGTAAGGTATGTTCTTTATCTGAGAGGCATACCTTTATTGAATTATGTAAAGAGTTCCATGAAATTTTTACTTAGGAATACAAATATTTGAAAGGTTTTGATCCAAGTTTATCTCATCACATCATTGAATTAGAACCTAGAGTTAAACTAGTCATGTAAAAGTAAAGGTCTATCGATCCCAAGATAGAGGAACTCATGAAGAAAGCGTTGACCAAGCTGATTGAGTCTAGGATTATCTTTCCTATCAAACACTCAACTAGAGTGGCTAATATTGTACCTGTCTAAAATAAGAATGGAGAGATTAGACTTTGTGTGGATTTTTGAGATCTTAATAAAGTGTCTCGTAAGGAACATCACCCACTAATTTCTATGGAACAAATTCTACAAGTGGTTTCAGGTTCTCAACATTTCTCACTTCTTGATGGTTATTCAGGTTAGAATCAGTTACTAGTGAATGAAGAAGATTAGTTCAAGATAAATTTCACCACAAAATGGGGAACCTTTGCCTATAATAAGATGCCCTTTGGTTTATCCAATGCTAGAGCTACATTTCAAAGGGAAACAGACATGGCTTTTAAAGGTTTGATCAATAAGTTTCTGCTTGTGTATCTTGATGATATAACCATTATTTTGAAGGATGATACTGATCATATGACACATCTAAGGTAGGTATTTGAGAAATGTAGGGAGTATGAAATATCCCTTAATCCAAAAAAGTGTAGCTTTGCTATCTATGAAGGTAAGCTATTAGGTCATATTGTCTTGAAAGAAGGCTTATCTATTAACCCTGAGAGGATTGAGGCTATTCTAGGATTGTCTTTGCCTCAACACAAGAAAGGACTAAAAAGCTTCTTGGGAAAAATAATTTTTTTAATAAGGTTTATTCTAGGCTTTGTGACTATGGTAAAGCCTATTAAATCCATGCTCAAGAAGAACCAAGCTTTTTCTTGGACAAAGGAAGGAAATAGTAGTTTTGAGACAATCAAGCAAGAAATTACAAAATCTCCTAATCTCTTGAACCCAAAATTTTCCAAATATTTCATACTCTATACCTTTGCTAACCTTGATACAATCTCAACTATGTTTATGCAAAAGAATGGTGAAGAGGTAGAACAACCAATTGCATTCTTCAGCTAAGGATTGGAAGAGTATGAGGCTAGGTAAAAATTTATTGAAAAGCAATCTCTAATAGTGATAAGAGGATTGAATAAATTTAGACACATGGTCTCAAACAACAAGATACATGTCATGGTTTCTCATCTTAGCACCAAAGAGTTTTTATTAATCAAAGACCTTAATGAAAAGAGAGCTGGGTGGATTACAAAGGTGATGGAGTATGATGTGGATATTAAGGTTACAAAATTGGTAAGAGGAAAAGGGTTATGTGAGAATTTAGCTTTAGATTTCTAAGATCCAAAGGAGGAAGTCTTGTTTAAGTAGGTTCAACCCTAGCTATCTAATCACGTATAAGTTCAAAGTTAGACACAAGACATCATCAATTTTATTCAAAATGGTGAGTGCCCCAATGGTTTAAACAAGTCTCAAAAGAGGTATTTTATATTATAGACCATTCATTACTATCTTGTAGATCATTTTACCTTTATAAAATATGTGAATGGTCTGCTATTAAGGTGTGTTAACAATGATCAATTTGATATGTTACTAGAAAAGTTTCATAATGGTGCAGATGGAGGTCATTTCTCTTCTAGGATGACTACTACAAAGATAATGAGAGTTGTTATTATTGGCCTAGTATTTTTAAGGACTATTACCACTAGGCTAAAAAGTGACCTCAATGTGCCTTCTTTGTAGGCAAACATAAGCTTTTTTCCCTTCCATTAAATCCTATCTAAGTAAATTAGCCTTTCATGCAATGGGGCCTTGATTTCATTGGTATGATCAAACCTCCATCAAGTGTTGGGTATAAATGGATATTGATTGCTACTAATTACTTCACAAGGTAGGTAGAAGCTATTGCTTTGAAGGATAAAAATGAAAATACAATCTTAGAGTTATATGAGAGCATTATAACAAGGTTTGAAGTTCCCCATGTTATCATTTCTGATAATGCACTTGCTTTCATGAGTGCTAAAAATTTTGATTGGGTAAATAAGAATGGAGTTTACTTGAGCACCTCATCTAATTATTACCCTCAAGGTAATGGATTGGCTAAGTATACTAACAATAACATCATCAAGACCATTAAGAGGACATTGGAGAATAATCAAAGATCATGACACAATGTTGAAGATAACCTTATGGGCTGATAGGATTACTCTTAAGAAGTCAATTGGTAATTATCTCTTTATGCTAATTTATGGGAGAGAGGCTAGGTTGTCCATATCTCAAGACCTCCATGCTTTGGAACTTGTACAATAGCTATAAATACTTGAAAATACTCCAATGGAGGTTAGATTGATAAAACTAATGCATTTGTAAGAAGCATGAGACAATGCACACCACCAAGTACTTATGAAGAAGTCTTTTGATAAAAGAACAAGTGCAAGAGAGCTCAAGGAGGGTGAATTGGTCTTGAAATGGGATGATGATAGAGAAAAACCAAGTAGAAATACAAAGTTTGACACTTTATGGAGTGGCCCTTACATCATTAGCAGGTGCAAGTAATGTAACTCTTTCTAGTTAACCAAGATGAATGGAGAAAAATTACCTATCCTTGTGAATGGGATACATCTGAAGTTCTACTATTAATCTTTACAAACATATTTTGTAAATAATATTTTAGGTGTGTGTTTCCTTTAGTTTGCTATTGTGTTCCCTAAGTTCTTTGTAGCATAGGTGTGTTTCCTTCCTTTTGTTTGGTGTGTGTCTCTACCTTGTGCATGTGAATCAATCTAGCTTGTGGTTTTGAGCCAAGGTTTGTTTAAGTCATTTTTTTTGAATGCCTATGTGCATGACTCCATGCCCAATAGAAGGATTTAAGTAATTTTTTTTAGGTATAGTAGGCATGCCTCCCCTTGGAATCACCAAGAATGTTAGCCATTTTTCACTCCTAGGTTTTGCATCTTTCTTTTTGGCTAAGTGCAACATATTTAGTAGTTCATCCCCATCAACAAAGAATGGACCAAGTGTTATTTCATTTAGAAGCCTTTGTTTGGTATTTTTTGTCTGAGTCTCAAAGGAATTTTTTCAAACTCTTTGTCTGAAACAAGAAGTCCAAAGGAAAGTGTCCTAAATAGGTTTTCTAAAGGGGACATTTCCATTTTGTCGAAGGGTTTTTTTCTCTTATGAAGGGATGTGTTCAAATTTTTTGAAGGGCAATTCAACTTTTTTGAAGGGGACATTTCCATTCTACTGAAGGGTCTTTTTGTCTTGCGAAGGGATGTGTTCAAATTTTTTGAGGGGTAATTCCACTTTTCTGAAGGTTCATTTCAAGTTCTTGAAGGGTTTATTTCAAGTTTTTAAAGGTTTTTTCTTTCTTTCAAACTTTTTATTTTAGATAAAAAGTCTGATAGAATTTTCCTTTGCAACTTTTTAAATGAATTATTTTAGACTTTTTGTTTAAGACAAAAAGTTTGAAAGAATTCATCTTTGCAGCTAGAATTGTTTCAGACTTTTTTTCTGAAATAATCTTTCCAAAGGGTACATTAAAAATTGCTGAAAGGTCTATTTTATTCAAAGTGTCCTTCAAAAAAAGTCTAAAAGGACACTTTAAAAAATCTCAAAGGGCCTTTTCCTTAAAGAAAGGTCCGCTTTCATTCGTTCAAAGGGCATCTTCTAAGAAAGGCTATAGTTCAAAGGTTCTAAAGGGTCTCTGTTTCAAGAAAGTGGTCACTTGCAAAATGTTTGAAAGGGAAATTCCATTATTTTGAAGGACACTTCAAGTTTCAAGAGGATATTTTCACCTATAAAGTGCCCTATACAAAATTCCAAAGGGTATTTTATTTTAAAAAGTGTCCTTTGGAAAAGTGCAAATGGTCCACTTCCAATGGTCAAAAGGGACACTTGGGAAAAGTTTGAAGGGCCTTTTCAAAAGCTTTGAAGGGTCCCATTTTAAGTGAAATGCCTTAAAACCAAGGTCTCGAAGGAGCATTCTTGTAAAAAATATCCTTCAATAAGAGTCCAAAGGGTATAAACACTTGTGGAGAGTCTATATAAAGATGGGTCTAAAGAGAATAGAAGGGATTCCATAGAAATATAGTTTCATGAATGTCAAACTTTTGCCTCAATAAATAGCCATTAGTATTTAAAATAGTGGATCCCCAAGAAAATCAATGGTCCTCAGTCAAATGCTCAAGGTTTCACAAGTAGATTCAAGGTCTCACCTCCTTCATCTGTTAAAGCAGTGAGAGGGCCCATATCATCATTGATCAACCAGGATCCTTATAATTTTGTAATGACCAATCAAAGGAGGAAGACAAGGCCAATGGAATGAAAATGATAAATCTACAATAGGTGGATAACTACTTTGATGCCATCAATCAACCCAAAAATATCCTATTTCTATTAGCATAACCATTGGAGAAGCATCTTTGTGAGAACAAGCTTATTGTAGAACAACTTAAAATGACATGGATCAATTACATGGCTCGAATAAACATCCTTTAAAAAGATGATTATAGATATAGATAAAGACTCCTAACATAATGATTTATCTTTCTAGTGCCAAAGGCCTCCTCTTCTCACTTCCTCTTTAATATATATATATATATATATATATATATATATATATATATATATATATATATATATATATATATATATATATATATATATATATATATGGCCCTTTGGCTAGTAAAAATACACCCACATAGTGTATGGTGAAGCCTTACTGGAATGATATCACATTTTGCCTTTAAGAATTAAGTACTAGTCTATTTTATTTCAAGTTTTGAGAAATTTTCTAAGTGTGTAAAGAGACATATAGTGATAAAAAGTGATGATTTCCATCCTTATATCCTTTGTCCTTCATGCCTGAGTAAGATTTTTGGATCTAATTGGTCATACAAATTGTGTTTAAGTGTATTAAATTTCTGCATGTGTATTATTGTTTTTAAATGCACAAATTTTTCTTTTTAGTTCATTTACCTTAGGAGGGGTAAGGATAAGTGGAGACAAAAGGTACTCTTTGAGTGAATAAAATGCCTTTTTACAATCATTATTCCACTTGAAAGAGACATCCTTCTTTAGAAGGTGGTGAAAGGGTTGGCACCAGTCTAAAATCTAGGAAATGAAATGATAAATGGATTAAAGTTTTCCCTGTAGGCTACAAAGTTACTTAAGGTTGGTTGGAGGAAACATGTCTAGGATTGCTTTGATTTTGGTGGGATCGACTTCAATTTCATGAAGGGAGATAATGAAACCAATAAAATTTCTTGATAGGATCCCAAAAATGCACTTCTTGGGGTTAAGATGGACATGATAATGGATAAGGCATTCAAAGATGATTTTGAGAATGACCAAATGATCCTTCTTGAGTTTGGATTTTTTGAGAAGGTTGTCCACATAGTCATTAAAAATCCTATGTATAAGGTCATGAAAGATATAGGTTATAGCATGTTGGTAGGTTACACCAATATTATTTAGTGTGAAAGGCATGACCCTATAGAAAAAGGTTCCCTAAGGGGTGGTAAAAGTGGTTTTGTGAGGATCTTTGAGGGTAATTAGGATCTGATTATATCCTAAGAATTCATCCATGAGGGATAACATCTTATGGCCAGCCATAAGATCAATAATATGGTCGATGCTGGGTAGAGGAAAGTCATCTTTAGGGTAAGTGAGGTTGAGGTCACAAAATTCCACATAAATTCAGTCTCCCTATGGTTTTGGTGATAGGTACAACATTCAAGACCCATTGGGGATAGTAAATGGGTTGAATGAAAATGATAGATAGAAGATGCTAAAGATCTTCTTTGATGAGAAGGGATATGTAGGTATGCATGCATCAAAGCTTTTTCCTGACAAGTTTGGCATTACAGTGAGTGACTAAATTATGGGTATTAATGGTGGGTTTAAGTCCAAGCATATCACTATAAGATCAAACAAAGGCTATGCTATGGTCTTGGAGGAAAGAAGGGAATTCTTGAAGTTGTTTGAAATTTAGTGATTGGATGATTATGATAATGTGAGGGTTATCTAGAGTATCTAAGTTGATATCCATGGTGGATTCATTAAACATGGTTGTGGTATTAGGATGAAGGGATTTGTGGATGAAAGAATCTAGGGCACCAAGATAGGTGAGAATGGAATCATCATCTTGACACTAAATAATGTTAATGGTAGGAAAGTCTTCTCCTATAATCTTAAGATGGGTCAAAAGGATGGTTAAAGTCACCCCTCCTTTTGATAAGTTAGGGATCAAAGGCTGATCATGTTGATGAAAAAAAGTTAGGTGGGATGATGTCATCATCCTCACATGCAACTAGAGGCAAGGTTAGTGAGGAAGGGGCATCCTATATAATAATGTTGGTAGTAGGTGGTTTGGGTTTCTTCTTTTTGTGTAAGATAAAACCAGGGCCTTGTTTCTCATGAGGCTTCTTAGTTTTGATGGTGACTTATTCATGTGGGCCATGCTCATATTGCTACGCCCCTAACCTATCACATGTATGATGATAGTATTAGCCGACTTGTGGCTTACTTATCCCTCTTTGATGTTATATTACATTTATATATGCTTTATTTTGATTAGTAGGTCTGCCTATGGAGTAACCATGGCCTAGATAGACTATATATAAGAGGTAGTGGGTAATTATTTATCATCATATTGTGAATTCTGCTCTTATTAAAGCTTGTGGAGGTTGCCCCTCGAAGTGGCTTATATATTATCATATATTTGGATATATTTTAGTCATATTTGGATATAATTGTACTATTATACTTAATTATTGAATTAATTTCATTACAAGTGGTATTAAAGTTGTGATTTGGGCAATCTTGTGGGTGAAACACTAAAATTCTAAATTTTGTGATAGATAAAAAAAGGTTTTGATTTTCTATGAATTTTTTTTAGTAGAGGTTAAAAATAATTAAATTAATCTTCCATTAAAATTTCAGCTCATTTGGATTTGTTTTACAAAAGTTATCTCTATTTTATGGGTTTTCATAAAATTGCTCTATAGTGTGCAATTCAAAGAATTTTTTTGAGTTATTTACATTTTTGGAAAGCTTAGAAAAATTTGGATACATTATGTTCTTTTTATATTTTTATTTGAGGCCAAAATAATTCCAAAATCGCTTGGTCAAAGTTGGGTCAAAAGTGCCAATAAGGGTCAACATCGTAAAACCCTTTTATAGCAGGTCCACAAACTCAGGGCCAAGGAAAGGGTGCTGAAACTCTAGGTAAAACTCCTAAAAAGGAAGAGATAAAGTTAGAAGGGGGATGTACTAGACCCTTTGTACCAGGGTTTTCTGACATAGATCACAAAGTGAGCTAGCTTGACTATAGTGTGCAAGGCATCCAGAGTGAGGTGCAAGACATACAATCTAATATGCAATCCATACAAGATAGTTTGGGAGATATCATGATGACTTTGAACATTAATCAGTCAAATCATCAAGCTAACTCTATTTCAAAAACCCACTAGGGTGGTTCTCCTAACCAGTCTACTTCAAACCTAACTTCATGGCCACAAAGGAACCTATCACCAAAGGTGGATATGCGTAAATTTGATGGAAAAGATCCACTCAATTGGATTAACCAAATGGAGAGTTTTTTTGACCTACATTAGATTCTAGGTGGACAAAAGTTTACCATGGCATCCTTGTATCTTGAACCTGATCAATTTATTTAGTATCAATGGTTGTGTGATCAAAAGAAAAAGATGACTCTTAATGTCACCTAATCAGTTTTTACAAAGGAGCTAAAATTACACTATGGAAATAGTGTGACAGAGAATTACTTCAGCCAACTGGAAAAATTGTGACAAACTAGATCCATCAAGGATTATATTCATCATTTTTAGAACCTGTCCTTACGTGTGGAGACAATTTCTGAAGTAAACTTGAATGACCTATTTTTGGGTGGACTCTAGGACCACATTTAACATGAGGTACACATGTTTAATCCACTTAAGATTTTTGATTCTATTATCATGGCACATAGAGCTGAGTAAAAATTAATAGCCAACAAGAAGCATCCATTCACTCACTTCAAAAAGTGTAGCATATCATCACCAACATTTCCTCCACCTACTAGATTGACCCCTTAGCAAATTGAAGAGAAGCATGCAAAAGGATTATGTTTCAGTTTTGACAACAAGTGGAGTAAAGGACATAGATGTGCTGAGAAGAAGTTATTCTACATTGAAGGACCAAATGAAGATGAAGAAGCAGATGATGCCTCCAATGATGATAATGAAGATATAGAGGAGGTCCTTGAAGATTCCCAACCTACAATATTTTATCATGCACTTGAAGGTATTAGCACTCCACAAAATCTTAAGGTGGTGGGTTTCCTCAAGAAATAGAAGGTGATAGTGTTGATTGATTCAGGGAGCACACAACTTTATAAACCATAAGTTGGCCACTCGATTAAACTATTTCATCTACCCAGCACCAAAATTTTAGTTCATGATTGCAGATGGTGACATAATTAATTATTCAAGCAAATGCCATAGTATTAAGCTTACTATGGGTGGGTTCAATCTTGACTCTCCTATGTTTTCTATTCCCATGGGTAACACAGACATTGTTTTGGGAGTTTAATGGCTCACAACCTTAGTTACCATTGAGATGAAATTCCAAGAACTATTCATGCACTTTCATTATGAAGGTAAGAAAATTGAACTATGTGGATTACGTGCAAAATCTCCATAATTGATTAGTTCACATCAGATGACCAAGATGCTAAAAAAGGGGGCAGATGGAATTATTTCATGATTATGCTCCATAGAAGTTTAACCCACACAGGTACCTACACATCCTGATCTATAAATAATTCTTGAGGACCACTCATCTATTTTTGGGGCCATGCCAAAAGGACTACCACCAAAAAGAGAACATGATCATGCCATTCAAATAATTCCAGGGAGTCAACCACCAAATATTAGACCATATAGATATCCATATGCATAAAAGACTGAAATTGAAAAGATGGTCCATGAGATGCTAGAGGTAGGGATCATCAAGCATAGCCAAAGTGCATATTCATCACTAGTGGTCATGGTGTGGAAGAAGGATGACACATGGAGGATGTGCCCAGATTATAGGGAACTCAAAAAGTACACCATCAAAGATAAGTTTCCTATTCCAGTAATTGATGATTATTTCACAAAATTGGATCTTCGCTCGGGGTACCATTAAATTAGAATCAAGGATGAAGATGTTCATAAAACTACTTTTAGAACACATGAGGGCCATTATGAGTTTTTGGTAATGCCCTTTGGTCTTACAAATGCACCATCTAATTTTTAGAGCTTGATGAACACTATTTTTAGGCCTTTTTAAAAAAAGTTTGTGTTAGTTTTCTTTGATGACATATTGATTTATAGTCAGACATGGGAAGCACATCTGCAACATGTGAAACAAGTGTTGATAGTTTTGGAGAATCACCAACTTTATGTGAAGCCATCTAAATGTGCTTTTAGAGTACAGGAGGTAGAGTACCTCAGTCACATTTTTTCCCATGAAGGTGTCAAAGTTGATCTCCAAAAGATCAAAGCGATAATGGAATGGCCCATGCCAAAAACTCTCTAAAACCTTCGAGGGTTCCTTGGAATAATAGGTTACTATAGAAGATTTGTGAAAGGTTATGGTAGCGTAGCAGCTCCACTCACTACATTGCTAAAGAAGGATGCTTTCCATTGGAATGATGATGCCACAAAAGCATTTAAAAAACTAAAAGTAACTATGTGCACCACTCTAATTTTGGCTACTCCAAACTTCTCAAAGACATTCACTGTTGAATGTGATGCTTCTAGGTCTGGATTGGGGTTAGTACTAATGTAGGAAGGAAGACCCATTACATTTGAAAGTCATCAATTCAAAGGTAAGAATCTACAAAAACATATTAATGAGAAAGAAATGATGGCTATTCTTCATGCAGTTAAATAATGGAGGCCTTATTTGATGGGTAGACACTTTAAGGTGAAAACGGATCATGATAGTCTCAAATACTTTTTGGAGCAAAGATTATCATTTGAGGAATAAAAAAAATGGGCAACCAAAATGTTGGGTGATGATTTTGAAATCATCTACAAGAAGGGTAAAGATAATGTAGTAGTAGATGCACTATCTAGATGGGATGCATCCACAGAAGCATTACTTTGTGCAATGTCCATGTTGCAAGCAGATTGGGTGGATGAAGCTAGGTTAGAATGGGAGCAAGACAATGATACATAGGTTCTAATTCAGAATCTCAAGCAAGGTAATTTATCCTCTAACAAATTTGAATGGAAAGGTAATGTCTTATGGTATAAGGGTAGGTTATACTTGTGCAAAAATTTAGAGCTTAAGCATAAGATTCTTGCAGAGTTGCATGCATCTCCAATTGGGGGAAACTTAGGGTTCTTGAAAACTTATCATAGAATCAAGAAATAATTATTTTGGTAAGGACTCAAGGGAGATGTACAAAAGTTTGTAGAAGAATGCTTGATATGCCAACGAAATAAAGGTGAAATAGTTAAGACCCCAGGTCTGTTACAACCGTTAGCAATTCCTAGTCAAAGGTGGGAGGAGGTTTCCATGGATTTCATCACTAGGTTGCCTTGTTCTGAAGGTAATAATGTTATTTTGGTCATTATGGATAGGCTTATAAAATATGCCCATTTTTGTGCTCTCTCACACCCATTTTTAGCAAGTACAGTAGCGGCTATTTTTATGGAAGCAGTTCTCAAATTACATGGAACCCCAAAAATAATTGTAAGTGATCATGATCCTATTTTCACTAGTGATTTTTGGACTGAACTATTTTCTTGTTTGGGTACTTAGCTAGCTCATAGCTCATCTTACCACCCCCAATCTGATGGACAAATTGAAGTGGTTAACAAATGTTTAGAGGGGTATATCCATTGTTTTGTATCAGATAAACAAGAACATTGGGTTAAATGGATACCACTTGAAGAATGGTGGTATAACACATCTTTCCCTACCTCTTCTAAAATGCCTCCATTTCTAGCACTATATGGTTACCATCCACCTTCCATCACTTCTTCATTAAAGGTGCACACCAAGGTTTGAGATGTGGAAGAGCACATTCAACATCAATAAGAGGTTTTGGCTAGTTTGAGAGAGAATTTGGCCTTGGCACAAAATAGGATGAAGCAACAAGCAGATCAACATCATAGTGAGAAATTTTTTGAGGTGGGTGATTGGGTATTTATTCATTTGTAGCCTTACAAGCAGATGTCCTTAAAGTAAAAAAAAATGAGAACAAACTTGCTCCTAAGTATTATGGCCCTTATCAGGTTCTACAAAAAATTGGAAGTGTGGCTTACAAGTTCGAGTCACCTCATTCATCTCACATACACCCAGTATTTCATGTTTCTTATTTGAAGAAGGTCATTAGATAGAAAGTTTCTACCCAAACAAAGCTCCCATAACTAGATGAAGAAGGATGAGTCATTTTGGAACTAGAGAAGATCCTCCAAACATGTACTAAGAGGTTGAGAATGAGAGAGATTAGGGAATATTTGATCAAGTGGAAAAACTAGAGCAGTGAAGATGTAACTTGGGAAGGTGAAGATTTTCTGCAACAACATCAAGAGTTGTTCAATGTTGAGGACAACATTGGTTTAAAGGGGAAGGGCATGTTACGCCCCTAAGCTATCACATGTATGAGGATAGTATTAGTTGACTTGTGGCTTACTTATCCCTTTTTGATGTTATATTACATTTATCTATGCTTTCTTTTGATTATTAGGTTGGCTTATGGAGTAACCATGGCCTAGATAGACTATATATAGGAGGTAGTGGGTAATTATTTATCATCATATTGTGAATTCTATTGTTATTGAAGCTTGTGGAGGTTGCCCCCTCAAAGTGGATTATCTATTATCATATATTTGGATATATTTCAGTCATATTTGAATATAATTCTACTATTATACTTAATTCTTGAAGTAATTTCATTACACTTATCGCCCAAGACCAACACCTTTCCAAGCACATTGATGGAGGTATATCTTTGCAAAGCTCAGTTTATCTAGGTAAGAAAAACTGATGATGAATGGTCAAGTTATAGGAGAGGTGGTAGAATCATCAAGGGATTTGTTGAGTCCCTCATAGACAAAATAAGTCTGGCAGTGAGGAAGTCCAAAGGGAATGATAGTTTTCACATTGGGGTCATATCCTGATTAGTTGATAAGTTGCCCATACTTGTGAGGAGTAGGAAAAGCATCAAGGGCTAAAAAGTGATACTCACCCAATGAAAGGTGATGGAACATTGATCCAAAGGGTTTATGGTGAGGATTTGATTTTAAGGGATAGATGAACTAGTCTATTGCTCATCAGTATATGATATTCACTTTGGTGGTTGAAGGTTAGGTTTTAGCCACTAAGGGTGTTTTAGATAAGTGTATGAGGACATAATTGGGGAGATAGGTCATGTTTCACGTCAAAAAAGGACTTAGGTTAGCTTGGATGGTGATGACCAATCCTTCATGATCAAACTTAATGAAATGGTGGAGGGTAGAAGGAACATAACCTATATATCAAATCTAAGGTCATCCTAATAAGATGTTGTATTAGAATTCACCTTCCATAACATAGAAAAGTTTAGGGAGTGTGTGGGGTCCTAAATGGATATGAAGGATGATAGTTCCCAAGGTATTGGCCATGGTATCATTGAAGGAATGAAAGATGATCGAAGATTTAGACATGACATTGTTTGGCATGTTGAGTTGGTTGTAGGCATGAAAGGAGATGATGTTAATGATAACTCCCGCATAAATCATAACCCATTTTATGTGGGTTTGGTTGATGTAAGTAGTAATAAAGAGAGGGGAATGTGGGTCCTTAGGGTAGATGGAAGGTATTTCTAAATCCTTGAAGGTAACGAGGTTGGAAATTTGAAGGGCACCAACAAAAGCTGCTAGAGGTTGGGGGTCCTTACGTTAGACCTCAATGGATTGAAAAATCTATATTAGTACTTGGAAATGATGAGGAGAGGTAGAGATCAACTCATACAAGCTCATCTTCATTGAGGTTTAGTGAAGTTGCTTGAGGATAACCCTCCTAATGGATTCTAATGGGTTAAATTAGGAGGCACCTAAAATAGACACCTTGGGTTTAGTGTAAGATGTAGATGGATGGGTGTGGGTTGGTTGGAAGTTTAAAGAGGGGTATGTCTAAGGAATAGACACCTTAGCCTTCCCCTATCCTTTTTTTATGATCTTGTGACCATATTAATAGTATAGATAGAACGAGAGGTTGGGGTAGTTGACTAGTCAGACTTATCTTCACTCTTTGGTGAGAGTGGGGGAGTAGGTAAGCATTGGGTAGGTATTATTATTGATTGGATTGGTATGGGACCAATAGGAGTTTCATCTATTAATAGATCATCCTCATCTTACATCTAATGGATAATGGTTTGGAGATCTTTGTAATTATTGATATCATGACAGGGTGTCCTATGATAAGAACATACTTGGTGGTCATTATATCAGGCAGGCTTTAAAGCTAAAGGGTCAAAAAGCTTGATGGGAAGTAAGGATAAACAAAAGGTTTTTAATAACCTATGGAAAATGGTTGATTAGGACTCATCTAAAGGTGGTAGAGGTGTAGTGATTTTTGCTTTGATGGTTAAGATAAAAGGTTGTTTAGAAGTAGGTTTGGTGATAGGTATTTTGGTTAGGGTGGTGCATTTGGTTGATGACCTCATTATAGGAAAGGAGGTTGATGAGCTAGAGGTAGAAGATCATGAGGTAGGTATTTTAGGTATTATTGACATAGTGAAAAGAGGTGCATCAGAGAGCAACTACAAAGGTGTAACCAAAATAGGTGGTGGGGTTTTAGTAGAGGCAATTGGATTCCTGCTCAAGGTAGAGGGATGAGGTCCTCAAATGGAAGGTAAGGTTAAGGGAGGTAAAATTTGGGGCTTCAAACCTTTGTGTGGTTTTACCTCTTTGGTTTCTTTGGTTTGGCATTTGGTTATTAGTTCTAGTAAGGCAAGCTCCACCTTCACTAAGGGGTGACTAAGGGTTGGTGTGGGGAAGGTGCCAAGGTTCTTGATTGGTTTGGTTAGTTTGGTTTGAGAAGGTAATTTGGTTACTTAAGGTTTAGGTGCCTTAGATGGTTGAGGGATTGTTGTATTGGCAAAAGTTATTATTGGTTTGGTTGGCAGGGTATAAGTTTACATAGTGGAAGTGGTGGGTTGGTCTGCTAAAGGTATGGTTGGAGGTTTTTTCTTGGTGATATAAGGTAACCCTAATTGATACTAGAAGGTGGATTTATCCATTCCAAGGTTGGAGATAAATTCCAATTTTTTCATTATCCTAGAGAATGGTTTGTAGGTTGGTTTGATTCCATAAATGGTGGACCTAAAATATAAGCCCCTAGGTGGAGACACAGGGATGGCAACCTCATCCTCTTCCTTAATCAAAGGATGCAAGGTTGACATAGGTGGTTCCTTAGTGGGAGGATTAGACATGGGGGTTTCTTCCTTGGGAATGATTTCCAAAGGGGTAGAGGTTTCTCAGTAGTTAAAGGTAAAGATAGGGTGGTGATGGTTTGTCATTCTAATATATTGGTTGAAAGGGAGGATAGTGACTCCACTTCCTCAATATATAGAGGGAGAGAGGATGACATTTTATTGACTTGAGTGTCCAAAGGAAGGGAAGTTAATTCCACTATCTCAATAGATGGTGGAAGACTGAAAGATTAGGTATTAAGTAGTTTGGTAGTGAGTGCATCAAGGACCATGTTAACTGTATGGGTATCATGAGAGAGCTTGACTTTGTTTCTCTCATTCTTGGTAGGAGCATGGTTCAAGAAGAGTTTATTGAATATATAAAGGGCTTATTTTGATGTTTCAATGGGGTTATCCAATGTAAGCTCCCCATTTTCAATGAGGGATTAGATAAGGCTCTTGAAGGTGTTGCACCTATTGACATCATGTCCTATTATCTAATGAAAGGCACATAGATCATTCTTATTAAACCAACTAGGTATAGGACAAGAGGAATAAAACTACTAGGGAGGTTTTATAGGAAGAATTTTAATGTTGTTGGCTTCTAATAACTTCTCCAAGATGGAAGCATAGGATTCTCCAAGTGGAGTGAATTAATTTTAGCTATTCCAGTTTTGGTTCCTCAGGTTTTAATTTAAGGAACTAGAGGAATTTAGTTGGTTGATGGAAGGTAGAGGAGTAGCTTTAAGGATAACTACATTTATAGTTCCCTTGTTCTTGGTATTGGTATTAGACTAGCTACTTGACTTGGAGGAAGAGGCCTCATAAGTTTTATAGGTTGAGTTCTTATTTTTTGAGCTTTAGCTTTCCTTCATCAATGGCTTGATTCTATAACTTATGCACCATGGTAAAAGCTTCATCAAAGGTTTGGAAGCTTTGGACACATAGTGTAGAGGAGATATGTTTGGCACATGCCTGAGCAAAGAGCTCTATGAGCTAGGGTTGAGGCAAAAAAAGGAAAGTTGGTTAATTAGGATCCTCAAATAAGTTACAAAATGAACAATGGATTCATCCTCAAACTGCCGAATAGAGTAGAGGTCAGTGATGGAAACTTTCTTGGAGATATTGATCAAAAAGTGGTCCAAGAAGGTTTAAGCTAGTTGGGTGAAGGAGAAAAGAGAGTACTTGGGTGTGGCACTATACTAATCTAATGATAGACTAGCTAGAGTCATGGGGAAGGTGTAAAGAAGAAGGGAATCATCATAGGTGATGAGATAACAAGCATGTCTAAATTCCCTAAGATGTTTTTGGGAATCCTCCTTTGAAATTTAGAGAACTTAAGAAGTTCCCATTAAAGAGGATATGGCCTGATAGGTATGGATAGATGTATGGGCTCATTATAGATTTGGTTATATGACAAGATGTTGTGATCACCCAAAATGGATGACTCTAAGGTGGTCATATTTTCCATAAGCATCTTCATTAGATCCACTTGGGGTGGTGCACTTAAAGGGTTATAAGGTGCAAACTATGCTTGGGGTTGAGTGACATATTAATAATTTATTGGAGGTTGAAAAGTAGACACATATGGGTAAGTCATGATAGGTGGTTGGGTGAAAGATACAAAAGGGTAGGTAGATTTAGGTGGTTAGGTAGTGGGTAGGGGTACATGCCCTTGTTGGTTAGGGATGTAGCCAAATTTTGGTTTAAGGGATGCTTATTAGATAGGAGTAGTACTTGGGTTGGTGACCAATGGAAGGGTGGTAACCCTTATACTAATTAGTGGTAAGGTAGAGGGTATAGACACCATAAGGATTTGAAGCAGAGTGGTGGTTGATGGATTTGAGGTAGCTAAAGGAAGGTTGGTAGTGCTAGAGGTAGGCACTTTTATAGTGTAATAATGGTTCTTAGGAGTATAAGGTATAAGGGTAGTGGTATTTTGGGTTGGTTAGTTTTCTATGGTAGTCTCAAAGGGGTTATTGGTTGATAAAGAAGCTTAGGGAGTCAATAGTTAGGTAGTAACCATGAAAATAGAGGTACTTCCACTGGGGTGGAGAGGCATGCCATAAGGTGAATCTATAGGTGGGGATAAAGTTGAGGTACAATGAGACATGGTTGTAAGGCCATGGGATTATTGTCTAGAAAGTGGAAAAATTTACATCTCCTTGAGGAACCTCTCAAGAGAAGGTAGGACTTCCTGAGGGATGAGGGGAAAATGCTAGTTTATAAATGTAGTCCATGGATGAAGAGGTGGAAGAGGTAGGTTAGCTTGGTGATGGGTTTTGTTTTGTAAGGTCTCTTTGTCGCTAATGAGTGAGAACCATATGAGATAGGGGAGATAGAAAGCACAAATAGACTCACTACTAAAATAAAGAGAAGATAAAAAAATAATCAAAAAAATAAAATCACACTCTAAAAGAGACATTAAGCCCTAGATTTTTAATTAATCTCACTTTTGGATTATGCCTTAAGAAGTTGTGTGATTGAGATTGGTTTATAGGGAGGGTACTAGAGATGAAGTCTAAGGTTGGTTTCAGGTTATGTTTAGGCATTAAAAAACAATCTATATAAGAATCAATATGTGGCTTGGTATTAGGGCCTAACCCCTCACTTCACACACCATAATGATAAGGGTGTAGGGTGCTTAGCTAATATATATTGATATCTAAAGAATATACTCAAATAGAGAGCTGAGTTGGTTCTCCCCTTGGTAATGATTTCCAAGTAGGATTGTTGAGAAAGGGTAAGGTTATTTCTAGGTGATGAAATTCTAGTCAGGCCTTATCTCAAGTTTGGTTGGTGTTTAATTGATGAAAGTGGTCTGGTTGAGTGTGTACAAAAAAGAGTGAAGCTATGATAGATTACTTTACTTTTAAGTTATGTTATGTGAACTAAAATTTCAAGTAGTCAATGTATGCACTTAATTTTAAGCCCAAAAGAAACTTTTGATTTCATTAATGAGCATAGAATAGAGAGATAATGCAAGCAAACAAGAACCCACGTAAAGACACAAGGGTCCCACCAGGCATACCAAAATGTTTTAGTTAATTTATTGCTTATTATTGGAAAAGGGAAAAGAAGAATCTAAGTATGGGTATGGTTGAAAAATCTATTAGATTATGTGTGCATTTGAAATATAAGATTGTGAAGATCTCCTCTTTAGCTTGGGAGGATGACCTACAGATAAGAAAGCATTAAAAAAAACTTATTTGTTAGATAGATAGTTGGGTGAATTACCTAGCATTAGCTAGATCCTTAAAGTAAGAGCTTCCTCAGGGGTTGTCAATTCACACATTTTAAACAATTAAGTTTATAAAATATAATAGAAGACACTTGTATGAATAATCAAAAGATATCGAAATCAAATACAAAAATGCTTGTTAAGAAATATAGACTAGAAATGATTAAAATAGTAATTAGGTAATTAATACTAGTATTAGAGGATTGGGGTATGCTTCAAAAAATTATAAAGGGGTCTATGAATAAGTAGGAACATAAAAAATTAGGTTTAGTTAGAGGTAGGTAGGTGAAAACAAATTTCTAGTTTTTCACTACCACATTGACCATTGGTAGTTTGGTTGACCATTGGTGGTCAAGGTGACTATAGATGATTAGACAGACTATCAGTCATGGAGTCAACCATTGAAGGTTACTATAAATGGATTTTGGTTGGTAAGAGGGTTAGTTTATGGGATCTAAAAGATGGATACCAAGAGATAGGTAATACCCGAGTTGATTGTGAAATGGGAATAAAGTAAATGAATACTAAAAAACAAGTACTTATCTTACCAGAAGTTGATTGGGTGATTGATTGAGGTAGTTGGCCTATTGGTATAATTTAGCTTAATTTTGATAGAATAATGGTACCTAAGAACTTGGTGGAGAGGTGACAATAAGTCAGATCTCTAATATGATTTTTGGATTGTTGAAGATGATTAATACAAAAATAAACTCCTAGATACACAAGTTCTTGGTCATGATTGCAGATTGGTTTCACCTCTTAGCTCCTCTCTTCTTATAGGCAAGGTAATAGAGTTGCAATAGCATGTGAATTAGGCCTCTTAATAATAACACATGCATGTAATGGATCATAATAGGATTTAGACAAGTTATTTTTAGAATAATAGGGTGGGTGAGTTTTCATGCTTATGGTTGAGGAGGTACACCTTGACCATCGATGGTCAAGGTGACCTTAAATGATCAACTTGACCATCAGCAGTCAAGGGTGAAGGGTAAAAATAAAAAAAAACTAGGTTAAGTTAGTTTAATCAATTTGAATATGGCTTAGGCTAGGTTAGGGGTCAGAGGGTCAAATGGTCCTATGGGGGTCAAGGGGTACTGCGACACTTGGAATCATGATGTGCAAATTTACAGTGTCTATAAGTACATCACATAAAATCTACAAATCCTTAATAAAATAATCAAACATACATCTATAATCTATAACTAAATCCAAAACAAACCATAATCCATAATATAATAAACTCATAATCACTAATCCAAATCATATCCATTTTAATCATAAACATTTTAAGCCTTCATCCATATATCAAAATCACATCCATATCCATAACCCATAAGCCATAAACAATCATTAATATAAGCATCATCCATAAAACATTTGATATCATTTAAACCCATATTCAATTCATCTAATTACATCATATAAAAATTCACAATCATAATAATCTAATTCAAATCCATAATCCATAAACATTTTAAAATATAAATCTATCACATGTGAAATACCATAATCTAATCGCATCACATATAAATACATAATTCATCCATAATCTATTAATCCCTAAAATAATCTATAACTCTAATAACTATAATACATCACATCATCTACATCCATAATCATATAATCCATAAACAATGTAAACATATATAAGCATAATCCATAGACATCTACATAAACATAATCCATAACATCTATAAGCATAATAATCCATAAATTCGTAACAATAGCATAATCCATAATCTATATATATATATATATATATGTCTATATATATATATATATGTCTATATATATATATGTCTATATATGTATATGTAAATATATATAAGCATAATCCATAGACATCTACATAAACATAATCCATAACATCCATAAGCATAATAATCCATAAATTCATAACAATAACATAATCCATAATCTATATATATATATATATATATATATATAATCTGTATACATGTTCATGGCTCTTTGGCTAGTACAGTGAATATAAATTCATGTTGATCTATTAAGTGAACTATAAGCTACTCAGATGAATGCTCGGTAGATCTCCACCCCCATCTCCATCCTTTTTCTTATCTCTCCTCCGAGAGACACTCACCATACTCACTAATCCTATGTGCATGTGCATGTGCATGGAGGACCTACAGTATGTGGTTATGTGGGTCACATAGCATGGAGTCTTTGGAAGCTAATCTAGAATAATCTACTCATAATATCTCATCTATATTACTAGCTCCTAATACCACTCAATGCTCATGGTCCTTATTGGTCTCATGCTTAACCCTACCACCTTTCCAATGTTCTACACTGAGGACTCTCTTTCGCTCTCACTCCTCCTTAGATTGTCCCTCTTTTCCTTGTATTGATCCCACTCCTCCACCACCATGTCATGGCTCAAATTTCAAAGATTCAAAACCCACCTATAAAGTATCCAATCTAACCTAAAGGGTATCACACTCAACCCACATTATAGTCAATGTCCCCTATGCTACAACTAACTACCCCTATAGGGTGATACACTAAGCCCTTAATGTATCCCTCTTTGTGATGAGCTCACCCACATTTATCTCCTCCTTTCCCCTAACCTCTCCCCTAATCACCTCATCTCCTATCTCATCATCTGTCTCCACCTCAACCTCATCCTTCTCCTCATCCCCTCCTCCCTAACATGGATATACCACCCTATCCTATCATGCTACCCACTGCTTGACCCACCATGATATATATTTAAGAGTTTATCTTGCATCCTTCATGTACTTACCTTCCACCATTTTCTCCTCTTTTATCAAGACATCTCCCATAATTGGTCTAGGTAGCTCTTGCTCTATTTCATCCTACCTATATATGTGCAAGGCCTAGGGTGTATCTTATACTAGCCCAAACTACCACCACACTCAGATAAAATAGAAGTACTCTAGGTAATGTATCCTCTCCCTATCATCCAATGCCCCCTTCATACCCCTAACATCTCTACCTCCACCCCAAGTCACATAAGAAATCTTAGATATAGTCTTCATATGATGTTTATAGCCCTCAAACCCTCTAGAACCCCTTTTTAATAATCCAAGTCCCTGACAACACCATCTATAAAAACTCATGCTAGGTCATTCTTCTACCATAAGAAATCCATGTTTTAATTTGTCTCATACCACCATATCTAAGGAGTACCAATAGGCCACACTATCTTAATGTGCTCATAGGACTAACACTACAGTATGGCTATAACCTAATCCATAGTGTCTTTGGCTCCTCTTAACCCTAGAGCTCCCTATAAATCTATGCCAACAAGGTAAACACCCATGAAAAGATGGTGTGGTGATTTAACATGTCTACAACAACACCCATTAGGCTCTATGGAAATCTCCCTCCCACTGAGTCTGGGAGAGCATAACATGATATTTCTAGCATCATCATGGTGAACACACCTCTCCCTAATGTATTAGATCTATAGAGAGGCATGAAATTAAATCCACCAACAATAAAACTAATATCCTTTGCATCATTTCCATATAGGCATGCCAAAGCTGATCCTCAACCCTACTCATGCACTATAACTATGGGTGTTCCTTGCATTAGAAGGTGTATAATCTATTAGATGTCCTCTTCTATGATGGTCATCTCCCTGATCCATAGCCAGAAGGTCTTGGTAGTGAAATCCCACCACTTCACCAAAGCCATTAGCAATATCAATTCTCAATGGATGCATTGATAGTGATGCACCCCTCTTAAGCTTATGACCTCTAGGTAGGCCCAATCATCATCACTAAGTTAAAATCATAGTCACTCTAGTAAGGGTGATACTCAATCTCTCATTTATAGTAATCCTCATGCCTGTCAATCAATATCCCCTATAAACCTAAAATCTCTTAAAAAATCTAACTTATCTTAACCCTAGCTCTATTATAAGCCCTTCACATTTTTTTGTGAATCAATATTGATCCCCTATATATAATCACCATTCTACCTAGATCAATGCTATTTAGTTGAAACAACATTTATTCTCTATGAATCATCATTGATTCACTAGGGAATTAACATTAATTCTTCAGTGCCATCTCCCTATAAGCTTAGCCTAATCCTGGCTCCTAAAAGTTTAAAATTATTAATTTTTTTAAAAAACTCAAAAAATTACTAAAATAATCAACTTACCTCATCCTGAGAGCATTGTCATTATTATAATCCACTTTCGCTAGCCTCCATCTTAGTTTGTAGCACTTATGTCATTTGAGCTCTCAAGTTTCATTTGGGAAAATAAGCCATTTTCTATATTGAACTTGCTTATATACTTAGCTTTGGATCAGGATTGATCTATTTTGAATCAGTGTTATTTTGGTAGATCGTCACTGATTCATTTTGGATCAGTGTTGATTGGCCCCTTTTTGTACTACTTGTAATCTTACATACATTTAGTCCTATTCCTTAGCTATTCTTGGTTCCTTACCACATCTACCCTATTATTCAACCTATACCATTTTAGGTTTATATATTTTTGACCCCCTAATTATCCCACAACCTATGTAAGGCATGTACTCTTTTGGGTATCTCTCCTCAGTGGATTCTTAAGAGTACATTCTCCCTTGAGAACAATTGTCTATAGGTAGTGCACACACTTTATAGCACATCAGATGCTTCGATCAACCAACCCTATCACTTGTTTTCTTGTTTAGCTTTTGTTAATCCCACTCATTCGTAGTTATGACATTTTATTACCAAATTTACCTTGGGGCATCTCTACCTATATTATATTACATCTTGTTAGTGAAAAACATACACTTCATGTTATGCATCTACTTTTATTAGAGCATATCTATTATTTATCCATCCCATCCATTATTCCATTTTTCAAACCTGTCACCCACTCCTTATCCTCTACCATCTCATAGTTTTAGGGGGGATACCTCCTCACATAAACTTGGGGTAGTGGACCTCTCATGGTTTTTGTCTTGCAACACATATTTCACACTGCTCCATAATAAGGGGAAAATGTAGACACTAAAATTTCATACCTAGGGATGATTAATTAAGTGTCATAGGTCCTATTTATTTAAATCTCCTAAATAAACCCTATCCTAAGGTTTAGTTTATTTATCATTTACTAACTCGATAAATAGCCTTTACTTTTACCTTTTTATCCCTCCCAACCTCCTAAATATATTTATAACCACTTTACCCTCGTGTGGAGTCATTACCAAAAACTCTACCCATATCCAAGCCATTATTACCCATGGTTGAAACAAAGGTGCTAATTTGGGTGAATCAGTGCTGATTCTCTAGATCAACATCAATCCATAAATACTTAGCTTGCTTTTGCATTCTAAACCTAGAAACTTAGATCCTCAAATTGCTATTAAAATTCTTGGAGATTTTATGACATTCCTAATGACACTCTGCTACATTTTTATTACGTTCAAATCATATCCTCTATGAAGCCTGAGAAATTGCCTGGTCTATGGAGGAATTTCATTACATTTAGAAATCAATCAAAGGTAAGTTATCATATTTCATTTTATCATTCTCTATCAATTATTATTCTACTATTTGTTTATCTAAAATATCATTAAAATCCCTCTATATCTTTTTATCAACCTCCATTAGCCAATTAGTCTTGTCTACTCTTTATTTTATTAAACTCAATCACAAAAAGAATCGATGCTGATTCATTTTGAATTGACATCAATTCTACTGGTTGACATCGATCTTATCAAGATCAACATCAATTTAATATTTTTAATTAACAAAATCCAAGACCTTAATTCTAAGTCCCTATTTTCAATCTTTTACTAATTACTATTATTTACACAAGGCATTTTGCTTGGAGATGACTATACTTGGTTTAGCACATGACATAACTAGGATAATTGATCTCCCCATAGTTTCCCAATGTTTATTTATAGATCAAAGTGACATCACCTTTGAGCTATCCCTTTGCATAATCATTTATTCACACTCTCATGAAGCCACTAAAGACCGATTAGCTATTATACAAGATGATGTAGATTTTGCTTTAGCTTATTATGAGTAATATTTCATTTACATTGATATCTTATTTTAGGATTGAATCTTAACCAACATTGTTATCGTATCATTTATCTATTGTAATTTCATATGCTTTTTATTTGCTTAATTTCATAAATAGTGGATTGACATCCTTCTAAGGAAGTGTACCACTTTTTGAAACTAATCTCATATCAAGCAGACTACCTAATTATCTATTAATCAATTTTTTTCAAGTATTTACATGTGTGTAGGTTGGCCTTTCCAAACTAAAAGGAGATCTCACTATCACTAGATTCAAAGTGGTGTACAATGTCTTCCAATCTATAGGTATTCCCCATAAACCCTATTTTTATTTGAGTTTTTAGTACATAATATTTAATTTAAAAGAAAATGAAAACTAGTTAAACACATAGATTCATTGCATTTCATTTTATAGACCAAATGAATGAAAATGATATTTTTGTACTTAGCATATTTTATCTGCTAATAGGGAATATTATATTAGAATATATTGGTTTTTATTTTATTTTATATTTTACTAAATCTTGCATTCATGACACTAAATAAATACTAAACAGATTCCACTAGCTTAATTAGCACCATCAATGGAAGATGAGGTGTAATATGATCAAATGGTGTGCATGAATTTGACTGATCCTAGATATCATTTATTATTAAAAATTTTAGCCAAAGTAATGTTTGATAAACATTGTCATTTTATATGTTGATATAGTTTTCATATTTATACAATATCATATTATAACAAATTTCTTTATGGTACACATTATGTATTAGATATCTTCAACACACAGGTTTTGGTTTATTACTTTGGATTCCCTCACTATCATAATATACCCATGCATGAAGGGAGGGTCATCCCCTTGTTTGGGAGATAGTGTGGGGGATCTGTGGTTTGTGGTTGGCATGGAAAAAGCACTTGGATGATGATCTCCCTCCCAACTAGATTACTATATTTAAGACCATGCTTGAGATTACAAATTGATATTTGAGTCAAGGAGACTCTGATGCATGGAGATTTGTATTATGTTTTATCATTTAAGATATTTTTATATATTTCTAAAAATTGTAACATTTATACATTATACTTATACAATAGTGACTATATTGTTGTATCAGCTATGGTTGAATTTGTATTATTTCACTTATGAGTAAATGCAATATTTATTATTGTTTTAATAATGTTCAAGATTTATATATTTGTTCATGGCGATCCTTAGATAAGTGGATTAACTACAAACCTCTTGGGTTAACTAAATTAATATAGTTAGTTAAAGATCACTAGTTCAGTTTTTCATGGTGAAATCTATATGTTGAATATGAGTAATTAATGTAAAATAAATGCTATATTATGATAAAACCTAGTGGGGTTATTATATAATTGAAACATAAACAAACCCTATTGCAAAAAACATAGATTATATTCATTAAAATAAGTAAGCATTGTTATAATAATCAATTTGGATCAATTTCATAGTGTAGAGAGATTAAGGAAAATAAAGTGAAATCTTAGATATAATATGACAACACTTTTGAGTAGGTTTTTATCGAAGCTATATTACAGTATGGTTCTTACTTATATAGACAAGGATGGGGATCACCTCCAAATAGAATGAGGATCCCATCCTAGGCCATGATGGCCACTCATTATAGTTACAATCATATTTAAAAATTTAAAACAAGACAATCCCTTCAAACTCATAACAAATATATGGGGGACCACTTAATTGACATGAGGAGGTAGCTGAGAAGGTCTAGCTCCTAACTATTTTAAACTGGCATCCTTAACTTCTAACATAGCTTCCATGAGGTCAAACTCCTTGTCTATCTTTATAAGGTTCATTGGGGGCTCCATGAATATTACCTCAGCCCAAGTCACTAGTATCCAATAAACTTGAAAGGGTTTTTCTATTTATGCTTGGACCCTAGAGACCTAGTTTATGATCGATGTGGATTGCAATGATAGATCCAACATCACCTAGGCCCCTTACTAGTTTTCTCTATTAATCATCTCCCTCATGATTTGGTTGAATTGATACATATGGACTCTAAAATCTCATTGATCTAGTAAGGTGCCATCCAGGTGGAATAACATAGAGATATTGACCTCCTTGAATTAGGTTAATATCTTCTTATTACCATCTTCCAAGATTCCTATTGTAGTGTGATCCATGACCAACCATTATTATATAGAAACCCTCATGTTCGTAGTATACATTTAATACAATCCCAAGTCTAAGGTTGGCATAAGTTTTAGCTATGAGAATAATCTTTTATTGACCACCACTTGCAACTTCTATCATTTCTCATCAATATCTATAATCTTCTCCATGTAGTCCTAGGTCTGTTGGATAAATACATTAGTCTCAGCTAGAGTCTCCATTACTTTCTTAAGGACTAAGAAGAGTAGTAAGAGGGCATCCTTAACCTACTCAATCATCCTGATATGGAATGTGCTCATCACTTAGGATTTTAAAGTTCAACCCTAGCTGTACATGTCCTTAAAGAGTTTTTTAGACATATCATGAGTCATTTGAAGAATAGATAGTGGGTTTTTAGGTACCCTTTATTCAATAATGGAAATTATCACCTTGATGAGGGAAAACAAATCCTAATGGGTCTACCAAACCACCAGGTTTCCCCCTAGAGAAACCTTTGAGTTAGTTTGATCTTCATGCTTTTAGAGGCTCAATCAAAGCTTTATTACTCATTTTAGTCACCCTGAGTAGTCATATCTTACACTTGTGACCTTAGGACTATTCCCTAGGTTTCAAGAGGTGTAAGAGGGGTGGCTAAGATGGTGGTAGAGGGTAGAGGATGAGGTGGAGGGGAGATGAAGGAAGTAGAGGGAGTGAACAAAGAAAACAATAAGAGGTAGAGGGGATATGGGAGTGAAAGGAGGGAGAACAAAAGGGGATACCTAAGGAAACATTTTCACCTACCACTATTCCTAGGTTAAGTTCATTTGAGGAGGAATTGCTCTTAGGAAAGGGTCATTAAAAAATAGGGAAGATATAGGTTGGTTGAAAGCAAGTCTCATGGTGCCCTAGTAATTGAAAGAAGGGGTCAAGGAGTAAGGCATAAAGGTGTTGTAGTTAGGGATGGAGGAATTATTGAGTATTGTTAAGGAGGTTAAATTAGATTAGAAGGCCTTAGAAATAGAGCTAGAGTGTGAGTTGCATTCTATTTCTTCTTCAACCTCTTACTAGGGTTAGCTCTAGACGCTGTAGTAAATAAACCAATCAAGATAATAGGATCCATGGGGGATAATGGTGGAGGATTAAAAGTTGATAAGGGAATCATCAAGCTGAATGGAATGGGCACCAAGAGGGTCCTTTCTATAAATTATATACTCTCAATAGTCACAACCATACTTGCTGATAAAGGCATACCCAAAGAAGGTACCAAGAGGACTCTAGGTTATGAAAGGGATAGAGTGGAGGGGAATGATATGGAAAGTATGATCGATAGGATAGAGGCTAAAGGTAATTAGGTAAATAATAGAGGGGGTATAATGGGGAAAAGAGGAGGCACCACTTGGGGGGATTGTGGGGTCGGAGTAGAACTAGTGGGTGTCAGGATTGGGAGTTATAAAGCAATGAGAGTGAGGGGTAGAAGGGAAAAGGGATAAGTTGGAGGTATGCGAGGGGGAATTGGATAGGTGCCTATTAGGAGATTTATTCTAAGCTCACTTTAGGATTACCATCCACATCAAACCTCAAGGTCTATGGTACAAGTTTGAGGTACCAATGGTTGAGCTAGTTATACCTAGGTTGCCTGACATTGAGTAGCTTAAGTTTGGCTCTACTGCTATTGGGCTAATAGAAATATTGAAGGAGGTAAAAATAGGGTGTGAGGAGTAGCTGAAATAGGTGGAGGAGGATTTAGGCATCTAAAGTGGGAGTTATTAGAAGTAGAATTATACTTAGAGCATGAAGAGAAGGTGGTAGATTACCTTGTAAGATCCTTTGAGAGATGGCAGGAGTTATCAAAGTTGGGTCCTATATAAACTAATTAGGAGTTGGAGGAGGATAGATGGGCTTGTTTGGACCTTCTTCCCTTTATTATTATTATTCTTTTTCATAATTTGAGACAACACTTCTTAGTCATTGATAACATCTAAGTAGAGCTCATCATCATCCTTTCCTAATGACCATAACTAATATTTAGGTGGGTTGAATACCATGTCAAGTATGATATAATTATCCCCATGGGTCTTAATGATAGAGCCTACATTTTAAAAGGGTGAAGGATTCTCACTTGACTACCATATTCTAAATTGGAGGGAAGGATTTATAGATGTGGTGCTTGATTATGATTGGAAGTGGTAGGTATGCCTTCTACTAATGTTAGATGAAGAATCCAAAGATGCCCTCTACCAACTAAAATATAATCTCATGCTTTGCTAGATGGTCTATAAATAAATATGATAGGAAAAGAGGATCTTTGAGTAAACTCATAATCCAAATTAGAATGTCCTCCTTGTAAAGCTAATAGTCCCCAATGGTGGTGATGGAATGCTTAATTACCTTCAAGATCTAAGGCATCAGGGCCTCATTAATGGATTGGTAGTTGTGATTTTAGAGATTGGTGGAGTTGCATTCACCAGTTTGATTTTAGATTTCTCTTGGTTATATTTTTGAGGATATTACAGGAGTGTACATTGATTAACAACAGTGCAGAGCATAACTACATTTGGGATCCAGGTGGATCGAGTGGTTCATTGTTTTGAGATTGCTTGGGGACAAGAAATTTTAGGAGGGGCGGATTGTCATGTCCCCTTTTTAGGTGACATCACTTAGAGTTGATGATTAGCCTATTATGCGACCTTCGTAGGTTGATAGGTTGGATAGAGGGTCATAATGGAGTTTGGCTTGGCTTCGTTTAGCAAAATTTCTACAGTTGGTTTTCATTCAGGTTCTTTCAAACACATTTGGCCTGAGCTCCTATTATTTAGGGATATTTGACATGCAGTGGAGTGCCATTATTTTGGTATGGTCATGTGCAGAATCACTCCCTGATTCACCAACTTCAGTCGGTTTGAGGATCCGACATGTATAGAGGGAGATATTAATATTTGATTGATTTAATCAAATATTAATTATTTGGTCTAATTTTAATTTAGAAACCCTAATTATAATTTAAGAAAACCCTAATTATGGCAACCATATCTTTTGAGGGTATAAGGGTTTCTCATGGAGGCCATTATTGATTATGATTGATTATTAATATTGATTCTTGTTAAGAAATTCTTCTGTGAAGACTGAGCCAAGGGTTCCAGGATTTCATTTGCATTGAAGAACATCAACTCTTCATTGTGTACAATTTAGAGGTTGTGAAAGATCAGCCGATCTATTGCCAAATTGAGAGATAACTTCATACAAAAGTTATCACAGGGTTTTACAAGTTCGAGAGATAACTTCATACAGAAGCTATCACAAGGGTTCACAGGTATTTCTTTATTTTGGGTTTGATTCAATTATTATCAAGATATAGATCTTTGTATTAGCCCATAGTTTTTTAGATCAGGATCAAGTATAAAAATTGTGCTACATTGGTGGCCGTACGGAGTCTATACAGATCTGTGAAAAATCTATAAGTATCAGCAGATTCACTCAGACACTGACATCGGCAGGTAGAACCCTACAGACACTGACATCGATTGACATCTCACCGACATTGGTAGTTTAACGACCCTAGCTAATCGATGATGGCAGTATAACCGACATCAGCGACTGTGTTTTTTACATAGTAGGTCGAGATGTACCAGTTCTAGATTTATTTCCCAATTTTGTGGAATACTCAGGCTATTAAGGCCATATTTTCAATATTCATTGTATACCTGACAGAGGTCCTCTATTGTAAGCATATGAGTAAATAAATAAGAGATTATACTATGATTTATTTATCTATTTGAAGATATTTTGCAAAAATATAGATAAGTAATTTAGAGCTTTTGTTTTGGTATCTGAAGGGATTTTAGTGGACATCGATAGACTTGATGGTTAGCCTATTATACGACCTTCGTAGGCTGATAGGATGGATAGAGGGTCATGATGGAGATTGGCTTGGCTTAGATTAGCAAAATTTGGTTTAGTTGGCATTCATTTGGGCTTTTTTGGGCATGTTTATCTGAGCTCCTAATTTTTAGGGATATTTGGCATGCAGTGGAACACCCTTATTTTTGGTATGGTCATGTGAAAAATCACTCCCTGGTTCACCGGCTTTGAACGGTTCGAGGATCCGACATGTATTGAGGGAAATATTAATATTTAATTGATTTAATCAAATATTAATTATTTGGTCTAATTTTAATCTAGAAACCCTAATTCTAATTTAAGAAAACCCTAATTAGGGCAAGCACATCTTTTTGAGGGTATAAGGGTTTCTCATGGAGGCTATTATTGAATATGCATTGATTATTGATTTTTGATTTTGAAGAATTCTTCTGTGAAGACTGAGCCAAGGGTTTTAGGATTCCATCTGCATTGGAGAACATCCACTCTTCAGTGTGTGCAATTTAGAGGCTATGAAATATCATCTGATCTATTACCAAATTGAGAGATAGCTTCATATAGAAATTATCTCAGAGGTTTATAGATTTGAGAGGTAACTTCATACAGAAGTTGTCACAGAGCTTTTCAAGGATTTATTTTATTAGGTTTTTGCTTTAATAAGTTATATAGATATAGATCTTCTGTATTAAAATTATATATCTTGAGATTAGATTGTTCAGCTATCAGGGTGTGTTATATTATATTAGCGACTGTACGAAGTCTGTACAGATCCATACAAATCCATGCAAATACCAACATCGATAGGCAGAGATCCCCAATGATCGACATCGGCTGAATGAAGACCGATGTCGGTAGTATATCGACTAATGATGGTGACTGTGTTTTTGACACAGCGACTCGAGAGCCGCATAGACCCAGGGTTATTTCTAGTTTGCTAGAGGAATCAGGTTTTTAATACTATATTTTCATATTCTGTATATGCATGACAAAGGACAACCATTGTAATTAGCTGGACGAATAATAAGATCTTTGATTGGTAGTTAAGAGATTTACTGTGGTTTATTATTTATCTAAATTTATTCTATAAGATTGTATCTTTGTTCAGAGCTCTTATCTTTTTATATTCCCTATTTGAAGGGGATATTACAGTGGTATTAGAGCTCTTGTCTTTTTATATTCCCAATTTGAAGGGGATATTACAGTGGTATCAGAGCTTTTTCTTAGGAAAAAGGAGCCCTAAGTTAGGGACATTACAGTGGTATCAGAGCTTTTGCTTAAGAAAAAGAAGCCCTAAGTTAAGGACATTACAGTGGTATCAGAACCAAATTCCTACCATCCTACTGGGTAGACCAGAGCCAAATTCCTGCCACCCTATTAGGTAGTTTGGGTAGAGATTGGACATTGAATCAGTTAGTAAATCATGATCATGTGGGACACTCTTATGACAGCAAATGAGGAGTGGGAGTTAGTACCACCTCAAGTTCAGGAGATGTTATCTTTTGATCACTTTATTAAGCTGAGGAGAGAGCACTATAGATCAGTTAGATGGGGCAATAGCATGTCCCATGATTATTATGAGCTATGAGATAGTGAAGATGAGGATGAGTCTGATGCTTGCACTCAGAGTGTATAGGTGTACTTAGAGGTTAGTACACTAAGTGTTGATGATCTCTCAGTTATGATAGAGATTGTAGAAGAGTCCCATGATCCAATTATTGCAGATGACACACAAGAGAATGCAGTGGATAGTTTTGAGGACTTAGTTTCATTGACAGTTTCTTTCGGTATGGAGGAGTTAGACAGTGATGCTACAGTTGTTAATACTTCGTATGTTGATATGAGCTTTGGAGTTGATTCGTAGAGTATGGATGGTAGTATTATAGAGGTCAGTGATTTTGAGTCTACTCTTTTGGACCATGCATCAGTGGAGGATTGTAGGAGACAATCTAGCCAGTGCCATCATGTGTCTAGTCAGCTAAGAGTTAGTGAGCGAGACATTGCCACCGCTTACAAGCATTTCGATGCTGCTTATCAATTGTTAGCAGTTTATGGATGGGGTTCTCCTACTAACATTGAGTAGGGAGGTAGTTATTTTTCCTTAACAGAGATCCACTCTTTATGGGAGGCTATTCAGATTCTAAGATAGGATTATATGCAGTTGGTAGCTGATAGAGATTATCTTATGGAGTGGGGAAACACATCATATGATGCATTATTGGTCAAGGAAGATAAGGTGAGTGAGCTTACTCAATAGCTTGAGGTGACTTCTGAGATTCTTGAAAGTACACAATTGGCTTATGAGGAGTCACAATTTCATTTAGCTGAGGTGACTGCAGGTTGGAACATTTGCGGTCTTCACCAACGTCAGACCCAGTCCATTTGTATATTGAGATGATTGGTGGTGAGTACATTCCTACAGTGGTTGTTGGGGAACATGTTGGAGCTGACACACATGTTCAGGATTTGGGAGTACCTAGTCCTGATGAGTTTGGCATACCAGTGGAGTTGAGTTTCCAGATTGATTTTTCTCACACAGATGACAGTGTGGTATAGTTGGTTGTGCCACCCTTACAAAGGGATCAGTTATGGGATGGATTGGCACCATCTTTTGTAGATGGAATTGGTAGTTTGAGTTGTCCATTCTACTTGGGTTATGATACTTTGATAGTTTGTTTCTCATGTGTTCTTGACTATGGTATTTGTAATCTTGGAGTTTGGTTGAGTTTCATGTGCCAGTTTGATTATCAATTCCTCTTTGTTCTACTTTAGAGGATATTATAGGAGCTTGCATTGATTTTCATCAGTATAGATCATGACTACATTTGGGATCCAGGTGGATTGATTGGTTTGTTATTTTGAGATTGCTTGGGGTCAAGCAATTTTAGGAGGGGCAGATTGTCATATCCCCTTTTTTAGTGGACATCGACAGACTTAATGGTTAGCCTATTATACGACCTTTGTAGGCTAATAGGATGGATAGAGGGTCATGATGGAGATTGGCTTGGCTTAGATTAGCAAAATTTATTTTAGTTGGCATTCATTTGGGCTTTTTTGGGCATGTTTGTTTGAGCTCCTACTTTTTAGGAATATTTGACATGCAGTGGAGCACCCTTATTTTTGGTATGGTCATGTGTAGAATCACTCCCTGGTTCACCAGCTTCAAACGGTTCGAGGATCCAACATGTATTGAGGGAGATATTAATATTTGATTGATTTAATCAAATATTAATTATTTGGTCTAATTTTAATCTAGAAACCCTAATTCTAATTTAAAAAAACCCTAATTAGGGCAAGCACATCTTTTTGAGGGTATAAGGGTTTCTCATGGAGGCCATTATTGAATATGCATTGATTATTGATTTTTGATATTGAAGAATTCTTCTGTGAAGACTGAGCCAAGGGTTCTAGGATTCCATCTGCATTGGAGAATGTCCACTCTTCAGTGTGTGTGATTTAGAGGCTATGAAATATCAGCTGATTTATTGCCAAATTGAGAGATAACTTCATATAGAAGTTATCACAGAGGTTTACAGATTTGAGAGGTAACTTCATACAAAAGTTGTCATAGAGCTTTCCAGGGATTTATTTTATTAGGTTTTTGCTTTAATAAGTTACACAGATAGAGATATTCTGTATTAGAATCATATATCTTGAGATCAGGTTGTTCAGCTATCAGGGTGTGTTATATTATATTGGTGGCTATATGAAGTCCATACAAATCCGTACAGATCCATGCAGATATCAACATCAATAGGCAGAGATCCCCAATGACCGACATCAGTCGACTGAAGACCGACATCGATAGAGAAGGACCCACAGTGACCGACGTTGGTAGTATATCTATCGACAATGGTGACTATGTTTTCGATAGAGCGACCTGAGAGCCGCACATACCTAGGGTTATTTCCAGTTTGCTAGAGGAATCAAGTTTTCAAGACTGTATTTTCATATTCTATATATGCATGACAAAGGACAACCATTGTAATCAGTTGGATGAATAATAAGATCTTTGATTGGTAGTTAAGAGATTTACTGTGGTTTATTATTTATCTAAATTTATTCTGCAAGATTGTATCTTTGTTCTTAGCTCTTGTCTTTTTATATTCCCTATTTGAAGGGGATATTACAGTGGTATCAGAGCTCTTGTATTTTTATATTCCCTATTTGAAGGGGATATTATAGTGGTATCAGAGCTTTTGCTTAGGAAAAAGGAGCCCTAAGTTAGGGACATTACAGTGGTATCAGAGCTTTTGCTTAGGAAAAAAGAGCCCTAAGTTAGGGACATTACAACCACCAATTAGAAATGATCACATATGTCTTAGATGTGATTATATAACTAATGATCATATAGCTTTTAAAACACCACATAAACCATTGAGCCCTCAAGAACCCACATAGGAAAAGCCGAAGGCTTAAAAGAGAGCCTCCCATAGATTGAATCTAATAGGTAACTCATCATGTAGAGATTACTCCTAGTTTAGGCATCTATGATGGCATTAAATAGCTTGAAGTCAAGCAATCCTCCTATGTTTGGGACTTGTGAGCATGTGAGGATCATATGTAGGAGAGGCACTCATAGCTCATTTATGTGCAAGTATTCCTAGGATCTAAACAATTGGTTCAATAAGATCAAGCCTACCTAGAATTCCTCCTAGAAGGTATGGATCATGTATGCATTAATATTCTCTTTGTTAACCCATTTAGCATTTGGGTCCTCAACCTAGTTGTGGAGGATGTCATATATTTGGTAGGTCTACATATATGCCATTACCACTATTGCATCATAGGAAAAGGTGTAGTTTGGGAGGGATTAATACATCCTAAAGGTGTTCCTAGAGATATCGATAATTTAGTGTTGAGAGTTAAGTGAGTATACCTAATCATAGAATCTATCCTATATGTAGATGGCATTATGGAGGAAGTTTGTAAACAATTTAGTGCATAAGAATGCCTTTATATTAGAAATAACTCTTTAAAGTATGATCTTATTATAAGATCGAAGGGCATCCCAAACTCTACCCACTGGGCATCATTTGAGCCTAAATCCCTATGTACTTGCTCAACCCCTTTGAATAAGTTATTGTAGTGCTTAAATTTAGTTAAGCCATTTGAGAATGTTGTATCCCAATACTCAAGTTTGGACTTTAGGTTTAAGGAGGATGAAACCATTGTAGTAGGATGAAGGGGCAATAGGGAAGTTTTGAGTGCAGAAGGCACAAAATATAGGGGTGCTTTATGATAATTTAAAATCCAAGAGTTAGATTTTTTTTAAAGGTAGTAGTGGTCAAATTTAGTGAGATTCCCTTAGAAAATATAAATTCATGCATATAGACCCATACATTAATAGAGTTTGGTAGCTCACTTGTTGCAAATTCAATTTTGAGTTGGTGGCTAGATTTTCTCACTTTACTCCTAAATCTAGAGTTGAATTTGGAACCCATGTTCCTCCATCTTGAAATATATAGTAATGGTGATGGGATGTTTTAAAACTATCCAATCACGCCTAACTTATTATTTTTTTAATGTCCAACATGTGGTAGCAATGTAATCACATATCTTAGATGATTCTTGATTAACTCTCACTTTATGACACATGTCATCTAATCATTGGTCCTCTTATTAATTGTTGGCACATAGGCACAAATTTGCACTTCATGCCATTCCCATAAGAAGGGTGATATATCACTAAGGGACACATGACACATCTTAATTAGTCCTTTAACCTCATTTGTACCTTATTTTGAGGTTGTATAGGCTTTAAGTGGCTTACTAGTTCATTTGCCTATT
The DNA here is from genome assembly GCA_037957365.1 of Torreya grandis. Lineage (NCBI taxonomy): Eukaryota > Viridiplantae > Streptophyta > Pinopsida > Cupressales > Taxaceae > Torreya > Torreya grandis. The sequence goes on along the minus strand of JARHVA010003545.1, from coordinate 851,439 downwards.
GGGTGATGTGGTGCCTTATCATTTGGTTAGGATCTCCTAGGGTCTAAAATATTTTATAGGTATGGGTATTGGCTAATATAACACTTGGTGACATGACACCTTCTCATTTAACCAAGTTTTTCTAGGCTTTGACATATCTAATAGGTATGAGGACTAGCCATTCTAACCCTTCATGATATGGTACCTTCTCATTTGGTTGGGCTTTCTCAAACTCCTTTGATAGGTCTAAGGATTGGCCCCTATAGAACCTAGTGATGTGGCACCTTCTCATTTAGCTAGGCTTTTTTGGGCTTTGACATCTATGACAAGTCTAGGGACTAACCGCCCTATCACTTGGAAACATGACACCTTCTCATTTAGCTAAGCTCTCCTAGGCTCTAACATCTCTAATAGATCTAGGGACTGGTCATTATAAAACTTGGTGATGTGGCACCTTCTCATTTGGTTGGGATCTCCCAGGTTCTAACATCTTTGATAGGTTTAGGGACTAGTTTTGTTTCTATTCAACAATGGGGTACCTTCTCATTTGATTGGGATCTCCCAAGATCTGACATATCTAATAGGTCTAGGGATTGGTTTCTCTCATACCTCATAACATCACACCTTCTCATTTAGTCAGGATATCCTAGGCTATAACATCTCTATAGCTCTAGGTATTGGCTACCCTAAAACCTGGCAACATGGTGACTTCTCATTTGATGGGCTCTCTTGGGCTCTGACATCTCTAATAGGTCTAAGGATTGGCTACTCTAGCATCTGGTGATGTGGCACCTTTTTATTTGGATAAGCTCTCCCAGGCTCTGACATCTTTGAGAGGTCTAAGGACTAGCCATTCTAACACTTGATGACATGGTACCTTCTCATTTGGTTGGGCTCTCCCAAGCTTTGTAAAATTCACAAAAAAGGTTAAGTAAGAAATGAAAGGAATATAGTTTGTTAAAAACTTACTCATCTATCATTGATATTTCAATTTTCCATGAAAGGTGATGGGTATGTTACTCTAGGAAGGGAATGAGACTCTAGGAGATCTCAATGAAAGTTGACCTGCAAGGTTATCACCATGATTCATAAAAGAACAAACATTACTTAGTCATAAAAATAAAAGAGGTTTGTTGCTACTCAAAGAAATCAAAGTGATGTATATTCTATCGGAGTTGTTGTTGCCAGAATCCGGATAACGCGAGTGCAATGAAGACGTGATCACACAAGATGAACAAGTGCACACCACGAAGATGCTAAAGCAATTTGACAATGACAAGAAGATAAATTGCACAAAACAAAATGGAGAAACCAAATCTGAATTAGTAACATGAAATGGCCAAAATGAAGAATACATATAGGAGAGCTAGAAAGTAACTCCTCCACAAATGGTGGTCAAAGCACCCCAAGAATAGACTCCTCAAAAGGTGGTGACAAGGTGCTAAGAATAGAGAAATAACTCCCATACCCGAAATAAGAGTATCTTATGCCATTCTTATGACACCTTATGACACAAATATGACACACAATCTCCACATAAGCTAGCCTATCCCATGAATGTAGGAAAACTCCATGTATGCACAAATATATGATATTCCCTAATTAATAAATAGGGAAAAATAAAAACCTACACTAATACCCCCCCATAAGCGCAGCTTAGGTGGGAAGTGTGGAAAATAAAAAATGGGTCCTGGCAACTAGGCCTGATGAGGTACCCATGTACAAATGCAATCTCCCATAAGATAGAGAAAAGGAGAAAACCCATAGGAAAAAACTCCCCCCCAAAAGAGAGACATAAAAGAAAAGAAGAGGCTAGAAGGCCCCCCCTGAAGATGATGTAGTTACAGATGTAGACCGCACCCCAAGAAGAGCTCGTAGATGAATGAACTTACTCTCAGTGAAAGGTTTGGTGAAGATGTCTGCAACCTGCTCTGAAGACTGGCAAAATATCAAGTCAATGACCTGACTATGAATAAGCTCCCAAATGAAATGCATGTGAATCTCTATGTGCTTGGTCCGCTGGTGCTGAACCGGATTCCTGCAAATCTGTATGGTACTCTGATTGTCACAATAAATGATGGTGGGCTACCTGATAGGAATGCCAAACTCAGAAAGAATCCCTTGAAGCCAAATAGCCTCAGTGGCTGCATTAACAGCTCCCCTATACTCTGCCTCTATGGATGATATAGCAATAGCATTCTGCTTCTTGCTAGACCAACTGATAGGACCTGAACCTAGAGAGAAACTGTAACCAGAAGTGGACTTACGAGTCTGTGAATTGCCAGCCCAGTTTGAATCTGTATATCCAACCAAGTCAACCTCTGTGCCAAATCTATAGTGAATCCCATATCTATGTGAACCCTGTATGTAATGCAAGATCCTCTTAGCTGCTTTCCAATGCAGCTCATGGGGTTCCTGCATGAATCTGGAGACAAGTCCCACTGTATATGAAATGTCGGGCCTGGTGTGAGTCAAGTATGTGAGACTACCAACAAGTTGTCGATACCGAGTGGCATCAACTAGTGGTGAAGAACAATTAGTCTCAAGCTTGACTCCTGATAGAAAGGGAGTCAGAGATGGCTTGCAATCAGCCATGTGAAATCGAGCCAACAAGTCGAGAGCGTACTTAGGTTGTGCAAGAGAAATCCCTGAATCTGACTGTGAGATCTCGATACCAAGGAAGTAGTGCAACAAACCCAAGTCTGTCATGTCAAATCTCTCCTGAAGAGATGCCTTCACTGCTGTAATAGCCGATGAAGAACTCCCGGCAATCAAAAGGTCATCAACATATAGAACCAAAATCAGAAGCGAATCATCCTGCCGCAAGAAGTAGACATTAGGATCAGAATGGCACCTAGTGAATCCTTTTGTGAGAAGGAAAGAATCCATCTTGGCATACCAAGCCCGAGGGGCCTGTTTGAGGCCATAGATAGATTTCCTAAGTCTGCATACTAAGGAAGAATCCTGAACAAACCCTGGCGGCTGCTCCATGTAGATCTCCTCCTCAAGGTCTATGTGAAGAAAGGCACTCTTCACATCCATCTGATGCACATCCCAACCATGTGATGCGGCAATAGCCAAGGTGAGTCAGATAGAAGTCATCTTTGCAACGGGTGCAAAGGTCTCTGAGTAGTCAATGCCTGCCACCTGTGAGAAACCCTTGGCTACTAATTGCGCCTTATACTTATCAACCGACCCATCTGCGGCAAATTTGGTCCGATATATCCACCTACATTGAACCATCTTTCTTCCCTTAAGAAGTGAAGTCAAATCCCAAGTGTGATTTTTGATTAAGGAAGAATATTCTTCCTCCATAGCACTATCCCACTCAGGTACCCCCGATGCCTCTCTAAAAGTTTGTGGATCCGAAACTGAAGCAAAGAAGGCATGTGGATCTCTCTGAAAATCCCCCCTAGTACGTCTGTCATCTGCGGGGTCTCCTGCCCATGTGCCAGCACTCTCAAGTGTCTGTCTGGCCCAAAGTGGCCCAGAAGTGGGCGAGTCAGGTGCTAACTCCTCATCCTCTGACTGACTAGAGGTGGATGACACTGCATCACTGTCCTCACTGTCTGAATTTGAAGAAGAAGAAGATGACTCTGGCTCAAGAACCTGCTGTGGCTGATCTGAATCTGATGAGGAATCATCATGAAGAAGTAGATCTGATGAGGGAGAAGAAGTGTCAAGTGTTGAGTCTCTAGGACTCTCCTGAAAATGGACACTTCTCTCGATGAACAACTCATGTGTGACGGGATCTATAAGGCGATATCCCTTAATACCATCTGGATATCCTATAAAGATGTAAGGCTTGGACTGACGTTCCATAGCTTTGTGTTTCTTCTTTGGAATGCGGGCCATGGCTGGGGATCTGAAAACTCTAAGGTGCTTAACATCAGGTTTCCTTTTATGCCAAGCTTCAAAGGGTGTTATCCCTTTCAAAGCTTTGTGAGGAACCCTGTTCTGAATGTAGCAAGCACAATTGATGGCTTCGGCCCAGTACTGTGGTGCTAGGGATTTGGAGTGAATCATACAGCTACCCATCTCTTTCAAGAACCTATTCTTGCATTCTGCAACCCCATTTTGTGAAGGACTGTAGGTGACTGTGCGCTGTAAATCAATCCCCTCTGTGGTGCAAAACTGCTCAAACCTGATGCTAACATACTCTCCTCCATTATCAGTTCGAAGAACCTTGATGGATTTCTCACTCTGTTTCTCAACAAGAGCCTTGAAGTCTAGAAAATGTTCAAACACTTCAGACTTTTGTTTGAGAAAATATATCCAAGTGTACCTAGAGAAATCATCAATGAAAGTGAGGATGTACTTGGCCCGTGTGAAAGATGGTTTGGAAAAGGGTCCCGATACATCACTGTGGACTAACTCCAAAGGTTGTGAAGCCCTCCAAGCTTTGCCTTTGTCAAATTTTGCTTCGGGATGCTTCCCAAGGGAGCACCCCTCACAAAGTCCTTTTGAGAATTGGACACGAGGCAAGCCAATGACCATGTCATTTTTGCAAAGTTGCTCAAGGTAGCGGTAGTTAAGGTGGCCAAACCGCTCATGCCATAATTTGCTAACTCCATCTGAATGAGTCAGCAATGCTGTAGGAGAAGAATCTGATGCAAAATGTGAAAAGGTGTATAACCTTGCTTGGTGATCTACCCTTCCCACTGCCACTGTAGTATCACTATGCAACTCCTTGATAGATACAGAATCTGGTGAAAACTCAACTCTCATGCCCCGACCAATGTGAGTGATTTGGTACACTGATAGGAGATTGGTTGAAAGAGAAGGAACACTTAAAACATTGTTGAATGTTCCTCCTTCCATTTCAACTGACCCTCTCCCTGCAACGGAAACTGATGTGTCATCACCCAAACTAATTGAAGTCATGCTACAAGGCTCTAAAGATGAAAACTCAACTAGTGAAGAGCCCATGTGGTGAGAAGCACCCGAGTCAATGACCCATGAAGATGTGGAAGCTGCTATAGCTACAAGGGCCTTGCCCTTTTCTTTCTCCTTACCCTTGCCTTTTGCCTTAGTAGAATCTTGGGTTGATGAATTCTGCTTGATGGACTCAGGAACACCTATGTTGCTCTTCTCTAGAAGATGAGTTAGGTGGTCTATTTGTTTCTTCATGCACTTGTGTTCATCATGCCCATTCTTTTTACAATAGCCACACTTAACCTTCTCCTTCTTAGGTTTAGCGTTGGAAGATGAAGACTCAGTGTTGTTTTTGGCGGGGTTGGTGTTTTCTTTCTTTTTCTCTTGATCCTTGTTCTTTTTCTTCTTCTCCTTTGTTGAAGTCTTGTCCTTACCATTTCCAGCTATCAAAGCTTGGGGTTGAGTAGACTTCATTGTGCCCATCTGAATTAGCTTATCTTGCTCCCTAGTCAAGTCGGCAATGAATGAATCCAAAGAAGGCATTTTCCATGTAATGCCAAGGGCACTTTTAGTGGCATGAAAAGTGGAGACAAAGACTGAATAACTTGGACCTAACTTTGCAAGAATAGAAATTATGAGTTGATCATCTTTCTTCTCTATCCCACATTCTTTCAATTGCAATCTAAGGGCCTTAAACTTAGTAAAGAAGTCCTGTAGGGTGTCAAAGTTACTAGGACTTAGACTTATGAGTTCGTTTTCGAGCTCATGACCTCTCATCTCATCAAGCTTCCCAAACAACTTTTCTAAGGTGTCCCATATGTCATTAGGAGTTTGGGAGGATTCTAAGTGGAAGAGAAGTTCTGGAGACACGGACAAACTCAGTAACCCAAAGGCTTCATCACTACGGTTGTACCACTTAACCTTTTCAGCATCTGTATTAGGTTCTACTTCTGTATCCATTGTGATCCTATACAACCCTTTGCTTCTAAGAATGATAGACATTTTAACTTTCCATTCATGATAGTTGAAGGGTGTTATGGGTTTGAGTTGAAAAGAATCTATTTTTAGCTGAAATTAGATGAAGTTGTGTTGATTGCAAGTTGTGATTGTATGCAGAAAGGAGAATGAAAGTGAAGTTGCAAGTTGTGGAAAGCAATCACACCCCCCCCCCCAAAATATTGAGCCCCCCCCCAAGTATGAAAGTGCACGCTCAAAAGACGTCGGACTCAGCCGAAAATGCGTCTTAGAGCAATCAGTGCAAGACAAAAGCAAACAGGACGTCGGACTCAGCCGAAAATGCGTCCTAGGAGACCCAAATTTTGGCACTTTATAAACTAGTGCATTTTTGAAAAAGAACAAGTCTACGCTATGGAGAATTGAATTACAAGCACTTTTGCAAAAAATGGCACCCAAAACCGAGTTACCGTTTGCAAGATTTTAAAGTTACAATTTTCCCGTAAACTAGTGTTTTTACAAAAAAAAGCACTAAAACGTTAAAAAAATGCTGTTATGAGGGGATAAAGTGGCCTTCCAACCACTCGTTGGATTCGACACAAAATGAAGAATCCAAATGAGGTTTTTGTGAGGGGGAATTGGCCTCCTACCAACCCGGGCCTCACCCTTCGTCTTCGACAGGCGAAAATACAAGATTTAATTGAAAACCTCCAAAAAAAAACAAACTGTCTAAAAAATTTATTATTTAGTCAAATTGACTGATTTTTGTTTTATCAAGTCAATTTTAACTAAAATAATTGAAGCATAGACAGAATTTAACAGCTAGCCAAGCATTTAAGAGTCCACATAGGACGCCAATTATGAAAGGAGCGCCATTTTCAAGAAAAAACAGCAGGCAGAAATGTCTTACAAACGAGGGCGCAGTTCTGATTTCGCTGGTCAGAAAAGACTAAGATTTTGAATTTGCTCCTCATTGATCTCAACGTACAGCAGCAAAGCAGAAGAGAAGAGACAGCCAGGTGCAGAAACAAAACGCCTAGTGACTTGGGACGCCAAACCAAAAAAATACCTGATTTTGCTTAAAGAAAACTTGTAGCCCTGCTGGAAGGATGCCGTACGGCCAGATGACGTGGCTGGAACTGACAGCTACTGTTGCTCCTTGCTGGAAATGAGGTTAGCGCAGACCAGAAGTATGGCGTGGTAGAAGTGAAGCTGAAGTTGGCGCAGAAGTGAAGCCAGAAGCTTGGCTGTAGAAGGATGCTGGGAGGACTGTTTTTTTTTTGAGTTGCTGCTCTTCCCTTTGCTGCTCCACACAACAATGGCGCCCAAGAGAAACAGATAAACCAGCCCCTGAAGTAAAAACAGCCAAGACACCCAAAGGCCAAGGATCCCCAAGATACCAATACCAAATTTGGACAGGATTTTTATTTTTAATTTTGATCAAAAACAAAAAACTCCACTCTTCTTGATTTCAAAATAAGCTAAAAGCAAAAACATATACAAGATTACCGATTTTGCTCTGATACCATATCGGAGTTGTTGTTGCCAGAATCCGGATAACGCGAGTGCAATGAAGACGTGATCACACAAGATGAACAAGTGCACACCACGAAGATGCTAAAGCAATTTGACAATGACAAGAAGATAAATTGCACAAAACAAAATGGAGAAACCAAATCTGAATTAGTAACATGAAATGGCCAAAATGAAGAATACATATAGGAGAGCTAGAAAGTAACTCCTCCACAAATGGTGGTCAAAGCACCCCAAGAATAGACTCCTCAAAAGGTGGTGACAAGGTGCTAAGAATAGAGAAATAACTCCCATACCCGAAATAGGAGTATCTTATGCCATTCTTATGACACCTTATGACACAAATATGACACACAATCTCCACATAAGCTAGCCTATCCCACGAATGTAGGAAAACTTCATGTATGCACAAATATATGATATTCCCTAATTAATAAATAGGGAAAAATAAAAACCTACACTAATATATTCCAAGGATTTAAGTAGGTGTTATCAATAAGAACAAAATAAAGGACTCTAGAAGCTCTGGTTCATGATATTTTTTAGAGGGGTCACCTATTTTGAAGAAAAGGGGGTGTGTTGGCCAATGACACACACTTAGAACCCAACCAGTTTATTATTCTTTCCTTACTCAACATAAATATTATAAGAGGGATATTATTCACCAAAAAGGATATGAAGCACTAAAGTATTGAAATATGAAGTGGCATACTAAGATTTCACCTTAAAGATGGCCACTAGTGTGTTTAAGAAGTGATTTTTATTTTCCATTCACTCCCAAATTTTATCTGAGTAATCGAGGCTAGACTAGTTATTAAGATTCATCTATGAAATTGATGGCTTGATGGATTGGAGGGGAGATAATTGAAGCATTTATATACTAATATATGAGCATATATAACCTCAATGTAGATGCCTTTGGTTCCATTCATGGCCTTATTTTATTGCCAACTAGGTTAGAAAGCTTGTGATAGAGATTGCCTATATAGCCCTTTTAAGGTCGACACATAATTTATATTCTACATGTTTTCCTTATTCTTTTCTAAGATTATTCATGAAAATATTATCATTTATTATTCTTTTCTATTAAGGATTTGGGACCAAGCCAAGGGTGAATGGATGATGAGGAAGTTCTAAACAATTAGCTAGTCTTTTATCAACTTGAATAATTTGGTATTTTCTTGAGACATTATTTAAGTATAGATTGTGTTGGGTGAATATTTTGTCACCAAATAACTGATGGGAAAAATAGGTGTTTCAACCACATCATAGGGAGATTTATCAGCCAAATGTGAAGGTCAACCACATCAAAAGGGGACAAATCTCTCCTCTCTTCAAGGGGAGGTTCCCTATAAATATGAGGTGCTATATACTATATATATAAAAGCAAAAAATAACACTCAGGGGTAGGATAACACCATCCATCTCTCTTTTTTCAAATATGATGTTCACAAATCAAAGGATAAATCTTGATGAAATGATAAAAGACACTTCTCTTCTTTCAGAAGTGCTATTCAGCAAACAACATGAATCTTTCTGGTTGTGACAAGTAAATGTAACAGGGCACAATAACTAGTAGAATGAGGTGTAGCACAAAGTCTCCACCTCAAATGCCAAAGAGTGAAATATGAAAGATAATGGGGGCACAAATTCATCCCAAGATCCTTTAAATAGAAATAGAAAATAAACACACTAAAGACAATTGTGGCAGCACAAAGTCTCTCCACAGTAGGCTTCAAGACACCTTCCTGGTTACTTCCACTAGTTCTAATTATTTAATTAAATGGACAAGAATGAATTTGGGAAATAGACATAAGACTAATTTCCTAAATAACACAAGCTATTCTAGCACAAAGTCTGAAAGGTCACTTGTTTTCTTATTCAAATAAAGAAATATGATTAACAATATGAGCTCAAAGTCTCAGGAAATGCCTTTAAATTTGCGCAGAGTTTTGCTTTTGATAACAAAAAGATCTTCTTTGCATCAAATAAGAGATTAAAATATATAACAGCTAAAAAATACTTGGCACTTTGTTTCACAAAATGACCCATGCTACATTCAATGCCTTGAATGCATTTTTAGTTCTATCAAGGGGCCATGCTGGAATAGGGCATTAGCCTTAACTATGGCATATAAAAACATCTTAAATGTCTTCTCCTTAGCATGGGTCATTTGGTTTATTTATAGATATGTACAAGGCTATCCACTCAATTTTATTCAAAGGGAGAAAAATAGGCCAAGCCTTTGAATGTTTGCACACTCAGATGTCTACTTGGTAGACTGTTCCACCTACTAGAATAACTCCCATGTAGATATTTTAGTATCTCCTATAGCTTTACCTCTTTCCTATTGAAATTTTGTATTTTCTCATGATCTGAGCTCTCTAACTATCTCTTCCCTTTCTATTGTCTCTTTTGGCTTCTTCTTTAGCTGGTCACTGAGTTTGTTTTAAGGTTCTGCACCATATTTGAAAATAAACGGGCATTTTATTTCATGGAATTTGACATCTACAAGGATGTCATTGGTCGCTGGTCACTTGAACCATGTTGAACCTTGAAAGTGCATTGGTTCAATGGTTTAATAGTTTAGGTGGTCATATCGGCTCCTTGGTTCAATCGGTTGAACCATCTCTTCGAACTTGTCTCTAGAATATTTTGCTTCCTTCCTTCACTCGAAGATTCCTTGTGAACTTTGAACTTATTGAATTAGTTAAACTCTTTGAACCATTTGAACCTATGAACCATTTTAGTTCAAAGTTTAATGGTTCAATATTTCATTCTCTTTCTTTGAATCCTTTTATTCTCTAAGTCTTTTGAACTTTATTAAACTCGTTAAACCTTTGAACTTTGAACTCTCTTGGTTCAAGGTTCAATGATTCAATGGTTTAATCTTTCTTATTCAAAGTCTTATTTATTTTAAGTCTTTTGATCTTATTGAACTTGTTGAACCATTTTGGTTCAAGGTTTAATGGTTCAACAGTTCAACCTTCACTCTTCGAAGCCTTCTTTTCTTTAAGTCCACCAAACTTATTGAACTTTAGAACTTGCTGAAGTCTTCAAACTTGTTGAAATCTTCAGAGTGGTTGAACTTCTTTGAAATCATTGAGCACTTAATTATTTTTGAAACTTTGAATTCACTGAACCTTTGAACCTTGATGAAGTGGGGTTCAATGGTTCAATGGTTCATTCTATTTGTTTGAAGCCCACCGCTAAGTCTTTTGTTTGAACCTCGGCATTGAACCAGCCTTGAGAATGCCTAAGTGTTGGAACTTCTTTTTGAGAAAGTCTACCTATTGAACTTGTGAGTTTTTTAGCTGAGAAGACTCGAATAATTAAGAATTTGAATACTCAAAACATTTTTTTTGAGAATGGAAGAGATAATTTTGGTCTGCAGGACCAAAATAGTTGATATGTTCTCCCCAAAAACAAGTGATAGATTTTGGGAACAATAGATTGGTAGCTCTATTAGGGTATATGCTATTATAAAATCCACCTATTTCTCTTAAAATCACTAGCCTCTTAGATTTGGGATGTCAATAGTTTCTATTACCATCTTGGAATTCCTTAGATAAGAATTTTTGACTTGGGTCTTCCTACTTTTCAACAATCCTCTTAGGATTTAGCCATCACCTAAAATAGTTACTAATAGGGCCAAACATCAGAGGACATCATAAATCAAAGAGGTATCCAAATGGGAAAAACACAAAAGAAAATAAAATCACATAATGAAAACAAACACACAACAAAAGTAAATCTATCTAATATATACATTACCACCTCGGCTCGGGTTATTCAGAAACTACACTGGAGGAGATAACCAAGAAATAGTGATTAAAGGACTATCTATTTATTATAAATGGTAGTTCATTGCCCTTGATATCCTTGAGATTTAAGGCATTCTATCTAGAGGGGTCAAATTTCTAATGCTGGCCTTTCTTTTTGTGATTCTTGTCCTACATTAGGACTAGTTTAAAGATTTTGAAGGTATTGATATTTACCCTCTTATCAAACCACCTTTTTATTGTATCTTAGTGCTCATTAAAGCTCAACAAAGCTTCATCCTAGGCTTCATCTAGCTAAATTAGGTTGAGAAGTCTAGAATCCACCTTATGATTCGATTCCATGAATTGTTATGTGAACTTATAAGTTAGTAACCTGAGCATGACTATCATGATTATCCATAATCCATAAAATAAAAGGAAAGGAGAGTTTTTTAGGGCTTATTTATACCTAGTGCAATCTACCCATAGGGCAAAATTTAATGAGTGTCATTTTTGGGGCTTTTCTCTATCTAATTTTCTGATGGCATCGATTAAGTTCTTGTTAATAAACTCTACCAATCCATTCCCTTCTAGGTAGTGAGTGGATGAGAAATTTAGCATGATCTCATTATCATAGGCCCATTCTTTGAGTTATGTGGATTCAAAGGTAGGACCATTATCACATACTAAAGAAATGGGGACCCTAAAATGGGTGGTTATTGTGTTCTCAAAGAATTTGATGACTTCAACATTGGTGCTTATTTTGGTTGTAACTGCCTCAGACCATCTGGTAAAATAACATGTACCTATAAGAATAAAATTATGATTGGATAATGAATTAGGGTTAATGACCCCCAAAAAATCTATTCCCCATTGTGAAAATGGAGTAAACTCCACAACAAGTTGTAGTGGTATCACTACATGCATTTTTATCTTAGCAAAGGTCTGGTATTAATGGTAGAAATGAAGGTGGGAATGAACATATTTGAATAATGTGGTCTAGTAGTAACCTCCCCAAAGAACTTTATGGGCCATGGCATTTGTTTTAGGATGGTCAACTCCCAATCTTTCATGGAGACTTGCCATTATCTATTTGGCCTCTTCTGGTAGTACACATTAGAGGTAATTTACTTCATGATTTTTTTTGAAGATAACTCCCTTATTCAACATATATTGTGTGACCTTCAATCAAAAGGCCCTCCTCTATGTGTGGTTGAGTTATAGGGGTGCATTTACATAGATTAAAAAGTACATGACTGGGGCATACTACTCTAATTGTAGTACCCTTTGTTGGTCCACTGGGTGCATCATAATCCTTATGTTTATTTCCATTATTATCTAAGGCCTTGTACACATATAACATCATATAGGTTGCAGTTTCTTTGCATAGATAACTTGGTAGAGTATAAATCTCTAATCCTGGGATTGCAATTTGCATTAAAACACAAGGCAAATGAACTAATAATACTCAATGACTCTAAACTAGTGGTCAACCAAATCAAGACTAAGTTTCAATAAAAACTATCATACCTCAGAAGGTATAATCATAGAGATTGGGACCTAATCAAATTATTTAATTCATTTACTATCATCCCTATTCCCTTGAAGTGAAACTAAATAACAAACTCACTAGCATCTATGGTAATAAAGCTAACTCCCTTGGATGACACTGAGCTACAAGAATTCTCTATAGAACTAGTCTCATATCTTTGTCCTTGACAACGTTATAAAAATTTAGGTCTTCAAGGATGACCAATAGATCATCCAATTCCTTAGCAATGATTCAATGTTCATGGCCTAAATTATAGATGAAAGAGACAAAGATAATCCCAAATATGAGATGGATAAGGATGAGATCTTAAATATTTATGGGAACTAGATCCTAAAGGGGATGATATATTTGAAAAGAGCATTTAATGTGTTAGACCCCACTTTTTGGGATAAAAACCTAAGTTCAAGGAATAAAAGTGTTGAATCATCAACCTTCATCCTATGAAAAATCCCCAGATGGTCAATGTGGGTCGTAATTAGATGGATCATAAATTAGAGTAATTATAAAGGTTACTACTGAGATAAAAGGACATGATTGACTTAGCCTATGGAAACCTTGAGGTATTTAAATCTAGGCTAATCACTCATACTATCCCCTCAAAACCCATCCAAAAAACCTTTAGGCAAAGGTAGAGGTCGATAAACCCAATCCACCTAGGAGGCTAACCTAATCCCCATGTGAAAGAAGAATGGATAAATTCACTTTTGTATGGACTTTTGTAACTTGAAAATAAGCCTTAAATTGAGATAGCTACCCATTGGCCTCCATAGAAAAGGTGATACAAATGGTGAGTGGGTCTCAAATGATATCCTTTTTGGATGGATTCTTAGGATACAAGTAAGTCTTGGTCAACCCAAGAGATAGAACTAAGGCTACTTTCAGCACCAAGTGGGGCACATTCATTTATAAAATAATGCCTTTTATGTTAATCAACACTAGTGTGACTCTTCAAAGGGTAATGGACTTCACTTTTGAAGGACTGATAGGTAAATGTATAATAATCTATATGGATGACCTAACTATGTTTTCAAACTATAGATCGAATCATGTATGCCACTTAGAAAGGGTATTTGAAAGATGTAAAAGGTATGGAATTTACTTAAATCAAAATAAGAGTGTGTTTAGTGTCATTGAAGGTAATATTCTTGGTCACATTGTTACAAAAGAAGTTATTACTATCGACCTTGAAAGGGTAGATGCAATTTCTAAACTACCTTTAGCTAATAGCAAGAAGGAACTAAAATATTTTTTTGAGAAAATAAACTTTGTTCATAAATTTATTTTTGGATTCATTGAAATAATAAAACCCTTGAATTTAATGTTAAAATAAGATGCAAAAGTGGAATGGAATGCAAAATCTAAGAAAGCTTTCCAAGATATCAAAGATGTAATCATGCAGGACCCGATCTTCATTAGTCCATATTATATGCAAGATTTCTATATCTATCCCTTTACTTCAAAGTTCACCCAAAGGTTAAAATGAGAATGACACCCTATAGCTTTTATGAGCACTAATATTAAGGATGTTGAGCACAAATATTATACCCTAGACAAGCATGCCTATGCCGTAGTCAAGGTAGTGAATAAATTCAAATATTACATCTTTTGGAATAGAGTACACACCATTATCTCAGACCCAACTATAAAAGTACACCTAATGAGGACCTGATTAGTGATAAAATGAGCTAGGCATTGACATTATCTCATTTATTCACTTGAGCTAGGTGAAAGAAGAGGCACTAGAATACATTATTTCAATTAGAGAATATAGATCAAAATATTCTAAAGCTATGACAAAATGAGTTAGGGAAAAGAAGACGCTGATGGATGATGAAATTATAAAATTAGACTAGGAAATTAATCCAACTAAACTATTGAGAGGACAAGGCATTACTCAATTAATAATGAAAGAAACACAATGATTATGGTGCACCTAGTAGACAACAAAGGGTACTATAATTAGACTGGTGTGTCTTGGTCATGCACTTTTTACTCTATGGAAATGAACCTCTAAGACTCAACCACAAAAAGAAACCCTTTGGTTGAAGGTTGCATAATATATTCTAAATAAAGTGTAGACACCTAAAATTAGCCACCAATAACCTCCAACCAGGGTTTTGACCAATTTCTATCAAAATACACAAATTGGCATGAAAACACTAAAACACGCTAAATGATGTGAACCTATTATATTCAAATGTTGATTTTGGCTATAGTGCCACTAAAAGGGGTAATGTATTTTATGGGCCAACTAACTTTGATCAGATCATTTCAAGTCAAAATGCTAATTTCACACCTAGGTGCTCTGGATTGCTCTTTTCTACCAAATTTATTGCATGAGACATGTACCTTTGTTATTTTTATGTTGGAAACATCCTAAATGGGATAACAGTTCCAATGCATCTAAAATTGAATTATAATTCCAATCCATTCAAATTTTGAGCTAATAATATGACATTTTGACCAATTTGATTAATTTTTGCATCAATAGGCAAGATTTGCATCAAAGTTGACTAATCATGTTTAAGGCCAATTAAACCAAATTAAGAGCTTAAGTCAATTTTCCATGGAACTTGTTGTAAATATCTTTATTGGAAAATGATTATGAATATCTACATCATTAGGTGACATCATTTCTAGGGGTGGCATCCACAAGCCATAAATGCATAAAATATATGAATTAATGCTTCCGATGCCTCATTAAGCCCTTCCATGTCTATTTATTACCTCTCTATCCCAAATATTTATGGAGATATTTATATATTGAATTACATAACTGGATTTATTCATGGCCAAACATCTCAATCTTTAGATGGACGGTCATGGTTGATCCTGACCATTTCTAACAATCTATAAATAACAAGCTTCACACTCATAATTTTGAGTTATCTTGGTGCAAAGTTATAATTCTAAATTGATTCCAAAAGCTTAATGAAAATTAATATTCTCAAGACAAATTGTTCAACAAAGATAAATCCACAAGCCACATGGTGCCAAGAGGAAGTGGAGGATAACCAAGCTCCATTAAAGTAGACCTTTTGAATCACAAAGCTAAGCAAGCCACTCTAAAAACCATTTGGAAGCTCCAAGGAAGGTGAAGGAAGTTTTCTTTCATGTTTTAGTTATTGTTTTCATATGTTTATTTGTTATTATGATCCTCCTTAGTATATAGGCCTAGAGATGTATGCTTATTAGTTTATTTCTTTCAAATTGATTTCATTTTAGAACTAACACAATACTAATCACCTCTCTTGAGTCAAATTATTAGTCTATAAAAAGGAGTTATCTTTAGAAGAAACCATGAAAGAATTTACCTCCAGTGTGTACCACCAAAAGAGGCCAAAGAGATAATGGCAAGTTTCCATGAAATATTGGGACCTAACCATCCCTAATTAATTGCAATGGCCCATAAAGTTTTTATAAGAGGTTACTACTATCCCACACTATTCAAAGATGTTCATGCCCATATCCATTTCTACCACCAGTGTTAGACCTTTGCTAAGAGAGAAATGCATACAATAATGCCACTATAACCTATTAGGGACTCTACACCATTTTCAAATTGGGGAACAAATTTCATGGGGTCATTAATCCCAATTTATTATCCAATCATAAGTTCATTCTTATAGGTACATACTATTTCACCAGATGGTATGAGGTAGTTGCAACCAAAAGAAACACCACTACTAAAGTCATCAAATCCTTGAGAACACCATAACTACCTATTTTAGGGTCTCTATTTATTTAATATGTGATAATGGTCTTGCATTTATCTATACATAATTCATATAATGGGCTTATGATAATGGGATCACACTAACGTTCTCATCCAATCACTACCTACAAGGGAACAGATTAGTGGAGTCCACTAACAAGAACTTGATTAATGCCATAAATAAATCAACTGGATAAAATCCCTAGGAATGACACTCATTACTAAAGTTTATACTATGGGTAGACCATACCAAGTATAAAAAATCCCTCAAAATCTCTCCTTTCCTTCTAGTTTATGGATTGAATCCAATCATACTGATCACACTTAGGCTACTGACTTATAAGTTCATGAAATAATTCATGGAACCAGATGAATTATAGAATTATCAACCTAATTAAGCTAAATGAATCCTGAGATGAAGCTCTATTAAGGTTTAACAAACACCAAGATAGAGTCAAAAGGTGATTCAATAAGAGGGCAAAGATCAAGACCTTCAAATTCTCTAACCTAGTCTTAATGTGGGACAAGGCTCACAAAAATAAAATGAAACATTCAAAATTTGACCTCCTATAGATTTACCCATACCAAATAGCAAAAATCCTAGGCTAGAATGCCTTCTATCTCAAGGATCTAAATGGAAATAAGCTACCACTTCTAGTAAATGAGTAGTTCTTGAAGCACTATTCATTAGATGTCCCCTCTAGTGTAGTTTATGAGTAACTTGAGCTGAGGTGTTAATATATATATATATTAGATATATTTTATTTTGTTATGTGTTTCCTTTCATTGTGTGTTTATTTTTATTATGTGTTTTTCCCCTCCATCCCCCTCTTTATTTTATGATATTCCTCTGACACTTGAACCTATTAGTAACTACTCCAGATGATGGCAAAAGCCTAGGAGGATTGTTGAAAAGTAGGAAGACCCAAGTCAAAAACTTCAATCTAAGTAATTACAAGATGGTAATGGAAACTTTTGACATCCCAAATTTTAGAGGATAGTGATTCTAAGAGAAATAGGTAGATTTTAGACTAGCTTACACCCTGATAGAGCCACCAAGTTGCACTTAAATAATGTCTTAATAAAATATTAGATTATTTGAGCTGATCAAAGATTGGTTGGTTGTTCAGAACTCCCTCATCATCTATTCACCCTTGTATTTTTCTTGAATCCTCAATGGACAAGACTAATACATGATAATATTTTCACAGGGAAGCTTGGAAAAGAATAAGAAAAACATGCAAAATTTAAATTTTGAGTCTACCTTGAAAGGGATATATAGGAAATCTCCACCACAAGATTTATAGCCTAGATGGTAGTGGAGAGAGGCCATGAATGGGACCATAGGAATCTCTATCAAGGATATGGATGATTATCTAGAATTAGAGTAATGCCTTATCCATCTCCCCTCTAAGCCATTAATACCTTGGATGAAGCTTGATAACTAATCCAACTTCAATTACTCAGATAAAATCTGAGAGAGAATGGAAAATGAAAATCACTTATTATACATATTGGTGGCCATCTATAATGTGGAAACTTAGTATTCCACTTGTTATTGTGAGAATTTAGTGTCTCATCTTTTCATAGGTGAATAAATATCTCTCTTATAATCTCTATGTTGAGTAAGAAAAGAAGAATAAATTGGTTAGGTTCTAAATGCTTATCATCACTTTCCTTGTAAAAGTTACCATTTATTGTGGCCAACATAACCCATTTTATTTAAAATAGGGGACCCCTATAAAAAATATCATGAACTAGAGCTTCAAGGTCCTTTATTGTCTTCTTATCGATAATGCCTACTTAAATCCTTGTAATATACATCGTCTTAATTTCATCAAGTAACAATTGGCCTCTTTTATTTTTATGACTAAGGAATGTTTTGTCTTTTATGAATTATGATGCTAACCTTGTAGGTCAAATTTTGTTGGGATCTCTTAGAGTCTCATTCCCTTCTCAGAGTAATAGACCCATCACCCTTCATGAAAAATCAAAATCTTAGTGACATATGAGTAAGTTTTTAACATATTGTGTTCCTTTTCATTTCTTACTTAGCCTTTTTTGTGAATTTTGTAGATCTTGGGAGAACCTAACTGAATGAGAAGTTGATATGTAACTAGGTGTTAGATCAACCAATCCCTGGACCTATTAGAGATGTTATATCTCAAAAGAGCCCAAATCAAATAAGAAGGCACCATGTTACTAGGTACTAAAATGGTTAGTCTTTAGACTTGTCAAAGATGTTAGAGCCTAAGAGAGCCTAGTTGAATGAGAAGGTGCCACATTTATACGTGTCAAATTTGTTAGTGCCTAACCCTACCAGATCTTAGGATAGCCTCATCAAATGAGAAGGTGTCATGTCACTAGGTACCAAAGTGGGCAGTCCCTAAACCTATCAAAGATGTCAATGTTTGGGAGATCCCAAGCAAATGAGAAGGTGCCACATCACTAGGTGCTATATTGATGAGTTCTTAGGCCTCTTAGAGATGTCAGAGCCTAAGAGAGCTTGGTCAAATAAAAAGGTACAATATCTCTAGGTGATAGATCAACTAATCTTTAGACTTATCAGAGATGTTAGAGCTAGAGAGACCCTGATTAAATGAGAAGGTGGTAGGTATCTAGGTGCTAGAGTGGCCAGTACCTAGACCTATCAGAGATGTTAGAGCTTAGGAGAGCCTGATCGAATGAGAAGGTACCACATCACCCAATAGGTCGATAAACTAGCAAGCCATCTAAGGTCATGAAACCTTAAAATAAGGTATGAACAAGGCTAGAAGACCAATCAAGACATGCCACATGTCCCTTGGAGACATATTACCCTTCCGACATGAATGATAAAAATTATAAACTATGCTTATGTGTTGAACATTAGTAAGAGGACCAATGAGTAGATGATACATGTCAAAAAGGAGATTTAACTAAAAAGCCTCTAAGAGATGTGAATGCATGCCTACCACATACTAGGAATTAACAAAATATGAATGTGAGATTGATTAGACAATTTTTAAACATCCCATCATTGATGCTATATTTAGCTGGTAGTAGAGGGTCATGGGCTTTGAATTTAATTTTAGATTTATAAGTAAATAGATAAAATCTAGCCACCAACTCAAATTTGAATTTGTAGCAAGTGAGTCACCAAATACCATTAATACAGGGGATATATGCATATGTTTATAAAAACCTAATGAAAGATCACTAATGGTTACCACTGTTATCTTTAAAAAAACTCTAACATCTAAATTTCAAATTCTCATAGAGATCCCTTATATTTTATGCCTTCTGCACTCAAAACTTCCTTATTGCCCCTTTATCCTACTATAATGATCGCATCCTCCTCAAACCTAAAGACCAAACCTAAGTATCGAGATACCACATTCTTGACTGACTTGACCAAATTTAAGCACTATAATGACTTATTTAAAGTGGTCAAGTAAGTCCCCATAGATTTGGGCTCATATGACAACCAACAAGTAGAGTTTGAGGATGCCCTTCAATCCTAAAAGAAGATTGGACTTCACAGATCCATTGCCAAGCTAGAGGCATTCCCATGCACTAACTTGTTCAATAACCTCTTCCATAATGCCATTTTCATACAAGACAGAGTCCACAACTAGGTATACTCACTTCATTCTAGACACTAGATTATCAACATCTCTAGGAATGCCTTTAAGGCATGTTATTCCCTTATAGACTACACTTTCTCCTATGATGTAGTAATAATAATGATCTAGATGGGGAGATACCAGATATATGACATCCTCCATGATTTAGATGAGAACCTAGATGCTAAGTGGGTTAACAAGGAGGATATTAATGCATATATGATCTGCACCTTCTAGGTGGAAGTCAAAGTAGGCATGATCTTATCAGACCGATTGTTCAAGGCTTAAAATTTATTACATATCAATGATTTATGGGTGTCTTTCTTTCACATGATCCTCACATGTTCAAAAGTCCCATACATGGAAGGATTGATTAACTTCAATTTGGTCAACACCATCATAGACATCTGAGTTAGGAGAAATTTTTACATGATGAGATCCTTATTAGATATGGTCTATAGGACACTCTCTTTCAAGTCTTTTGCTTTTCATATGTGGGTTCCTAAGGGCTTGGCAATCCATGTGGTATTTTACAAGCTGTATGGCCACTAATTACATAATCACATCCAAGACATATGTGAACATTTCTACTTGGTGTTATATTAGGCCATAAATTTGACCTTGATGCCCCAACTCTCAATGATAATCATATATTTCATCACCACCATCAGGGACTCCTAGATTTACAATGAGGACATTATGATCTAGATTATGGATTTCTTTAAGGATCCCTTATGCATGGTATATTTCATTCTAGACTATCTAGAAAATTAACAAATTTCCTATTAGCTGGTAGAGGTCATCTTTGGGGTCTACATCCAATATTAACAAAAGGCATACCCACTTCTGGTCATAATCATGGACCACATCTATAAAACCTTTTCTATAATTTAGAAGATGACATCTTGGTAAGAATCCTTCACACTTGTGAAATGTAATATTTATCACTGGGACCCCAAGGGGATAATTAGAGTTCACTTGGTGAGGTATTCAATCCACTTTAATATCAACTATGGTCATCAGGGCGAGGATGATGATGAGCTCTACCTAGATGCCAATGATGACCAAGAGGTGTTGTCCCAAATTGTGACAAAGAAGAATAAGAAAGGGAAGAATGTCTAGATAATCCCATATATGCCTACTCTATCTCCTACTCAATTTGTATAAGACCTAATTTTAATAACTCCTATCATCTCTTACAATATCTTGCAAGGCATACTACCACCTTCTCCTCCTCATGCTCCAAGTCCAACTCTACTTCCTGCAATATCTCCCACTCCTCATGCCTCAACTCCTCCTCCATCTCTTATAGTTTCTCCTCACATCCTACCTCCACCTCTACCTCCTTAGATATCTCTAGTAGCTTAGCTTTGGTAGAGCTAAACCTAAACTACTCAATGCCAAGTAACCTAGGTGCAACTTTCTCAACCAATAACACCTCAACCTTGGATCACACAAACCATGAGATATAATGTGGGAAACATCTCAAGAGTGAGATCAAAATGACGTTACCAATAAGAACCCATCTAGGTTCCCCCTTTCACACCTCCAATTTTTCTTTTTTCCCTTCTACCCCACTCCCACTGCTTTCCAACTCTTGATCTTGGCACCCACCAGTTTTACTTTTCCCCCACAAGGACCCTATGTGGTGCCTCCTCTTTTCCCCATTGCACCCCTTCCATGATTCCCCCAAGTAACTTTATCCTCAGTATTACTAGGCATCTTTAATTCATTATTCCCCTCTGATCTATTCATTTCACTACCCAGAGTCCTCCTGATACCTTCTTTGGGTGTGCCTTTATCAACAAGCTCAACTACAACTATTGGGAGCATACCAATTGCAATAGAGACCCACCTAGTGCCCACTTTAGTTATATATATACTCACCTCAATATTTATGAGTCCTTCAC
Organism: Torreya grandis; assembly: GCA_037957365.1. NCBI lineage: Eukaryota > Viridiplantae > Streptophyta > Pinopsida > Cupressales > Taxaceae > Torreya > Torreya grandis. The sequence continues at coordinate 829,555 of JARHVA010003545.1, read as the reverse complement.
CATTATCCCTAATGACTATTGTTATCCTAGCTGGTCTATCTACCACAACATCTAACCTTGACCCTGGTAAGAGGCTGAAGATGAATCAAAAGGTAACTAACACTTTGGCTTTATCTCCAGATCCTTATACTTAAATTTAACATCCTCTATAAGCCTCAAAAATTACTCTAGACCCAAACACAAGACCTTGATGACTTACTCCCTGACCCCCTCTTTCCATTACCCAAGGCACCATGGGACTTGATTTCAACTAGTCCATTTCTTCCCTATTTTTTAATGACCCTTTCCTGGGGGAAATTCCTCCTTAGGTGAGCTTAACCTACGAACAATGGTGGGCACAAATGTTCCCTTGGGATTTTAATTTTGTTCTCCATCCTTTCACTCCCATGTCCCCTCCACCTCCATTACTTTCCTCAGTCACTCCCTCCACTTCCTTCATCTCCCCTTCACCTCATCCTATGCCCTATACCACCATCTTAGTAACCCCTTTGACACATCTTGTAACTCTAGGTATGGTCCCAAGGTCATAGGCATTGAAGATGAATACCCAAAGTAAATCAAATATCTAATAGAGCTTCAATCAAGCCTCTAAAAACATGAAAAGTACACTGATGTAGAGGTTTGTCAATAATGGAAACCTGGTGCTTTGGTATACCCATCAAGACATATTCTCCCTCACTAAGGTGAGGACTTCCATTGGGGAAAAAAGGGTGGCTAAGGACTCAACTATCCATTGTTTGAATGATTCATAATATGTTTGAAAAGCTCAATGAGGAAATGTAAAGCTAGATTCAAACTTTAGAATCCCAAGTGAAGAGCACATTCCTCATCAAGCTGATCGAGCAGGTTAAGGACACCCTGTTACTCCTCTTCTTAGTCCTTGATAAAGTAGTGGAGACTCTAGCTGAGACTAACATACTTATCCAATAGACCCAAGATTACATGGAGAGGATTATGAAGATTAATGGGAAATGTTAGAATCTGTAAGTGGTGGTCAACAAAGGAATGTTCACAGAGATGAAACTTATACTGAATTTAGACTTGGGATTATACCAAACATATAGAAAGAACATGAGGGCTACAATATAAGAACTATTGGCCATATCTCATACTACAATGGGACCATTATAATAAGGTAAGAAAAAGATATTGACATATTTAAAGGAGGTCAATATCTCTATGTTATTCCACCTAGATGACACCTTACTATATCAAGGGGAATTCAGAGTCCCCTTGGGTCAATTAGATTAGGTCATGGGGAGAAGGTTAATAAAATAAACTAGGAAGGGGCCAAAGTGGTGTTGGATTTATCAAAATAGTCCACAATGAGCATCAAATAGGTCTTTGGGGTCCAAACATCAATGGAATCACCCTTTTAAGTTTACTAAAGATTGGTGACTTAGGCTGAGGTAATATTTAGGTATCCCTTAATGAACTTTTCCAAGTTAGATAAGGAGTTTGACCTTATGGTGGCTATGTTAGAAGATAAGTATGCTAGGTCAAAGTACTTATGAGATATACCTTCTTAGCCACCTCTTCCTGTAGATCTATTATGGGTTTGAAGGGATTGTCTTATTTTAAAATTTGAAATATGGTTGTAACTATAATGAGTGGCTATTATAGCCTAGGATGGGATCTTCATGCTATTTGGAGGTGATCCCCATCATTACCTATATAAGGAAGAACCATATTGTAATATAGGGTTGATAAAAAAACTACTTGAAAGTGCTATTAGTTTATAGCCAAGATTTTGCCTATTTTTCCTTCATCTCTCTAGACTATAAAATCAACCAAAAATGATTATTGTAATAGTTCCTACTTCTTTTAATGAATACAATCTCTATTTTAATCAAGAGGTTTTGTCTGTGTTTCAATTCTCTTTCATCTTTGTTCTTGAATGATAGTCAAAGCTAGGTTAATTAAATTAATAATTTACTGCTTTAGGTGTGCTATGGTTATAATGTGCTTAGCTATTATAATCACTATGTGAGTTCTCTCATTTCATTTTATAGTACTGATAATTTATGTTAATCTATAAATTCTCATATGGTGTTTATGTGTATTCTACTCTAAGCTCATATTACTCAACTTTAGTGAGATCTCATATTGAAGGCATATTCCCAGTTTCATTAGACTCTTCCCACTATATGTTCTTGGAGGTAAAAATTTAGTGAAACTCGGTCTATAGTGGTATAACTGTGGTAGAGTCACTTGGTTCAATGACCAATGTGTTGAGTTCATTATATATCTAGAGGTTCCCTTTTTTACCTTAATCTCACCTCTTTTTTGTGTTTGTTCTTTGAAATTGAACTACCCTTTCCCTTTGTGTTTAAAATATAAAGCATAATACTCAAATTCTCCCAACAATATTTGACCTATGTGTATGAAATTTAGATTAACCTTTTGGTGGTGATAGTGCATCTCTTAGAGACTATTCATACAAACTCCATTTGTGAATTAAAATACCTACAATAATACCTTGGGCTGATCCTAATTTAGTCCTAAAATAGAGTATGAAAGTTTGTAGTTATCCCCACCTTCCCCTTTTAGGGAATGCCTAATCTCATGGGAATTTAATGAATAGGAGGAAATTTGAGTGAACAATAATTTATATATGAATTTAGCATTTAATTGGCATGTTATAGATCTAATTATCACCCTTGTGCATTATCATTTATATATTATTAACCCTATATAATCCAAAGTTAGGATTCATACATCAAAATTAAGGTTAAACACTTTATTTACCAACTCGTCAGCCACCTTATTTGTTTCATAGAAATAATGCATTTCTTCCCAATCATTTATATGATTCATACATTCCCATGTTAAGCTTAAAATATTTTCTAGGTTCCAATATCCTGCCTTTCCATTCCTTATATCCTAAATGATGATCATCGAGTCCCTCTCAATTATGACATGGTCAATCCCACATTGACACACAAGCTTAAGTCCCAACACCAAGGCTTGGGACTTAGATTCATTATTCATTTTATTCACCAAATTTTTTGAGGTTGCTCTAATGAGCAATCTTGTATAATCCTGAATGATATAGCCTACACCAGACACTCTCGGGTTCCCCCAAGGCCATCAAAGTCAAGTTTGAACTTCCCTAAAGGAGGAAACATAAAATCTATCCTTCTTACATGATTAAAAACATTTGAAAACATAATCAATCCATTAATGGGAGTGATTTGGCTATTATTAACCCTGGGACACTTGTATCAATTTTAGATGATTGCATTGACACATATGTATATCTCCAATGCAGGTGTCTAGTCTAAGAAATGTACATGAATATAATATATCTAAATTTATACTAGATTTTTATTATCATCTATATGCATGTTTGGTCTTTCATAATGTGTCTACCTATGCACAAAATCTAGTCAATAAGAAAAACCCTAGTCTCTTTATCTTTGATCTCTTGTAACTTGGTTAAAAAGGGTCACCAAATGAGTATATTAGTATTCTATGACATTAGATCTGGTTTATGTTTTAAAATTAGAGCTTTGGCCCTTATATACATAGATTATACATCCAAACTCAATTATGATAGTCTTTGACAGTTAGTTTTGTGCTCTTTATAATGACATCATGCTTAGACTAGTTGAATGAAGTCGTATGTGTATAAAGGATTCAAAAAGTGAGTTGATATGTGGTTGGATTGGTCAATATACATTGGGTATCTTTGTTCACTCATTATGTAAGTTTTATGCCATCAAATTTGCCAATGATTCATATTATGCCAGACTTTAACATGATTTTTTTATCATCATTATCTCTTGAGTTTTGTCCATTATCCAAGTCTATGTGTAAAATTATTTTAGTTTTATTTTTAGTATTTAGGTTTTTATGAATCTAGAAATCAAAATGTATTAAGTATATCAAATGTGTCATATTTTATGAATTGAGTATTTTATTTTATTAACAAGTCCAAGTCCTTTTGTTAATATTATTAGATTCAAAATAGATATAATTTTTAGTTTAGTTTCAAAAGTTGTTACATCTATCATAATATGTCATTTTCTTTTATGTAAAAAATATCAATATTAAAAAAAAAAGATTATAGTCTCCTTGTCTTTAGAATTATGTGTATTTATGTATTATTAAATCCAATATTCAATTAGATTTTGCATAGTTTTCAATTGCCAAAATAAAAAATGAGTGGAGACTATAGAATCATTTTTTGTTCCAAAAGAGCCAAAATTATAAAAAATAAAAATAAATTCTTTTAAAGATGCATTTTTAAGTGACCTCAACATCCTATGTATTATTTCACATTAAGGGGGGAAGTAACCCAATGTGGAAACAACTATGCTTCACATCTTCATCAGTTGAGTATGCAGTGACATGAAGGAGGTTAGAGGCAACAAATGAAGGAGGAATTTTAGCGACCTTTCATTAGTCATCAATAATGTGGATGCACTTTTGGTATAATTATTTATTTTTTCAATTGTGTGGAGTGATGCATTTATTTTTAGTGTGGTGTGCAAAATAAGAATAGATGTAGTAAATTCATGTTTACTTGTGAGTATTCCCCATGTAACCTCTTTTGTAGAAACATTGTAGAATGTTGATCAAAATGTATTATAAAATTCATAATGCTTGTAAAAGGGTTGATGGCGATCATATGAAAAATCATTTGTGAAAGGTTATTGGTAAACCTATTCAAAACCATTTGTGAAAGATTATTAGTGAACATGCAAAACCATTTATGAAAGGTTATTGATGAGATTACAAAACCATTTGTGAAAGGTTATTGGTACACCTCAAAAATAAGAGTAAGGTTTTTATTCAAAGCAAGTTAAAACCATTAGTAAAAATGTGGAGGATGAATAGAAATGTGGGTGCCTATGCATACCTAGATGGTCACTGTATCCATCCATGAAAGCCATATGTGAAGATACAACTTGTTTGGTGTTTTATGCAATCTTGATGCTACACAGTTGTATATGAAAGCCTGATACATTGTGTGTGATTAAAGATCATGAGAAAAGCTCCATTGGTGACATGTTACATCTTAAGAATGAGATGTGTTATACGATGTAAAAACTAAGGGGGGATGTTATGAAAAGCTAGTGTTCACATGATTATTTGTAATTTACCATATGGTAACTATTACTTATAGTGTAGTAAATTAGTTAGTAACATTATTTTTATGTAAAAATAATGTATATTTGGTTATGTTATATGGTTAGTCTAATATATTATAAATATAGTTTATAATATATTATTGTTTGTATGCATCTAAAAACCCCATGATTTTAAGAGATAATAATGGATTGTTGAATCTCTATTCATAGGTAATGGTTTTCATATATATTTGTATCTATACCTATAGATATACAAGTAGTGTGAGAATATAATAACATATTATGAGATTGAAATTAGTCCATGTGTTCAAATCTATTGCATTGCATTATATGAGATGATTAGTGCATAAGATCCACTAATCTCTATAATACAAGCAATGCAAGAGTATATTGACCTTTTCAAATGCTTCATATATTCAATTTAGTGATGTAATAAAATTTGATAGCTTATTATGTAAAGTACTTAGTAATTGGGAACTTGCTTGATCACATTTCTAGGTGATGATATTAGAATATAGCCTTTGTATATATAGGGATCTATTGATTTTGAATTAGGACCTAATGGTGTGTGAAAATTTGTCATTAGAATAAACATAAGGGGAAAATTAAATGGTCATAACAGTGAAAATCATGAAAAAGATTAAAATATAAGTCTTGACATCGACATCATAATTAAACACTTGCATTGATGAAAGAGTCTAACACATATGTAGGTTCCAAAGGCTAAAAACATAGGTTGGGATCCTTGACATACATTGGACAAAGAGGAAATTTGATGGCATACAAACCCAAGGGGGAAAATAAAGCAAGTGAAATAAGATGGAACTAAGGAGGTCCACATGAGACCATGCCATTAGATATCTAACTCTCAGTCAAGAGACTTATATATGCAAAAGTTATGAAAATATGATATGAAAATGTGCTTGTACCAAATATGGGTATCTACATCCCCCCTGCCTCTGCCCCTCCCCACTTAATCTAGTAATGTATGAAACTAGAATTACTAGTTTAAAGGAAAAGAAAATGTATACCTTGGTGTGTGTGACACACCTTGTCTTTGTGTGAGATATATTTAAACCTTTTGTTGGAATATTAATTGAAATCAAGAGAATGTCACAAAGTAATCAATGTAAATAATATGTATATGAACAATAATATAAAGTAGCATAAATAAATAACATAGAATAAACCTATGTATGTGTTGTGTATCAATGACTCCAAAATACTGGAGATCAAAGAAGTAGAAGGGGAATTATAACCTCATCCATTTTCTAGCCAAGAAGATGAGCGAGTTTATAAGTGGTGAACTAGGTTACACCTTGGTGGTGTTATATTCGGAACAGGGAGAGTTGGGAGGTGATCATGACCTTAACTCAGAATAAAAATAGTGTTATTTCAACCATTGAGAGTATTGGTTCCTAAATAGCAGAACTCAATTGCATAACCTAGAAAGATTGGATTATTTAGTCACTTCTAATCTATAAATAGAACCAAACACTATAGACATATAAGGCTCAGATAATAGTCTGTATAAGTCCATCCTAGGTATTAGTCCATAATGTGATAAAAGTCCATGATATAATAACAATCCATAGTAATCTGGTGAATTTAAAATATAGATAAGTGTTTGAGTAGATAGAAAGAATGAACCCTTGTTCATTCCCCCTATCATATATGGTGTGAATAACATAGTATATGTATGTTGTGCCATTTAATTTAGCATAAGAACCATTGTTGTGTAATCCATGAATAATCATAAAATTTATGCATAAAATGTTGACCCAAATATGTATCTAAATCATATGTTGTGAAGGAGATCTGGCAATTTTTAACATGACATAAGCATGGAAGATGTGTTTCCATAATATGCCCCCACAATAATCTAAAGAATTTGAGAATTGTGTATAAATGTGGAGCCCATGTTCCCTTAACATGCCCACACTGAATCTAAAACTATTAATATGTGGAAGCCATATCTCTATGACATGCTCCCATCAATATGACCCCCTCTTATGAGGAGGGGAAAAATCATCTTCTATCCACCTCATCACAAAAGGAATAAGTGACAATGTTATGTATATAGTTATATAGTAACCAATTTTACCCTGGTAGTGTTGGTACACAAGAATGCAACATTATTTTGGTTACACTAATGATTTGGAATTTTCTATCCATGTGTAAGCAAAAAAAGAGGATTTTTTTGTTATTTATTTAAATTTTACCAAATTTATGTAATGTGAAAGAGCTCTTTACCTAGATCCGATCATAAATTGTAGTTTTGAATTTGGATAATTGGTACTCAAGATATGTGCATTCAAAGCTATTATAGAAGTTGCATATTAGGAGTTTTGAATAAACATTTCAATTCACTTGTAATTTTATACTTTTGAAAATTTGAGATCTATGTAGATAAATACAATGTCATGTGGTAGAGCCCCATGACCATTATGATTTGATATGCTCTAGACAATCCCAGGTGGCCAAGACTTTGATGAACTGGTAAGTAGTTTTAAGTGTTAATCACATGGTGAATTTAAATTTTTGAAATATTATCCTTTTGAGTTGAAAATTTGGATTTTTCTTAGATTTATGGATGCTTTTATTGAATCTTTGGATCGTTAAATCGGTGCCTCAATGCTAGTGTCATAATTAGATGTAACTGTTTGACATTTTTTTCTTGTGTCGATACCATCTCATAGTATTGTTGTCTATATTTTTAATTTTATATTTTAAAACTTGAGTTTTACTATTGTAATATAATGACTAATAACTATTTTTGATCATTTTTATTTATAGAAAGATTTATATATTCAGGAGTTTTGGCATGGTATGTATTTATCCACTTTAGTAGAGCTAGGTCTAGATACGACCAATTGGGCCATGATAGATTAGGTTGGATTGAGCCAAATGGCCCATTTAAGACAAATCCCACATGATATACATCTCATCACAATATTAGCTAAGAGGTGAAACCTAAATACTTGCACATTCTGGCTCCTAATAAGGGAGATGATAGTCACATTAGGATGTGAATCACATTTTTGGCTTTCCATTAGAGGTGAGAGAGCATAGGTTGCTAGAGATGGTAGTCATGGTTATATTTAATGGTCCCATATATATTTTATTGGGAAAATAAAACTAGATGTAGGTCTGAGTAATATGATTTGGCTTGATTTGTGTATTATTGGCTTGAATTATAATAGTAGAGGGTAACACAATTATAATTTCATATCACATGTATTAGATAGTTTGACATATTGAGTTAAATGGTACTGTTGACCAAATTTGACTCCAAGTTAAATTTGGTTACTTCCTCTAAATTCAAACTTTTCATGGTCTTGTGATGTGGTCATGTCATACCCTATATGGTCCCTAGAGTCTTCATTTAACCTTGTTAGCATGGTTTAAGGTTAATTTAGAGAAGTTAAGGTAAAATCATGTGGTGGTCATATAGTGCTTTAGGCATGTCATGAGGAAATAAGTCATGGTAAAGTTGTATTAGATGATATTAGGGATTTATTAAAGTCATTTCATGTATTTGATATCTTTTCACAATATTTCATGAAGTTTTGGAAAGTTTGGGGATAATTTGTTAACTTTAAGGTGTTAAAAATGAGTGAAAAAGGTGATTTTGGATAATATTTGTGTTTGTAAAAGTTCCCTAACTTCAAAATACATACCATAAACCTTAAAAATAGTTTGGAACAATTAATCAATTATCACACCTATCAGAGGAATAAAAAAATGCCATATTCTTGGATTTCAATGCTAGTTTGAGGAGTTAGAGGAATTTGTATGGACTCTTGAAGTCACTTGAAATTGAAAATAGATTTATAACATACTTTAGACTTATAAAGGTTAGGAAAAATATTGGAAGTAAGTTTGAAGCTCCACAATTATAGACATATCTTTTTCTCTCCCATCATCACATTCATAAGCTAGTGAAGGCATAATTCAAGCAAATGGTATAGGCCATACATATAGAGTTAGGAGATGATATTTTGGTTATATTTTGGGACCATTAAGGGATTATAATTTTCATAATTTATCATTGGATTGGCTCTCTTATCTTTATGAACAATTGCTAAGATCCTAGACTACTTTTTAAGACTTAAAACCCCACAAGCTGAGTTTAGAAAAACTTTAGAATAAATTATGAATTCTTGGATGCATGAAACCAATTAGAGTAGATTATTATATGTTTTTAGATGACTCACACACATTAAATCAGATTTTTAGCACATGTGGATGTCCTTTTGGCATGGAAAGTGGTTATTGTACATAGTTTGAAGTGTCTGGTAGTTTTTATGTGTTTCTGAGCTTTAAAAGTGGTTGGATGCATCTAAGTGACTCTTCAATGGTATTATAATTCCTTAAAATTTCATTCATATATTCTTGATCAACTAAGTATTTCATAAAATTCCCAAAAGGCCACTTCTTCATTCACTTTTTATAGACTATGTGTTTTCTATGTTTGCAATTCAATTATTTTGATGAGTTTGAATATGTTTTTAAGAGAGTTTGAAATTGTGACTTCATTTCTTATATGTTAATTTAAATTTCATTCAAACACCACCTAAAACAAGCCTCTTGAGGATCTTGCCTTGGATAGTGATTTGATGAAAGTACCAAGGTTTCAAGGCTCTAAATGAGGTCTTAGCTATCTCAATAACATGACAAAAGTTTTAAAGCTTAATTATTACAAATAGGATTCTCTTAAAACACCTAAGATTATAAACCTAAACGAATGCACAATATAGGTATTTTTATGTAATTAAAAGACTCTTCAAAACCTAAGATAGTAGTGGTTTGTATGTATGTTTTGAAGGCTTAGGAAAAGACTCAAGTTATCCAACCATTGATAACAAAGAGTCTAAATAGGGGAACAAAGAGTTTGAGGGAAAATACCAAATAATGTTCACACGGCCTAATTGACTCTATACACACATCCCTAAGAACAATTCTACCTACCTAATCTAGTGAAGTTGCTTGCCTGAAGGAGAGGTCTCTGTGGGGATTGATGAAGGGTCTTAAGGTAGAAATAAAACCTCACATAACTATTAAACTCACTAGAAAGATGGACAAACATGGATAACCTTGCATACATAGTCTTTGCACCTACAATTCAACTTACTCAAGAAAATGGTTATTTGTTTGAAAGTTTTTGAGAATATTCAAGAGAATTAAGGGAGAGTAGGATGATTATAATGTGATTGATAATGATAATATATAACATCAAAGCCTTCAAACCTAACAAGAAGCATGAAATTAATAGGGTAGACCCTATTTAATCGTACAAAGTCTTAAATTCATACATAGTAATTAAGTAGTCAATTAGGAATATGTCTATTGGGAGTGAAAAAAAGACATCTAAGAGAGAGTAAAATTGTAGAATGTGATTGTGTAAGTAATGAAAATAACCGATAAAATGTTGATCACATGCAACAATAAAGTGAAATACAGTCAGACCCTGTTAGGCCTATCAATAACTAAGTGTATGAACGAGACTATATGGATAGGGTAGACCTAGAAGTGGTGAAGTGAACCCAATAGGAGTTGATATGAAATTTTGATATCCTTAAAATATGATAATGGATTTTAAAAAACATTCCATGAGAGTACATACCTATTGATAGATAAAAATAGAAGAATATAGGCAATTAGGGTATGGTAAATGGTTTGGCCTAAGAACCCTAAGTCTGAGTATATGAGATGTAATATAGGCTTGGTGAAGGAGTGTGGAAGGATTAAAATTGGAATGTGTTAATCAAGACCTCACATAACTCATGAAGGTCATTATAACTTAGACCAAACTTAGATAAATTGCCTATAACCATCAATCTTTCTCAACCTCACAAAATGATTATTTTCAACTCGAGAGGTCACTCTATTTTGATTGGTATGGTCAAGAGGATTTTAATTGGAAAAATGATCCTAGGGAAAGTATACTACCCTAAGTAACTTCTAATTTTTGGAATTGGTTGGAGGATTCACACATCCAAATTTATGAATCATAGTTAAGAGTTTAAAGCACTTTCAGGCTACTTTGGAGGGATATAAGGACTAGATGAGAGAGAAGTGAAATTATATGCCTCTAGATGGATTAAAAAAACTCCCAAACCACCCAAAAAATGTTTAATACTACCCTAAACATCACCCCATGCAATTGGTTGGTATAATATTGTACAAAACCATATGAAATAGGGCTAAAATGACCAAGTTTTTCTATTTTATAGGTCTATATAGTGAGTCAAAACTTAAAATTTGGTAGAGGTAGGGGAGGATGTTGTCTAAGTGAATCACAAACTTATTTGGGGTTTAAAATTTATGGGGAGACTATAGAAGCATTTTTCACTATCTTGGTAGGGAGGCCTAATTGAGGTTTAATTAGGAGAGAGAAAGGGTAAAAAAGAACATCTCTACTCACTCTCAGAGCATGAAATTGAACCTGGAGATATAATGATATAAATGGAACTAGAATATTAAATTATATTCTTAGGATCATCTATAATTTTCAATATATAATAAGGTTTGTACTATTTTAGGGTTATAAGGAATGAGGCCTATTTTAGGCTTTTGGTAGAGAATGACTTGTTAGGGCTAGTTTGAGGCCTCAAAATGGATTGTTTTAGGTCCAATATAGTATGAATATTCCATCCATGAAGTTTTGGTGAGCTAGAGAAGACAAATCTAAGTTTTGATACTTGTGTGCAAAATAGGCCTAAGGAGATGAAAAGTCTTATAGACACCTTGAAAAAGAAAAAGGTGACATGTCAAAGAGAATATATTGGGGTCAGTTAAGAGGTGTTAAGAGAAAATAAAATAGGTAGAATAAATTGATCTAACCATTAAAAAGGACACTTTTCCTTCAACATATCAAGAAGAAGAGAAGTTTCAAGAAGCTAGGTAAGGTGTCAAGCAACCATTTTAACTCCCATGCCACTTAGAGGGTTGAAGCATCTAAAAAGGAGATACACATGTCATATAGGACCTATTGAGCTAGTTCCCATTACTCATATCTTGTTTTTAACTCACATTGACACTTGTATACCTTTTCTCCTACACCCTTCTTCTCTTGTCTCTCAATTTATCTATATATTGAGCCACTTATGGCTATTTTGTATCCTTCACATGAGTATGGTGAAGACCTACTCATTTTTAGCCTCTGAGTAATGAATAGTGATCTAGTTTACCTTCTCCATGAGTTGTTTAAATGTGTATGTTAAGTTAGTTGATCTTGCTAAGTGGTATTTTTTCTTCCTTAGCAAGTTGTCCTTGATTGCATCCATATTTAGGTTTGAAAGTCTATTTTAGGTATCTTAAAGTATTTTAATGAAGTGTCTCATGAGTTTAGTGAGTTTTATCTTCACTAGTTTCAAGTCATAACCTTGTGTTTAGTCCTCCTATCTTAAGTTTCCTTCACAAACCTCCATAAGAAATACTAATGCAAGAGGTAGATCTGGATTAGTGTAGGTGTAGATTAGGATTATGTTTGAAGTGTACTTGTGGTTGGTTGGTAGTGTTTAGGTTATAATTGGTGCATCACCTTATTATAATATATTTACTTAATGTTTTCTCTCTCCCTTTTCATCCAAATGAGCTAGTAGTTTAGGTGATGAGCTTCAATAGACAAACAAAGGGAGCTAACCCTTAAATATAGAGGTTTACCTCTACTATAGGCAATCCATAAGCTTGGATGTAATCCCATGTTCCATTCAATTTAGAGAAGGCTCAAACTACCTCTCCAAGGGTACAACATTGAGTGACAACATGCACCATATATTCTTAAGGTCATACAATACTACCCACTTATATACATATCTATATATATTTTCTTTGGAGAGTTATGGTGGTGGTATTAGAGTAGAGATCCTATTAAATTTTTAGGCTTATGAACACATTATAACAATGTAGTCAATTGGTGGACCCCTAACTAGGTGTGTCCATCATAGACATTTATAGATTAATGGGTGCTCCCTCATTGTAGATTACACACCATGATGGAGTATCACACTATTTTAGATAGATTGATAGTGGATAAAATTCTGTGACATCCATATAGGAAATTTATTGGGTGGACTGAGGATAGGTATGAGTTTTAGAGGATCTAGGACATCATGTGGTTAGTTGATTGATTTTATAGATTACATGAGTTATTTTAGTATGATTGTGTTCTATGATAGTTTAGTATAGATCAGGGAGTGCCATAGGCACCATACCTATGGCATCATATAATGTGTAGTGAGCATAAGCCCAGTGATAGGCCTGTATTGACACCAATAGATCTATCTATTCAACCCTAATTTAAATTGAGGAATCATACTTGGGTAGATAGGGTTAAGGATATATAAATGATAAGGCATAAAGGTGAATATTGTAGACACTTAATTTTGGCCACTTTCATGCCTAAAATAAGATTTATTTTAATTTCTAGCAAACAACACATTTTAAGCCTATAAGTCACCTGAATTGCCCAATTTCATCCATGTAATGGATTTAATTTCCTATAAATGTGATAAGGCTAGTTTTTAGTGTATTACCCTGTATGCACCCATAACTTAGTTTAGTTTCAATCTTAGTCAAATTATGACATAGTAATTTGACACTTTTAGCTTGCCAAGCTATTAATTCATAACATTTAAAAACAATTGCTGAAAGTCAAAAAACATGAATCAAGATTAATTACATAACAAATCTTAATTAACTTACCTAAACAAAAATTCCAAATTAAATTAGTGAATTTCATTTACCAAAAAAGGAATTTTTAGCCAAATATAAAGTCAAAGGTCAAAGGACCTAATAAAATGATTTATTATTTCCTAAATATTCCAAAAATATGAGTGACAACCTCACAAATATCTATAGTGAGTTATCATGCCTCACAAATATCTAAAATTGAGGTGTCAAGATTTCATGAGTGCTTTAACCCAACCTAGGGTTATCCTGACTCAACCTAGGTTATTTTAGACTCAACCAAAGTTATAATTTAACCTAACCTCCCTAAGGCTAGATTTATTTATTTGATCTATAAATATAAGTGCCAACACCATATGCCAATAAGATTTTATGTGTAAGGTTATTCTACTAGAATACCTTCTTGAATATTTTGATATTAGTGTTATAATGACCAATTTATGCCAAGCTTCAGACTGAGACACAAATGACCATTGAAGAGATGCTACCACCATGTAAGAGCATTGCTAGAAGACACTAATCATCATAGATCAAGCATGAACATCTTAATGACAACAATTTAGCATCAAATTTGATAAAGGAGGTAAGAAATTTGTGTTGTTTTTATCTCTATTTTTTGATCTTACTTATTATGTTATTCTCACCCTAGTTCTTAGGCAAGAATGTTTAGTCTTAGTGTATTGTTATGTTTGATATTTGTCATTTGGACTAACAATAGATTAATCTATATTTTGCTTACTCTTCAACATCAAAGGTACATAATGGCACACCTGATAGGACCACTCGTCCCATATGGCCAAGGAGAACAATATGATAATCTCAGTTTTTCTAACAAATGCATTTGATTCTTCAAGTTTAGAGTTTTAGCCTTAAAACTAATGTCATTATATTGTTTGAATAATTAATAGCTTTACCTTATATAATGGTAGCTTTGCCAGTTGCTTGTTTTTTTACAATATTTATGTGTGGAGAAATAATGACTTCAAACCTATAGCTTTGAATTGCTAAATAGTGACTTTAACCTACTAAATGGTAGCTTCACTCTATGGATTCAATGGCTTTGACCTTGTTAAATAGTAGCTTTTCCAGGTAAATTTACATTGTGTCTACCTATTTTCTTATTATTTTTAGTGACTTCACCTAATCTAATTAGTGGCTTTATCCTACTAAATAATAGCTTTTCCAAAGTTTCTCTCTAAGTCTATGTTTGTAGGAAAATAATGGCTTCACCCTATTAAAGAGAGGATTCACTCTGTGTTTTTCCAAAATGTAAGAGTTCTAGATGGATTGTTGTTTACTCATTAAATTTTTGGTTTAGAGATAAACAAACCCTCTAATATTTTGTAGGAACTAAGGTGGAGAGAGGGGCTTAGGCATTGTTAAAATCTCATATACACTTTTTTTGGTGCTTAAAATCTAATTATTCACACTTATCTTTTAATTTTTTAAGTTTTTACAAGTGCAAACAAGGCCAAAGGGCCAAAATTTCAATCACGCTTCTATTTAGTTCTATTAAAAATAACATACATTTTAGTTAGAGCTCTTAAGAGCTTTTTCATTTTATGTTTTTTTTTTATTAGCTAAATTTTAATCTCATAGTTAGATTTCTTTGTTTTTGGACAACTAGAAACTATTGTGTGAATGCTCTCCCCACATCCCCTTTAAGGAACTCAAGTGACCAAAAATGCTTAGTTTATTGCCTTGTTTGTTTGGTCTTGTTAGAAATAATGTCATGTATGCTCTTCCCAAGTTCTGAATGACTTGGGTGACCCAAAAACAACCTCTAAAGTCTTTCCATTTTATTTTATTACATTTGGCTTGTGGGTAGATTGACCTGGGGTTTTATCTCCCAACATCGTACCCCCCACTCCATGATGGGGTATATAAATTGGGCATGTGATATTGGGATTACCAAGGAGATGAGTAGCTAGTCTCTCCAATCTTAAAAAAAAACCCAAGTCATGTCTTGTTAAACATCAGACTCTACTAAGTAGTACATGACTAGAATCACTATGCAAATGAATAAACCCTTACATAGTAAGTTAGTAGGTGTGAACCCAATTGATGTGATTTCACCCTTGTATTAGCCATACTTGAGACCATTTCATGCACACAAAATTTATATATTTTTATTCAACCCCACCTTCCACATAATTTATTTCCAAATGCCAAATGATACTCTTAGTTCATGCCACACACCAATGCTTGAGAGATAGAGGGGGAATAAAAATTCTACTACACTTGCACTTTAATTTTTGGAGTAACACTTAATTCCTCATAAGCATTGGTATATCGATGGAAGCTTTGGTAGAAACTATGCACACCCATGTTAGTTTTAGATATAAAACAAGCCATTAGTGCTAATTCTATTTTATTTGAGTTAAATGTGTGTTTTTAGACTAAAACTATTTGTTTGTATTATCATGTTAAAACAAGTCCAAAACTATCATGTTGTTTGCCACCTCTTCAACCTATGAGGTGTTACTCTATCTATTTTGTGTCACACTTTTTTCCTTAGATTTTTTATTCCAAAACCATTTGTGTGTCACGTGTTTAAATGAGGTGTTGTTACTATTTTCATTTCATCTCAAAAATTTGCATTGGATTTTTGAGTCTAAAACTCTTGTCACGACATTTTTTTGAAGGAACATTGTTATGCTACCTAAATCATTTTAGATCTCTTGTCTCTTTTGAAACCAAGTTCCAAGCCATTGTCATAATTCTCTTATTTTAAATGCCAATTTATAGTGCCTATTTTGGTCTAGCTCTTTTTCCTTAGAACATTTGAGTCTTTTTGAATTAAATCTAAAAATTAACCTTCTAAAGTGCAAATCCTAAAATAATCAGGTTTATACCAAAGCCTTGTTTAATTTGGGCTTAGGTTGTCTATATTTTGTGTCTAGATTATGTCACTTGGGTTGATTTCCTATTTGATCTGAAGACCCCTTTTCCTAGACCTAGCAATTGTTGTTTATTTTGTACCTTGTTTGAGAGTCTTTTGAGCCAAGTTATTGCCACATACCTTATTTATAATTTATTATGTTGAATCCCAAGTGTCATACTTCCATTATTCCAAAAGTATCTTATGAATCAAATATCGAGTATTAGTGAGCTAATTATTGAGTGTTGTCCAAGCCAATTGCCTTAGTTTAGTTTGTTTTCAAGTTCTTATTTGAGTTCTTTATTTCTGAGTCTAGCCTTATTTTTCATGCTAATGATTATAATCACATTTGGGAAAATTGTTTCTATCCTTTGATCCTATTTCAAAATTTATCTACTTTGTTTAGACACTTTTTTCACTGATTATAACCATGTTTGGGAAAATTAGTACCTTAGCCATAAATGAGTTTGAGATTTTGTGTTACTTTTGCCATTGATTATACCTAATTTTTAGCAAATTAATATCATTTTGTTAGATTGGTTTTGAGTTTATTTTATTCTACCTTTGCCTAGTTTAGTTGTTTTTACCCTTTGTGACTCTTTTACAAAGCCAAAGGTTTTTTATTTTTAGACCTCGATTATTTTTTACCTTTGGACCCTTTGTTTTTCATGAGACCAATCTATAGGTCTGAACATGCCTTGTTACACATGTAATGGGACCATGTGTAATCCAGACTATGAGAACTTGGTGACTAGTGACCCTTTTGTTTAAGAGTTGTATGATGATGTAGCTTATGAGATGAATACCTATCCATCTTATAAAATCCATACATTTAATAAAGGCACAACCCATTAGTGTAGTATTTGGTGACTATACCTCTTTATCCAAGCCAAGAACCAAAGTAAATGACATAGTACCTTGCTCAAATGATGCCTATGATGACAACAAGAGCCATAATATGTGATAATGCAAATGAAAATAAGCTATGATTTTTAATTGTTTGAATGTTATTTGTTAGAGAAAAAAGACAAAGTTCTCGTTAGAGCTGTTAAAAAAAGAATGAAGTTTCTACCAGACTTACCACATGAAAGTATAAGTAGTTTGATTATAACTCCTAGTAATGTGTCTCAAATTTAACTATTTTAACATGCATCAACTAGTTATAGTCAAGCTTTAGTCCAAATGCCATACCATAACCAAAGTATGCTTGCAAAAAGGAAAGGCCTCATGGATGAACAAATGAACTAGGCACACCAAGCATACCAAAACTATCTCAACCTTTCTCAAAATATTAACACAAGGGCTATTTATAACATGTTGCTTATTAAGATAGCTCCATCAACAAGGCAAAAAATAGATGCTTCAAGATTTATAAGCTAAAACATAGACCCATTTAATCAAAACACTTTGGTTGGTGACATGTATAATGTCCCTATTTTGATAGAAGAGATTACCACTCAAATGGAATACCTCACTCAAAACCTTGTGGATAGTACAGAAGCACATTCCAATTTAAACCAAAGTGGGTCTAATTTACCTCCAAGTATTACACAATATATTCTTCTAAACGATGCCACAAGTGGATTTCAATAATAGTTAATAGGTATGCCTATTTCTCAAAACTAACAAGCAACCTCCACTCCTTAAATAGTTGCTTCTTTGAGTGTGCAATAGGGGAAATGAACCAACAACAAACCAACTTACCACCATAACAAGTGAAAAAAACTATTCCACCTCAACAGGTGATAATGAATGTTCTACCACAACAAGCACAAACTAATATGCCTCACTAATCATAAATGTTGCCTAGCCAACAATGTATTCCTAATGGTCATATTACCATAATCACCATTAACCCTAAACCAAATACCAATAGACCTAAAACATCACTCAATAATGCCTACCAGTTGAGTAATGCCTATCAAACCCCTATGCTAGTGATTCACCTATGGACCATGTTGACAACCCAACTCCATATCATCCTAGGATCATCATTACAAAACTCATTACTTACCCAAATAAATACCAAAGCTTAATTCTAGATAAAAAATGCATAATCATAACTTGATGAGCCAAGGTCACTATCAAAGAACCACAACCAAATACTACAAATGAGCCTAATCATCCTTTCATGCCTATCATAAATAAATCAACTAACAAAATCAAGGGGAAGACCTATGATATTATGGAACAACTAAAAAAGACACCTTCACACATATCCATCATGGATTCACTATGTACATCTAAAATCCATAAAGACATCCTAAATGAGTATTTGAACTAATCCCTTATGCTAGATGACATCTCTCTAGATAAATTCCAACACATGGTAAGACACTTGGCCCCTAGACAATGTCTTAATTTTGACTAAAGTGACATGTCATCTTTAGGCCCTCTACATAATAACCTACTTTACATTGAAGTTAGTATTAAAAACCATAGAATTAAACATGTCCTTATAGACAATGGTTCAGGTATAACATTATTTCTCTAAATTTGGTCAAACATCTTAGAGATACAACAACTGACTTGTAGTTAGATAACATCATTATTGAGGCATATGATAATGAAGAATGGGAATGTCAAAGTACTATTAACTTACCAGTGGTTATTGGGCCTTTGACCCATGACACTCTATGCCATGTGTTAGACCTAGAACTATCTTATAATGTGTTATTAGGTTGACCTTGGATTCATGAAATTAGGGTTATACCTTCTACATTGCATAAGTGTATAAAATATCCACATTTAAAAATGGAAGTGACTATACCAGATAATATTTAACTATATCAGTATTGTAAATGTTTGGAAGCCAAATATAAAAGCTATAACTACCAAATTGGCATGCATATTATGACCAAATTTGATGGAGAAAGATTAAAAAAGGAAAATCCATTGAATCAAGCCCAAAATTTAATTACTTTGACCAAGATAACTTAACCTCTACCTCAGCCATAGCTCCACTAGATATTTCTAACCACTTATATATAATTGATAAAGGTATTGAAGAATACAATAACCATAATGCATTCCATATTGAAAAATTGCCAAAAAATCCAAAAGCTTACAGGAGACCAAAGGCTAAAACTAATCATTTGGAGTGGTAAACTAAAGGAAAATATTAGTTGAATAAACCCATTATTTCTAAATTAGCCTCTGGCTTAGAACAAGACCCCTTAATAGAATATGAATCATGGATCTACATTGATGAGTTAGATGATTTTTATCAAAGCATAAAGTATCCTATTCATAATTGGATTATGAATCACTTAGCTTATGAAGGTAGAGGCCTGGGGCTACATCAATAAAGCATGATCGAACTAGTCTTAATGACTAAGTATAAAGGAACCTATGGTATTGGATTTAAACCACCTGAGGGCAAAATTGCATACCATATTCATGTTCCAAAACCAATGATTAGTGATGATGATGTCAAAAACAATGCATGGTATGATTGTAATATATATGATGACCTTACCACTAAAAATTTATTTAACTCCCATCACATTTGCATCATTAACCTTGTTTATTAACCTTCAAATTTAACTCTTTACCATCTACAATTGATAGACTAGGAACAAAAAGAGTCAACATTTCCATTAGATGAGTTTGAAAATGATGAGTCCATATGTGACTTTATTAGATTGAGGAATCACATTTCTCTTAGATACCATAAGAATTTTTTTTCTATTTGATTAGATCCTACTTCATGCTTTAGAGAGTGGGTGAACTTCCCTAGCCAAAAACAAAAATAAAATCAAACATTGAGGTCTAAAAGTGAAAACCTCTTTGAGGTACTTTTTGACCAGGGAAAAAGTAAAGAGAAAGGCAAGTCTCTTAGTGAAAATTGGTTTTTAACACCATTAGATAGGGATGTTCACCCCTCTTCCTATGAAGCATAAGAGATATATATCCCAAAATCTATTTATAGATCAGAGATAAGTATCAAGGAGTGAAATTTTTTTGCACAAATTATTCAAGAGTGCCTTGAGGTATTTTTTTCATAGCTGATGTCAACATTAGGAGAATCTGATTCATCTTACTTAGGATAATTAGATGAGCTAGTCCATCTAGAGGACTTTACTATTGGTAATTAGTTTAACTCCTTATCGACTATTTTAGATGATGGTTCTACACTTCTCATGGAGGACACTTTATAGGTGAACATTGTGACTCCAAAGGACCCAAAATGGATTCTACTATCCATTCCCCTCACTAAGGAGGAATGTGAAGTTGTTAGATCCCTTTTGAGGGAATTTGTTGACATATTTGCATGGGCCTATTTAGACATGCCAATAAAATGCTTTCTTTAATAGATGGCTTTTCAAGTTATAATTAGATCAGAATAACACCAAAAAAATAGCACAATACTACATTCTTCACTTTGTGGGGAACATTTTGTTCTCAAATGATGTTGTTTGGACTTAAGAAATCCATGTCTACTTACCAAAGAGCTTGTTGACCGAATTTGACCCTATAGGTCAAATTAGGACCTTGATAGGCAAAAAATTGATTTTTAGGTGTTTTAGGGTCTCATATATTATGTATAAAGGTTTATTATAGGTCATTTAGTGTGATTTCATGTTATATTTGCTTTAGTCATTAGTCTATTTAGTCTTTATATCATTTTGAGTCATTTTGAGGTCAAAAATGGGCATTTAATGACTT
This sequence comes from Torreya grandis, assembly GCA_037957365.1. NCBI lineage: Eukaryota > Viridiplantae > Streptophyta > Pinopsida > Cupressales > Taxaceae > Torreya > Torreya grandis. Next base: position 808,216 of record JARHVA010003545.1, on the reverse strand, counting down.
ATATGGCCTCCTTGGGAAATGTGAAGGTTAAAAAAAGTTATTTAATGTCCCATGTGTCCTTATATGTCTTAATATACTATTGGTAATTGAAAGTGGTAGGTTCTTTAGAAGAAAGGGTAATTTTCTTAGGAAAAGAGAAGAGTTTGGCACTTGTACAACCCACAAGGGAGTGTGACACATGGTATAAGCTAAATGAATATATATTACAATACATAAATCTAATTTTAACATTTTAAGTATTTTATAAGTGCTAGTTTTGAGCTAAAATCATTCTACTCCTTCTTCACCCTTTTAGACACATAAAACCAGTCAGCAAGTTTGTACTTGGTACGAACAATAGGGGAGGTTCCAAGTTAAATTAATTTGGGAGGTGAAATTAAAATTAGATAGATTAATTTCCATAAAAACATTTTGAATAATTATGGATTGTTCTTTAAGAAACATCCTCATGAAGTTGACTATGCTTTTTTGCTTGCTAATCTGTGTACCCTATAGGTTTTGCTCTTGTTTGGATGATTCCATAAAATATAATTGATAAAATTGGTTTTAGATGATGTTTAATCGATTATATAATTTTTTCCATGATTTGTTTCACATTTTAAGTTAATTATATGAGCCAACCAACTTAATTTGCAAGGAAAAGTGAAGGAATGGAGTTGCAGTCATTTCTTCCAATTTTTAAAGGTTTCTTCCATGCTATATTTTAAAAATGAAGTGAAGTATTATTTCTCATATATGTATTTTTATTCATGTTAAATTCCAAATAAAACTTCAAGAACCACTTCAAGATCCAATAAATTAATGTAAGTTAGCAAATGACCACCTACAACAGTTGTATGGTCTACCACTTCTTGGGGAAACGTGAAATGTGTGTTTGAGAATTATCTAAGGTTTGAAAGGTTTGAAAATTATTTAACACCATTTGGAAGAGTTTGATAAGATTTAATTATATTATAACCTCAATAAGACCTTCCAAGCAAACTTGTGGCACTTTGGGACAATCTCCCAAAATTGTCAAAATAGAGGTCCAAGCCCTTTTTTGAGGTTTCTTATATAGAGTTGCATTAATTTATAGAGCCTAAAAGTAACTTTGTTTTAAATATCCCATATATGTATATAAAATTTAAAAATAAGAGAGGTGTTTGAATTGAGAAGAGTGGTTTTCAATAGCCCTCAAGTTGTTCTTTGAACACTAAAATTCCACAATATTATCTAAACAAGATGAGTTGATAATAAGTTCTAGGCCTAATGAGCTGTTTTGGTACTTAATACTAGGTTAGAATATATTTTTTCACTAAATAACACATAATTTACATGTAAAACATCAAGTAAGTACATATAAGATGGTTTTCACTCACCAAGGATGAGTTAGTCCATACAAATGGCTTAAGCACAGTCACCTACAACCAACTTAGTGCTCAAACTTGAGAAAATGTTCACATTGTAGAGTATAAAATCTAATGGAATTATTAAGAGGTTTTAAGGGGTATATGATTATTATCAATATCCCATAAGGCCTTAAGTATCATATTATTAGTAACTTTCAAGTTGGAATGGCCTTCAAGGCTAGCCAATACCTATAGCCACACTACCTCCTTCAAAGCCTAACCCAAGGTTACAAGACTAGATCATGTTTTAAAGATTTGTATAGTTAAAAATAGTTTAAAGGACTAGTTTTGACCTAAATTATCATTAATATGAGTTTATATGTAATTATTTGAGTCTCATTAGCGCCTAAAAGTTCCCCTTTTTCATCATAAATACCCACCTATAGTTTTAAGGAGATGAAAAGGTACTTTGGAGTAAAAACTCAATTAGGATAAATTTGAAAGCATGTTTTGACCCTTATGAGATTAGGATGAAATCAAGATAAGTCATGGGAATTAGAGGAGAGGTATTTTGGACATAGTCTCAAGCCTAGAGTAGGCCTACACATGATTTTTAGGCTAATACCCACCTACAGCTGGGTAAGCAGGCAGTGAGCTAAAAACACTACCTAAGTGATGATCTAGCCCAATTAACATGAGTAAACAATTTAAAATCACTAATAAATGGTACTATAAGGTGTCAAGGAAAATCATTCAATGTTTTCAAGGTCTAAACTATGTAAGGTTTCCTATATATGACCCCTTCCCAAGCAAAAACATAGTTTGTTGTAATTGAGATCGACAATGAGCAAGTTTGGTGATTTTGAGTGTGGGAGTGCATAAAGATGAATAAAAAGGTTAAAATAAATGTTAAATGGTATTAATATATTCCAAATATGCATCTAAACACTATAATAAATACTTCAACACACATGATCACCTATAGGTGTAGTATATTGGAAAAACCATAGTCAAATGATAAAACTCAGTCTTGATAGTTCAAGGTATGAGGGGTGCATGAAAAGTCAAAATTAGTGAAAAATTATTGTAAAATATCCATAATGGGTATGAAAACATTTATAAATTTTTTACATGAGAAAAATTTCATAGAGAAGGGGCTCTAATGACGAAATACATAGTCTATAGTGAAATTCCTGCACTCAGTCCTTGCTTGACAGGTTTGTCTTAGTTTTTTAAGACTTCAGAGGGTAAAATGCTTTGAAAAAAGGATGAAAAACTATATATATGTTATTTAAAACCTATATAATTCTCTCCAACATTCAAAATTTATAGTCAAATAAGGGAAGTACCCTCTATTTTGTCTTAAATAGAGGGTACTTCCCCTTATACATAGGCTGGCAAGTTTGAAGAAGGGAAGTGAGAGGGTGAAAAAAGAGATGAGTGGAAATTTATATAAGGTGTATAAATCATTATTAAAACATATAAAAACATGTAAAACCAAGAAAAGGATAATGAAACCAAACAAAATGGTCTAGAATGCTAAGTATGCAAATAGGAATGTTTGAGGCTTAGAGTCCAATGGGGGTTCTAAATTTACTTCCAGCCCTTAGTGAGCCTTATAAAATATTTAATTATGTTTATAAGATGGATTTGGATGTTTATATTTTATTATTATGTATAATAGGTCACAAAGGAGTCATATTTTGGCTCAAAGGTAATATTAGGCCTGTGTAAATGGAAGAAAGGGCTCAAGTGGCTATTTTTGAAATCTCATATCTATTTTGATGATTTGAATGGAATTATAATAGGTTTATAGGTATTAGAAAGGTCCTTGAAGATAAAATTTGTGTAATTTATTTGAAGTTCCAATGTCCCATTTTTATGAACAAAGCTTAAGAGGTTAAAACTAGCTAAAACCCTTGAATAAGGGTCTGATTGGGAAGATGAGGTTGGAGGGATATAAAAATGGAATATTTTTCCTATAATTATGTTTGAAAATTTTATAGTAATCTCTAAATCTACTCCCCATACTTTTTAGCTATATAAAATTATACAAACAGGGTAAAAAATAGGGTAATTTTGACTACTTTATGTGTTGTACAAGTTCTAAGAGGTTCAAAGAGATGAAAATCACATGGAAGGGAATATTAGTACTTAATATAACTCCCCATGATCATTTAATTCCTTTTAAAAACTCCTAAGTGCTTCAACCAACTACATCTTAGCTAGTCAAAACTAGCATAATGACCAAACTAGTGAGAAGTGTGGAAAACTTCAAGTGTGCTGATTTTAATGTGTGCCTAATGTCTCTAAGGACATGGAGGGTCTTGAAACATGTTTTTAACTCAATTTTATATATTTTAATTTTAAAATTATGTCTTTTTGGAAGATAAGTGTGTAAGGTGTGTGAAAGAGGAGTTTCTTAGAGTACAAGCAGTGATAGCTCATTTCTAAATGATTCTAGATGACCAGGACTACAATAAATGAATAGAGAGGGATGTTTGAAAGCATTCCCTATAATTACAATCATTAGACATACCCCTAGTTAGTTTTGGGATGTTAAAATAGAGGTGAATAATGAAGGCAATTTTTTGAGCCAAAATGAGAAATTTCATGCCACTTTACAAGAGTTTCATGACTTATAAAGCCACTTGTTCCTTATGACCTTTCATGGTCCATTTCACACCCTATTATCATGCATACATAGCCCATTTTTTTTATCTTGAAAAGTCTCCTTGTGACTTTTTGACTTCTCTTTTCTCCTCTTTCTCTCTTAAGTTCTATAAGCACTGGCCATTTTGGCCTTTGTAACTTATGCTCCACTGTAGACACCGAAATCGTGTCGACTCCCCTGGTCACTCCCCGTCTTATTCTTCTTCGCCTATTTAACCCTTGTCGATCACTTGTTCCACCAACCTTGACCCTGGCAGCATGTAACAATGAGCACAGAGCTAAAGCTAGACTCTATCCCCATTGTGCATCTGCCGACGACGGTCTTTACCCGGCCGATGTCGCCGACGTCGATCACTTATCGGCCGACGTCGGCAATCCTGCCGACGTCGGTCACCTTGCCGTTATCCATTATCAGTTATCATTCGGTTTCCCGAAATGGTTGACGAACCGTCTCTGGAACCGTCCCCCGCCTTCATCAACCTCCGCCAACCATTCGAGACCAGACCCCAAACGCTATCCCGAACGCTATTCGAAATGCTGATCAATTGAAACCTGTGCAATCATTCAATCAACCTGCAAACTCCGACATCAACACTCTCAGCATCAACCCACTCTCGGCATCAACCAATTTGCATTCAATCCGGCACCACAACTATGGCTTTCATCGTGTCTTCTGGTAGGTAAGTATTTATTCTGTTTATTTTATTTCTTCCTTAGTTATTATTTATCAGTTCTGTTATCCCGATTCCTCAGACCCGACCCGACCTTACCCAGACCCTGTCCCGACTCTCTCAGACCTTGCCCAGACCCTGTCCCGACTCTCCCAGACCCTGTCCCGAACCTGTTCAGACTTTTTCAGAACCTGCCCCTACCGACGATGGCACCTTAACCGACGTCGGCACCTTTCCAGACCGACGCCGGCACCACAGAGACCGACGCCGGCGACTGTGTAGAATAGTGCTGCATATCAGGTATGCTCTTTTATTTTCTTTCATTTATTTCTGTCATTTCATCTTTTATTATCTACTTTCGTCCAACATTAAGCTTTTTATCAGTGCGTTGATATCCTTTTAGGGAGTCTTCGTACTTCTGAGATCGGGCATTCGCCTGACAACCCACCATATCTTTGACTAACATCTTTTCGTGTTTTAGTCTCTTTTTCGCAGGTGTCATTCCTCCACAGCCAAAGAGGAGAATCTTCCAATGTCTGATTTCGGTGCGCTCAACTTTATCAGGTACTTTTAGCCTTAACCTTTTATTTCAGTTTCTTATTTCTTCTTTGAATGTAGAAAGCAATTTTGCATAGAAACATTCTGGCACGCCCGGTGGGACCCTAGGTCCTCCTTGGGTTCTTTCTTTCTTTCGTTCATTTAGGCGCATTAGGTTTCTTCCTTTTCGCCTCCTTTCGTCTCTTCTTAAAATGACATCATAAGCAGAACTAAAATGAACATTTCTTTCTTGCACTTCTAGACTAGCTAAACTCATATTCTTCGACTCTTTCTCCATTCGTCTTCATACGAACAAACATTTCGACTTGGACATTAAAACACTTTGCATTCATTTCTGTTTGCCTGCATCTTTTAGACCACACATAGTAATTAAACCGCATATTGAATTAATCTAGATCACTTCATGTTACATGACCAAACCACTTGCACAAAACAAACATCTTAACTTACCTGAGACAAGGCCCGACTGGGATTTCATCCCCCAGCGGATACCTTACCCGTCCTGGTGACCCTACTTGGATTTCATCACCAAGGGGGAAGCCCACTCCGTTCTCTGGCGGAGTATAATCTCTAGGCGAGGTATATCTTGGCTAAGCGAAACCAGCTAACCACTGGAATCGTGATTTGAGGGGAGCTTGCTCCTTAGCACCAGGCCACGTACCAGACCCTAACACAGACTTCTTGAGCACCATAACAAAACCCGAAACCTTCCATAGACTTCTTCTAGGACCCGACTCACAAAGCCAACCTCCCCAAACACACATTCTAAGGCATAAGCCACTATAATCCTAAAAATTTTTACTTCTAGAATTTTAGGATCTGCTTGTGTCTTCATCTTTTTAGTTCTTATCTGCTTGTTTGAGTGTGTAAGGACGTTCTCTCTCACCTTTTATGGTTTTGACACGCAGTCAAACCAAGGCCCTTTTTCACCACTCTGGCCGTTAACTGCTTTCATCTACCCCATCTCTAACCCGTCCTATCATGGAGTTCCACTCGGAAACTGAAAGAACTCCTACCGGACTGACCCTGACCCCGACTCAACTTCCCATCATCCCTGAAGGGGACCAGGATTTCAAAAAATTCTTGGACCTCAATACCACAGCCCTCCATAACTATCTCGCGAGAAATCCAATGCGAGACCTTTCGGGTGACGTGGTGACGACATCCACACCATTCGCCACCCAACCTTTTTTGACTCAGCCTTTCGCCCCAACCGTTAACTCAACCATGGCCAATACGAAAAGTTTGGCCTCTTCATCTATTTTTAGATCGACCTCCATCGGGGTTTCATTACCCCCTCAATCATCTACAAATCAACCAAGTTCTACATCGTATCAGAACTTGATTGCCTCGACCCCTTTCACTCTTGCGCCCACAAATGTAGGAGTGCCAACCTATCCCTATACCAGTGCCGCTATTCAACCACCTTTGGCGGTGCCTAGTCAACTTATACCTTTGACCTTCATGATGCAACCACCCTTAACCTCTACTTCTGCCCCTGCGACTAGTCATCCGTACATTGCACCCTTACTGGTACAACCGACTACGTCGTATACCTCCTCTAGCCTCTTTCAAGCGCCTTACAACCTTGGGGGCACTCCGTCCACCAATCCGTCAGCAGACGTCATCAAGATGCTGATGGATAAAATGTCCAGTCTCGAAGCTTCTATCTCCGGTTCAAATAATATCTCTTCATATGACCAGATTTATAACGAGCCCATTCATCCTTCTGTCCCTATTCGACCATACCCCAACCATTGGGAGCTTCCTAAATTTACTCGCTTTCAGAGTAAGGAAGACCCACAACAACATCTACGGGCATTCAGACATGCCTACTATCTTTTTGCCCACGACAATGCGTTACTTTTATGCACGTTTCCTATGTCTCTTTCTGGCCCTGCCCTTGACTGGTATAGCTCCCTTGCCAGACATTCTATCTTTTCCTTCATTCAACTCGCTCAATTATTCTTTGACCATTTCTCAATCAATATCACTAAACAAGTCTTGATCACATACCTTTACTCCATTAGGCAATTTGACGACGAATCAGTAGTTGATTTTGTCGCCCATTGGAGAGACTTGATTAACCAGCTCTCTTTCTCCTTGCCTCAATCCGAGCTCATTGAGCTCTTTTCCCGAGCATGTGTCAGTCACATCTCATCCACCTTGCGGGTTCAAACATTCCACACTTTCGACGAGGCCTTCACCATGGCCAGAAAGCTTGAACTCTGCGCTATTGAAGAAGATAAGGTCAAATTGTGTAACACTAACACAAGAACCAATGACCATTCTTCTTCCAGACCTTCTTCTGCCCACTCTCAATCTAAGGGGTCGGCAAACACTGTCATCTTTAGACCATCATCTTCAACAATAACCAACCGACCAATATCTTCAACATTAGACTACATCAATAAACATTTTCAACGTCAATCCATACAGCGTCAATTCACTCCAATTGGAGAGTCATATGCCTCTATCTTGGATAAACTCATCAAGCAGGGGGTCCTCAATCTCCCTTCAATTCGGCCACATCAATTTGACCCCTCAACACCTATCCCTGCATGGTACAGGGAGAATCACTTTTGTAACTATCACCGTGTCAAAGGCCATGATACGGATCACTATCAAACTTTTAAAAACCTCGTCCAGAACATGCTAGACAAGGGCGATCTTATCTTGGATAACCCGAACACACCGCCCAACCAAAACCTCGACATCTTCAAACAACCTTTTCCTAATCACCTGCCTACTCAAGACAACATTCAAACCATGATCAATGACCCTCAAGACCATGATATACACACTGTTAACATTATCTTATCTCTTGTCCCTAACCAACCTTCTTCACAGGATGAAAGACCCTCTTCTCCTATTAGTCCTCCATCGACCTCTCTCATACTGGAGGATGCCTTGATCACACCTACACCATTAGCCCTACCTTCATCCAATGACCATACCTTGCCTACTCCTCAAGCACAAGCAGAAGGCATGATCATCCCTACCCTCTGCCCACTTGAGGAGCCACCCTCTCCTATTTCTTCTCCACCAAGAGAAGACCCTATCTCTTCACCCATTTCGATTGAGGAAGACCCAGTCACGGTTTTCTCTTGCCCTTTGCCTGAGATTGTTACATCTCACTCACCTCCGTCCACATCTAAACCCAAACTCGTATCTAACCTCACCTCGCACAATAGTGGCCCTCGACCCAAACTAACGAAGACCATTAGACCACATCAGAGGACTCCTCCCCCATCTTCGTCATTACCTTCAATCCTAGGCCCACATCCATCCACTTTAATAGGAGTACTGCCTACTCCCATCCTTCATAGAGGCACATCGCCTCCATTACTCTATCAACCTGTCAAATATATATCTTCTCTATATCATCGACCAACATCTCTTACACCTCTTAAACCAATGTCATCAACCCTCACTGCAATAAAATATCCAGACCCGTTAGCAGGTTCTTATACCTTGCTGTTACGGCACTTATTGCAGTCATCTCGCCTCAACCTTCCGCCTCTCAAACCATATCATTCTCTCGGACCTAAACCACCTTGGTTTGACGACACTCATATTTGTGCATATCATCGCACACCTAGACACGACACGGAGCATTGTTGTGCCCTCAAGGTCGCCATTCGCCAATGTCTGGGGAATGACACCTCTCTTCTTGACCACATTATCAAGCCTTCAACACCACCCCTCTCATCAACTCTCGGATCAAGACCCTCTTGGTTTGACAACTCTAAATACTGTCACTATCATCATACTCTGGGACATGACACTGAGCATTGTTGCGCTCTTAAAGTTGTCATTCATCACCAATGGAGAAAGGATTCCCTTCTCATCAAGGATCCTCTAGACCTTCCCTCCCACAAATCATCAACACCAACTCATACCTCTCCAACCTCATCACCTAAATCGGGATCTCCACGCCAGGTTCTGGTTCCTTTGTCGCCTTTAACCCCCTTATTCGACATTAACACAGTCCATTTGACCACTAAACCTCAACCGACCTTAACCAATCCGTCAAACATTCTCCCTAACCGATGGGGGAATTCAACCTTCATTCAAACTTCGACCAATTTTTCAACACAATCTCGACCACATATCAATCACTCTTTCAACTTAGCCTCAACTAGACTAGCAACCAAACATTTAACCCGACCTCAACCAAACATTCAACCCAACCAAAGACCAAATACCAACCAATCAACCCTCGACCAACCATTGACCAACTATCAAATGATCAAATCTCAACCAAACATTGACCAACCTTTTTATCCACACATTCAACCAGTCTCGATCAATCAACGACCATATCAGTCAACTTCACATCCGTCCACTCATCAATCAACACGTGACCAATATGGAGCGAAGTAAACGAGGCAAGTTTGCTCCTAATTGGCTCAGACCTTTTATTATCATGCACAAGTATGGATCAGGGACTTATTGTCTGTCTTCTCTTGATGGACGCCCAGAACTTGAGCCTCTTAATGCGTTGCATCTACGACCGTTCTACTGCTAGTCGAGTACTCATCCTCTTGACACTTAACTTGAGCTCGTCCCTTGAGCAATCCCCGTCCTCTTAATCCTACCTCCTTTCAACCCTATTCCTCTTAACAATTCCTATAACCCTTTTATGCGGTATGGATGCTTTGTCCTCATAAAAGGGAGTCCTTGACCTTCTATAATCTTGTCCATGACTCACATTTATATAAAAACAAATCAAGATGTCAAAACATATCCATGGTCACTATATCAATATCAAAATCAAAAAGCAGACTGCTCCCTCGAAGGACAGCTGTACTATCATTGCTGTAATAAATAGACTGCTCCCTCGAAGGACAGCTATTCAAAAGCCTTTATATTAAACAAAAATCTAGACCACTCCCTCGAAGGATGGCTATGACTAATCTGGCAATAAACAACACTATTTTAGAAGCTTCCTGCATTGATCAGCTTCACAACCTGACCACCAAACAAATGACATCTCTATGCAGGCTTCCCGCATTGATCAGTCTGCGCCAAAAAAAAAAAAAAAAAAAAAAAAAAAAATTGAATAAGTCATGGACTTGACTTATAGTTGTCTCAGGGTCTCCTATAAAAAGGGGCATCGTTATCTTTGCTCTTAAAACGGGTTACCCTTCTTCCTCCTCCTATCACCCGCTCAAGGGACTTCGAGCTCACTTTAATGTCGAAGTGATTCGATTACCGCTCTAACATAACCATGGTCAACGACGTCACGCATGAATGGGGCTCTTGGTTCTCATAACCCCTATCTATGCTATCTTTTTGGTCCTTGCCAATGAAAGAGCAATATGCTTTTCACTTCTTCTACACTTTGGTCACATTCACCTTCATCACTTGTCAATCGACTCAACTCAAACCATCAACCTGACCTAGCCTATTCACCTTAGTTTCTATGGACACCAATACACATGGAAACTATCGACCCGCCACAATTTATGTTCAGCATAAACCAATACTTGCTGAAGCATAAATAAACCTCAATTCATTTTTAGCATACATCCATCACGAATATGGAATATTGCTAGGGATGAAAAACCCCTCAACCAATGTTGCAGAATACACCATTTGGAAAAGGCTGCAACATCTTTTTTTCCTCATCATTTCATCCAATCATCGACCAATCTATCAACCATTTTAACTACCTATCTACCACTTGGACGCTTGGTCTGAACTACATTGGTCTGAGGCCCTATCACCAAGGCTATGTAGGTAGCACTCAGTTGACATGGGGTCTTCTGAGGTTAGCTCGACCATTCTCGTTTGTTCGTCTCTCTGATGGACAAACCTTCTTTCCTTCTTTTAACCATAATCTTGTCCTTGACTATGACCCATTTTATCCCTTTGACCCTCCCTCCCTTCTAGGGAGAACTACATTGGCCTGAGGCCCTATCACCAGGGCTATGTAGGCAGCACTCAGTTGACATGGGGTCTTCTGGGGTTAGCTCAGCCACATCCTTTCGTCCATTCCTCCCCTCGACCACCAACCATTGGAGATCATGCCTATCTCTGCTGACCTCAACCACTTCCAAGACAATGTTGCCTTGGTTGTTTTTGCATGTGTGCTACCTCACGAATGGTTAGCAAAATTGTCTGCAGACTATTTTTGACCCTTCGCAAGTATAGGATCGCGAGCCAGTTGATCCCTACTACTTGTGGCTTTTTCGTGTTTCTGGGACCACTTCCTGAGCCCTGGATACCTAGAACACGACGACCATTTGGAGCTTCAGCTTAAATTACGTGACCTGATCAGTAGACGACTAAATGCTGGGGCCCGATTACTTTGATTTTGGCACTCCTCGACCCTTGACCTGCGACACTTTGGCCTGACCATCTCGTGCAGTGGTATGCGCGCAATCACGAATTTTGTAGCATTCACCCTCACCCCCTTTTTCATCCACTCTTTGTCAAATCAGCACCCGATTCTTGGTTCCCTTCCCTCGACTCCTGCTTTGAGGGGGAATACCTTATCCTTAATCAGGGCAACCTATCCGCTTCCTATTTTTGTCTTGCAGTTCATTCGAACAACCAACAAGACGAAATCAACCTTATCCCTCACCTGGGGCAATCACTCCTATTTTTGTCTTACAGTTCGTCAGAACAACCAACAAGACAAAAAGGGGCAAACGTAGACACCAAAATCATGTCAACTCCCCTGGTCACTCCCCGTCTTATTCTTCTTCACCTATTTAACCCTTGTCGATCACTTGTTCCACCAACCTTGACCCTGGCAGCATGTAACAATGAGCACAGAGCTAAAGCTAGACTCTATACCCATTGTGCATCTGCCGACGACGGTCTTTACCCGGCCGATGTCACCGACGTCGGTCACTTATCGACCGATGTCGGCAATCCTGCCGACGTCGGTCACCTTGCCGTTATCCGTTATCAGTTATCATTTAGTTTCCCAAAACAGTTGATGAACCGTCTCTGGAACCGTCCCCCGCCTTCATCAACCTCCGCCAACCATTCGAGACCAGACCCCAAACGCTATCCCGAATGCTATTCGAAATGCTGATCAATCGAAACCTGTGCAATCATTCAATCAACCTGTGAACTCTGACATCAACACTCTCGGCATCAACCCACTCTCGGCATCAACCAATTTGCATTCAATCCGGCACCGCAACTATGGCTTTCATCGTGTCTTCTGGTAGGTAAGTATTTATTCTATTTATTTTATTTCTTCCTTAGTTATTATTTATCAGTTCTGTTATCCCGATTCCTCAGACTCGACCTGACCTTACCCAGACCCTGTCTCGACTCTCTCAGACCTTGCCCAGACCCTGTCCCGACTCTCCCAGACCCTGTCCCGAACCTGTTCAGACTTTTTCAGAACCTGCCCCTACCGACGCCGGTCACTACCCCGACCGATGACGGCACCTTAACCGACGTCGACACCTTTCCAGACTGACGCTGGCACCACAGAGACCGATGCCGGCGACTGTGCAGAACAGTGCTGCATATCAGGGACGCTCTTTTATTTTCTATCATTTATTTCTGTCATTTCATCTTTTATTATCTACTTTCGTCCAACATTACGCTTTTTATCAGTGGGTTGATATCCTTTTAGGGAGTCTTCGTACTTCCGGGATCGGGCGTTCGCCTGACAACCCACCATATCTTTGACTAACATCTTTCCGTGTTTTAGTCTCTTTTTCGTAGGTGTCATTCCTCCATAGCCAAAGAGGAGAATCTTCCAACGTCTGATTTTGGTGCGCTCAACTTTATCAGGTACTTTTAGCCTTAACCTTTTATTTCAGTTTCTTATTTCTTCTTTGAATGTAGAAAGCAATTTTGCATAGAAACATCCACCTAAGTATGGTGAAGCCCTAATCATTTTCATACTATTTGATCAATAATACTATTTATTTTTACCTCTTCCATGAATATTAATAGTGTATTTTACTTGGATGGTTAATCTTTCTTAGTGAAGACTATGGATTCCTTAGCAGGTTGTCTCATTCTTTCACCCTATTTATAGTTGGAAAGCTTCTTCTTGTAGGGCATGTGAAGTGTTCTAGGAATTTTTAAGGTTGAGTGTGTTAGTCTATTCACTGGTGCCATTCAATACCTCTTATCTAGTATTCCTATCCTAAAAATTCACTCATAACCTCATAATGTAATATTGATGTGAGAAGATGCATATTGGAGAAGTGTATGTTTGGTTAGTCTCTTGGTTTCATATGTAACATGAAGTTGGTTGGAAATCATCAACTTATTTTGTGTATCACCTCCCTTAGGATAGTTTACTTTCATTTTTTTCTCTCCCTTTTCCCCCCAAAGTTTAAGTGTATTAGTGATCTAAAGTGGTACATCAAGGGAGCTAGCCCTATCTAGAGATTCACCTCATTATTAGGCTCACTCATAACCTAGAGGTGTTTCAATTATGCGACTTGGATGAAGAGAGCTTAGACATCTCCCTAAAGGGTAAAAATCCAAGTGATAATAGTTTTTTTACATACTCAATGGGACACTTGGTCCAAGAAGTTAAAAGATTTTTGGTTTTGTCTTTCAACACATCAGCCTTTGAAGGCATCTATCTAAAAATCAATGGTGACTTCAAATTTACATCAGCTAGTTAAGTAGCCTAGGTATTCCTTTTAAATATTATTGATAATCATTCTTTGTGTTCTTGCTTCTTAATGAAGTTCCATGGTTGACCTTGGTATTGAGTATTATTTTACACAAGTTGGTGAGGTTTATAAAGCTTATGGCATTCCCTATCAGCCTAGTCATGATCCATACTAGTTCTAATATGATTCATACTAGCTCAAATATGACACCTATTAGCCTAATCATAAAGTGTATCAGATTTATAACCAACCTTCTCCATATATTTCTACTATTCAACCTAGTCACTTCTCAAGTTAGTCCATTTTAACCTTTAAGAAAACTCTTTTGGGATATGATAAGTACATGTTAGATCTTGACACACAAAGGGGACATGGTCAATATATTACTAAGCATCTCATTCATAAGGTGAGAGATGTATTAGATATGGTTAAAAGAGAATGGGAACCTATTTAGAGAGCTAATTAGAAAAGGCTCACAAGTGTGATGCGAGATGTGAGTGGCCTAGTTTCATGCTTAGACGATAGGCTAAAAATTCATGAGAAACAACCTCACTAAACCTATCAGCCTTCATATCCACTTCCCCAAGATTACCATTAGTCATATTTGACCCCAACTCATGATCCCAATCAAGTTTATCAAAGTCATCCTTTTCCCAGTCAGTTAGAAGAGAGAGTTGAAAAGAGAAACCTTATTTTTAAAGCTAATCTTGATAGGAAAATTGAGTTGTAAAATAATAAAATGACTTAATACATATTAGAAATACAGGATGTGGAATTTAATCCCTCATTTCCCTCTCTAATTTCATCCCCACCTCAAGGAGATACCTCTAGATATGAGATTCTAAGTTGGAGACAAGGTGGAGAATCCAAGCCTAAGGAGATTCCAAGTTCCTTGAACACTTCATCCACTGATCAAATTATATCACCAACTCAAGAAAATACTTCTAGTCCTAACATCCTAATCTAGAATAATATAGTGGAATCATGGGGAAATAAAGAGGATAAAATCATTGATAAGGAGTGTGAAGTTGAGAATGAAGTTGATCCTTTGCAAACCCCTCCCACCCTTCCTCAAGAAGACACCTATTATCTTCCATGTCAGACCTCTTATTTTCCTTATTCTCATGATGATTAATATCAAATTAAAGAGAGGATTTTCCTATAGAACATATCTAAGCAAATTGAAGAGTTAGAGTCAAGGATGAAATTGCTAAGTCAAGGTGTGATGGAAGGTTTAGATCTAAAAGAAGATCCTATGCTCAAACACACCCCTTCTACCCCACCTAAAGAGATTCCTCAAGATAAATAAGATTTAAATTAAGTAATTATTATATTTAAGGAAGAAAATCAAGCTATTTTATCCCAAGGTCTACCTCCCCTTCCTCAAGAGCTTCCAAGAGAATCCCCTACAATGCATTCCCAATCTGATTTTGAGTCCTATGTTCCACCTCCACCAACTAGTTCATCTTGTACTCACCCCATCACCCTTTTACTTGATGTAAATATGGTATGGGAACCTAAAGAGGATTATTTTGTTGAGGAAAATTAAAAATTATTTCTTGAAGAAAATACAACTCCTTGGCAGCCTCATTGGGATAGATCACCTGATTTCAAGATGCCTAGTCTTGGCATCACCAAGAAAGAGAAGAAGATGGAGGATCTTTCAGCCATTGAGAATCAAGATCAAATTATGAAAACTAAGATATAATTTGAGATACTTAAATAGGTCCTAAGTGTTTAATAAGATGTGATTCCTTATGTGGAGTCTTCTTGTTTGGTTGATAATGAAGAATGCCTTCCTTGTGTCAAAGAAGAAATATTGGATAATGTCTTTTTACATTCTAAAGAAGAGGATGAAGGAGATTATCTTATTTCTCCCCTTCATGATGCTAATCAAAAAGAGGATGAGTACTTTTTGTAGTATTTTTAAAACATTTTAAATGAGTTTGAATCTCTCAAGGCATCTATAACTTCCTTGAAGTTGACAACAAGTGATGGTAAGCAAGATAACATTTTAAAAAATATCATATATGAGAAAGAACAAAGTTCACATCATCTTTTAGAGGTAAAAAAAACTTATATTAGCCTTAATATTTCAAGGAATAAGATATCATTCCTTTTGAAACCATGCCTATATAGAATATGAAAGTTGATCATGAGATGAAGAGTAGGCAATAATATGAGGTATGTATGTTTCTATCTAATTTTTGATTTTTCCTAAGTGTGAAAAGTAGAAACTAGTTATGGATGGTGTGGAATAAACCTATTAAAGTACATGTACTATATCCAAGTGATTGTGTATATATCCTATTTGGCTTGGGATGATAACCTGCAAATAAGAAAACACTAAAAGAAACTTGTTTGTTAGACAAGTAGATAGGTGGATTGCCTAACATGAGTTAGATCCTAGAAGTGAAAGCTTTCTAGGAGGCTATCAATCCACCTATTTTAAAAATTTAGTTGAGATTATAAAATAAATGTATTCTTGAATTAAATTAAAACAAACTAAAATTAAAACTAACAAACAACTAAATTTAATACAAGAGAATTAAATTCTTTGCTAAGCTAACCAAAATAAAACAACTAGTTCGGTTATACTAATGCTAAATTTGGTTAAGGAAAAATTGTGGTTTTCGTTTGATTTATGATAAGAGTCAAACATAAATTATTAGGTTTTGATTGAGCTGGTAAATGTTTAAATGGGTAAATTATAGTCAATAAAGGGAAGATAAATGGTAAAAGGGATGATGAGGTCAAGAGGTCAAAATGGCAAAGAGGCAAAAGGGGTGAATGGTCAAGGTGGTAAGAAGGAGGTAAAGGGTGAATAGAAAAATAAGTAAATGGATAAGAGGGTAGGGAGTTAAAGGGATTAAAATAGAAGAGGAAAATGGGCTAAAGGTGCGAGGTTAAGGAAAGAAGAAGGCCAAGAAATGAAAGAAATAAAATACAAGAAAGCAAATAAATGTTACCTTGATGCTTGATGCAGATGTTGTTGATGGAGATTGAGGAAATTTTGGTAGAGCTTCATTGATTTGATATTTCTCCTCCAAGATGACGATGACCTCCATAATGATGACCTACTTTAAAAACTTGCAATTTATATGTTAAGAACCAAAGACTAACTTCCCACTTTTTAACCTTAGGTGAAGGAGAGGGGCGTATTTATAGAATTTGATGTGAAGAAACATGCCAAAATAGAGGAAAAGTGAAGAAATTATAATTTATACATGTGTGGATCATAAATAAAATAAGGATGAGGTTGTTTGGATTCCCACTTTGATCATAAGTTTCCCATTTGGGTTGGTGTGTCTCCCACCTTGCACATGAATCCGAATTTAAATGAGAATCATGCATATGGGTTTAAATGAGACTAAAGAATTTTAACCACCCTTTATTTTCTTCATCCAATAGCTTAAAGGGACGGCTCACAAAATATGGTGCCATTTTCCATGTGGTGCCTAAATTAGTCAAGGATAAGGTTGGTGGGGATTCCCATTTGGGTTGGTGAGTCTACCATTTGGGTTAAGAAGTCAAAAATGGGTGCCCTTTATCTTTAAAGAGGTAGGTATCTCATTTTTAAAGATATTTTAATGTGTGAAGTCCAACTATATGTTTAATTATGGCCACTTAAGTGGAAATTCACCATATTTCAAGGGGGGACCCTTGTGATGCTTAAATGAGGTCTTTAAGCACATTAGGAAAGGGTCCTAGGTGGGTTATGATGTCCCACATCAAGCCACATCACTTCTAAGCCATGTCACTTTCCATATCACTTTCCATGTCACATGCCATGTTACTTACCATTTCACTTGCCATATCATCTTGAATAGTGATAGTGGGTCCCATACTAAATAGTGATAGTGAATATTACTTTCAAATAGTGATTTTAAATAATATTATGTGACTAGGGGAATAGTTATTTAGTTAGGTTAAGAGGGGTTGGTTAAGGTTTAAGAAGTTTTAGGGTGTCCTTAGGGGGTCCCAAGGCATTTAGTCATTAAAAATTGTAAGTGTACAGTTTTCTAGTGTCTATATTTTACCCCTTTTTATTATATGACTCTGAATTAACAAGTGGAAAAATAAAAACAAATCACTTGGTTAAAGGTTAGGGTGCCTTGAGTATGAGAGGAGGTGTTCCCCCTCAAATCAAGAGTTAATGAGGAAAGGTTGAATTAGGGTAAGTTTGATAAGAATTTGGTGGGGAGGCACTAGGTGGTGCTATAAAGTAGTTGGGCATGTGAAATGCCAATGGGTTCACAAAATGCATCTAAGAACAATAATCAATATTATGCAAAGATAAAAGATACCATTGTTGGTAAAAATAAGGTTGATCTTAGAAGGACACATGATAGGGATAATTAATTTACAATGTTGGTCATAGCTGATTGGGTTGGGCCTATCAAGCCATCTAAGCAAGTTCAGTGTTGGTCACAAGTATCTAGGGTAGGAAGTGCTCCTGAAAAACAACATAATTGGTTAGGTTGTGCAGGAGGTGGTGTAAAATTTTATAATCTCAACATGGAAAGGTTGGTTAATATGGTCAAAAGGACCAACACAAGGTCATCACAAATTATGCGATAGGTTGGGTCAGAAGTGGCCAACATCGAGGTGGATGTGGGAAAGTGGGTTGGTTGGTTGGAATGGGGTGGTTGAGTAGACTTCATATGCATTAGGCAAGTGGATGATACCTATATATTTCCATGGATATAATGTCCAAAATGAACTTTAGGCCTAATGTAGTTCTTTTGAGGTGGGGAGTGTTGGTCAACTTGGTTTCCCCAAGTTGATATCATGCAATTAGATCTAGTTGAAGGATGTTAGAGAAAGGGAAGCTCTAAAAGGTGGAAAATATGGGTATCAAATAGTTTTCAAATTAGTTTGGTAGAAATGGTAGATGAGATTACCTATGATGTAATTAGATGATTACATCAACTATGCAAAAGGAATTTGCAACCATGGATAAGTAGGTTCAAGCTTGAAATTTCTATCACCATAAAAAAAAGGAGAAATATGCTTTACCAGGGTTTAGAAAATCTATCACTACTTGAATTGTCATGGTGATCTGATGGGTTCTTTCATCACCATCCAAAAAGGCTGGCATTGTGCACATTCCACAACAATGTCATTGATAGGATATGAAAGGGTAGTATGAAATGATTTGGGGAAATAAAGTAGCAGAGTTGGAAAAGATTTGAACCCTTAACACTTGAGCCAGTGGGGTCCCAAAATAAGTAAGCATTAAGTTTTGAGGCAATTTAGAGAAAGACTTTGAGGGGTTTTGGAATATGGAGTGAGGTGAATAATAATATTAAATTAATAAGGGATTAGGTTGTGAATTTCATACAAAAAATAAAGGGCATAGAGGACACAAGGAAGCATATAAGGAGATGTATGTAGAAGTAGTAAAACTAGTGACTGCACTCTAAAGAGGTGGAGGTTAAATGGGAGAAAATAAGGGAGATCCAACAAGGGATGAGGTGAATACATATTAAGAGATGGATGAAGCAATAGGTAGAGAAAACAACAAAGTCATAGATAAAGATGAAGGTGGAGAAGGATGGAAGGGGCCAAGCATGGTCAAAAGAAAGTTGAGAAGAATAAGGGAAGTCATTCAGGGAGAAAAAAAATGAAATGAAATAGAGAAAAGAGAATAAAAATAAAAGGTGGAAGATGGGGGCTGAGGGATGAACTAACAAATGATAGATTGAGGAATTGAAAAGGATGGGGAAAGAAGTGTAACAATCATGAAGGGTAAGGGGAGGATGAGAAATATGGAAGGCCATGAAAGTTTGAAAATAAGTCTAAAAATAGACCAAGAAGAAAATAGTTTGGTGATGAAAATGAAAAACAAGGAAATACACAAAAAAAGGAAATAAGAGGAAAAAGGAGTTAAATAATGACATAAAAAATATGATAGGAGAGTGAAAACGTAGGTAGAGATGTAGCCAAGTAAGAATTAGATGAATATAGGTAAGGAGAGGAACAATGAAGCAAAGTAGATGGTGATTTTGGAGATGAGAATGAGATGGAAAATGGGAAAGGGGTTAAGAATAATGAGGGGAAGCAAAGGATGGGTGGACAAGAAGGTGAAAAGATAATCTAGGCATCAATCAACTTGTTATAAGAGATTGACAAGATGAAGTGGTGATGAGGTGGTGAAGAAATAGGGGAACACAATGAAAGGAAATGCGATGAAAATAAGGGATGATAAGAAGAAAAAGAAATAATTAAAGCATGGATATAAAGAAAGGATACTCACACAAATGAAAAAGACAAGTGAGTACTGAGATGGAAAGAGGAAAAGGGGAATGCAAAGGGCAAAAGGCAAGATGAGATAAGAATAAAAGGACAATTATGGAAGGCTTTGCAAAGGATAAAGGCCTAGTTAGAAGCTAGTTGTGGAGGAAAAAAAGGAAGATAAAAAGGATGGAAAAAAGAAAACAATAAAAATAGAAAGTGGGTACAGTAGGAAGAGTGGCAAAATGATAAAGAGTGGTAATACACATAAAAAAAAAGTTTAGCAACATAAGAAATAGAAAGCTTTCAAGATGCACAGTATGATGTGGAATGGGTGAGGAAAATAAATTGATAAAGAGGGTACGATAAATAGCCAAGGGTAAGGGGAGATGATGAGGATGGAGAAAGAAGTTGAAGGGGATAAAGGGCAAGGTTGGTATTAAGGTGAAAGAGAGGCATAAATTGCAAAAGGTAGATGGGTAAGTGAGCCATGAAGAATATGCAAGGAAAGGTGGCAATGAGGTCAATAAAGTAGAGTAGGTGGTGGATTTATGGGAGATAAAAATGGTCAATGAGGAAGTTTGTCAACCCTTGTGTTAAAAGATATTTACAAGCTAGAAAAGTGGTTAAAAGATATTGATAAGCTGGAGGGAGGTAGGTGGTGAGGAGATAGGTAGAGAAGTGGAGAAAAAATATTAGGTGAGAAGAGTAAACAAAGTAAAGGACATGGCTAAGATGACCTCAGTAATTGAGTGTTGCCTACATAGTCCAAAAATACCTCGAGCCAATGTTGTTCTCCTAATAATGGGGGCAAAACTTAAGAGGAAGTATTAGATGGTGTTAAAACATAAGGATTATTAAGAAATGATTCAAAGCTTCTTTGATTTAGGATGCCCTAAAAAAGAGGGCATGGTTAGTGATGAAAATGAGTGAAAAGAAAAAGAGGATGGGAATTAATTGTTAGTGGTCAAGCTGCCCGTAGAACTGAAGCAACACCTACATAGTTCATGGACATTATGCTGATGTAGTTCAACAAGGGTAGGGTAAATAACTAGGTTGGTTTGGGCTGATATAGGTTTTGGGTTTTGGTGAAGGTGATGGTGAAGGTCTATGGTGTAGATTGGTGATTAGTCACCATAGTAATCCCACATGCATTAGGAGGAGAAGACATGTATGGGAAGGGTAGGATAAATTAGAAGGGAACACAATGCTAAGCACCACAAATGATATTCAATGGAGCTAATCCAAAGAAGATGTGCCTTTGTAAGGAGGTTATACCTTCTTAAATTATGTGAGGGTATAAGTACAATGTTGGCATCAATCACTATGAGCCAAGTTTTAGGGGGTGGGTGTCTATCAGGGTTTGTATAGTCATGTTGGTGAAAGGTCATCATCGCTACAAGCTAAGTTTTAAGGGTAGTAGTGAAGCAATAACATGCAAAGAATTTATTTGATGAATAATTGGATTTTATGAGTAATAAAGGTGGTAACATGGTGAGTGATAGAGGAAGGGCCTTGCTTGACCCAAGGGTTGCATGGGTAGTTTATATAAATGGTGGCCATGTCTACATCCTATGCCCTAGTTGCTTGGAATCACAGATGTGGGGTATTTTTGGTTGGGCCTAACTAGAATATACATGGCTTAAGATATTAGTTATAGAGATAGAGAAGGTGGTTGTTTCCATAGTATGGATGAAATTTTAGTTAGCACAAAAGAAAAGACTACCATGTTTGATTAGGCACTGCCAATGGTTGGGGTCTGGCATTCAGAGCCTCTGGCAATGGGCTGGTAGTAATAGGAGGGTAGAGGGGATAATCAAGTGAATGTATTATTGTGAGTTCATGAAGGCCTACCTCAGATGGAAGAGGTTCTATAGTGGTGAAGATTTAGATGTTACCATTACTAATAATAGTGGAATTTTTAGAGGTGTGACTATCATAGTAGCACATGCCTGGAAGCCAATTTATATTAATCAAGGTAAGGGTGATGATGATTAGGCCCAAAAGGATCAAAAGATGTAAAAAAATCAAAGACATCAGATGAGAAGGTCAACAAAAAGATATCATGATGGTTCATAATGGATTTATCGAGGTGACCAATCAGATTGAGGGTGACAAGTCCATATAAAAAGGTAATTGTTGTGGGATAGAGAACATGATCATCGACCTATCTATGGAGGGAACCCTCACTGTCCAAAGGGATGCATAATGAGGCAATAACCACCAATCCTATGTGAGTAAAATAATCAAAGTAGAGGGATGTAAGTGTTATGATAGGTGAGTAGGGTGAAAGACCTAGATTAGAATATGATTCTCATCCCATGGGGATGAATGTGGGAGAGGAGAATAGAGTATACCCTTTAGTAGTTACTGAGATAGAGAATGCTATAGATGTTAGTTTAGGGAGTAATCAAGTAGAAGGATGGATGAACACAAATCCAAAGTCACCAGATAATCATTTTGATGCTTAGGTAGGAAAATAATGTATGCATGTTCTTTAGGAAATGTGTGGATAGTCTAATAAATTTGTATGTATCATGTGACTCTTTACACTCTAAATAAAATATTTCGAAGTTTGTTGTAAACATGTATAAAATGCATTAGATGTCACTAATCGAATGTTATAATGTTTATGGTTATGTGGATACTTATGATTATTATGGTTATGGTTAGGGGTGATATGATTATGGTTGTTTTATTTTTGTTTAATGTAAAAATAATGATTATTATTGTTATAACATTGGATGGTAAAAGTCATGATGAAAACATCAACCAAACATAGTAAGATAAGAATAGGGCATGATGCTTTGTTTTTGGAAAGGACCAAAAAAAGACCCAAAGTGGGATGGTTTAATGAATATAATCCCTTCAAATGCTACACATGAATGATCATTAGTTGATAAAAAAAAGTTATTGATCACAGGGTGTCAAGTAAGCTCTGAATCCCTTGATTTATAGTTAGTTTAAAGGGGAGATGTGTGATAGGTGGTGTGAAGGGTAATGGGTGATATGCATGATAAACTCATGTGAATTAGTTTATCCCTTCTATAAATGACCTAAGAATGGTAATAGACAAGTCCATGTCATATGCTAGATGTATACTGATCAATGTGGGAAGTCTATATGTGAAAATTGATTACAGTTTCAAATTTATTATGCTAGTTGAGAGCTGATTACAACTTTAGAATTTATTGTGATAGTGGGTATCCAATTTATTATGATAGTTGAGAGATGATTGAAGATGATCAATGTGAGAATCTTCTATAAAAAATTATTTTGATTTTGACAAAGTTAACTTATCCATCCTTTAAGGGAGTGGTATAAGCTTATTATCTTTGTTTAAAGTTCTTGATAGTTTTCCTTCAAGGGAGCAGTCTACCTTACATTGGACAATTTTTATTTTGTTTTTGGGTAGCTATTATTTGAGAGAGTAGTCTACAATGATTAAAATATTGACCCAAATAATGTTTTGGTACCCAAATTGCTTTGGGATGAAATGTGTTTAGACATGGACAAGTCTAATTAGGTTCAAAGATTTACCTTTATGAGGGTAAAACTTTAACACAAGGTTAATGATATGTGAAAGGGTTTTGAGAGACAATGACCATGGGATTTCATCTTGTTTAGAGATGAAAAGTATCCATGAGAACCATGCTATGGGTAGAGCTGTGGTACCCATATTTAGGATCAGGCTATGACTATGATGATTAATCACATGGTTCTATGTTGTAATCAATTATCCTTAAAAGGAGAGGAGAGAGACAAGTGAAGGTTAAAATCTCATAATCAAGGGATGAACTTAACTTAGATAAAATGGGTTATCTTGATCCTTATTTAACAAAAAAATGGATGCACATGTAAAGCATTGAGGGGCTCAGGTTCTAGTTTGACTTTGAGAGAGAACAAATGATAAGATCTTGATCCATAATTATGGGTAATGATGTAGGGTCCAAGCCAATTAAAAGAAAGCTTGCCTCATTTACTTTTATCCATGTTGGTCACATGCCAATTTTACTTTAGGATGCGGTCTCCAATATTAAATTCTTGAGGTTTGAGGTAAGGTTGGTTAGGTTTGATGGAGAAGGGTAAGCTCCAATGGTTCAATTGGAGAATTTGAATTCCAAATAGGTTAGGTGGTGTCCAAATGGGTTTCCCCAATTTGATATACTACTTGGTTCAAGTTAGGTTGATGGATAGGTTTGGTTAATAGGTTAAGGCAAAAAAACCAAGGGTTAGTTTAGTTAATGGCTAAGGTATGGTTGAATTTAATAAATGGTTAAATCTTTATGGAAGGAAAGTTCCCCTAGTTTACTCTTTGCATGGGTGGGAAAAAGATCTGAAAGTGAAGGTGTTTGTGGTTGGGTTCAATTAGAATGTTGAGGGTTTGAAGGGTATGTCTATGGAATGGACATTTTAGCCTTTCCCTTATCATTTTGTTGGATGTGGGTAACCTTAAAAATGGTGTGGACAAAAGGAAGTGTTGATTTAGCTTGCTGCTTTAGTTCCTCCTTACTCTTAGGTGAGAATTGTGGGAATAGGAATGTGTTGGGTAGGTTTGGTTGATGGTTGGGTTGGTAATGGGATCAAAGGAGGTTCATTTAATAACATATTATCCTTATCGTAAAGCCAGTGGATAATGGTTTTAAGAGCCTTGAAGTGTTCTGTATCATGGCCAAGTATCCTATGGTAAGAGCATACATGGTGGTTATTATACCATGATGATTTTGGGTGTGAAGGGTTGAAAGTTTGATATGGTAAAAATGTTTAATAGGTGGTAAGGTTAAGGAAGAGGCTTGTAATAAAATTTATAAAATTATTGAATATAATTCATGCAAAGGTGTTGAAGGTGATAGGTTTTTAGTTTTGGGAGCCTTCCTAAAATTAGTTTTTACTATGAAAGTTATGGGTGGTGGGGTAGTTTTGGTTTGTCGATTAGGTTGGGCTAGCTTAGTTAAGGGAGGTTCATCTGATAACATATTATCCTCATATAAGTTGTGGATGAGTGCTTGGAGAGATTTGTAATTCTCTATGTCATGTCAAGGTGTCCTATGGTATGCATAGACTAAGCTGGCATTAAACCATTTTGGTTGAGGACGTGAAGGATCAAAAGTTTTGACAAGTTAGAAATGTTTGAGAGGTGGTAAGGTTAAGGAGGATGTTTATAACAAACTTTGTAAAATGGTTGAATATGATTAAAGTAAAGGTGTTGGGGTTGATGGATTTTTGGGATTTGGAGTGGGAGCCTTATTAGGAGTAGGCATCACCTTGGAAGTTATTGGTTGTGGAATGGTTTTAGTAGATTGGTTAGGTTGGGGTTGCTTGGATAGTTTGGAAGTAGAAGATTTATGAGAAGTGGGGGGGCATGGGTCTACGTTGAGATGGTTTAAGATATTTTTCCCTTTTAATAGGTTTAGTCAAAGTTTTCTTTGATCAACTTGATAGAGTTAGGTCTAATTTCAAATATTGGTGAGCTATGCAGGAATAAGAAGTATTCCTAAATTCTTGATGGGTTTGGTCGAAGAGGGTAAGAATATTTAACAATTTTAGATGGAAGTGAGTTGGATGGTTCCCCTATGGTTTTGGGGGATGGAATATCTAAGGATGGGGTTGAGGTAGTGATAATTTTGAGGGTGGATTCAAGTGAAGCTAAGGGTTCTTGTTTTTTTTGATAAGGGAGGCCAAGATGATGCTAGAAAGTGGCTCTATCAAGATTGGGTTGACAAGTGAACTCTAGGCTTTGTACTATCCTAGAAAAGGCCTTGTAGATAGGTTTGGTTCCTTGATAAGTGATTTCAAAGCTTAAAACCTTGGGTGGATAAGAGGGAATGGTTTACCCATCTAAGTTTTTGGTGGAAGGCTCAAAATTTAGAGATGTTTCTTCCATAGATGGAGTGGATAAGGTGATCTCTTCTAAAGGAATGATTTCCAAAGGAAGAGTAGGTGAGTCTGTGGTGGGGGAGGAATGTGTAATGGTGTCAAATGAAAGGAAGGAAGTGGTTGCTTCTTTTTTTTGGTCATCCAAAGGAATGGGAAGTGATTCCCCCACTTCAATGAGTGCTGTGGAACAATTAGTAGTGGTAATAGGTTTATGAATAACAACATCGATCATGTGCACCTCATAGGTGTGAGATGATTCTGGTTGGATTTGATTCACTAAGAGGGGAAGTGGAAAATATTATTTGGTTTCCTTAATTATGGTTTGAAAGGAAATTTATAAAGGTTATACTTGGTTAGCAAGTGGATTGGTTAAGGTTGGTGTTATTATATTTTCTTCAGTTGTAGGTTTACTAAGGGATAGAAGAGGGTGTACCAATGTCTCAATTATCATATTAGGGTGTGAAACTATTTGTAAGTTATTTAGTTGGATTGAAAGGGCTAGTTGGTTTGATATTTTAATAATTTGGTTGGGTTGACAGGTTGGTTGATCAGTTAAGTGTGATGAAATTGATTGGGTTAACAAGGTGGGTTGAGGTTGATATGATGGTTGGGGGAAATGGCCTAAGCTTTGACAAGGTTGGGGTGATTGAGATGATAGATGTTGATAGGTTTTTGGTTGGGAATGAGAACAATTAAATGGATTATGATAGGCCATTGGTTGGTTGTAAGTGAGGTTTGATTGATCATGGATACCAAAAATAGATGGCCCAAGTTTTGACTCTAATCTAGCTTTCCGGTCTGTTATCACTGCAACAAACTTACATGGTAGTTTAGGTGAAGGTTGATAGTTTTTGGGTTGGTTGAAGTTGGAGTTTTATGAGATATAGGTAAGGTTAGGTTGATTTTAGATAGGGTTAGGTTGGTTATAAACAAGGTTGGGTTAGTTGTAGACATGATTGGGTTAGTTGTAGATAAAGTTGGGTTGATTATTGGTAAGGAAGGGAACATAAGTGGCTTGCGATGCAAGGTATCAATTTAAGGTGAAAGGATTTTTATCCAATATCTTAGAAAATTTATGATCTCCAAGAGAGAAAATAGGAAATATCTCCATTGAAAAAGGTAGTGGAGATGAGGTATTGGAAAATAGGTTCTTGGTTGAGTTGATTCTTCAATTTGTAGTTTGGTAAAGACTATGTAAAGAATGGAGATAAACAAAGCTCACACCTCAAATAAGAAGTAAGAAAAATAAAATATTAAAGGTATTCAAAACATACACTAAGATATGTTAAATCCTAGAGTTTTAATTATTTCTCTTTTAGCTTATGCCTTAGAAAGTGTAAAGGGGAAATCGGCTTGAATAGGTCCTAAATAAGGTAGTCTATGTTTGGTTTCAGGTTATGTTTAGGCACTCAAGAAGAAGTATGTATTGGATCAAGTACATGGTTTGGTGATTGCTCCCCTCAATTCATGATCCCATAACTAGTGTGGGTGCTTAGCCAATATATACCAATTACCAGAGTTTATACTCAACTAGAGGGCTGAGTTGGTTATCCCTTTGCTGATTAAATCCAAGTATGATAACCAAAAAAGGGAAAGGTGATCCGAGAGGTGATGAATCCTAGTTAGGCCTTGTCTCAAGTGAGTTTTATATTTATTTTATGTAATTGGTTTGGTTGTGAAACATTTATGAACTATGGTTAATTTTTTTTACCTTTAATTAATCTAGGTGAACTAATTAAGCAAATAAGCAAACAATATATGCAATTAATTTTAACCCAAAGGAATTTTTATTTTTTTATTTTTATGAAAGCAAGAACAAATAAAATTCACCTAAATACAACATGAAAATTAAATCCTAATCCTAGGATGAATGCTCTTTTGATTTTTTTAGAAATGCAAGAACATAAAAATAAAAATTTATACTTTTTTATTTTTTCTAATTTTCTAAATAAAAGAAGCTAAAACTTATGTTTTGAAAGAGTCAAATGATTAATTTTTAGAAATGAAATTAAATACAAATTAAATTTTAATAATGCAAATACATGTCTTAAAACAACTACTGAATTCAAGAAAACTCAAGGGTCCCATCAGGCGTGTCAAAATGTTTCTATCTAATTTTTGCTTTTTTCTAAGTGTGAAAAGTAGAAACTAGTTATGGAGGGTGTGGAAGAATACCTGTTAAAGTGCACATGTTGGATACAAGTATTTTGGAGAGATATTATTTGGATTTGGAGGATGACCTAAAAATAATAAAGCACTAAAATAAACTTATTTATTAGATAAGTAGATGGGTGGATTGCCTAACATGAGCTAGATCCTAGAAGCGAAAGCTTTCTAGGAAGCTATCAATCCACTTATTTTAAACATTTAGTTGAGATGATAAAATAAATATATTTTTGAATTAAATTAAATAAAATTAAAATCAACAAAAAATTGAATTTAATACAATAGAATTAAATTCTTTTCTAAGTTAACCAAAATAAAGCAACTAGTACGGCTATATTAATGCTGAAAATTGGTTAAAGCATAAAGGTGGTTTTGGTTGGATTTATGACAAGAGTCAAAAGCAAATGATAAGGTTTTGATTGAGTTTTTAAATTTTTAAATGGGTAAATGATATTCAAGAAGGGTAAGATAAAAGCTAAAAGGGATTATGAGGTCAAGAGGTCAAGATGACAAAGAGGCAAAAGGGGTAAATGGTCAAGGTGGTAAGAAGGAGGTAAAGGGTGAATGGAAAAAGAAGTAAATGGATAAGAGGGTAGGGAGTTAAAGGGATTAAATGAGAAGAGGAAAATGGGATAAAGGTGTGAGTTCAAGGAAAGAAGAAGGCCAATAAATGAAAGAAATAGAATACAGAAAATAAACAAATGTTACCTTGATCCTTGATGAAGATGGTTGATGAAGATGTTGTTGATGGAGCTTGAGGCAATTTTGGCAGAGCTTCATTGATTTTATATTTTATCTTCCAAGATGATGATGACCTCAAAAATGATGACCTCATTTAAAAACATACAAAAAAATGTTAAGAACCAAAGACTAACTTCTCAATTTTTATCCTTGGGTGAAGGAGAGGGGGGTATTTATAGAATTTGATGTGAAGAAACATGCCAAAATAGAGGAATAGTGAAGAAATTGAAATTTATCTAAGTGGGGCTCATAAATAAGTAAAGGATGAGGTTTTTTGGATTCCCACTTTGATCATAAGTCTCCCATTTGGGTTGGTGTGTCTCCCACCTTGCACATGAATACAATTTTGAATGAGAATCATGCACATGGGTTTAAATGAGACAAGAATTTTCACCACCCTTTCTTGTATTCATCCAATAACTTAAAGGGATGGCTCACAAAATATGGTGCCATTTTCCATGTGGTGCCTAAATTAGTCAAGGATGAGGTTGGTGGGGATTCCCATTTGGGTTGGTGAGTCTACCATTTGGGTTAAGAAGTCAAAAATGGGTGCCCTTTGTCTTTAAAGATGTAGGTATCTCATTTTGAAGGCTATTTTAATGTGTTAATGAAAAATATATGTTTAATGATGGCCCCTTAAGTGAAAATTCTCCATATTAAGGGGGGACCCTTGTGATGCTTAAATGAGATCAATAAGCACATTAGGAAAGGGTCCTAGGTGGGGTATGATGTCCCACATCAAGCCACATCACTTCTAAGCCATATCACTTGCCATATCACCTTCCATGTCACTTTCCATGTCATCATGAATAGTGATAATGGGTCCCATAGTGAATAGTGAATAAAACTTTCAAATAGTGATTTTGAATAATATTATGTGACTAGGAGAATAGTGATTTGGTTAGGTTAAGAAGGGTTGGTTAAGGGTTAAGATGGTTTAGGGGGTCCTTAGGGGGTCCCAAGGAATTTACTCATTGAAAAATATAAGTGTGTAGTTTTATAGTGTCTACAATGTGTACAAGGCCAAGAGGAATACTTTTACATTGGAGACCTATTTGAGAATGGTTTATTAAAAAGCATAATAAGTGAAGTGCCACGAATTAGGTCTGATCTATCAAGTGTTCAATACAAAGAGCAACATGCTTGGCACCATGATTCATCTCATGAGGAAGGAGATGCAAGAAAATTTCCTTTTTATCTTGGAAAGGGAGGTATGCTTAATTTTTAGATGTATGTAGTTATTTGCTTCCTATTTTTCTTAAGTAATTTGAGCACATGTGTGTGTCTTGTTAGTGTGTTTGCTTTGTTTAGAGTGTGCCCTTTTTTTTATGTGTTTGAGTTAATCATTGATCTTATCTTGATCAAGAATGGTTGTCAAGTGGTCAAATTTCTCTTGTTATGTTTCAAACTTTAGATGACTTCCTAATCTTAATGGACTGATAAGGCTATTGGTCTAATTAGTATAGCAGGCATACTACCCCTATGAGTCACTAATTTTTTAAACAAATTTGACCCTACAAGTAAAATTGGGGCCCCTATAGGTAAAAAATTGATTTTTAGGTGTTTATGGGTCTAATATATTATGTTTAAAAGTGTATTATTGGTTATTTAGTGTGATTTCATGTTATATTAGCTTTAGTCATTAGTCTTTTTAGTCCTTATATCATTTCAAAGTAGAAAAATGGGCATTTAATGACTTATATGACCTTATTGGGAAATTTTAAGGTTATAAAAGGTGATATCATTTCCCATGTGTCCTAATATGTCTTAATCAACTATTGGTAACTGAATGTGGTAGGTTCTTCAAAAGAAAGGGTAGTTTTCTTGGGAAAAGATAAGAGTTTGGCACTTGTACAACCCACAAGGGAGTGTGACACATGGGATAATGTCAAATAATGTCTATTAAAATACCTCAATCTCATTTACATTTTTTAAGTGTTTTGTAAGTACCATTTTTGAGCCAAAACTATTTTGCTCCTTCATCCTTCTAGACACACAAAACTAGTTAGTAGGTTTGTACTTGGTATGGCTAGTAGGGGAGGTTCTAGGTCAAATGCCTTTAGGATGTGAAATTAAAATTAGAGAGATTAATTTACATAAAAATAATTCTAATAATGGATTCATGTAACCATCCTCATGAAGTTGATTGTGTTTTTTTGCTTGCTAATCTATGCACCCTACAAGTTTTACTCTTATTTGGATGATTATGTATAATCCAATTCATAATATTGGTTATAGATGATGTTGAATCAATTATCTCATGTTATCCATGATTATTTTTACATTTGGATTTTATTTTATGAGCCAACAAACTTAGTTTGCAAGGAAAAGTGAAGAAATGGAAACGTAGTCATTTCTTCCAATTACTGGAGGTTTCTTCTGTGCTATGGTTCCAAAATGAAGTAAAGTGCTGTATTATTGATCATATATGTATTTTATTCATATTAAATTCCAAATAAAAATTCAAAAACCACTTCAAGAACCAATAAAGTAATGTAAGTTAGCAAATGACAACCTACAACAGTTGTATGGTCTACCACTTCTTGGGGAAACATGAAATGTGTGTTTGAACATTCTCTAAAGTTTTAAGGTTTTAAAATGATTTAAAACCATATGGAATATTTTTTATAATATTTAATTATAGTATAACCTCAAGGAGACCTTTCAAGCAAACTTGTGGCATTTTGGGACAATTTCCCAAAACTATCAAAATAGAGGTCCAGGTCCTTTTTGAGGTTTCTTATACAAAGTTGCATTAGTTTTTAGAGCCTTAAAGTAAATGTTTTTTAAAGATACCATGTAGGTCTATAAAATTAAAAAAATAGAGGTATTTTAGTTGAGTAGAGTGGTTTTTAAGAGCCCTCAAGTTGCTCTTTGAACACTGAAATTCCATAGTGTTATCTATAACAAGATGAGTTGATAACAAGTTCTAGGCCTAATAAATGGATTTGGTACTTAAGACTAGGTTGGAATGTCTTTATACACTAAATAACACATAATTTACATGTAAAACATTTATGAGATGCATGGAAGATGGTTTTCACTCACCAAGGATGAGCCAGTCTGAACAAATGGCTTAAGCACAGTCACCTACAACCAACTTAGTGCTCAGACTTGAGAAAGTGTTCACATTGTAGAGTATGAAATATAATGAAATTATTAAGAGGTTTCAAGGGGTATATGATGCTTATAAATATAAAATAAGGCATTAAGTGTTATATTATTAGTAAATTTCAAGTTGAAATGGCCTCTAAGGCTAGCCAATACCTACATCCACACTGCCTCCTTCAAAGCCTAACCCAAGGTTACAAGACTAGATCATGTTTCCATGATTTATATAGTTAAAAATAGTTTAAAGGAATATTTTTCACATAAAATATCATAAATAGGAGTTGATATGTAAATATTTTACTCTCATTAGCATCTATAGGTTCCCTTTTTTCATCACAAATACCCACCTATAGTTGTAAGGAGATGAAAAGGGACTTTGGAGTAAAAACTCAATTGGGTTAACTTTTAAAACATATTTTTAACCTTATGGGATTATTATGACATCAATATAAGTCATTTTAATTATAGGAGATGTATGTTGGACATACCATCAAGCCTAAATTAGTCCTACATAGGATTTTTAGGCCAATACCCACTTATAGCTGGGTAAGCAGGCAGTGAGCTAAAAATAATACCTAAGTGATCATCTATCCCAAGTAACATGAGTGAAAAAATTTAAATTACCATTAAATGTTCCTATAAGGTGTAAGGTAAGCTCATTAAATGTTTTCAAGGTCTAAACTATGCAATGTTTCCTACAGATGACCCCCTCCAAAGTAAAAACACAGTTTGCTAGAACTAAGACTGATAATGAGCAAGTTTGGTGATTTTGAGTGTGGAAGTGCATAAGGATGAATAAAAAGGTTAAAATAAATGTAAAATGGTACTAATATATTCAAAATAGGCCTCTAAAAACTATAATAAATACTTCAACACACGTGATCACCTATAGGTGTAGTATAATGGAAAAAGCACAGTCAAATGATATAACACAATCTTGAGAGTTCAAGGTATGAGGAGTGCATGAAAAGTCAAAAGTAGTGAATAAATATTATAAAATATCAGTAACAATTATTAAAAAATTTATAAATTTTTTACATGAGAAAACTTTCATAGAGGAGGGGCTCTAATGATGAAATACATAGTCTAAAGTGAAATTCCTACACATAGTCCTTGCCTGGCAGGTCTGTCTTGGTTTTTTAAGACTTTAGAGGTTAAAATGGTTTGAAAAATGGATGAATTTTTTTATATAGGTTATTTAAAACATATATAGTCCTATAAAACATTCCAAATTTCTAAGCAAGTAGGGGAAGTACCCTCTATTTTATCTCAAATAGAGGGTACTTCCCCTTATACATAGGCTGGTAGATTTGAAGAAGGGAAGTGAGAGGCTGAACCAGGAGATAAGTGAAAATTTATAGAATGTGTAGGAAGACATATAGAACATATAAAACCATGTAAAACAAATCACATGAGAATGAAACCAAATACAATGGTTTGGAGTGCCAAGTTTGCAGATAAAACTGTTTGAGGCCTAATGCCTAGTGGGGGGTCCAACTTCACTTCCAACCCATAGTGAGCCTTATAACATATTAAATCATTTTTATAAGATGTATTTTTATGTTTATAAGCTATTAGGATGTATAATAGGTCACAAGGGAGTCATGTTTTGGCTCAAAGGCAACATTAGGCCTGTGTAAATGGAAGAAAGGACTTGAGTGGCTAGTTTTGAAAGCTCATATCTATTTTGATGATTTTAATGGAAGTCCAAGAGGTTTATAGGTGTTATAAAGGTCCTTTAATATCAAATTTTTGTAATTTTTTTTGAATTTAAAATGTCCCAACTTTATGAACAAAGCTTAAGAGGTTAAAACTGGCTATAACCCTTGCAAATCCTTGGATAAGGACCTAATTGGGAAGATGAGTTTGGAAGGCTATTAAAATTGCATAGTTTTCCAAGAATGATGTTTTAAAATTATATAAGACTCTCTCAAGCTACTCCCCATACTTTTGAGATATATAGAATTGTATAGATAGGGTAAAAAAAAAGGTACTTTTGATTATTTTGCATGTTGTGCAGGTTTTAGGAAGTTATAAGAGATGACAATCACATGGAAGGGATGATTAGAACTTAAGATAACTCCCCAGGTTAATTTCATTCTCTATATACTCAACTAAATACTTCATCTCAACTAGTCAAAATTGGCATAGTGACCAAGCTAGTGAGAAGGGTGGAAAACTTTAAGTGTGCTAATTTTAAGGTGTACCTGATGCATCTAAGGACATGGAGGGTATTAAAAAATGTAATTCACTCCATTTCATATATTTTCATGAGAAACTGATGTATTTTTGAAATCCAAGTGTGTAGGGTGTGTGAAAGAAGAGTTTCTTAGAGTGCAGGCAATGATAGCTCATTTCTAGATTATTTTAGATGACCAGGACTATAACCAGTGCATGGAGAGGCATGCCTAAACTCCTTCCCTCTTATTAAAATCATAATAAATATACCTAGTTATTTTTTGGACATTCAAATAGAGGGGAATAATTAAGGTAGTTTTTTGAGCTAGAATGAGAACTTTCATGCCACTTTACAAGAGTTTCATGACTTGGAAAGCTAGTTGTTCATTTTGACCTTGCATGGTATATTTCACACACTCTTCTCATGTACAAGTAACACATTTTATCAAATTTAAAAGTGTCCTTATGACCTTTGGACTTCTCTCTTATCCTCTTTCTCTTATGTTTTATAAGAACTAACCATTTTAGCCTTTGTAACTTATGCTCCACCTAAGTATGGTGAAGCCCTATTCATTTAAATACCATTTGATCAATAATAATAATAATTTTTACCTCTTCCATGACTATTCATAGTGTTTTTTACTTGGATGGTTGATATTTCTTAGTGAAGACTATGGATTCCATAGCATGTTGTCTCATTCTTTCACCCTATTTACAGGTGGAAAGATTTTTCTTGCAGGGCATGTAAAGTGTTATAGGAAGTGTCAAGGTTGAGTGAGTTAGTCTATTCTCTAGTGCCATTCAAGAAATTTTGTTTAGTCCTTCTAGCCTCAACATTCATCCATAACCTCATAATGTAATATTGATGTGAGAAGATGCAGATTGGAGAAGTGTATGTTTGGTTAGTCTCTTGCTTTGATGTGTAACATGAATTTGGTTGGAAGTAATAAACTTATTTGGTATATCACCTCCCTTAGGATAATTTGATTTTAGTTTTCTCTCTCCCTTTCCCCTCCCAAAGTTTAAGTGAAATAGTGATCCAAAGTGGTACATCAAGGGATCTAGACCTATCTAGAGATTCATCTCATTCTTAGGCTCACCCATTGCCTAGAGGTGTTTAAATTGTGCCACTTGGATGAGGATATATTAGACATATCCTTAAAAGGTGAAAATCCAAGTGACAACAGAGCCATGATAGTGATTTCCCATGACATGATGCATGAAATTATTGAAGACTATGTCAATGACATCCTAGTTAAATCAAAGACCCATACCGATCATCCATCCATACTATGAATAATATTTTATAGACTTTATGATTACAACATCAAGATTAATCCAAAGAAATGTGTATTTGGTAGTAGGATTCATTATCTCTCATAAGGATATTGAAGTCAACCTAGCTAAAGTTTATGTAATTAAAAAAATGTCATCATCATCTACTTTGAAGTAGCACCATAGTTTTTAGGGTAAAATTCAATCTATTAGACACTTTTCTCACAAGCAATTGATAAATGCCATCCATTTATGCACTCAATGAAGAAAGATATTACGTTCTCCTAGAATGACGAGTGTCAAAAATAATTTAATCAAATTAAAGAATATCTTTCCAACCAACCTATTTTGTTACCACTAGTGCCAAAAAAGCCATTACTTATTTACCTATCATCAATGAGAATGCCTTTGGGCACTTTTGACACAACGTGATAAATAGAGAAAAGAGCATGCTGTGTATTATCTAAACTAAACATTGGTCATGTATAAACACAACTATATGAAAATTAAAAAATCCTATTTAACAATGGTGTTCACAACCCAAAATTTGTGTCATTATATGCTAAACAACAAGACCATTTTTATTACCAAAGTAGATCTACTCAAGTATCTCCTTTTCAAATCAGCTCTACAAGGCCGCATGGCAAAATGGATCATGCTATTAAGTGAGTTTAAAATTGAATATTGTAAATAGAATGTCATTAAGGGGCAAGTACTTATATATTAGCTTAAAAAAGCTCCTCTTCAAGATATTCAACCTCTTACATTTGGATTTTTGGATGTGGCCATTATGATTGCTGAAGAAGCACATGCACCTCTTGAGGTGAATAGTGGTAGATGTACTTTGATGGATCATTCATGAATCATGGATCAAGGGAAAAAATATGTTTATAATTCCATAAGGGGATCTCATTCCCAATTCCTTTCATATTATATTTACATGTTCTAATAAAATGGCCATGTAAGAAGTGCTCATTATATGGATTCATCAAGTAGTACAATAAAAAATTAAACATTTAATAGTATGGTGATTATCAATTAATCATCAAATTAAGTTATGACCAAGTACTAGACCAAGGATGAAAATTTGGTACCCTATAAAGATATGGTTGATATTCTCAAGTATTAGATTGACAACATCTAATTTGAAAGAATACCTTGGGCCAAAAACTGAATAGCTAAAGCCATGGCCACTATTAGTTTCATGATCCAAATGATAGATCGAGTGATAGATTATCAATTTCTTGTTAAATATATATTAGCACTGACACATGAATAATCAATTATTGAGATGGTTTGTGGCATTTTTGGTTCTATGTCTCCCTGGTACTCAGACATATATGCCTATATTCAAGACCAAACCATGCCTCCCAATTTATCACATAAGCAAAAATCCTTCACCCACAAAGCCTCTCACTATACCCTACTTAGACCAACTTTGTATCTTAGAAGCTATGATATAACTTTAATTCATTTTTTTCCTTAGATAGAATCTAGACTAGCATTGAGGGAAGTCTAATAAGGAGTATGTGGAGTCCACACTAGTGGGACAATCTTAGAAAAAAAGTTATTTCACATTGGTTATTACTGACCAATGATGGAAGTAGATAAATTTGCATATGTGAAGAGGTGTGTCAAATGTAAAAAGCATGCCAATTTGATTCATGTTCCATCTAAGACACTTGACTCAACCTTATCAGGAAGATAAGTCCCACATCTTTAGATGGTTGTATACATGTCTTGACTGGTACTAAGTATTTCACTAATTGGGCGGAAGTCATTGCCCTCACTTACATAATCGATAAGTAGATCTCCAAGTTCATATTCAACCATATCATCTACCATTAATACATCCCCTCTAATATTATATCTAATAATAGTAGATCATTTAAGCACAAATATGTGAAATCACTTTGTTCTCAATACCACATCAAAAAATATTTATCTACTCCCTACTATCTGCAAGCCAATGACCAAGATGAGGCTTTTGATAAAAACATTATCAATATTTTGAATAATATTGTCAATGATTTTGGTCATAATTGGTACTTACAACTATTTAACACCTTCTGGGCATACCATACCACATTCCATACTCCAACAAGAGTTACACCTTATTCACTTGTTTATCAAACTGAATCCATTCTTCCTATCAAGGTCAAATTGCCTTCAATTTGAATTTCATTTTAGAACATCATCAAAGATGAAGACAACATAATAGCTTACTTGTAAGATCTATACCTACTTGATGGTAAATGCTTGGCTACCTTGAATAATCTTCAATATTATCAAAAATAACTAAAGGGCCAATACAATAGGTACATTAAGCATTGTGAAGTTGAGATTGGTAACGTAATGTTAAAAGAGAATCAAAATAATGTAAATGATAAAACCAAAAAAAAAGGAAAGTTCCAACAAAAATGGTTAGGGATCTATGTAGTTTTTACCAACTATAGTTCTGAAGCATACATGCTTACCACACTAGAAAGAGATGAGCTTGATGAACCAATGAACATAATGTAACTCAAATATTCTTACACTTGAGGGTCTCAGATTATTGTCTACAAAGATCATCTAAGTTATGCAACATTATACCCATTCTTTGTGCTATACTGCTTTTTTTGTTTTATCATGCCCTTAACTCTTTGCCAGCTGGTTATTTTTACCTAAACATATCTATCATATTTGGCCTTGGTTCCAATTCATTTGTACTTTGGGCATGTTCATTAATTGATGAAAGATTCAATTCTAGAAGTTATTTTAGAATCAAACATTTAAATAATAGCATATGAAATTAGTATGACAACGGTCCTAGAAATTGCATCCTTTGTTATTACATTCCCAACTCGTGCTACTAATTATAATTTCCTATGGGAAAAATAGTACCAATGACTTCTTACCATTGTTTCTTAATTATAACTGACTATGGGAAAATCAAGAACAACACCTTTATCATGCATTGCCATATCACTTGCCATTATTGTTACCATTTACCTTATCATTTTCCATTACCTGAAATTGCTAGTACTTAAATCAGATGCCTTTTATGTAGGTGGAACTATAGTGACTTGAGGTCTTGCATGACTATATAGGTAGTGCTTAATTTATATTAAGGTTATATTGGTCACCTCTTTTCCCTGCTCTCACCATTTTGTGATTTTGCACCATGTTGTATCTCATAATTCTCTATTGAGTTGAAATACTAAAAACACCAAAAACATTGAAAGAAATTCACCACCTTCACCACTAAAGGGGGAACTACAAGGACTTGAGGTCCATTTGGAATATGTAGGTAGTGATTTATTAATGTTGAAGTTATCTCAATCACCCCTTTACCATATGCTCTCATATTTTTATGAGTTTGGACCGTGTTATATCTCATAATTATCCATTGAGTTGAGATACCAAAAACACCAAAAACATTGGGAATATTCCCTAGATTTCACCATTGAAAGAAGAACCATGGTGATTTGAGGTCTTAAGGGACTATTTAGGTAGTGATTGATTCACATTAAGGTCAACTCAGTCACCCTTTTGCCATGCTCTCATTATTTTATGAGAAACCTAAGCCACACTCTTGCCATTTTGAGAGAAACCTAAGCCATGATCTCACCATTTTGTGAGTTGGACCATTCTTTATCTTGTAATTCTCAATCGAGTTGAGATGCCTAGAAAATTCCAAAAACATTGAAAAAGTTTTTAAAACCCCTAAACATTTGTAAAGATATTGAAAAATCCTAAAATCATGAACATTGGCTTAGAATTTCCACATGAGATATAAAACCAACAATTTTTTTGAGATGGGCCATGTTATTTATTTTCATTTTTAGACCACCTTGGTCTTTTTCCTCCCATTTTTGAGAGAACTATATTACCTTGAGGACCACATGAACTATGTAGGAAACACTTGGATACATGGGGCATCTTGGGTTAACTCAGTCACACCTTATTTTCTTTCTTGACCACTTATTTACATCACGGATTATGAGTCTCCTAACTATTTCATGAGTAATCATTTGTCATTTAGTTTTCCCATCTTTATTTTCCTTATCCATACACTCTCTCCATTTTGAAAGCTGATGTTATGAGCACATGTATTTGAATTTCATGCACTAATGACCACTTGGATTTACTTATTCTCTAACCATTTTGAGAGGACATTCTATTTAAATGCTCTCACCATTTTGTGATCAATTTAAGTTTACACTCTCACCATTTTGTGAGCTCATTCTCATTCTAAGCCTTAGATGTAGTAAACATCATGAATTACCAATTTAGTTCATTTATGGATACTCATCTTTTATCTTTTAGTGTGGTTTTATCTTAAACCATACTCTTCTGCTTGCATAATTTATTTGTGTTAACATTTTTATGATTGTAAAATTTCATTCCCTCTTTCCTTATGCACTCACCATTTTGAAAGATGATTCCTATTTTCCTCTACAAGTTAATCATGTTTTTTATCACCCATTATATTCTATCTCATATCTTGGAAGAACTACATGTGACTTGAATTTCATGTTGGACCTTGTGTCCATGGAACTATATAGGCAACATCCACATGCCTAGTGCATCTAGAGTCAACTCAACTATCCCTTCCTTTTCTTCTATTCCATCTTATTTTGTTTCATTATCTCCATAGCCTAGGGGTAATGTTTGTTGTTTTTTGTTTATGTTGTTATTTTCCTATAGCCTAAGGGAAATAATTTTTCTTTTATTCTTGTGTGGTTTTATCTATGTTATTATTACTTAGATTAGGGGTCACCTTGTCACCAAGAGTAACACCTTTATCACACATGAACATGAACAATTTTGTTTAGCTTTGTTTGTTTGTTTTTGTGTGTTTAGAGTAGTTTGTTTACTGCACTTTGCTTTAGATTGTTTTTTTTACTTTATTTGTTGCATAGCTTTGTTTTTTTTTTGTCTATTTGTTTATTTTATCTATCTTTTTTGTTCTCTTTGTTTTGTCTTGTTTATATTATTTATTTTTATCATGTTTGTTGTTTATTTATTTTTGTTTATTGGTGTGTTGTTTGTGTGTTTTATTGTTTTGTTTATTTATTATTGTTTTGATATTGATTGTTTATGTTTATTTAGTTGTTTGTTTGCATGTTATTTTATTTGTTTGTTAGTATTTTGTTTATTAGTGTTTTGTTGTTTGTTTATTGGTGTTTTGTTGTTTATTAGTGTTTTATTTTTTTGTTTATTATTGTTTTGTTTGTTTTTGGTTTGTTATTATTTTGTGATTTATTTTTGTTTTATTTATTTATTTTAAATTATTAGTTTTTTGTTGTTTGTTTGTACAATTTATTTATTTTATTGGTTTTGTTTGTTTATCAATTCTGTTTTATTTGTTTATCTTTATTTGTTCATTTGTTTTGTTTGTTTTTATATTTTTCTTTGTTTTGTTCGATTATTTTGTTATTTTTGGTATTTTTTTCTCAATGGCTGTAATATTGTTAAATTTTATTTATACTTAAGTATTGATTATTCATATCATGTACTTAGATTGTGATTTTTTATATTTAGTCTTACACTTGGTTTATTTATTATATTTATATTTAGGGTTTAATTATTCATAGCTTATTCCTAGGTTGTTTATATTTACATTTAAATTAATTTTTTCATGCTTAGGGTATATATTGCCCTTTTAGTTATCCATAACTATCATGCATAATATCATTAAAAAAATAAAAGTTTGCACATAAGGTTTATTATAGCAATGCAATGGTAGTATTTCTTTGATATATCTAAACCAATAAATACCCTAGCACATGCCTGAATCCATGAGTAATAATCAAGAGTAATAATGATTTATTATGTGTTTATATAGATGTGCATCTTTGCATAAGCATACATACGAGTCATACAACATAATCAGATGATAACCAATAGAACATATCATAAACATGGCATAAGCAATACATGAATAAAACATACATAAGCATAAATATCAACCATGTTAAACATCCATAATACTAATCAATGCTAATCATGAGATAATAATAATAATAATATGGCATCATATATATATCAAAGCAATATCATATACATAGACATTGATATTAAAGGACCTAAAAATAAATGTTAATGTATCTCATATGCAATAGACATAGAGGATATATACATATAATAATGGTGTCTCAAAAATACATAAGTATGTCAATATAATGAGTACAATGCCATATGCCAAATTATGCAAATATGCCAAAATGCCAAGGTCCTTGTGATCAACACTAGCTTTGTGTATTTATAGGACCCATCATTGGAGGAGGCACTAGTGGCCCTAATGGTCTTAATGGTGGTGATCATAGCTAATGAACAAACTAGCCCAATGTACTTGTAATATGAGTCTTAGTCTGAGACTGACCAAATCTTCTCACTATCCTCTTTGCATCCCAAATATCAAAAGTAACAACCTACTAATCCCTAAGCAAGATAAACTCAGAATATCACTTTTGATATGATGTCTCATCCTTTAATTGAAGTCACTCCCCAACCATATACATGAAAATTGCATGTGTAATTACTCCCTAAGCTGC
This sequence comes from Torreya grandis, assembly GCA_037957365.1. Taxonomy (NCBI): domain Eukaryota; kingdom Viridiplantae; phylum Streptophyta; class Pinopsida; order Cupressales; family Taxaceae; genus Torreya; species Torreya grandis. Next base: position 766,250 of record JARHVA010003545.1, on the reverse strand, counting down.
ATCTTGCTCCCATCTTAGCTTGTTCACATTGGCCAATCCCTGATCTTACTCACTAATGGCTTGATCCCTCTCTATCATGAGATGGACTTGTACCTGTACCATCCTATAAATATCATCCTTTAGAAAAATTATCTATAGTTTTAGTTGATTCATATCATCATCTCTCATATTTAGGGTGTTTTACAAATTATCTAGCTAATGCTATAACTCCCACACTTGAGCAATGATCTTTTGCTCTAGTATGCTAATGTCCCTACCTTTCATAGTTGAACTAGAAGATCTTACTTGGATTGGATTCACCTATGTACCTAAAATCCATTGTTGGAATAAGCCAAACTATCCAAATATAACCATTACTAAGCTAGGATCTATTATCAACAAATCTAGTCTACCATCCTCATCATCTCCATCTCCTCCATCATTATCATCATCATCATCATCATAATCCCCATCCTCTCGATCACTCTCCTAATAGGTTCTACCATTACTACTTGAGGTCTCAACTATTAGAATCATAATGGATTAGAAGTGGGGTGAATCAGTCTTCAAAAACTTATACAACTTTACTTTATCATTCATGAACTACCAAAGGAATATAGTGAACTAGCAATACATCAAGAACCATTTATATGAGCATGAGATAGGATCATAACACATAAAAAACTTATTTGAGTGGGAAACCCTCAAGAGGAAGAAAAAAACTAATATTTACAAATGGAATAAAATTTTATAAGACAAACATCAATTTTTAATGATTCACCAATTTCACATGGAGCACCAATCCCAACTAGCCAAGCACCCACTTGACTAGGATTTAACAAGCACCTACTTGCAAGAAGGAACCAACCACCTAGATGAATTAGCACCAACTTAGCCACCTAATTAATTCAATCACCTTTAGGACAATTTTTTTTTCAATCAACTGATGATGACCACCTCTTTAGCTCTTCACACTCTTATCCCTCTCAAGCTAACTTCTAGGCTCCTTTACTCAACTAGGTCTCTTCTAAGATGGATTATGTCATTTGACCTTGATAGTCATATAAAATAACCATAATATATCTTCATTATATTTTTTATGTACCCTTTTTGTGGTCTAGATACCTCCTTTATCTCTTCAAATTGTTATATCTTCAACTTCAACTCACTCATTCTCTAACTAGTCAATTAGGCCTATTAGGCCTTGTTCTTATACTATATTCTTTCTCATACACCTCTTGGTCATACATACATACTTTACCATTTATATTTTCCATATAATAGGACTTAATACATTCCAAAAACATGAATAAAAAATTACAATATAGTGGTCATAGCATATAGGACCAAAACCTCTTTTAGGCCTTAAGGAGACCTAATTCAATTAGGCCTTCATTAGCACATGTTACCCTTTGATCTTCTTGGAGCACTTTCAAACTTCATAAATGGTAAGAAAAATTAATATTACATTTAAATATATACCTAATAAGATACTCTTATGTACATGACATCTTTTATCTCTAATCACCACTTAAATCACACCATTAGTATTGCTCATTATTAGACTTGTGCATACCCAAAAAGTCTGTCTTGAACTATTGAAGATAAAACACCAATTAGCTAAAAAAACATGGAAATAAAAAATATACATATAACCTTAAATACATGAAAAACTTCACCAAGTTAATTATACTTTATTACATAGGGAAAAAGGACTCAAACTCTTCTTTGTAATTAGCCCACTTAGAACTACCAATTACCCTCAAAACATAGTCATGGAAACAATGACCTTCAACACCTGTAGGACCACTTTTAGAGACATAAAATGTCTATATATGATCCTATGAGGTCATGAGGACATCATAATATATATACATAATATATTAAAATGGAAATATTGGTATTTTAGACCAATCTAATAATCTTATACCTCACTATCTCATCTGAACTAGACATGTCAACTTATGAGCAAAATTATTATCATATCTACTGACCTCCAAAAATTATATCCAACATGAACATGTCTTAAAAGTATTGAATAATGTATTCATATACTTGGATTCATCTTTATTACATGATAACACATCCCTAATAAAATTATCACTTTTATCTGGTTTTCTCATTGTTTGCACCATTAGGTCTATTAGTAATTGGTAAAATTAGATGACCAATTTAGCAAAATTGACATAATTGTAGACACCAATATTGTGTTTACCCTTTGGTCCCCTTCTCACACCTTATTAATTTAAAATAAACTACTTATTTTAAATTAATGACATCACTCTAGACACCTCACCTTGGACACCTCACCTTAGACACCTCACCCTTAGACCATTTCTCACCCTATGAGTCACCTAAGACCTATTCTCACTCCATCCTAACCTCCCAACTAACTCTCATGCATAATAAGCCTGCCTTTTGACCGTTCTCCAATGGCAAATGTACTTAGTGGATGGAGAATGGGCAAAGGGCTAAAAATAGCCCCTTTTACCCATTCTCTAGCCACCATCATCGATCAATTATCAGTTGACGCCAGTGGGATCACTGACATCAATTACTTAAACCGAGTTCCAACATTGACTTAGCCCCTTGGACTCTCCCTCTCTCTTCTCTTCTACCCAGGCTCTTTGACATCAACATGCACACTCTGAGATCAATTATTAGAATTTGACTAACGTTCCCTTGGCTACAAAAACTCTACGCAAGTCACTCCAGATTAGACTGGAACATTGCACGAGGACCTCGATATCAGCTATAATAGGAATAAGCATTCAAACACCTCTAGTTCTCCACCAAGTAGAGCTAAGTATTTTTCTATCTCTTTTCAGTATTTTAGAAGGCATTGGTAATTAGTTTCTATTTACTATTTCTAAATATTATCAACCTGACTTGAATTTCTTCCTGGAAAGGTTGAAAAGACTTCCTCTTATCTTGACCCTCTTCTTACACCTACCATTTAACCTTTCCCTATCCTTAGACCCTATTCACTTTCTTGTAACCCTGCACAAGCCTTTTTAACTCCCAGAGTCTTTTGTTGACCATAGACATAACCCTGAAACTCATCCAATACCCATTGCCCCTACCAACATCGGTAACATAACTGATGTCAGCACCATTGACCAACCAACATCAACAAGACTACCAATGTCGGTGACTGTGAGAGACTGACTATAGAAAATAGGTACGCGTTATCTTTATTTCTCTTTATTAGTCTTTCACCATTTCTCTTTATACAACACTCTTTTTCATAAATAGTGGACTGTCATCCCTTAAAGAAGTTTTTACACTTCTGGGACTGAGCACATCACTTGGCAGTCCACCATATCTTTGTCTAACATTTTCTTTATTTGAGTCTTATTCTCTCTACATGTGTTTCCTCCACAGCCAAAGAGGAGCTCCTACAACGCTTGGATATGATGCGCAACTTAATCTAGGTAACGTTTAAACCCTTGACCATTATCTTTAGTTTCTTCTTCTTCTTCTGAATGTAACTATCAAAAAATGAGTAGAAACATTCTAAAATAAATTCCCATTGAACGTGCCAGAATGTTTCTACTCATTTTTGCTAATTACATTCAGAAGAAAGAAGAAACTAAAGATAAAGGGTCAGGAGTTTGTACGTTACCCAGATTAAGTTGCGCACTATATCCAAGCGATGTAGGAGCTCCTCTTTGGCTGTGGAGGAAACACCTATAGAGAGAATAAGACTCAAATAAATAAAATGTTAGACAAAGATATGGTGGACTGCCAAGCTAATGCTTGGTCCCAGAAGCGTAAAGCTCCGTCAGGGATGACAGTCCACTATTTTGATGAAAAGAGTGTTGTATAAAAGAAATGGTGAAAGACTAAGAAAGAGATAGTAGACAATACGTACATATTCTCTGTAGTCAGTCTAACACAGTCACTGACATCAATTAGTCTGCTATCATTGGTTGGTCAATGTTGCCGATGTCAATTATGCTGCCAACATCGGTAGGGGCAATGGGCCTTGGACAGATTATGGAATATGTCTGTGGTTGACAAAAGACTCTGGGGAAGCTTATAGGGTTGTCCAGGGTTATAGGTGGATGATTAAGGTGTGAGGAAGGGCAAAGGTAGAGGGTAGGTGTAAAAAGAGGACAAGGATATGGGGAAGGCTTTTCAGCCTCTCTAGGAAGAAAGTCAAGTTGAGTTGATACTATATAGAAATAGTAAATAAAAATTAATTACTAATGTATTCTAAATTACTGAAATAAGACAAAAGAATACTTAGCTCTGCTTAGTGGAGAACTAGAGGTGTAGAATGTTTATTCATGTTGTGGTTAATGTCGAGGTCCTCGTACAATATTTTAGTCCAATTTAGAGTGACTTGCATAGAGTTTTCATAGCCAAGGGAGCATTAGTCAAATTCTAATGATTGGTCTCAGAGAGTCTCATCGATGTCCAAGAGTTCGGTGGGAAGAAAGAGGAAGAGAGACCGAGGGTGAGAGTTTGGGGGGAACTAGATTAGAGAGAAGTCTCAAGGCTAACTCAATGTTGGAACTCAGTTTAAGTAATTGACGTCGACGATTCTGCCTGCATCAGCTGATAGTTGATCGATGTTAATGGCTAGAGAATGGGTAAAAGGGGCTATTTTTAGACCTTTGCTTGTTCTCCATCCACCAAGTGTATTTGCCATTGGAGAACAGTCAAAAGGTGGGCTTATTATGCACGAGAGTTATTTAGGAGGTTAGAATAGAGTGAAAATAGGTCTTAGGTGACTCCTAGGGTGAGAAATGGTCTAAGGGTGAGGTGTCCAAGGTGAGGTATCTAGGGTGATGTCATTAATTTAAAATAAGTAGTTTATTTTAAATTAATAAGGTGTGAGAAGGGGACCAAGGGGTAGACACAATATTGGTGTCTACATTTAACCATAATGTATAAACCCCTGACCCTTTATCTTTAGTTTCTTGTTTCTTCTTTCTTACATAGAGTTTTCGTAGCCAAGGGAGCATTAGTCAAATTCTGATGATGGTCAGAGCATGCACGTCGATAGTGTCCAATGGTCCCACCAGGTGTGCCAAAATGTTTCTACTCATTTTTTGCTAATTATATTCCAAAGAAAGAAGAAACTAAAGATTATGGTCAGGGGTTTATACGTTACTCAGATTAAGTTGCACACCATATCCAGATGTTATAGGAGCTCCTCTTTGGTTATGGAGGAAGACACCTGTAGATAAGAATAATACTTTAAACAAAGAAAATGTTAGAATAAGATAAAGTGGACTGCCAAGCTACGTGCTTGATCTCGAAAGCATAAAGCCCCGTGAAGGATGACAGTCCACTATTTAAGACAAAGAGATTTGTATAAAGTGAAATGATAAAAGACTTACAAAAATGAAAAGGCAGAATGTTGTGTACCTATTTTTTGTAATCCACGAGTCTCAGTAGATTGGTCAAAGGTTATGTCTAGTCTTTGGGTTGTTTAAATTGATGTCTAGTTTGCACAGTCATTGATGTCAATTATGCTATCAATGTTGGTAGGTAAAAGTGCTAATGTCAATTATATTACTGATGTCAGTAGGGGCAATAGGTCTTTGGATGAGTTTCAGGGTATTTCTGTGATGGACAGAGGACTCTGGGAATTAGGAGGTTTGTGTAGGGTTATGGGAAAGAGAATAGGGTCTGAAGAAGGATAAATGGTAGAGGGTAGATGTGAGAATAGAGTAAGGGTTAGAGGAGGGCTTTTCAGCCCTTCCACAGAGGAAGTCAGGTTTCTTTTACAATATTCAAAAATAGTAAATAGAAACTAATTACCAAGTTATTCTAAAACTTTGAAATGGATACCAGAAGAATACTTAACTTTTTGTCAAAGATCAAAGGGTGTTAGGATGCTTGTTCCTATTGTAGCTGATGTCGAAGATCTCATACAATGTTTCCAATCCAATGTTTGGAGTGATTTTTGTAGAGTTTCTATAGCCTGGAGAGCGATAATAGAATTTTGATGCTTAGTCTCAGAGTGTGCACGTCGATATCCAAAGAGGCAGGGGCAACTCAAGGTTAGAATCCTAGCTTATGTAATCGACGTCAGTGATATCACTAGCATTGGTCGACAGTTGACTGATGTCAGCAGATAGAGAATGGGAAAAAGGGCTATTTTTAGCTCTTCACCCGTTTCTCCATCTGCTAAGTGCATTTGCCATTGGAGAATGGTTAAAAGACAAGTTTATTAGGCATGAGAATTAGTTAGATAGTTGGAATAGGTCTTAAGTAGTTATGATTTGAAGGACTTAGTCTTGGGGTGAGTCATAGGGTAAGAAATGGTCTTAGGGTGAGGTCTGGGCGAGGTGTCTAGGTGAGGTGTCAAGATGAGGGGATGATTAATTTAAAATAGATAATTTATTTTAAATTAATAAAGTGTGAGTTAGGAGTGTTGGACCAAGGGGGGTGGACATAATATTTGCCCATTTTTGTCTTGTGGTTTGTCCTGATGAACTGCAAGACAAAAATAGATGTTGTTTGCCCTAGGTATGGGATGAGGTATTCCCCCTCAAAGCGAGAGTCAAGGGAAGGTAAGCTGATATCGGGTGCTGATTTGATAGGTAGTAGATAGGTAAGGTGAGGTTTGAGTGTGAATGCTACAATAGTTGAGATTACACATATACCACTTCACGTGATAGGTAAGTCAAACTGTCATAGGCAAGGTCGAGGAGTGCTAAAATTGAAGTAACCGGTCCCCAACTTTTAGTCATAGCTGATTGGGTTAAACAATCAAAGTTATAGCTCCAATGGTCATCATGTTCTAAGTATCTTGGGCTAGGAAGGGCTCCTGGAAAACATGAAAATGTCACAAAGATTGGGGATCAACTAAAGCGTGATCCGTCAATAGGTGTGAGGGTAGTAATGTGGGGTGCATATAATTTGCTAACTATTCGTGAGGTAGCATATATGCAATCAAAATAACCAAGGCAAAGCTGTCTCAAAAGTGGTCGTGGTCTAAGGAGATAGTCACGATCTCTATGGTCATTGGTCGAGTTAGGCTGAGATATAAGTGATCTCAAGCGTTGTGTGTTGTTATGGTCAAGGAGATGTATGTGATCTCCAATGTGCCCCATGAGAAGTCAAAAGTGACTTCTGTAGTGTCAGGGCTGGTTGTTTGGTCATGATTGTGGACTAGGTTAAGTCATGATTAATGGTTATATGGTTGGTCCGTTAGGTAGATGAATGAATGAATGGCCATCATTTTTAAGGAGATGATCGGGTGAATGGCTGAGCTAACCCTAGAAAACTCTATGTCAACTGAGTGCTGCCTATATAGCCCCTATTTTAAGGGCCTCAGGTCAATGTAGTTCTCCCCAAAAGGGAAGAAGGGGGTAGGTTATGGATTTGTCTTGACTAGGTTAAGTCATGGTCAAGGGTTATATGGTAGGTCCATCAAGTAGATGAATGAATGAACGGCTGTTGTCATTAGACAGATGAATGGGTGAATGGCCGAGCTAACCTCAGAAGACTTTGTGTCGACTAACTGCTACCTACATAACCCCTATTTTAAGGGCCTCAGGCCAATGTAGTTCTCCCCAGAAGGGAAGAAGAGGGTAGGTTATGGATTGGGTTTGACTAGGTTAAGTCATGGTTAAACGTTATATGGTTGGTCCGTCAAGTAGATGAATGAATGAATAGCTGAGCTAACCTCAAAAGACTTAATGTCAACTGAGTGCTGCCTACATAGCCCCTATTTCAAGGGCCTCAGGCCAATGTAGTTCTCCCCAAAAGGGAAGAAGAGGGTTGGTTATGGATTGGTCTTGACTAGGTTAAGTCATGGTTAAAAGGTTAAATGGTTGGTCCATTAAGTAGATGAATGAATGAATGAATGGCTGACATCATTAGGGAGATGATCAGGCGTATGGTCCCATCAGGCGTGTCAGAATGTTTCTACTCATTTTTGCTAATTACATTCAAAAAAAAGAAGAAACTAAAGATAACGGGTCAGGGGTTTATACGTTACCCAAATTAAGTTGCACACCATATCCAAGCAATGTAGGAGATCCTCTTTGGCTATGGAGGAAACACCTATAGAGAGAATAAGACTCAAATAAAGAAAATGTTAGACAAAGATATGGTGGACTGCCAAGCTAATGCTCAGTTCTAGATGCATAAAGCTCTGTCAGGGATGACAATCCACTATTTTGATGAAAAGAGTGTTGTATAAAATAAATGGTGAAAGACTAAGAAAGAGATAGTAGACAATGTGTACCTATTCTCTGCAGTCAGTCTAACACAGTCACCGATGTTGGTAGGGGCAATGGGCCTTGGATGGATTATGGAATATGTCTATGTTCGACAGAAGACTCTGGGGAAGCTTACAAGGTTGTGCAGGGTTACAGGTGGATGATTACGGTGTGAGGAAGGGAAAAGGTAGAGGGTAGGTGTAAAAAGAGGATAAGGATATGGGGAAGGCTTTTCAGACTCTCCAAGAAGAAAATCAGGTCAGGGTGATAGTATTTAGAAATAGTAAATAGAAACTAACTACTAATGTATTCTAAATTACTGAAATAAGACAAAAGAATACTTAGCTCTGCTTGGTGGAGAACCAGAGGTGTAGAATGCTTATTCCTATTATGGCTGATGTTGAGGTCCTCATGCAATGTTTCAATCTAATCTAGAGTGACTTGCATAGAGTTTCCATAGCCAAGGGAGCATTAGTTAAATTTTGATGATTGGTCTCAGAGAGTCTCATCAGTGTCTAAGAGTCCGATGGGAAGCAAGAGGAAGAGAGACTGAGGGTGAGAGTCTAGGGGGAACTCGATTAGAGGGAAGTCTCAGGGGTAATTAAACATTAAAAGTTAGTTTATGTAACTGATGTTAACTATCCTAATTAAATTCCATGTTCACACTCAAACTTTACCATACCCATCCACTACCTATCAAATTGACACCTGATATCAGGGTACCTTCCCTCGACTCCCACTTTGAGGGGAAATAACTCATCCCATACTTGGGGCAACAACTCCTATTTTTGTCTTGTAGTTCATCATAACAACCAACAAGACAAAAAGGGGGAAATGTAGACACCAAAATAGTGTCAACTCCCATTTGGTAACATACAAAATTTGGTAATGTTATATTTTCTTTGTCTGACTTCTAATCAGGCGATTATGGGTTCGGGTCCCACTGGGTGTGCCAGAATGTTTCTACTCATTTTTTGCTAATTATATTTAGTTGAAAGGAAAAAATAAAGATTATGGTCAAGGGTTTGTACATTACTCAGATTAAGTTGCGCACCATATCCAGACATTGTAGGAGCTCCTCTTTGGCTGTGGAGGAAGACACCTATAGATAAGAATAAGACTCAAATAAAGAAAATGTTAGACAAAGATATGTTGGACTGCCAAGATAATGCTCGGTCTCAGAAGCATAAAGCTTTGTTAGGGATGACAGTCCACTATTTTGATGAAAAAAGTGTTGTATAAAAGAAATGGTGAAAGACTAAGAAAGAGACAGTAGACAACTTGTACCTATTCTCTGCAGTCAGTCTAACACAGTCACCGATGTCAGTTAGTTTGCCACCATCAGTTGGTCAATGTTACTGACGTAGGTTATGCTACTGATGTCGGTAGGGGAAATGGGCCTTGGATAGATTATGGAATATGTCTGTGGTTGATAGAAGATATGGTGAACTACCAAGCTAATGCTTAGTCCTGGAAGTGTAAAGCTTCGTCAGGGATGACAGTCCACTATTTTGAAAAAAAGAGTGTTGTATAAAAGAAATGGTGAAAGACTAAGAAAGAGACAGTAAATAATGCATACCTGTTCTCTATAGTTAGTCTAACAAAGTCACCGACGTCAGTTAGTCTACCGCTGTTGGTTGGTCAATGTTGCCGATGTCAATTATGCTACCGATGTCGGTAGGGGCAATGGGCCTTGGACAGATTATAGAATATGTCTGTGGTCGATAGAAGACTCTGGGGAAGCTTATAGGGTTATGTAGGGTTGCAGGTAGATGATTAAAGTGTGAGGAAGGGCAAAGGTAGAGGGTAGGTGTAAAAAGAAGATAAGGATATGGGGAAGGCTTTTCAGCCTCTCCAAGAAGAAAGTTGGGTTAGGTTGATAGTATTTAGAAATAGTAAATAGAAACTAATTACTAATGTATTCTAAATTACTAAAATAAGACAAAAGAATACTTAGCTCTGCTTGGTGGAGAACCAAAGGTGTAGAACACTTATTCTTATTGTGGCTGATGTTGAGGTCTTTGTGCAATGTTTTAGTCCAATTTGGAGTGACTTGTGTAGAGTTTCTGTAGCCAAGGGAATGTTAGTTGAATTCTGATGATTGGTCTAAGAGAGTCTGATCGATGTCCAAGTGTTTGGTGAGAAGTGAGAGGAAGAGAGATTGAGGGTGAGAGTCCAGGGGGAACTCAATTAGAGAGAAGTCTCAGGGGCTAATTCAATGTTAGAAGTCAGTTTATGTAACCGATGTCGGTGATCCCACTGGTGTCGGCCGATGTCAGCAGCTAGAAAATGGGTAAAAGGGCTATTTTTAGCCCTCTACCTATTTCTCCATCTGCCAAGTGCATTTACCATTGGAGAATGGTCAAAGCATAGGTTTATTAGGCATGAGAATTAGTTAGGAGGTTAGGAAGGAGTGAAAATAGGTCATGGGTGACTCATAGGGTGAGAAATGGTCTAAGGGCAAGGTGTCCAAGGTGAGGTGTCTAGGGTGATGTCATTAATTTAAAATAAGTAATTTATTTTAAACTAATAAGGTGTGTAAGGGACCAAGGGGAGTTGACACTATTTTGGTGTCTATATTTCCCCCTTTTTGTCTTGTTGGTTGTTTTGACGAACTGCAAGACAAAAATAGGAGTAAGTTGCCCCAAGTATGGGATGAGGTATTCCTCCTCAAAGCGAGAATCGAAAGAAGGCAATAGGAAATCGGTTGCCAATTTAATAGGCAGTGGATGGGTATGGTGAAGCTGGAGAGTGAGTGCTACAATAGTTGAGATTGCACGTATACCATTTCACGTGATAGGTAGGTCAAATTGTCACAGGCAAGGTCAAGGAGTGCTAAAATTAAAATAACTAATCCCCAGCTTATTAGTGGTAGCTGATTGGGTTAATCGATCAGAGTTATAACTCTAATGGTCATCATGTTCCAAGTATTCTGGGCTCAGGAAGTGATCCTAGAAAACATGAAAATGTCACAAGTAGTGGGGATCAACTTGGGCGCTATCCAATACGTGTGAGGGTCATAATGTGGGGTGCGTACAATTTGCTAACTATTCATGAGGTAGAATATATGCAATCAAAATAACCAAGGCAAAGTTGTCTCAAAAGTGGTCATGGTTTGAGGAGATAGTCGTGATCTCCATGGTCATTGGTCGAGTCAGGCTAAGATATAAGTGATCTCAAGCATTGTGTGTTGTTATGGTCAGGGAGATGTATGTGATCTCTAATGTGCTCCATGAGAAGTCAAAAGTGACTTATATAGTGTCAGGGCTAGTTGTTTGGTCATGATTGTGGACTAGGTTAAGTCATGGTTAATGGTTATATGGTTGGTCTGTTAGGTAGATGAATGAATGAATGGCTGTTGTCTTTAAAGAGATGATCGGGTGAATGACTGAGCTAACCCAAGAAGACTCCATGTCAACTGAGTGCTGCTTACATAGCCCCTATTTTATGGGCCTCAAGCCAATGAAGTTCTCTCCAAAAGGGAAGAAGAGGGTCAATTATGGATTGGTTTTGACTAGGTTAAGTCATGGTTAAAGGTTATATGGTAGGTCCATCAGGTAGATGAATTAATGAATGACCGTTGTCATTAGGGAGATGAATGGGTGAATGTCTGAGCTAACCTTAAAAGACTTTGTGTCAACTGAGTGTTGCCTACATAGCCCATATTTTAAGGGCCTCATGCCAATGTAGTTCTCCTCAGAAGGGAAGAAGAGGGTAGGTTATGGATTGGGTTTAACTAGGTTAAGTCACGATTAAAGGTTATATGTTTGGTCTGTCAAGTAGACAAATGAATGAATGGTTGATGTCATTAGGGAGACAATCAGGCGAATGGCCGAGCTAACCCCAAAAGACTTCATGTCAATTGAGTGCTGCCTACATAGCCCCTATTGTAAGGGCCTTAGGCCAATGTAGTTCTCCCCAAAAGGGAAGAAGAGGGTTGGTTATGGATTAGGTTTGACTAGGTTAAGTCATGGTTAAAGGTTGTATGGTTGATCCATCACGTAGAGGAATGAATGAATGGCTAAGCTAACCTCAGAAGACTTTATGTCAACTGAGTGCTACCTACATAGCCCCTATTTCAAGGGTCTTAGGCCAATGTAGTTTTCCCTAGAAGGGAGGAAGGGTCAAAGTGGTTAATAGTTGTATTAGTTAGGTTAATGTTGTTAGCATTTCCCATATGTGTGATGGTAACTACATGAAATGATGAATGATGATGTTACAGCCTTTTCTATATTGTGTGATGGTGTATTCTGTAACATTGGTTATGTTGTTTTTCATCTCTAGCAATTTTCTATATTGGTGATGGTGTATGCTAAAAATGAAATGAGTATATTTATGCTTCAGCAAGTTTCCATATTGGTGATGGTATATGCTTGACATAAATTATGTCGGGTTGATAGTTTCCATGTGTAGTGTTTTTCATAGAAACTAGTGCGAAATGGGCTATGATAATATATAGAACACAAATTGGTTTTTGCATTTGAATAAATTATGATGTTATGTTAGTGGTTTGAAAATGTTTAGATTTGATTTGGTTTGGTTTGGTTTGGTTATAAAATGTTTTGGTTTAGTTGTATGTGACGAAGGTGTCAAGAAGTGAAAGGTGCATTGCTCTTTCATTGATAAGGACCATAATGATATCATAGATAAGGTTTTTGAAAATAAAAGCCCCATTCATGCATTACATCATTGGCCATTGGTTTGTGTTAGAGAAGTATTCGATTCACTTGATGTTAAGTGAGCTCAAAATCCCTTGAGTATGTTGGGGTGATAGGTATGATTATGTTATATGTGAGGGTAGCGTAACCCTTTTTGGTAGGGATAACTTTGCCCCTTTTATAGGTGACCCTGAGAACGACTATAGGCAAGTCCATGACTTAATAGTTTGTCAGTCAGTTTTTTTTAGACTGATCAATGCAAGAAGACCACTTGGGGATGTGGTCTTGTTTTATGGTCATGTGGTGCTGTGTTGGTAGCAAAATTTGGTCATAGCCATCCTTCGAGGGAGTGGTCTATATCTTGCTTTGTATGTTTGGATGTTTTTGAATAGCTATCCTTTAAGGGAGCAGTCTAGTAATTACAACAATTATGTAACTATCTTTCAAGGGAGCAGTCTACATTTATAGTTTATGACTTTTTAATAGGTATCCCAATTTTATGTTTTGTTTTGTTTTTGTTGATTGAACTTGTAGTCATGGACTAGACTATAGAGGTTTAAGGGTTTCCCTTTTAGTAGGACAAAGCATTCATGCTTTACAAAAGGGTTGACTAATGTTTGTAGGGAAAAATAGTTGAAAGGAATAGGAATGAGGATGATGGGGGTTGTTCAAGGGATGAGCTCAAGTTAAACATCAAGTGAATGATTACTTGACTAATAGTAGAATGGTTGCAGATGTAAGGCATTAAGGGGCTCAGGTTCTGGTCGGCCTTCGAGAGAAGATAGATGATAAGTTCCTGATCTATGCTTGTGCATCATGATATAAGATCTGAGCCAATTAGGAGCAAACTTACCTCATTTGCTTCTTTCTATATTGGTCATGTGTCAATTATCCTTAAGGACGAGATCTCTAATTTTGAAATCTCACTCTTTCAGATTATGGTTATAGGCATGTTTTGGTCGATGTTGGATGTGAATTTGGTTAGTATGTTGTTGGCATTTGGTACAATGCTAAACATAGTCATTGCAGTCTTGGTTAATAGTGGGCCAATAATAGCCCAGGTAGAGGATGCATTTTGCAACCGCATTACCACTGAAATGTCCCCCACAAATCCCATTGTGGACTTGTTTGATGACATGGGAAGTCTCAGTGGTTGTTACGCATTAGAGAAGGAGGCCGTCGAGACCTCGTTTGTAGAGAAAACCCTCTAGCATGGTGTATTGAGCAGTACTCTTGATAAAAAGTCTAACATCCATTGCTAGAGAGATTAGGAGGGATGATAGAATATGTCAAGTAGTCAACAAGTCACTTATACCAAACATCATGTGGACTAAAAGGGTTAGGAGGAATTTCCCTAGAGATGTAGGTTGAGATTTGCCCAAGATAGAAATCTTGGGTTTTGGTGGTTGAGGAGGCTTGACGAATGGATAAGTCCAAGGTGTAGAAGCCTAGTCTTTTCTTTTATACTTCATGATTTGGGGCCTGGTGGCCACATTAATTGTGTTGATTTTGAATAAAGGAGGGGAAGGTGGTAAAGGGACCATAGTCTTGTGTTGGGATCCCAATGAAGGTGAAGAGGTTTGGGAGGCATGGGATGGTGTCGATAATTTGTCAAAAAAGTGTTTAGAAGAATCCTCAATGTGAGGGGTGTCCTTTTTTAGGTGTTGGTGAATGACAACCTTAAGGGCACATCAATGCTTAGTATCATGTCTAGGTGTGTGATGATACCAACAAATTTTAGTGTCATCGAACCAAGATGGTTTTGGTCTAAGAGGTTGATATGGTTTAATGGGTGGGAGAGTGATGCTAGAAGATTGCAACAATTGGCATAACATTGAAGCATAAGAACCCACTAATGGCTTTGCGCTCTTTGTTGCAATAGAGGTTAACAACTTTTGTTTAGGAGTTGTAAGAGGAGTGTGTCGTACCACTTTTTTAGTTGGTGGTGTGGACATACACGTAGATGGCACTTTCTTGATGAGATGTGTCAAATTTGTTGGAGGAAGTATGTTTTTGATGGGTTAAGGGAGTGATAGAGGCAATTTGCCTCTGTGAGGTGTTGGAATAGGGAGCACTCCTTTTAAAGTAGAAAGATGTGGACCCAGAATAGATGGTAATGGTGAAGGTGGGGGAGGAGTTCTCCAACATGGTTTAGCAGTCTTCTTTGGTATGGTTTGAGGACCACTATTATGCGAGGTGAGGTTCAAATCTATCTTCACTTGTGGGTGAGTGAGGTTTGATATAGGATGAACATCGAGAGATTTAATCTATTTAGGCATGATAAATGCCTGTGAGGGTTTAGGTGAGGTTGCGTGAGGCTTTATAGTTGATCATTTAGAGGATTTGGGTGATTGTGAGAGTGAAAGCATGTTAGATGTAACAATCATGGGCCAAAGGTGAGAGATAACCATTACCAGATCTTCCTTAGCCAAAGTGGGTGAAGCGGTGAATCCCTATACTCTATCCTCTCGAAGAGCCAAAGAGGAGCTCCTACATTGCTTGGATATGGTGTGCAACTTAATCTGGGTAACATAAAAACCCTGACCCTTTATCTTTAGTTTCTTCTTTCTTCTAAATGTAAATAGCAAAAATGAGTAGAAACATTCTAGTGAATGGTTGAGCTAACCCTAAAAGACCTCATGTCAACTGAGTGCTACCTACATAGCCCCTATTGTAAGGGATAACCACATTGGCCTGAGGCCCTTATAATAGGGGCTATGTAGGCAGCACTCAGTTGACATGAGGTCTTCTAGGGTTAGCTCAACCATTCACTTGATTGTCTCCCTAATGATGTCATCCATTCATTTATTTGTCTACTTGATGGACCAACCATATAACCTTTAACTGTGACTTAACCTAGTCAAATCCAATCCATAACCTACCCTCTTCTTCCCTTCTGGGGAGAACTACATTAGCTTGAGGCCTTTGAAATAGGGGCTATGTAGGAAGCACTTAGTTGACACAAAGTCTTTTGAGGTTAGCTTGGCCATTCATTCGTTCGTCTATGTGATGGACCAACCATACAACCTTTAACCATGACATAACCTAGTCAAACCTAATCCATAACCAACCCTCTTCTTCCCTTTTGGGGATAACTACATTGGCTTGAGGCCCTTATAATAGGGGCTATATAGGTAGCACTCAATTGACATGAGGTTTTTTGGGGTTAGCTTAACCATTTACTCGATTGTCTCCCTAATGATGTTGGCCATTCATTCGTTCATCTACTTGACAGACCAACCATATAACCTTTAACCATGACTTAACCTAGTCAATCCCAATCTATAACTTACCCTCTTCTTCCCTTCTGGGGAGAACTACATTGGCCTAAGGCCCTTAAAATAGGGGCTATGTAGGTAGCACTCAGTCGACACAAAGTCTGTTAAGTTGTGGAGCTAAAAGCTTCACCAAGATGTAAACAGGAGAAGTTATGGAGGATGCAGACTTGTGGGGAGTTGCAGAATCAATTACAGGGAAACCGGCATCAGTCTGATCAACCGACGTCAGTCAGACAGTAAAGAGGAAGCAACCGGTGTCGATCACCAATCGGCTGACATCGGTCATGGAGGAGCCAATGTCGATAGCCTGTGCAAGAATAGGTAGTTTGCATGTTGAATCCGGGAGAGTCTATTTTGAGACTGTTAGTTTGCATGTTGAAGGCTAGTCATAGTCTTGAGTTGTGCATCTAATTATTGTAATTAGGTTAGTCTAATTATTATAAGCATGAGATCTATATATGGACTCATGGGCTGTATTGTAAACTTGTAGCTAGTGAGTAAGAGAGCAATAAGCTCCTTCAAAGAGAAGAGAGTAATGGTGCATTCCTCTTAATGCCACAGTACCAAGGTGGGTACTGGATTGGAGAATCAGAAGGGTTCTTTGTGTGTGTATGATCTTGGTCAGCATGTGGGCATGACTTTGTATAGGAGATCTACAATGGTGAGTAAGGTCTAGTTATTTGCAGGTAGCAGTAGAGAGCAAGAGATCTATTTGGAGTACGGTTGTGTACTTGGTGAACTGGTAGCGTGTTACTGACTGGTTGGAGAGGTGAACATCAATTCTGTATTGGAGTTGATTGTTGTGACCAAGAGAGAGAGGGAAGAAGGTCTTGAGGAGTGGGGAACCTTTGAGGTGGAGGAAGAAGTGGCATCTTCCTTATTTTATATTCTTCTGAGTGATTATTAATACAATTGTGTATTGTCTCTCAATTCCTATGTTGTTTCATATTTCTAGTTACTTATTGATTCTGGTTAAATTCCATGTTTAGTTGCTAATACAAAAAGTAATCATATGTGCTCTAACTGGTAGAGCAAGACCCTGACAAGTGGTTTCAGAGCCTTGGTTGTAGGTTCAAGAGCTGATACCAACAAGTGGTATCAGAGCTTTTGGTTGGGTTGACTAACAGGGGGTTTCAGATCTGGTAGTGTTTTTGATTACAGGTCACTCACAGGCATTTCAGATTGAGTGGGAGTATAGCAATGGCAGAATAAAGTAAGCTACGAATGGAGAAACTGAATAGCACGAATGGTCTGATTGATGGAAAGAAAGAGTAGGTAAAAAGAGATCATTGGTCGGTAGAAGATCAGCTTGTGGAAGCATATGTTGCAGGTAATATTGCATAGGATGTTCTAGATAAAGTGGAATCTTTGTTTACAGATTCTTTTGCCTCTTTCCATGCAGCCCAAAATAGAGCATCTTTTCATGGGTATGTATTTGGAGACCTTGGAGAGATTTATTTAGGGGTTGGAGAGCCTTTTCAGATGATTGAGGAAGGGGAAGTGAAGCTGAAATTGCAGGTGGATGACACATAGTGGTTGAAGGAAGTCATGCAGGTACCAGTCTTGGAGATGAGTCTAATTTCTTTAAGAAATTTGGGTGATGAGAGATGCACTGTAACTCTCATAGTGGATACACTTGAATTAGATGGTCGTAAGAAAGTAGGTATCCTTTATCTATCTACTTATATTGTTGATTCACCTTCTGTTGTAGAGATGTGGCTTCATAGACTTAGTCACATATGTAAAAGGAGAATGCAAGTTTTGAAGCAGAAGTCAGATGTTTTTGACAAGCTAAAGAACTGGAAAGCCTTGGTGTTCATGGAGGAGATGATGGACAGAGATCAGGTGAGGGAACTAAATTATTCTGAGCAGAGCAGGGTTGATTTGATTAAGATTTTGATCCATGGAGAGCTCGCAGGTAAAAAGTTATCACTCACAGACGAACATAGGTACCGGTGTTGGTCAGACAGTTACCGATGTCAACAATAGGAAGACTAACATTGGTCATGAAGGAACCAATATTGGCAGGAGGGACGCCGGCGTCAGCCAGGAAAATGATGTTGGCAGTCAGGGCTAGTATAGGGAGCTGACATCGGTCGGGAATAGATTGGGAGATGGCCGAGATTGGTCACTGGTACGGATAATGGGTGAACAACAAGTCTCAAACGCTCATGTCGAGGTCAAAAATGGTAAGTGAACCTCATATTCATTGTTCACCTTCTTTATATTGCTTTTTTGATAGTCAAGAACCAGGAAGATGGAAGAGGCAATGCAGGTAGAGTCCAGATATAGTGGGAGCTTGGCATGGATGAGGAGTGTGAGTCCTTAGAGAAAAACCAAACAGGTAATTGTTGGTAGTGTTGTCAGCCGAAAGGAAGCACTAAGAGATGGAATGGATTCCCAAGTTAAAGAAGAGAGTGGACGGATACAAGAGACAGATGGCCAAAGCATATGGTCTTGAGGAAGCTACAAAATAGTGGTACAGGTTTTGATAGGTGGATGACTAAGCTTGGCTTCAGTCAATGTCAGTGTAACTATTGTGGTTTTATCTTACCAGGTAGATGATGGCCACAACATCATCTTATTACTGTATGTGGGTGATTTACTAGTAGGTTTGTACATACAGGTATTTGCTGAGCTAAGGGTAAGGTTAGTTCAGAGGTGTGTCAAGAAGAATTTGGAGCAGCAAAATTCTTTGGCATAAGAGACATGGAGATTTGATCTCCAGTGGGAGCTGATGTGAAGACGGTGTTGGCGGGGTTCATGATGCAGGATGCAGAATCAGAAAGCACACCAAGGGCTGGACAGTTTAAGCTTAGCTTGAAACAGGGTTCAAAATCACATGAGGTCTAGTGTAGACCTGAGTTGTTTTCCCAAGCAGTGGAGGTTGTCAAAAAGTTTGGAGCCAATTCAGGGAAGGAGTACTGGAGGGTAGTTTAGTGGGACTAGCAGCAGGGATTCTTGTTATGCAAGGTCAAGTTCTTCACTACATGGATATGTAGGTTCGTATGTGGCAGGTTACTTTGATGACATGTGTAACATCACATGTTGTGTGGTGGTTGGTCTTTAGGATTGATCTTGAAGAGGAATACAAGCCAAGGAATAATTTAGATGATGTACAGATATAGGTACAGGTGCAGCTATTTATCTCCAAGTGGGAGATTGTTAAGTTGTGGAGCTAAAAGCTTTACCAGGATGCAAACAGGAGAAGTTACGGAGGATGTAGAGTTGTGGGGAGTTGTAGAATCAGTTGCAGGGAAACTAGCGTCGGTTTGATCAACTAACATTAGTCAGAAAACAAAGAGGAAGCAACCGGCATCAGTCACCAGTCGACCGATATCGGTCATGGAGGAGCTGATGTCGACAACCTGTGCGAGAATAGGCAGTTTGCATGTTGAATCTGGGAGAGTATTTTGAGACTGTTAGTTTGCATGTTGAAGGCTAGTCATAGTCTTCAGTTGCACATCTAATTATTGTAATTAGGTTAGTTTAATTATTGTAAGCATGAGATCTATATATGGACTCATGGGATATATTGTAAACTTGTAGCTAGTGAGTAAGAGAGCAATAAGCTCCTTCAGAGAGAAGAGAGTAATGGTGCGTTCCTCCTAGTGCCATAGTACCAAGGTGGGTACTGGATTGGAGAATCAAAAGGGTTCTTCATGTGTGTATGATCTTGGTCAGCATGTGGGCATGACTTTGTATAGGAGATCTACAATGGTGAGTAAGGTCTAGTTATTTGCAGGTAGCAGCAGAGAGCAGGAGATCTACTTGGAGTACGATTGTGTACTTGGTGAACTAGCAGCGTGTTACTGACTGGTTGGAGAGGTGAACATCAATTTTGTATTGGAGTTGATTGTTGTGACCAAGAGAGAGAGGGAAGAAGGTCTTGAGGAGTGGCAAACCTTTGAGGTGGAGGAAGAAGTGGCATCTTCCTTATTGTATATTCTTCTGAGTGATTATTAATACAATTGTGTATTGTCTCTCAATTCCTGTGTTGTTTCATATTTCTAGTTACTTATTGATTCTGGTTAAATTCTGTGTTTAGTTGCTAATACGAGAAGTAACCATATGTGCTCTAATTGGTAGAGCAAGTCCCTGACAAAGTCTTTTAAGGTTAGCTTG
Source organism: Torreya grandis (assembly GCA_037957365.1). Lineage (NCBI taxonomy): Eukaryota > Viridiplantae > Streptophyta > Pinopsida > Cupressales > Taxaceae > Torreya > Torreya grandis. The sequence continues at coordinate 746,024 of JARHVA010003545.1, read as the reverse complement.
GCCATTCACCCATTCATCTCCCTAATGACAATGGCTATTCATTTGTTTGTCTACCTGATGGACCTACCATATAACTTTTAACCATGACTTAACCTAGTCAAAACCAATCCATAACTGACCCTCTTCTTCCCTTTTGGGGAGAACTACATTGGCTTGAGGCCCTTAAAATAGGGGCTATGTAGGTAGCACTCAGTTGACATGGAGTCTTCTGGGATTAGCTTGGCCATTCGCCTAATCATCTCCTTAAAGATGACGGCCATTCATTCATTTGTCTACCTGACAGATTGACCATATAACCATTAACCATGACTTAACCTAGTCCATAATCATGACCAAACAACTAGCCCTAACACTACAAAAGTCACTTTTGACTTCTCATGGGGCACATTGGAGATCACATACATCTCCCTGACCATAACAACACACAACGCTTGAGATAACTTATATCTCAGCCTGACTCGACCAATGACCATGGAGATCATGACTATCTCCTCAGACCACGACCACTTTTGAGACAACTTTGCCTTAGTTATTTTGATTGCATATATGCTACCTCACGAATAGTTAGCAAATTGTACACACCCCACATTATGACCCTCACACGTATCAAATCGTGCCCAAGTTGATCCCCACTACTTGTGACATTTTCATGTTTTCTAGGAGCACTTCCTAAGCCTAGGATACATGGAACATGACAACCAATGGAGCTATAGCTTTGATCAATTAACCCAATCGCTACCACTAATAAGCTGGGGATTGGTTATTTCGATTTAAGCACTCCTTGACCTTGCTTGGGACAATTTGACCTGCCTATCACGTGAAATGGTATATGCACAATCTCAACTATTACAATGCTCACTCTCTAACTTCACTATACCCATCCACTACCTATCAAATCGGCAATCGATTTTCTATTCCTTCTTTCGATTCCCTCTTTGAGGGGGAATACCTCATCCCATACTTGGGGCAACTTACTCCTATTTTTGTCTTGTAGTTCATTAGAACAACCAACAAGACAAAAAGGGGGAAATGTAGACACCAAAATAGTGTCAACTCCCCTTGGTCCCTTATACACCTTATTAGTTTAAAATAAATTACTTATTTTAAATTAATGACATCACCCTAGACACCTCACCTTGGACACCTCGCCCTTAGATCATTTCTCACCCTATGAGTCACCCATGACCTATTCTCACTCCTTCCTAACCTCTTAACTAACTCTTATGCCTAATAAACCCATCCTTTGACTGTTCTCCAATGCAAAATGCACTTAGCGGATGGACAAATGGGTAGAGGGCTAAAAATAGCCCTTTTACCCATTCTCTAGCTATTGACATTGGTCAACTATCAGCCGACACTAGTGGGATCACCAACGTCAATTACATAAACTGACTTCTAACGTTGAATTAGCCCCTAAAACTTCTCTCTAATTGAGTTCCCCCTGGACTCTCACCCTTAGTCTCTCTTCCTCTTGCTTCCCACCAGACTCTTAGACATCGATGAGACTCTTTGAGACCAATCATCAGAATTTGACTAACGCTCTTTTGGCTATAGAAACTCTATGCAAGTCACTCCAGATTGGACTGAAACATTGCATGAGGACCTCAACATCAGCCACAATAGGAATAAGCATTCTACACCTCTGGTTCTCCACCAAGCAGAGCTAAGTATTCTTCTGTCTTATTTTAGTAATTTAGAATACATTAGTAATTAGTTTTTATTTACTATTTCTAAATACTATCAACCCAACTCGACTTTCTTCCTGGAGAGGCTGAAAAACTTTCCCCATATCCTTATTCTCTTTTTACACCTACCCTCTACCTTTGCCCTTCCTCACACTTTAATCATCCACCTGCAACCCCGCACAACCCTGTAAGCTTCCCCAGAGTCTTCTATCGACCACACACGTATTCCATAATCCATCCAAGATCCATTGCCCCTACCAACGTTGGCAGCATAATCGATGTCAACAATATTGACCAACCGATGGCAGCAGACTAACCAACATTGGTGACTATGTTAGACTGATTACAGAGAATAGGTATGCATTGTCTACTATCTCTTTCTTAGTCTTTCACCATTTCTTTTATACAACACTCTTTTCATCAAAATAGTGGGCTGTCATCTCTGACAGAGCTTTACGCTTTTGGGATCAAACATTAGATTGGTAGTCCACCATATCTTTGTCTAACATTTTCTTTGTTTGAGTCTTATTATATCTATAGGTGTTTCCTCCATAGCCAAAGAGGAGCTCTTACATCACTTGAATACAGTGCACAAATTAATTTGAGTAACGTACAAGCCCCTAACCCTTTATCTTTAGTTTCTTCTTTCTTCTAAATGTAATTAGCAAAAATGAGTAGAAACATTCTGGCAAATGGCCGAACTAACCCCAGAAGACCTCATGTCAACTGAGTGCTACCTACATAGCTCCCGTTGTAAGGGCCTCAGGCCAATGTAGTTCTCCCTAAATGTAGTTTGCCCTAGGTATGTTTTTGAATTGAATTATATTTTTGAGTTTCTGACTTCTAATTAGACGATTGTGGGTTCGTGTCCTATTGAGCGTGCCAGAATGTTTCTATTCATTTTTTGCTAATTATATTAAGAAGAAAGAAGAAACTAAAGATTATGGTCAGGGGTTTGTACGTTACCCAGATTAAGTTACGCACCATATCTAGACATTATAAGAGCTCCTCTTTGGTTGTGGAGGAAGACACCTGTAGATAAGAATAAGACTTTAAACAAAGAAAATGTTAGAATAAGATAAAGTAGACTACCAAGCTATGTGCTTGATCCTAGATGCATAAAGCCCCATGAAGGATGACAGTCCACTATTTAAGACAAAGAGATTTGTATAAAGTGAAATGATAAAAGACTTACAAAAATGAAAAGGCAGAATGTTGTGTACCTATTTCTTGTAATCCATGAGTCTCAACAGATTGGTTAGAGGTTATGTCTAGTCTTTGGGCTATTTAAATTGATGTATGGTTTGAACAGTTTCCAATGTTGATTATGCTACTGATGATAGTAGGTAAAAGTGCCGATGTTGGTTATACTACCAATGTTAGTAGGGGCAATAGGTCTTTAGACGTGTTTTAGGGTATTTTTGTGATGGACAAAGGACTTTGGGAATTGGGAGGTTTGTGCAGGGTTACGGGAAAGAGAATAGGGTCTGAGGAAGGACAAATGGTAGAGGGTAGATGTGAGAATAGAGTAAGGGTTAGAGGAAGGCTTTTCAACCCTTCCATAAAGGAAGTCAGGTTTCTTTTACAATATTCAGAAATAGTAAATAGAAACTAATTACCAAGTTATTCTAGAACTTTGAAATGGCGAATAGAAGAATACTTAGCTTTTTGGTGAAGACTCAAGGATGTTAGGATGCTTATTATTATTGCAACTGATGTCAAAGATCTCCTACAATGTTTCCAATCCAATGTCTGGAGTGATTTCTGCAGAGTTTCTATAGCCTGGAGAGTGATAATAAAATTTTGATGCTTAGTCTCAAAGCATGCATGTCGATCTAAAGAGGCAGGGGGCAACTCAAGGTTAGAAGCCTAGCTTATGTAACTGACATTGGTGATATCACCGGTGTTAGTTGATAGTTGATCAACATCAGTGGCTAAAGAATGGAAAAAGGGCTATTTTTAGCTCTTCGCCCATTTCTCCATCCGCTAAGTGCATTTGCCATTGGAAAATGATCAAAAGATGGGTTTATTAGGCATGAGAGTTAGTTAGATAGTTGGAATAGGTCTTAGGTAGTTCTGATTTGAAGGACTTAGTCTTGGGGTGAGTCATAGGGTAAGAAATGGTCTTAGGGTAAGGTGTCTAGGTGAGGTGTTTAGGTGAGGTGTCTAAGTGAGGTGTCGAGATGAGGGGATGATTAATTTAAAATAGATAATTTATTTTAAATTAATAAAGTGTGGGTTAGGAGTGTTGGACCAAGGGGGTGGACACAATATTGGTGTCTACATTTGTCCCTTTTTGTCTTGTGGTTTGTCCTGACGAACTGTAAGACAAAAATAGATATTGTTTGCCCCAGGTATGGGATGAGGTATTCTTCCTCAAAGTGAGAGTCAAGGGAAGGTAAGCTGATATTAGGTGCCGATTTGATAGGTAGTAGATGGGTAAGGTGAGGTCTGAGTGTGAACGCTACAATAGTTGAGATTGTGTGTATACCCTTTCACGTGATAGGTAGGTGAAATTATCATAGGTGAGGTCGAGGAGTGCCAAAATCGAAATAACCAGTCCCTAGCTTATTAATAGTAGCTGATTGGGTTAATCAATCAAAGCTATAGCTCCAATGGTCATTGTGTTCCAAGTATCCTAGGCTAGGAAGTGCTCTTAAAAAACACAAAAATGTCATAAATATTGGGGATCAACTTGAGCATGATCCGACAATAAGTGTGAGGGTCATGGACAATTTGCTAACTATTTGTGAGCTAACATATGCAATCAAAACAACCAAGGCAAAGTTGTCTCAAAAGTTGTCGTGCTCTGAGGAGATAGTCGCAATCTTCAAGGTCATTTATCGAGTTAGGCTGAGATATAAGTGATCTCAAGTGTATTTTTGTGTCGGGAGATATATGTGATCTCCAATGTGCCCCATGAAGAGTCTAAGATGACTTCTACTATTAGAGCTGGTTGTTTGGGCATGACTTAGGGTGGTTGTTAAGAGACTTATGTTTTGAGGTTGTTGACATCAGTTATAAAACTGATGTCAGTCATGTATAATGTAACTGAGTGCCGACATCAGTGATAATCAACTGACATCGGTGGCATAGGACACGATTTTGACAATGTTAGTAGCCTGTCAAACCCAACAAAACTAGATTGGTGGCCAACCAAATGTCATTTGTGACTGTTGAAGAGGTGAACAACTGAGCTCTGAGGTGTTTAGTGTGATAGGGACTTGTAGTTGACCATGGCAGTAGTGTGAGGTGTTAGATTATGATTGGTTGAGAAAGTGAGTGAGGTTGGAGTGTTATGGAGGCATTGGTGGGCCACTAGGTTTGTTATTGAGGAGATGAGGTAGACAGAGATGGCAGAGGTTGGAGGAGGCCTTGTAGGAGGACCACCACCATTGGCACCTATTATACCATCGTGGCAATGGCAATGAGATGAGGTAGGGTGTTTAATTTGAGTTTTTGAATTGAATGTTATTTGAGGTTTGGGCTAATTCAATGTTAGAAGTTGGTTTATGTAACTGACATCAGCAATCTCGCCAGCGTTAGCCTATAGTTGACCAACGTCAGTGGCTAAAAAATGGGTAAAAGGGCTATTTTTAGCCCTCTACCTATTTCTCCATCTGCCAAGTGCATTTGCTATTAGAGAATGGTCAAAGGATAGGTTTATTAGGCATGAGAGTTAGTTAGGAGGTTAGGAAGGAGTGAGAATAGGTCATGGGTGACTCATAGGGTGAGAAATGGTCTAACGGTGAGGTGTCCAAGGTTAGGTGTCTAGGGTGATGTCATTAATTTAAAATAAGTAATTTATTTTAAACTAATAAGGTGTGTAAGGGACTAAGGGGAGTTGACACTATTTTGGTGTCTACATTTCCCCCTTTTTGTCTTGTTGGTTATTCTGATGAACTGCAAGACAAAAATAGGAGTAAGTTGCCCCAAGTATGGGATGAGGTATTCCCCCTCAAAGTGGGAATCAAAAAAAGGCAATAGGAAATCGGTTGCTGATTTGATAGGCAGTGGATGGATATGGTGAACTTGGGGAGTGAGTGCTATAATAATTGAGATTGCACATATACCATTTCACATGATAGGTAGGTCAAATTATCATAGGCAAGGTCAAGGAGTGCTAAAATTGAAATAACTAGTCCCCAGCTTATTAGTGGTAGCTGATTAGGTTAATCGATCAAAGCTGTAGCTCTAATGGTCATCATGTTCCAAGTATCTTGGGCTCAGGAAGTGCTCTTAGAAAACACAAAAATGTCACAAGTAGTGGGGATCAACTTGGGCACGATCCAATACGTGTGAGGGTCATAATGTGGGGTGCGTATAATTTGCTAACTATTCGTGAGGTAACATATATGTAATCAAAACAACCAAGGCAAAGTTGTCTCAAAAGTGGTCGTGGTTTGAGGAGATAGTTGTGATTTCCATGGTCATTGGTCGAGTTAGGCTAAGATATAAGTGATCTCAAGTGTTGTGTGTTGTTATGGTCAGGGAGATGTATGTGATCTCTAATGTGCCCCATGAGAAGTCAAAAGTGACTTTTGTAGTATCAGGACTAGTTGTTTGGTCATGATTATAGACTAGGTTAAGTCATGGTTAATGGTTATATGGTTGGTCTATCAGGTAGACGAATGAATGAATGGCCATCATATTTAAGAAGACGATTAGGCGAATGGCCAAGCTAACCTCAGAAGACTCCATGTCAACTGAGTGCTACCTATATAGCCCCTATTTTAACGGCCTCAGGCCAATGTAGTTCTCCCCAAAAGGGAAGAAGAGGGTCAGTTATGGATTGGTTTTAACTAGATTAAGTCATGGTTAAAGGTTATATGGTAGGTCCATCAGGTAGACAAATGAATGAACATCCATTGTCATTAGGGAGATGAACGGGTAAATGGCTGAGCTAACCCCAGAAGACCTCATGTTAATTGAGTGCTACCTACATAGCCCCTGTTATAAGGGCCTTAGGCCAATGTAGTTCTCCCCAAAAGGGAAGAAGAGGGTTGGTTATAGATTAGGTTTGACTAGGTTAAGTCATGGTTAAAGGTTATATGGTAGATCCATCAGGTAGACAAATGAACAAATGGTCATTGTCATTAGGGAGATAAACGGGTGAATGGCTGAGCTAACTTTAGAAGGCTTTGTGTCGACTGAGTGCTGCCTACATAGCCCCTATTTTAAGGGCCTTAGGCCAATGCAGTTCTCCCCAAAAGGGAAGAAGAGGGTTGGTTATGGATTAGGTTTGAGTAGGTTAAGTCATGGTTAAAGGTTGTATGGTTGGTCCATCACATAGACAAATGAACGAATAGCTGAGCTAACCTCAGAAGACTTCATGTCAACTGAGTGCTACCTACATAGCCCCTATTTCAAGGGCCTCAAGCCAATATAGTTCTCCCTAGAAGGGAGGAAGGGTCAAAGTGGTTGATAGTTGTATTGGTCAGGTTAGTGTTGTTAGCATTTCCCATATGTGTGATGGTTACTGCTTGAAATAATGAATGATGATGTTACAGCCTTTTCTATATTGTGTGATGGTGTATTCTATAACATTGGTTATATGGTTTTTCATCCCTAGCAATTTTCCATATTGGTGGTAGTGTATGCTAAAAATGAAATGAGTATATTTATGCTTTAGCAAGTTGCCATATTGGTGATGGTATATGCTTGACATAAATTGTGTCGGGTTGATAGTTTCCATGTGTAGTGTTTTTCATAGAAACTAGTGTGAAATGGGCTATGATAATATATATAACACAAACTGGTTTTTGCGTTTGAATAAATCATGATGTTATGTTAGTGGTTTGAAAATGTTTGGATTTGATTTGATTTGGTTTGGTTTGGTTATAAAATGTTTTGGTTTGGTTGTATGTGACGAAGGTGTCAATAAGTGAAAGGTGCATTACTCTTTCATTGACAAGGACCATAATGATAGCATAAATAAGGTTTTTGTAAACAAAAGCCCTGTTCATGCATTACGTCATTGGCCATTGGTTTGTGTTAGAGAAGTATTTGATTCACTTGATGTTAAGTGAGCTCAAAATCCCTTGAGTATGTTGGGGTGATAGGTATGATTATGTTATATGTGAGGGTAGCGTAACCCTTTTTGGCAAGGATAACTTTTCACCTTTTATAGGTGACCCTAAGAACGACTATAGGCAAGTCCATGACTTAAAAGTTTGTCAGTCAGATTTTTTTTTATAGACTGATCAATGTGGGAAGTCCACTTGGAGATGTGGTCTTGTTTTATGGTCATGTGGTGCTATGTTGGCAACAAAATTTGGTCATAGCCATCCTTCTAGGGAGTGGTCTATATCTTGCTTTGTATGTTTGGATGTTTTTGAATATCTGTCCTTCAAGGGAGCAGTCTAGTAATTACAGCAATTATGCAGCTGTCCTTCAAGGGAACAGCCTACATTTATAGTTTATGACCTTTTAATAGGTATCCCAATTTTATGTTTTGTTTTGTTTTGTTTTTTTGACTAAACTTGTGGTCATGGACTAGACTATAGAGGTTAGGGGTTTCCCTTTTATTAGGACAAAGCATTCATGCTTGACAAAAGGGTTGACTAATGTTTGTAGGGAAAAATAGTTGAAAGGAATAAGAATGAGGATGATGGGGTTTGCTCAAGGGATGAGCTCAAGTTAAACATCAAGTGAATGATTATTTGAATAATAGTAGAATGGTTATAGATGTAAGGCATTAAGGGGCTCAAGTTCTGGCTGGCCTTTGAGAGAAGATAGATGATAAGTGCCTGATCCATGCTTGTGCATCATGATATAAGGTCTGAGCCAATTAGGAGCAAAATTGCCTCATTTGCTTCTTTCCATATTGGTCACGTGTTAGTTATCCTTAAGGATGAGATCTCTGATTTTGAAATCTCGCTCTTTCAGATTATGGTTGTAGGCATGTTTTGGTCGATGTTGGATGTGAAGTTGGTTAGTATGTTGTTGGCATTTGGTACAATGCCGAACATAGTCATTGCAGTCTTGGTTAATAGTGGGCCAATAATAGACCAGGTAGAGGATGCATTTTACAACTGAATTACCACTGAAATGTCCCCCACAAATCCCATTATGGACTTGTTTGATGACATGGGAAGTCTCAGTGGTTGTTAGGCATTGGAAAAGGAGGCTGTCGAGACCTCATTTGTAGAGAAGACCCCCTAGCATGGTGTATCGAGTAGTACTCTTGATAAAAGTCTATCATCCATTGCTAGAGAGATTAGGAGGGATGATATAATATGTCAAGTAGTCAATAATTCACTTATACCAAACGTCATGTGGACTAGAAGGGTTAGGAGGAATTTCCCCTAGAGATGTAGGTTGGGATGTGCCCAAGATAGAAATCTTGGGTTTTGGTGGTTGAGGAGGCTTGATGAATGGATAAGTCCAAGGTGTAGAAGCTTGGTCTTTTCTTTTATCCTTCATGATTTAGGGCCTGGTGGCCACATTAATTGTGTTGATTTCAAATAAAGGAGGGAAAGGTGGTAAAGGGACCATAGTCTTGTGTTGGGATCCCAATGAAGGTGAAGAGGTTTGGGAGGCATGGGATGGTGTCGATGATTTGTCAAAAAAGTGTTTAGAGAGAATAAGACTCAAACAAAGAAAATGTTAGACAAAGATTGGGTGGACTGCCAAGTTAATGCTCAGTCTCGAAAGCATAAAGCTCTATTAGGGATGATAGTCCACTATTTTGATGAAAAGAGTGTTGTATAAAAGAAATGGTGAAAGACTAATAAAGAGACAATAGACAACATGTACCTATTCTGTATAGTTAGTCTAACACAGTGACTGACATCAGTTAGTTTGCCACCGTCGGTTGGTCAATGTTATCGACGTTGGTTATGTTACTGACGTTGATAGGGGCAATGGGCCTTGGATGGATTATGGAATATGTCTGTGGTCGATAGAAGACTCTGGGGAAGCTTACAGGGTTGTGCAGGGTTGCAGGTGGATGATTAAGGTGTGAGGAAGGGCAAAGGTAGAGGGTAGGTATAAAAAGAGGATAAGGATATGGGGAAGGCTTTTCAGCCTCTCTAGGAAAAAAGTTGGCTCGGGTTGATAGTATTTAGAAATAGTAAATAGAAACTAATTACTAATGTATTCTAAATTATTGAAATAAGATAGATGAAAGAAGAAATGTTTCTACTCATTTTTGCTAATTACATTCAGAAGAAAGAAGAAACTAAAGATAAAGGGTCAGGGGTGACTCATAAGATGAGAAATGGTCTAAGGGCGAGGTGTCCAAGGTGAGGTGTCTAGGGTGATGCCATTAATTTAAAATAAGTAATTTATTTTAATCTAATAAGGTGTGTAAGGGACCAAGGGGAGTTGACACTATTTTGGTGTCTACATTTCCCCCTTTTTGTCTTGTTGGTTGTTTTGATGAACTGCAAGACAAAAATAGGAGTAAGTTGCCCTAGGTATGGGATGAGGTATTCCCCCTCAAAGCAGGAGTCAAGGAAAGGTAACCTGATATCGGGTGCCGATTTGATAGGTAGTGGATGGGTATGGTGAAGTTGGAGAGTGAGCACTGCAATAGTTGAGATTGCGCGTATACCATTTCATGTGATAGGTAGGTCAAATTGTCACAAGTAAGGTCAAGGAGTGCTAAAATCAAAATAACTAGTCCCCAGCTTATTAGTGGTAGCTGATTGGGTTAATCGATCAAAGTTGTAGCTCCAATGGTCATCATGTTCCAAGTATCCTAAGCTCAAGAAGTGCTCCTAGAAAACAAGAAAATGTCACAAGTAGTGGGGATCAACTTGGGCATGATCTGATACATGTGAGGGTCGTAATGTGGGGTGCGTACAATTTGCTAACTAATTTGTGAGGTAGCATATATGCAATCAAAACAACCAAGGCAAAATTGTCTCGAAAGTGGTCATAGTCTAAGGAGATAATCACGATCTCTATGGTCATTGGTTGAGTCAGGATGTGATATAAGTGATCTCAAGTATTTTTTGTTGTTAGGGAGATGTACATTATCTCCAATGTGCCCCATGAGGAGTCTAAGATGACTTCTACTATGAGGGCTGGTTGTTTGGTCAAGATTGTGGACTAGGTTAAGTCATGGTTAATGGTTATATGGTTGGTCTGTCAGGTAGATGAATGAATGAATGGCCATCATCTTTAAGGAGATGATCAGGCGAATGGCTGAGCTAACCTTAGAAGACTCCATGTCAACTGAGTGCTACCTACTTAGCCCCTATTTTAAGGGCCTCAGGCCAATGTAGTTCTTCCCAAAAGGGAAGAAGAGGGTCAGTTATGGATTGGTTTTGACTAGGTTAAGTCATGGTTAAAGGTTATATGGTAGGTCCATCAGGTAGATGAATGAATGAATAGCCATTGTCATTAGGGAGACAAACAGGTAAATGGCCAAGCTAACCTTAGAAGACTTTGTGTCAATTGAGTGCTGCCTACATAGCCCCTATTTTAAGGGCCTCAAGCCAATATAGTTCTCCTTAGAAGGGAAGAAGAGGGTAGGTTATGGATTGGGTTTGACTAGGTTAAGTCATGGTTAAAGGTTATATGGTTGGTCTATCAAGTAGATAAATGAATGAATGGCTGATGTCATTAGGGAGACAATTAGGCAAATGGTTGAGCTAACCCTAAAAGACCTCATGTCAACTGAGTGCTGTCTACATAACCCCTATTGTAAGGGCCTCAAGCCAATGTAGTTCTCCCCAAAAGGAAAGAAGAGGGTTGGTTATGGATTAGGTTTGACTAGGTTAAGTCATGGTTAAAGGTGTTTGTATGCACCCCACATTATGACCTTCACATGTATCAGATCACACCCAAGTTGATCCCCACTACTTGTGACATTTTCATTTTTTCTAAGAGCACTTTCTGAGCCTGGGATACTTGGAACATGATGACTATTGGAGCTACAGCTTTGATCGATTAACCCAATCAGCTACCACTAATAAGCTAGGGATCGATTATTTCAATTTTAACACTCCTCGACCTTGCCTATGACAATTTGACCTGCCTATCACGTGAAATGGTATATGCACAATCTCAACTATTGTAGCACTCCCTCTCTAACTTCACCATACCCATTCACAGCCTATCAAATTGGCAACTGATTTCCTATTGCCTTCTTTTGATTCGCACTTTGAGGGGGAATACCTCATCCCATACTTGGGGTAACTTACTCTTATTTTTGTCTTGCAGTTCATTAGAACAACCAACAAGACAAAAAGGGGGAAATGTAGACACCAAAATAGTGTTAACTCCCCTTGGTCCCTTACACACCTTATTAGATTAAAATAAATTACTTATTTTAAATTAATGACATCACCCTAGACACCTCGCCTTAGACACCTCGCCCTTAGACCATTTCTCACCATATGAGTCACCCATGACCTATTTACACTCCTTCCTAACCTCCTAACTAACTCTCATGCCTAATAAACCCATCCTTTGACTCATGTCCAATGGCAAACGAATAACTCACCCTATGAGTCACCCATGACCTATTCTCACTCCTTCTTAACCTCCTAACTAACTCTCGTGCCTAATAAACCCATCCTTCCTAACCTCCTAACTAAGTCTAGTGCCTAATAAACCCATCCTTGTTATTAATATAGTTTGCCCCAGGTATGTTTTTGAATTGAATTATATTTTTGAGTTTCTGACTTCTAATCAGGTAATTATGGGTTCATGTCCCACTAGGCATGCCAGAATGTTTCTACTCATTTTTTGCTAATTATATTTAGAAGAAAAAAGAAACTAAAGATTATTTTTAGGGGTTTGTACATTACCTAGATTAAGTTGTGCACCATATCCAGATGTTGTAGGAGCTCCTCTTTGGCTATGGAGGAAGACACTTATAGATAAGAAGAAACCTCGCCCTTAGACCATTTCTCACCCTATGAGTCACCCATGACCTATTCTCACTCCTTCCTAACCTCCTAACTAACTCTCGTGCCTAATAAACCCATCCTTCCTAACCTCCTAACTAACTCTTGTGCCTAATAAACCCATCCTTGTTATTAATGTAGTTTGTCCCAGGTATGTTTTTGAATTGAATTATATTTTTGAGTTTCTGACTTCTAATCAGGTGATTGTGGGTTCGTGTCCCACCGAGCGTGCCAGAATGTTTCTACTCATTTTTTGCTAATTATATTCAGAAGAAAGAAGAAACTAAAGATTATGGTCAGGGGTTTGTACATTACCTGGATTAAGTTGCGCACCATATCTAGATGTTGAAGGAGCTCCTCTTTGGCTGTGAAGGAAGACATTTATAGATAAAAATAAGACTTTAAACAAAGAAAATGTTAGAATAAGATAAAGTGGACTACCAAGCTATGTGCTTGATCCTAGAAGTGTAAATCCCCATGAAGGATGATAGTCCACTATTAAGACAAAGAGATTTATATAAAGTGAAACGGTCAAAAGGCAGGCTTATTACGCATGAGAGTTAGTTAGGAGGTTATGATGGAGTGAGAATAGGTCTTAGGTGACTCATAGGGTGAGAAATGGTCTAAGGGCGAGGTGTCCAAGGTGAGGTGTCTAGGGTAATGTCATTAATTTAAAATAAGTAGTTTATTTTAAATCAATAAAGTGTGAGAAGGGGACCAAGGGGTAGACATAATATTGATGTCTACATTTACCCCTTTTTGTTTTGTTGGTTGTTCTGACGAACTGCAAGATAAAAATAGGAGTTGTTGCCCTAGGTATGGGATGAGCTATTCCCCCTCAAATTGGGAGTCAAGGGAAGGTAACCTAATATTGAGTGCCAATTTGATAGGCAATGGATGGGTATGGTGAAGTTTGAGTGTGAATGTTGCAATAGTTGAGATTGCACATATACCACTTCACGTGATAGTAGGTCAAATTATTGCAAGCAAGGTCAAGGAGTACTAAAATTAAAGTAATTGGTCCCCAAATTTTAGTCATAGCTGATTGGGTTAATCGATCAAAGTTGTAACTCTAATGGTCATCGTGTTCCAAGTATCCTAGGCTTAAGAAGTGCTCCTAGAAAACATGAAAATGTCACAAGTAGTGGGGATCAACTTGGGCGTGATCTAATACTTGTGAGGGTCGTAATGTGAGATGCATATAATTTTCTCACTATTCATGAGGTAGCATATATGCAATCAAAATAACTAAGACAAAGTTGTCTCAAAAGTGGTCGTGGTCAGAGGAGATAGTCATGATCTCCATGGTCATTGGTCAAGTCGAGTTGAGATATAAGTGATCTCAAGTGTTGTTTGATGTGGTCAGGGAGATGTATATGATCTCCAATATTCCCCATGAGAAGTCTAAGATGACTTCTATAGTGTCAAGGCTAGTTGTTTGGTTATGATTAAAGGTTATATGATTAGTCCGTCAGGTAGACAAACTAATGAATGGATGGCTAACATCATTAGGGAGATGATCAGGCGGATGGCCAAGCTAACCCTAGAAGACTTCATGTCAACTGAGTACTGCCTACATAGCCCCTATTTTAAGGGCCTTAGTCCAATGTAGTTCTCCCCAAAAGGGAAGAAGAGGGTTGGTTATGGATTGGTCTTGACTAGGTTAAGTCATGGTTAAAAGGTTAAATTGTTGGTCCAGCGAGTAGATGAATGAATGAATGAATGGATGACATCATTAGGGAGACGATCGAGTGAATGGCTGAGCTAACCCCAAAAGACTTTGTGTCAATTGAGTGCTGCCTACATAGCCCCTGTTTAAAGGGCCTTATGCCAATGTAGTTCTCCCCAAAAGAGAAGAAGAGGGTTGGTTATGGATTGGTCTTGACTAGGTTAAGTCATGGTCAAGGGTTATATGGTTGGTCCATCAAGTAGATGAACAAATGAATGGCCGAGCTAACCCCAAAAGACTCTGTGTCAATTGAGTGCTGCCTACATAACACTTATTTTAAGGGGCCTCAGGCCAATGTAGTTCTCCCCAAAAGGGAAGAAAAGGGTCGGTTATGGATTGGGTCTGACTAGGTTAAGTCATGGTTAAAAATTATATGGTTGGTCCATCAAGTAGATGAACTAACGAATGACCGACATCGTTAGGGAGACAATTGAGCGAATGGCCGAGCTAACCCCAGAAGACTCCATGTCAACTGAGTGATACCTACATAGCCCCTATTTTAAGGGCCTCAGGCCAATGTAGTTCTCCCCAAAAGGGAAGAAGATGGTCAAAGTGGTTGATAGTTGTATTAGTCATGTTAGTGTTTTTAGCATTTCCCATATGTGTGATGGTACATGCTTGAAATGATAAGTGTATGATGATGTTATAGCCTTTTCCATATTGTGTGATGGTGTATTTTGTAACATTGGTTAGGTGGTTTTTCATCCCTAGCAATTTTCCATATTGGTGATGGTTATGCTAAAAATGAAATGAGTAAGATGATGTTATAGCCTTTTCCATATTGTGTGATGGTGTATTCTATAACATTGGTTATATGGTTTTTCATTCCTAGAAATTTTCCATATTGGTGATGGTGTTTGCTAAAAATAAAGTGTATATATTTATGCTTCAGTAAGTTTCCATATTAGTGATGGTATATGCTTGACATAAATTGTGTTTGGTTGATAGTTTCCATAGAAACCAGTGTGAATGGGCTATGTCATGTTAGTGGTCTAAAAATGTTTTGGTTTGATTTGGTTTGGTTATATGTGATGAAGGTAAGTAAGAAGTGAAAAGCACATTTCTCTTTCATTGAAAAGGACCATAATGATAGCATAGATAAGGTTTTTGGAAACAAAAGCCCCGTTCATGCATTACGTCATGGACCATTGGTTTTTGTTAGAGAAGTAGTCGAATCACTTGATGTTAAGTGAGCTCAAAATCCCTTGAGTATGTTGGGGTAATAGGTGTGATTATGTGATATGAGAGGATAGCGTAATCCTTTTTAGCAAGGATAAATTTGCCCCTTTCATAGGTGACCTTGAGAATGACTATAGGCAAGTCCATGACTTAATAGTTTGTCAATCTCCCCTTTTTTTTTGGTAGACTGATACAATGCGAGAAGTCCACTTGGGGATGTTGTTTTGTTTTGTGGTCATGTTGAAAAATTTGGGCATAGCCATCCTTCGAGGGAGTGGTTTATAGTTTGATTTGTATGTTTGGAGTCTTCTAGCTGTCCTTCAAGGGAGCAGTCTAGTAATTATAGCAATGATGCAACTGTCTTTCAAGGGAATAGTCTACATTTATAGTTTATGACCTTTTATTAGGCATCCCAATTTATGTGTTTTTTTTTTGATTGAACTTGTGGTCATGGACTACACTATAGAGGTTTAGGGGTTTCCCTTTTATTAGGACAAAGCATTCATGCTTGACAAAAGGGCTGACTAATGTTTGTAGGGAAAAAGTGTTGAAAGGAATAGGAATGAGGATGATGGGGGTTGCTCAAGGGATGAGCTCAAGTTAAACATCAAGTGAAAGATTACTTGATTAATAGTGGAATGGTTGAAAATGAAAGGCATTAAGGGGCTCAAGTTCTAGCTGGCCTTCGAGAAAAGACAAACGATAAGTCCCTGATCCATACTTGTGTGTTATGATATAAGGTCTAGGCCAATTAGGAGCAAACTTGTCTCATTTCCTTCTTTTCATATTGGTCACGTGTTGGTTTTCTTTAAGGACAAGATCCCTGATTTTGAAATCTCACTCTTTCAGATTATTGTTGTAGGTATGTTTTGGTCGATGTTGGGCATGAAATTGGTTGGTATGTTGTTGGAATTTGATGCAACACCAAACATAGTCATTACAGTCTTGGTTAAGAGTGGACCAATAATAGCCCAAGTGGAGGATGTGCTTTGCAACCGTATTACTGCTAAAATGTCCCCCACAAATCTCATCATGGACTTGTTTGATGACATGGGAAGTCATAGTGGTTGTTAGGCATTGGAGAAGGAGGCTATCTAGACCTCGTTTATAGAGAAGACCCCCTAGCATGGTGTAGCGAGCAGTACTCTTGATAAAAGCCCACCATCTATTGCTAGAGAGATTATGAGGCATGATAGAATAAGTCAAATAGTCAACAAGTCATTTATACCAAATGTCATGTGGACTAGAGAGGTTAAGAGGAATTTCCCCTAGAGATGATGGTTGAGATGTGCCCAAGATAGAAATCTTGGGTTTTGGTGGTTGAGAAGGTTTGACAAATGGATATATCCAAGGTGTAGAAGCATGGGCTTTTCCTTTATCCTTCATGATTTGGGGCCTGGTGGCCACATTAATTGTGTTGATTCTGAATATAGGAGGAGAAGGTGATAGAGGGACCATGGGCTTGCATTTGGATCCCGATTTAGGTGAGGAGGTTTGAGAGGCATGGGATGGTGTCAGCGGTTTATTGAAAGGGTGGTCAGGAGAATCCTCAGAGTGAGGGGTGTCCTTTTTCAAGTGTTAGTGAATGACAACCTTAAGGGCACAACAATGCTTAGTATCATGTCCAAATGTGTGATGATACCAGTAGATTTGAGTGTCATCAAACCAAAATGGTTTTGGTCCAAGAGGTTGATATGGTTTAATGGGCGGGAGAGTAATGCTAGAAGACTACAATAATTGGCATAACATCGAAGCATAGGAACCCACAAATGGCTTTGCACTCATTGTTGTAGTAGGTGTTGACAACTTCTATTTAGGAGTTGTAGAGGGAGTTTGTCATACCATCTTTTTGGTTGGTGGTGTGGCCACACGTGTAGATGACACTTTGTTAGTGAGAGGTGTTGGATTAGGGAGCACTCTTATTAATGTAGAATGATGTGGACCCAAAATTGAAGGCAATGGTGAAGATGGGAGAAGAGTTCTCTGACGTGGTTTAGTAGCCTTCTTTTGTAGGGTGTGAGGACCACTATTATGTAGGGTGAGGTTTAAATCTACCTTCACTTGTGGGTGAGTGAGGTTTGATATAGGGCAAACACAGAGTGATTTAATCTGTTTTGGCATGATGGACACTTGTGAGGGTTTAGGTGAGGTTGCATAAGGCTTTATAGTCGATCATTTGGAGGATTTGGGTGATTGTGAGAGTGAAAGCATGTTAGATGCAGTAATCACAGGCCAAAGGTGAGAGATAACTATCACCGAGTCTTCCTCAGTCGAAGTGGGTGAGGTGATGAGTTCCTCTCTCGATGGAGGAGGAATTGGAGAATTGGGCTCTTCAATTGGATAGAGCACATGGATGATCATGGGTTTCATGTGTGGTTGAGAAGTGGGGAAAGTATGATCCCCTATTGATGATAAGAAGGATGAGGGTGAGGTAGCTGGCATTGGTGCCATCAAAACATCCTCTAATATGGGAAAAGTGGAAGTAGACTCTCCTATGTGTGAAAGGGGGCTGGATGGAGGAATATCCTCCATTAGTGGAGGACTAATAGGAGAAGAAGTCTCTTCTATTTATGGTGGAGAAATAGGTTGATTAACCTCTTTAGATTGTGGGAGAGGTTGGTTAGAAACCATGTTGATCATGCATATATTACGCTCTTGAAGGTCATCAGCCATTTTCTGAACATTATTCTGACTTGGGGGATGATTAGGGAATGGTTGCCTAAAGATATCTATGTTTTGGTTAGTTGGTACATTTGGGTTATCCAAAACAAGATCCCCCTTCTCTAACATGTCTTTAATAATGTTTTTGAAGGTTTTACAATTGTCTATGTCATGACCCTTGACACAATGATAATTACAAAAGTCATTTTCCCTATACCATGTAGGGATGGATTTTGAGGGGTCAAATTGAGGTGGTCAAATTTGAGGGAGGTTGAGGACTCCCTACTTCACGAGTTTATCCAACACAGAAGTGTATGATTCTCCTATTGGAGTGTATTGACGTTGTATGTATCATTGTTGGAATTGTCTTGTGATGTATTCTGATGTGGAGGACTGAGGTTGGTTGGTTGTGGTAGAGGATGATGACCTGAGTACCACAACATTTGCCACTCTCTTGGACTTGGAGTGGGAAGAAGAAGATTTGGAAGAAGGGTCATTGGATTGTGCATTGGTATTTTTACTATGTAATTTGACTTTGTCTTCTTTGACTGCATGGAGTTCAAGATTTTGGGCCATGGTGAAAGCTTCGTCAAATGTGTAGAAAGTTTAAACATGCAAAGTGGATGAGATGTGCTTGGCATATGCTCTTGAAAAGAGCTCAATGAGCTTAGGTTGAGGTAATGAGAAGGAGAGTTGGTTGATCAAGCCTTTCCAATGGGCGATGAAGTCAGCTATTGATTCATCATCGAATTGTCTAATAGAATAGAGGTCTGTGATGGAGACCTTCTTAGTGATGTTAATTAAAAAGTGGTCGAGGAATAGCTGAGCTAGTTTTGTGAAGGTAGAGAGAGAGTGACTAGTAATGGAGCTATACTAGTCAAGGGTGGTGCCAGAAAGTGACATGGGGAATGTGCAAAGTAATAATGCATCATCATGTGCTATAAGGTAAAAAACATGTCTAAATGCTCATAGATGTTGCTGTGGGTCCTCTTTACTCTGAAAGTGAGTAAATTTTGGGAGTTCCCACTAGCTAGGATATGGTCGAATGGGCACCAAAGGGTGAATGGGTTCATTGCATATTTGTTCATATGAAAGAACATTACTTGAATCGTAAATAGATGTCTCAAGGTTAGACATCTTATCCATCAGCATCTTAATTAGATTGACTGATGAATTGGTAGAAGGGGCACCCCCTAGGTTGTAGGGTACTTGGAAGGCATTGAAAGGGGCGTATGACATACTTGGTTGCATTTGTATAGGTGCAACATATTGGTAGTTCATCATAGGGACTGATGTTGAGGTCAAGGGGGCTTGTGACACAAAGTTAGAGGGCACAAGTTGACTAGATGCTGCCAAGGGTGGTTGGACGGTGGTGACACTTGTTAAAGGATAGGTAGTCACTCTTGTATTTATGGGTGCAAGAGTGGGTGGGGTAGAGACAATCAAGTTCTGAAAGGGGGTTGAACTTGGTTAAATTTTTTGTGGTTGAGGGGGTTTAGAAACCCTGATGAAGGTAGGTCCAAAAATAGAAGGGGAGGCCAAATTTTGAATATTGGCCATGGTCAGTTTATTAGTCGAGGCAATGCCCTGAGTGATTATGGGTTGGGTAGCGGAGGCTATTGATGTCATTATCACTTCAACCAAGGAAGTTGGCATCCCATAAATAAGATTACCTAAAGGATCTTGCATTTGGATTCTAGCGAGATAGTGTTGGAGAGCCTTGACGTTGTGATCAAGGAACCTCTCAAAATTTTGATCTCCTTCAAGAACAATTGGAGGTTGATTGGGGGTTGGCTAGATAGGAGTATGCTCAGTATCTGAAGTATGCTCCATTAGCAGACTTGGTATGAAAGGCGAAGGTGGAAGTGGCTATTAACTCACATGGTCAACAAGAGATTTGGCTTGACTACGTGTCAAAACCATTCAAAATGAAATGGATTAGGTTCCAAAAATTGTGTTTTAGTTTTAGAAAACTAGAATGTGTGTTTGACAGCAAAAAAGTTGGGTTTTAAGGTTGATATTTTGGGAAGAAAATTTGTTGACAGTGACCAACGTCGGTGTAAAAATTGATGTTGGTGAAGATATGTTGCTGACGTCAGTTGAAAAACCGATGTCGGTGAGGGTAAGTTACCGACGTCAATGGAAAAACTGATGTCAATTTTTGTGTATTTCTAGAAACTCAGAAAACTGAAAGTTTTTGGAAGGAAAAGAAATTTTGAGTTATTTTAAACCTCAGAATAATGCATCCTTACCAGCTTAAAAAATTAGATAAAAATAGTAAAAAAGATGATTTGGCAAGCAACCTCTAAATGTTAAATTCCTAAGAATAAATTTTAGAGTCATGGTGGCCTATGCCTTAGAAGAATGTGTTTGGGAATTGGGATTTTAGAATAGGTCCTAAAGAGGAAGTCTATGGTTGGTTTCAGGTTATGTTTTGGTACTCAAAAATCTGTGTTAGGTTCCATACGTGGCTTGGTGCTGGGACTTGCTCCCTTCACTTCACGAACCCAAAGCTGAGCTAGGCCACTTAGCCAATATATACTTTGCCTATAGTTTATACTCTGCCAGAGAATAGAGTGGGTCCTCCTCTTGGTGGTGAAATCCAAGTAAGATCACTCAGAAGGGTAAGGTATCTGCTAGGTGATGAAATCCTAGTCGGGCCTTGTCTCAGGTAAGTTTAGATGTTTAATTGTGATAGTGGTCTGGTTGTGTAACATATGTGCACTACAATTTATTCATAATGCATTTTAATTATTAGATGAGCTAAATATGCATTCAAGCAAGAATGAAATGCAATTATTTTTAACCCAAATTGAAATGTTTTGTTCAGATGTAAACAAGTGGAGAAAAGGTTAAGAGTATGAATTTCACTACTCTATGATGCAGGGAAGAAAGGTCAAGAAGAAAAAGAAAGATATTCTTTTTAACTCCTACTTATGATTTCCTTTTGAAATAAAGAGATAGAAGAAGGATGCAAGAAGAGAATACTTTCCTAATGCATCTATATGAAAGGTTTTATTTTTAGAAGAATGAACCCAAGGAAAACTCCAGGGGTCCCACCGGGCATGCCATAATGTTTCTACTCATTTTTTAACAGTTACAATAATTGAAACAAAATAATTGGTAAAATACTTGAAATAACATGAAAAACTTATATAAATTCTCACATACTCATTCTTATCTTTAAAACTAAATATCATACCTCATTTATCCACAATCTCTCTCTTTGTTTGCTTAGACCTTGACCTGTAAGTCACATTAGGCCTTAAAACTGACATTCTAACCACTATCAAAGATATTAACACCTCATATACATGATAACACAACATATAAAATTCTCAAAAAAATTCAAACATCCTTCGTATGTCTTGTCAATAGTTCATGATGTCTTATTAGGCCAAATGGGGTCTAGAGGTGGTCTAGTTGCATACTAGGTCTATAGGTCCTACCCCTATAGGCTCACCCTAAAACACACATGAGTGGTCCAATCCTCACATACACTTCAAATAAAACTCATATATATTATTATGCCTTTGTGAATCTTTTTCATCAAGAAATCATGCTTAAATCTTTTCACTAGGACTCTTCATGCTATGACTAGTGTCATGACTAGGTTTCTCAAGCACTTGAAACTTGAAAACTGACCTTGAAACACTTCTTCATGCTATTATACCTTGAACACATGTTTTATATACTCCTAAAATAATTTCATACCTATAAATTATGCTATAAAATAAGAACATTCTTTAATTACCTCATGAACACCTTTCTTAAGAACCTTTGCCATCAATGACAACATTAATGCAAAACTTTAAACAATAAGAAAGATTCTCAACACTCTCCCATTTTATAATTGATGGAAAAAAATACTATATATTGATCATTCTTATCTCTTTATTTTGGTCTTTATCCCCCTTATAAATAAATGACAAAGTGATGTCTACAACTCCTTAGATCACACTCCTTACAACCAAAATACTCAACACATAAGACTTATGCATTTATGAGACATAATACAAACACGCTACCCCTATCTCCATGCATAACTTCTTGGAAAAACTCACCTATTATTGGAGTTAATAAACAATATTATCTCCCACTAAGTACTTGACTTATTCAATGATTGATAGGGGTGTCAATTACACCAAATTCCTATCTTAGTTGTTTAAAAGTTATCTTTGGAAGTGGTTTGGTCAATATGTCTAGAACATAATCCTATATAGAAACATATTCAAGTTTGAAACTTTGTTCACTTACCTAATCTCTTAGAAAATGATACCTAATGGGAATGTGCTTGGTCTTTGACTGCATGATAGGGTTATTTGAGATGATTATAACACTTGTATTATCACAATCGATAGGGCTAAGACCATCATACTTGACCTTGTAGTATTTTAGGGTTTATCTCATCCATAGGAATTGAGTGAAACATGAATCTTTTGTAATATATTCAACCTCACAAGTAGATAATGCTATTGATGGTTGATTCTTGCTTATCCATGACACTAAGCACCCACTTAGGAAGAAGGCCCATCCACTAGTACTCTTATTACTATTTATACTTCTTGCCCAATCTACATCTATGTAGGCTATCAAATTTAACTCCTTGATTCTTAGATACCAAAATACATACTCCATAGTCCCCTTGAGATATTTGAGTATCCTTTTGACTTTTTATGGATGATTTTCCTTTGGATCTGCTTGAAACCTTCCCATAAGACCTACTACTTGCATTATGTTAGGTCTAGAGGAAGTGGTGCATAACAAACTTCCAATCATTAACCTATATGATGTCTGATTGACCTTTGAAGACTCATCTTCCTTACTCAACTTACATTCTATGATCATGAGTGTACTAACTACCTTGAAATATTTCCTTTAAAACTTATTCAACATCTCTCTTATGTACTTGGATTATTAGATGAATATACCTTTTTCAAATTAAGTGATTTGCAACCCAAGAAAGAATGATAGTTTTCCTAGCATGAACATTTCAAACTATTTCTTCATCACCTTTGTAAAGGCCTTAATCATGTTCTCATTATTTTCATTAAAGATGATGCCATCCACATAGACAAATACCATCAACTATATTATATCTTTATGTACAGATTACTATTTACAACTCTTCTTTTGAATCCTTGATCCAACAAATACTTGTCCAACCTAGCATACCAAGCTCTAGCAGTTTTTTTTAGACCATATAGAACCTTTTTCAATCTATAAAAATAGTCTTTGTCATTTGATAGTGATAATCCTTTAGGTTTCTCAATATACACTTCCTCTTCCAAACTACCATTCAAAAAGGTAAATTTGATATCCATCTAGTATACCTTGAATCCTTTGAATCTTGTATATGCTATAAATAATCTAATGGCATCCAATATTGATACTAGTGCAAAGGTATTTTCAAAATATACCCCTTCAACTTGTGCATATCCCTTGCATATCAATATATCCTTATTCCTAGTGACTTTTCCATCTTCATTCAAATTGTTTCTAAACATCCATTTTGTGCCAATGACATTCTTATCTCTAATCCTAAGAACTAGTTCCCAAGTGTCATTATTCTCTATTTAGTCTAACTCAACATTCATAACACCTATACAAAATTTGTCTTTGCTTGCTTATATAAGACTCTTAGGTTAAATATTAGATAATAGAGCAATATTTTCTTGATTTAGATTAATTACTAGTCTTCTCCTTATTTACATACTTGTATTCTTATTGCCAATGATTTAAGATTTAGGGTGATATCTTTGAATCTATCTTGAGGGTCCTTTTGAGTCCTATCTCTCTTTAACTTCTGATTCTTCCTCATCAAACTCTATAGTCTCCTCTTCATTCTTCAAGTCTAGTTTCTTTAAAGTGTTCTTTGACTATGAGTGAGATTTTATTATCTCATCAATCTTCACATTGGTGTTTTCCACTATATTTTATAGTCTTTTGTTATAAAATCTATAGGCTGAGCTCATTGATGATTATCCTAATAATATGCCTTCATTAGATCTAGAATCAAGTTTTCCTAAGACTTAATCATCTCTTTTGATGAAACATTTACTCTCAAACACTCTAAAGTGTTCTACATTGGTTGGTCTACCCTTTCATAGTTCATAAGGAGTCTTGTTGTCATTAGTCCTTATCTGTTATCTATTCAAAATGTAGACAATAGTGTTTTTTATCTCTCTCTAATATCCTTAAAATAATATAGACTCATTTAGTATAGTTTTGTCCATCCCTTGAACTGTCTTATTCTTCCTTTCCACTTCCCCATTCTGCTAAAGTGTCCTAACTACTAAGAATTGTCTCCTTATTCCATGAACATCATAAAATTCATAAAAATCATTGGACCATAACTCTCCTCTATAAGATCTTAGGCACTTGATCTTCCCGTTCTTATCATTCTTAATAAAAGCCTTGAATGTCTTGAACTTGTCAAAAGCTTCCAATTTTTCTTTTAAGAATGCAACCCAAATCATTCTTGTGTAATCATTTATGAGTAACATGAAGTAGCTATCTCCTTGAATTCTTTGAATTCTTATAGATCTACAAAGATCAGTGTGTATTAACTCTAATGGTCCTGTAGTAGAGTACTCATTGGACTTGAACCTTCTAGTATGCTTACTATGTTGACAAGCATTGTAAAGTATATTTGTAGGTTGGTGATCTTAGGCATATTATTCATAGACTTCTTAGTGCTGATATTGACTAGATTGTAAAAGTTTAGGTGACCTAACCTTTTGTTCTATATCCAACTTTCATTTATCTTGCTCA
This sequence comes from Torreya grandis, assembly GCA_037957365.1. Lineage (NCBI taxonomy): Eukaryota > Viridiplantae > Streptophyta > Pinopsida > Cupressales > Taxaceae > Torreya > Torreya grandis. The sequence continues at coordinate 721,134 of JARHVA010003545.1, read as the reverse complement.
TGAATAATCTCTCCTTCCGGATCTCATTTAATACATATAGATTATTCTCAATCCTCTTAGTTGGGCTCTCTTCATCTCACACCCTTTATCATGAAGGGTTAGTGTGTGTCTTTGATTGCACATTCAACTTACACTAAGCAAGTTATGTTTTAAACCTTCTACATGTAACATATTTTGTGTCTTAGTCTTCCCATTGTCCAAACTCAAGACACCCTTGCCAACTATATTGACAGTTATGTTATCTCCAAACCTTACTATTCTTATAGCATTATTTTTCAATGAGATGAAATTATTTTTGTCTCATGTCATGTGGCTTGATCAACCAATATATATATATATATACCATTTCATGCCTTTATCTTGAATGTGAAAGATAGTTTGAGCTAGCATAGAATCTTCTTTGGTTTTTTGTTCTTATTTGGAAAATAGTCCATCTTGACTCTTGAGATCAAGATGATCAGTCCTGACTTGATTTAGCTTTCATACCAATGTTTTATTCTTTTCACACATAATAGTAGAATCATATGTATTTTTGACTCTTTATGTCCTTATAAATTTATTAGAATATAATCTTGTAATGTGTTTTATATTATGACATATGTAGCAAACAATATTTATGTGCTTGTATTTTGATTGATTAATCCTTTCCCATGGTACCATGATGACTTACCCTTTATTAAATTGGGCTGACTAATTGGTATTTTCATGTTGGTAATATTTACTTGATATAATAGCTCACACTCTCTATCAAAATTGCTCATTTTGTTTATGAACTGCTCATGCTAAACCTTCAAGTAATCTAGCTCTATCTTTAACTAGTCATACTTAACTTTCTTTAACCTAAACTTTGTGTTGACACATTATAAATGACCCCTAATATCCTTGATAGCCTTATTTTGATGTTTCAAGTCATCAAGGGGACTTATGATCTCAGTTTTAATGTTTATTTTAGCTTCTCCTTCTTCACTATCATAATATACTTCTTCATCATAGATTTTATTTTATTCTTGTTTATCACAAGACATCTTGTACTTCTTTAGATCACCTTCAAGCTATTAGAATTACCTAAAAATACCAAGCTCTGATACCAATTGTTATAATCATAATGATTGAGGGGAGGGGGTGAATCAATATTCAAAAAAATTTACAACTTTACTTTATAATTCATGAACTATCAAAGTACTATAGTGAATTAACAACACATCAAGAACCATTTATATGAGCATGAGACAAGAGCATAACACATATAGCACTTATTTAAGTGGGAAAGATAAAGGGGAAGAAAAGCCACTGATATCTATAAATGGACTATAGTCCTATAAGACAAACATAAATATTTATTGAAGCACCAAATTCACATGGATCACCAACCCCAACTAGCCAAGCACCCACTTAACTAAGATTTAGCAAACACCTACTTGCAAAGAGTCACCAACCCCCTAGATAAATTAGCACTAACTTAGCCACCTAATTAATTTTATCACATTTAGGACAATTTTTTTTTCAACTGATGATTACCACCTCTTCATCTCTTCACACTCTTATCCCTCTAAAACTGCCTTCTAGGCTCCTTCACTCAACTAGGTCTCTTCAAAATGGAGTAGGTCATTTGACATTGATAGTCACTAAAGTAACCCTATTAGATATTTATGATAGTTTATCTACACCCTTATAATGGTATAAAATACCTCCTTTATATATTCAAAGTGTTATATCTTTCACTTCAACTCACTCATTCTCTAACTAGTCAATTAGGCTTATTAGGCCTTATTCTTATACTAGGTTATTTCTCATACACCTCTTGGTTAGATATACACACTTTTCCATTTATATTTTCTATAAAATAGGCCTTATAAAATTCCAAAAACATGAATCAAACATTAAAATAGGTTGATTATAGCATATAAAACCAAAACCTTTTTTAGGCCTTAAGGAGACCTAATTCAATTAGGCCTTCATTAGCACACTTTACCCTTTGATATTCTTTGAGCACTTTCAAAATTCATATACAATAGGAACACTTCATATTCCACTTAAATAAACCCATAATAAGATCCTCTTAGTTCTATGACATCATTTAGCTCTAATCACCACTTAAAGCATGCCATTAGTATTGTTCAATATTAGACCTTTGCATACACAAAAAGTCTATCTTGAACTATTGAAGATAAAACACAAATTAGCTAAACAACCATGGAAATAAAATATATACATATAACCTTCAATAAATCAAATCATTAAGTGCATTCAACTTCATTACATAAGGCAAAAGGACTCAAACTCTTCTCTGCAAGTAGCTCAGTTAGAACTGCCAACTAACCTCAAAACACAGTCATGGAAACTATAGACACCTAAATGTGGCCACCAATGACCTCCAACCAAACTTCAAACCAATTTATATCAAATATCACAACTTGGCCTAAAAAAATAAAACACTTTAAATGGTTCAAATTTATCAAATACAAGTGTCGATTTTAGGCAGAGTATCATTAAATAGGGTAATGCATTTTATGTGATACGTAACTTTGATCAACTCATTCTAAGTCAAAATGATGATTTTGCACCTAGGTGCTCTGGATTGCTCTTTTATACCAATTTTCTTACATGAGACATGTGAATTTTATATTTTGTGTTGAAAACTTCTAAATGGGACAATGTTTCTAACACATCTAACATCGCTTTCTAATTCCACTCTAGTTAAAATTTAACCTAATAATATGCCATTTTGACCAGTTTGATTAATTGAGCACCAATATCTAAAGAATTTGCACCAAAATTAAATAATCATGTTTAAATTTAATTAATTAGAATTAGGATCTTAAATGGATTTTACATGGAGGTTATTGATTATTTCATTTATGGAAATTGATTATGATCACTTAATAACATCATTTATGGGGTGGCATCCATAAGCCATAATTACAAAAAATATATAATTAAATGCTCCCATGCCTCTTTAATGCCTCTCTATCCCAAATATTCATCATTTATTAATTTTAGCTTCCAAAATTGAATGGATTCTTGGCCACACATCTTCATCTTGTGATGGAAGGTCCAGGTTCATTCTGATCAAATGGGAAAATCTATAAATAAAAGTCTCACACTCATAAGTTTGAGCTATCTTGGTGTAAAGTTATTATGACCAAATTATTTAAAGAATCTCTCTCAACCAAAATTTATGATTTAAATAATCTCTCTCAAATGCTCATAGTTTTGTCTTGAAGTTATGATTTTGCATTTTAATTAGCTTTTTAGACTAACATTTTCTCTGTTTACAGGTCAAGTTATGATATTGCAATACCGTGACTCGACAATCATAATATTGAAATACCATGATTTCACAAGTTGTGATATCATCATTTATAGTCATGGTAGTATTTTAGTTAAATAATTAATGGTTAGCCTATGCCATTAGGGTTAAGTGACAATATCACACTCTCTAAGTTGCAGTTTTGCTCTATCAAATACAATTTTATCTGTTAGAGTAGTAATTTTATCATTTTTTCTATCTAACATGTAATTTGTAATATTATATTAACCAATTATGGTTTTTTAGAGTTACAATATTGGATTGTGGAATTTTAGTATTTTATTATGTAAACTTAAGATCCTAATTTTCAAAGTTACTTGTCTCATCCACAAAAGAGCTTCTAAGCTAAACAACATTCTGACAATTTTCTTGTAGGAGATAATTATAAAGTGATCAAATCATGCTTAAATAAGTATTTTTAAAACTCTTTTGGATGCTTAAAAATAATTAGGAATTTATATTTTGTTCTTAAAGGAAAATTTAGGGTGTTTACTTGAATCATTTTGTAGTTGTTCTTTCAAATATTTGAAACTTAAGGCTAAGAGGCCAAAGAACACCACCAAAATTTTCATTTTAGTGATTTTAAATTGAAATCACTTCCAATTTTTTATTTTGTGTAACTTATTTATCATTATATTAGTTATATTTATTTGTTTAAAAAGAAGCTTGTGCACGTATGTTCCCCCCCCATCCCCTATAGGCAACTTATGGGATCAAAAGTGCCATCTTCATTGAAAATTATTGTGTCTTAGTATAAAGGCATAAAAAAGATGTTGTGAAGGCTCTCCCCAAGACTCATATGGATTGGGTGTTCCAGAAACAACCATAAAGCCTTTTTACTTAGCTTTTATTTCATTTATTTTGGCTTGTGAGGGAGACTTCATTACCTCCCATAAGTTTTATAGGGAAGCTTTGACTTGGGGCTTCATCTCTCAGCATCATCTTCAACCCCTTTTCATGAGAGGTATATAAATTAGCATCCCCTCACTGGGATAGTGGTTTGAGTGGTTAAACATATCTACTAGTAGAGGCTAAGCTCAAGATGTATGATTATATTGGACATCACACTACACTAAGCAAGATATGGATGTAGTGGTTATGAAAAGGACTAGACCTTTTCACAACAATGCATTTGATATAGACCCAAATGACATACTACTTCTCTTGTGTGGTACTGTAAAAGTTGGTACACATGGGATCCATCTAGATGATCGAAAACCAATTAGTTTTAGTCAACCCCACTTTACCACATCTTGATAGGATTTAGGATGAATACTTAGATTTATTTTGTCATTTTATTACTTGGTGTGTTATTACTAATTTTTTTTGTTTAAACCATGTTTTGAATGAGCCTTATGTCTACATTACTCTATTGTTTGAGGAGGCATTATGCCATCCATTTGATACATTGAATTTAACTTAGCAAACATTTTTGTCAAAATATTGAGTTAGGCACTTGATTGAGATGGGTAAGGTTATGCTGCCCAAATCATTCCAAGTTTTGTGCCTTTGAAGTCTTTGAAACATCAACCATTGTTTACATATTTTGGGAGTGATAATGCTGTTACGCTACCCAAATTTTTTCAAAAGACTTGTCTTATCTCTCATCCCAATCATCATTATTTATATGAATCACATGTCTCTTATTAGATTCTTATTTTGCACCATCATATCATCCAATATTATCGATCTTATTGGTCATCAAAATATTAGTCTTAAAATGTTGAGTTTTTAATTAAATTTTATAAAGTTCAGATCTAAACATTGATTGATTTCTATTTAGGCCTCAACTCGTAGGGGTTGATACATAGATCTTTCTCTTTTGGGTTATGTAACTTAGATTAATTGATTACCCAAAATTTTAAAACTATTTTTTTTCATTTAGATCATATCCTCATCATTGTTTTGCCTTTATGTGGGAGAGCACAGTCTTTTTTTAGGTGTCTTTTACCTTATGACTTATACTAACTAATCATGTTTATGTTTGATTTCGTGTGTTGGGTCTATGTCAAATTTATTCAAAACTTGTTAGAATAAATCAAATCACATCATGACTTTGTTTCAAATCTATATTTTGATGTCATTTGACTAAAATTCCTAGCATATCCTATTTGATCCTAGATTTTGACTCTGTGTTTGGATAAAAGACCTAGTGACTCTTTTCCCTTTCCTACTTTAGACCTTGTTTGCAACACTTTGGCCTAGAATTTTAACATGCCAAATTTTAATCATATTCTTGACATTTTGTGTGTATGACATTTGAAATTATACTATTTTATGCCAAGTCTTAGCACAAACCATTTTGGAGATATAGCTCCACTTTTAAACCATTGTTTTTAGAGATCTAATTCCACCACCTTCGACCAAGTTAGACTAAATTTGAACCTCTTTGCCTTTTTAGACATTATTTTTTAGAGTTTGTAGAACTCTTATCCTTTTTTATTTTAGAGATTTCATCATTGATGTGGACACGTCTAGATACACTTATGGTGGAATCATGCACAATCCAACTTATGATAGAATGGTTACATAAATTGACTATAATCATCACCTCTTTGAAGAAGAAATGGTTTGTAAGGAGAAATTTATTGAAGACCCCACTAAAAATAATGTTGTTTAAGAGAGATATCCATACCATCCTTACAATGATCAATATAGGGAATAAAGAAAAGATCCCACTTGCAATATAACTCAAAACCCTGACTGGGATGATATGGTTTATAAGGAAGTCTTGGATGATTTGGTTTATGTAAGAAATCAAGATCTATGATGCCATAAAATTTTTATTCCAAGACCTTATCCTTTGGATTATATGAGATACCAACCTCTAAAACATATAAGGAATACCATTTATTTTATAAGACCTCATCCTTTGGCTTGTGTGAGTAATCCAGCTCCATGATGCCATACCATTTCTATTCCATAATACCCCAAAATTATCCTTTCAAGACATCATATTTTGGCTTGTGTAAGAAATCAAGCTCTATGATGCCCTACCATTTATATTATAGGACATCATCCTTTAGATTGTATGAGAAATCAATCTCTATGATGCCCTACCATTTTTATTTTAGGACCTCATCCTTTAGCTTGTGCAAGTAATTAATCTCCACAACACCCACCCATTATCCAACCATCAACCATTATTCATCTAGTTTCAATCATTCCCCACTTTAGAAAATCCCAACCTCAACCAATCTAATCCTAACCTCAATCAATCCCATCCCAACCTAAACCAATCCAATTCCAACCTCAACCAAGCTAATTATTTAGAAACTAAGCTATGTTCAAAACTTGTATTTCAAAACCAGTTATAAATCAAGGCCAAAAGACCTAAGCAATCTAATATGTTTTTGTGGAATAAACCATTTATGATAAATCAACCTATGATGAATCATATTCTAAACATATTCCTATTTTTCAAGACCCTCTCCTTGATGAGCTAGTCACCAAGGAGTTATATCTTGACCTTTGTCCCATTATTGAGGAGTCCCAATCTAATGAACCAGTTATTATAGAGCCCATTATGCCATCACAAGCTATTAATTGTCCAATACCAAACATTCAACAAGACATCCTTGTAACATAGTACCTATCATATGAAGAATTAAAGTTAGAGTTAGGTTCTATCCTTAAATTGACATCAGATTTAACATCAAAATTATAATTAATATTAGTCTTGACATCGGACTCAAAGTCCCTTAAGTCAAAATTAGATTCAAAAATAGAATGTGTTCATGGTTGTTACAACATTGGTTATGCATGTCTTGCAGATCAATTTGAATACATTTGTGATCCTTCTATGGTTTTTGAGGATGATTACTTCAACATCAACATAATTTCTCCTAGTATCTTTTACAAGGATTGTGATGCCTCATCCCATTTCATTATCACCAACCAACATAGCCATATTATTGGCATTTCGTCTCCCACAAGTGTTGATTATGACTGACAAAATCATACCTTATTGAAATGCATCCATGGTGACATAGAAGTTGAAGATCAAGGAGTCCAAGACCACATTCATGCAAAAAAAGAATAATTTCCTAGTGAAACCTTTTTAGAGGCAAGAGACGATAATCAAAGTTCAAACTCAACATTTTCTAGTGAAACCTTTTCATAGGTGCTAGAAGATAATAAAATTCAAAAGTCAATGTTCCTTAGTCAAACCTTCTCAAAGGCATTATGGAATAGTCAAGATAACTTCATTAGTGAAAACCTCTTTGGAGCACCAATAATTGAGTAATTTTTTTTTTCACTACTTGATGAAGACAAAATCAAAGATCAACTCAAAATAGCTTCCTATCTATAGCATAATCAGATGGTAACTACTTTTAGGTCCAAACAATAGAAGAATCTGGTGGTCTTATTAAGAGAATATTTGGAAGTCTGTAGCCTTACCACATCTAAAGTTATGCTAAATCTAAAATCAAAAATATTGTGTGTGCCTAAGAATCTTGATCTTCATTTATTTTTCAACTATCATTCATTCCATTATCATCCACCATTCCATTTCACAAATAAACCTATCAACCAAAATTTATCCCTATTTATGATCCATGGTTGTAATTTACTTTGTAGAGGCTATAAATATGCCTTATCTTGATGGTTGAAGGAAATAAAATCAATGACCAATAAAGATCAAAATAATATTCTTGGCATCGAAACCTATAACATGTTCTTGATATATATATTTCACTAAATTTTGAATCTATTTGATGTTTAAGGAAAAACATAGATGAAGGGTAGGGGTTAGAGATTACAGAGAACCCAGATTGGTTACACATAGTATCTAGATGATGTTGAGCATTCATATTTAGATAGGGAGGACTACATATGAATAAGAAAGCACTACCACCAAAACTATTTATTAGTAGATATATGAGTGGGCTGCCAAGCTACATGCTTGTTCCTGGAAGTGTCAAACTTCATTAGGGATGACAATCCACTTTTTGAAAAAAAATGGTAATGAATAACAAAATGAAAGAGAGAGTTTTAGAGAGATTCATATCATTATTTCAATCTAAGTGTAGTAGAGAATGACATAGTGCAGGTAATGTGATTTATTTATGTTTTTGGAGGTTGTTTAGGTAGGCTAAGGGAGGTTAGTATAAATACATAGTCATCGACATCAGCTAGGCCACCAATGTTGATAAATAAAATATGACTGATGTTAGTTATTTGATCAATGTCGATAGAGGAATTAGGTTCTCAAGAAGTTTTAGGAGACATTTTGTAGTTGAGAAGTAGATGTTGGTCAAGTTTCTGAGGTTGGGTAGAGTTGTAAGGGAGTGGGTAAGACTCAAGTGGGTATAGATAGAGGGTTGGTATGTTTAAAGTAGAGGGAAATAGGTGAAGGAGTTTTACAACTCCTTTATATGAAGAGTCAAGATGTTCATAAAATGATAAATAATATAACATAAAGTAATTATAAAATGACTATTTAAAGGGATTACAAAACATAGAGAAATACTTAGTTGGTAAAATGGATGAACTATGAGTGCTAGGTAGATGTCTCTAATGAGGCATGTTGAAGTAATATGTGAATAGAAAAGACAAGCTTGTGCTACTAGTTTAGAAGAATCTAAGCTCTATGTAGTATATCAATTCTTAATATAGATTGATTTGTGCAGAGTAATGGCAAACTTAGATATAGAAAGTTATATGCTTTGGTCGAATGCCAAAGCTTGTATATGAATGATTAAATTTTCTAATTTTTGTTGACCTGAATACTAGTTTGGAATTTTTATTAAGTAACTGACATCGATGATCCCACTGACATTGGCTGAGGGTTGACCAATGTCGATGGCATAAGAATAGGTAAAATGGATATTTTTAGCCTATTTTTTATTCTTTATCTTGCCAAGTGTGGTATCCATTAGAAAATGGTAGAAATACAAGGTTAAGAAGAATGTAGTTAGTTAGGAATTTATGTTAGGGGTGAGAATAAGTCATGGGTAGTTAGGATTAAGGGACTAAGTCTTGAGGTGACTTAGAGGGTAAGAATTAGTCTTAGGATGAGGTGGCTAGGTAAGGTGGCTTAATTAGTTTTTAATTAACTTAATTAAATATTTTTAAATTAATTAAATGTGTGAGGGGTGAAAACATGGGTTAGGAAGGCTAATTATAAAAAGGGATTGAGGGGGGTTTTGAGATAGGGAGTTACGCATGTATGTGACATAATTTTGGTGTCTACATTTTCCCTCTTTTTATCTTATAATTTATACTAACAAGTTGTAAGACAAAAATAGGAGTTGGATACTCTAGGTATGGGATGAGATATCCCCCCTCAAAATGGGAACTAATGGAGTATAATCTAGAATCAGGGACCAATTTGATAAGGAATTAATTGGGTGGGTGGATGTTGAGTGAGAATGTAGTAACATTGTTGCTTTTGTGTATACTACTATGAGTTATAGTTGACACAATCAATAACATGTAAAGGTGAGGAGGACTTAGATAAAAATAAATAAATCATAGCTTATAAGTGATAGCTGATAAAGTTAAAATGATTAAAGTTGTATCTCTAATGGTCCATGTGTTCCAAGTATCTGAGGTAAGAAGTGCTCCTAGTAAACACAAAAGGTTACAGGTGACAAGACTAACTTAGTCACAATCTAAAACACTTAATATACATGTGTGTGTACAATAGCCAACAATAGTGAGGTAGCATAAGTGGTCAAGATAAGCAATGTAAGGTTGGTTCAAAAGGGTCAATGGTCAAGGAGATATTCATGATCTCTAGTTAGAGTCATCGTGGGTGGAGATTTAAGTGATCTCCAAGGTTGGTTGTCATGGTTAGGGAGATCCATGTGATCTCTAAGGTTTATTGTCATGTTTAGGGAGATATACATGATCTCTAAGTTGCCCTAGACTTAAGGTGTAGTCCAAAGGGTGGTGGTTGAGGGTTGAAAATTCTAATTTTAAAGTTGCCAATGTCGGTTATGTTACCGATGTTGGTAGTAAGTATTGCCAACATTGGCATCTTAGGTCAAGACTACTAACATTGATGGGAGACCAAATATGATAAAAATGGGTTTGGTAGCCCACTAAAAATCATTTATGATAGTTTATTAGAGAAAAATAGTTTTGAGTGTTGTGGGGCATAGGATATCCCTAACCTATCTATTTGTGGTGAGTTGGCAAGAGATAAGTGGTTGAGAAGAATGTGTAAGAGTGAGGGTGTGATTGAGTGCTTGGTGGGCCATGGTGTGATCAAGAGAGTGTTGGTGTGGGCATATATGGTGAGGTAGGAGGGAACCCAGTTGGAGGCATATGACCATAAGTGCTAGCCATTCCAACCTAAAGGAGATAGAGAGATGAGGTAGGATGCTCTTTGAGTTGAATTTTAATTTAATATAGTTAATTTGTTATTTGGCCTAAAATTGAATGTTTGGGGGGAGAGAGTGTAATTAGATGGGTAGTAAATGGGGTAAGGGTAGGTTTGGGTGAATTTGGGAGGGGTTAGGGGTACTTTTTAGGAAGAAACCTAAATTTTGGAGGTGGGTTGTTTGACCCTAGGGCCAAACTAGTCATCGATGTTAGTGGGGCTCATGAACATTAGCCAATAACTAGTGCTGATGTCAGCTAACACCTAACATCAATATAAACATATAAGACTAAGGTTAGTCATAAGAAAAACCCCAAATAAGAAGAAAATACTAATTTGGATCCCTAGTTGAGTTAGTCAATGAGTTTATTAGTTGAGCTAACCTTAGACAAATATGTCGACTAAGTGCTACCTACATAGCCTGGGTGAGGGCATCAAGCCAATGTAGTTCTCATAGTGCATAGGGAAAAAGGGTGAGGTATGGTTAAAAAATTATTAAAGGAAGTGGCTAGGAAAAGGTAGGTTCAAATAGGTCATGAGACCTAGGGCTTAAAAGATAAGTTGTGGGGTTAAGTGTGTGAGATATAGGCTATGGGGCCTAGATTTTAAGATATAGGCTATGGGGCATAGATTTGAAAGATAGGTAGTTGGGCCTATGGTTTAAATATAGGTATTTGGGCCTAGGGTTTAGAGATAGGCATTTGGGCTTAGGGTTTAGAGATAGGTAGTTGGGCATAGGGTTTAGGTGGGTTAATAGGTTAGATAGTTAGGTGGGTATATGACCAAGCTAACCTCAGAAGACCCCATGTCGATAGAGTGCTACCTACATAGCCTAGATGAGGGCCTCAAGAAAATGTAGTTCTCCTAAAGAGAAGGGGAAAAGGGTGGAGGTTTATATTGAAAAGTATGTGACTTGAGGTTTGTGTGTGTGGATGTAGGCTAGGCAAGAGTTGATATTATGAGATCAACTACCTACACTGCTAATGAGGATGAAGATGGATGTCACCATGGATGAGTGGGAGAACATGGTAGCTATAGGGTTAGGATGATTGTGATAATATTATTGGGTTTCATGTGATGTGAGTTTGATGATAGTTTTGACAGAGAGGTGGGATCACACCACCAACACTTTCCATTTACCTACTGGGGAGTTGATTGTGACATTGGAGGATGTTTACAAGATTTTATGGTTACTACTCTAGGGTGAGGAGATCTTCTCTTGTTCAAGATAAGAGCATGATATTCATATGGAAACATTATTTATAGAGCATGTTAGTGAGCTGACCTATCACTTAGTGAGCTTTACTTATGAGCCGCTGTACATTGTCAATGAGGAGCAACACCAGTTGAGTATATTGATGATGATAAGGATTATAGTATATACACTACCATACATAGATGGGGGGAGATTTAATATTGCATTGATAGGTGTGTTAGCATATATGGTTGAGTAGTGGATAGTGTATGCATGGGATCCAACTTTTCTTACACAGTTATACAAAGAGTTGTGGGATTTGAGGCTATGATGATGGTATAGTTTGTGTGTCAGGCATTTAATCCATTATTGGGCATATGAGCACATCATGGTGACATATCCATTGGGGCTACCCATCATGATTGTATTTAGTTTTAGGGTTGGGTTTAGATGATGGAGAGAGGGTATGGCCCAAATACAAGTAGATGGCATACTAAATGGCATTGATTATTATAGGTATATGATAGATGGATTGATTCTTGAAGATATTGTTTGGAGGCCCTACTTGACATAACCTACATTCAAAGGATAGGTAGAGTAGCTTGTCAATTTATAGAGCACATTATGGGTTAGAGGGAGATGAGTTGGAGAGTTAGAGATGATACTTATGGCACAGGTTAGGAGATAATTTAGATTGATACATGACATGCCTCCTACCTTTCCTTTATATAAGAGGGATGATATATAGGCACCCATACCTTTGCCCTAGGAGATAGATGGGTCAGATTTTGAGGAGCTACTAGTAGGCCTGGGTGTGGTAGATCTTGGATGCACAGTGGCTTATCTTACATGGTAGATAGGTTTGCATCCCATGGTTCAATGTAGGAGGCCACCACCAAATTTACAAGAAGTGATGAGATAGAGAGATGAAACTATATAGGCTTGGGATGTAGCTGTATAAGCCTAAGATGTAACTATAAAATGATAGAGAGATCAATGAGGGTTAATCTCACCAATTAGATCTAAACCCCATTGGGCAAAGTGCTAGAAGTCTTTTCCAACTTGTAAGGCATGGCTTGGAATGTGAATGAGGTTAGCATGTTGACATTTGATGCAACACTAAATGTAATCACTATATTCTTGATGGAGTGTTGGATAATAATAGCTAAGTAAAAGGATACCTTTGGTAACTATGTTACCATTGAAATTTCCACCATAAATCCTATCATGGAATTCCTTAATGGTGAAGGGGATCTCAGTTTTAGTGAGGCATCTAAGGAAGAGACCATCAAAACCTCACTTGTAGAGAAGTCCCCCTAACATAGTGTAATAAGAGACACATTTCATGAAGGCATGTCTCCCATTATTGGAGAGGTCAGAAGGGGTAATAAAAAAGGAGAGGTAATCTGTGAGTTGTTTATACCATAAGTTATGTGGGTTGTGTGTTACATTGCCTATAAAAAGGATGTTAGTTGATACATAGGAGGGCAATGTTAAGCGATGTACAATGACATAGATTTTTGAGGAAGAGGGTGAGGAGGGTATATGTGAAGCAAGAGAAGCCATTATGTTATCAAACTTGTTTTTAGATCGAGGAAAAGTTTATAATAGGTAAGAGTTGAATGATTCCAATAATGTATCTACATAATGTTTATATCATTGTAGAATTTCATTTTTGCATAGGTAAGAACCATTAACCTGATTAACCACTAAATAGGAGTCACCAAAAATGGTTATTGATTTGACACCCAAGAAAATATCCATTTGAAGCCCTAAGATCAAAGGTTGATATTCAACCATATTTTTTTTCACTTTATTGAAAGCTGGGTAAACTTTTTAACGTGACCGGCACCGCTGGCTAGACATGACTAAGACCGGTACCACGGGGCCAGTGGGGGACTTGAACACTGATGGACAGAGCCGCAATAGAAGTACCTAACCAACTAATTACACCCCCTGACCCTTGATATTCAACCATATTATTAGTACATTTAAAATCTAATTTAAATGACAAAGGCAAAGGCTCACCATCAAGAGGGATAAGGATGACCCCTGCACCCCCATCGTGTTGACATTTAGACCCATAAAAGAACATCATAATTTGATAGGAGATGCCATCAGTGGAGAGAATTATGATATATTTGTTAGGGAATTTAAGGTTTGAAGGTTGGTTGTTAGGTAAAAGGGTGGTAGCTAACTGGTCAACAATTATTTACCCCTTGATAGACTTTTGTTGAATAAATTCCAAGTCAAATTCAACAAAGAGCATGAGCCACCAAGCTACACATTGGTTGTGATATGGTTTGGAATGCATGTATTTGAGGGGATCAGTATGGGTGACAACATAGGTTTTATTATTTAAGAGGTAATGATGGAGCTTAGAAGCTGTAAAGACCAATGTGAGATAATGTTTTTTGGTATGGGTTTATCGAGTTTCATAATCAATAAGTGTGCAACTTATGTAGTAAACCACCTATTCGCGATGGTGATCATCTCGATGTGCAATCATAACACCTAGATAATGGTCTATTGTAGAGATGTAAAGGTAGAAATCTAGTTTTCCTTAGGTGGAATAAGAACTAGTGGAGAAAGGAGATACCATTGAGTGCATCAAAGGCTTCTTAGCAATCTATATTTCAACAATATGAGACATCTTTTTTGAGGAGATGGTGAAAGGGTTGGCAATGATCTAACAACTGGGAGATGAAGTGGTGGATTGATTGAAGTTTGCCTTATAGGCTATCAAGTTGTATGATATCAATAGGTAGAGGCATGTCTACTATTGCTTGAACTTTAACAGGGTTGACTTCAATACCATGGAAAGAAATGATAAAGCTTAAGAGCTTACTAGAAAGGACACCAAATATGCATTTATTTGGGTTTAGTCAAATATTATACTAGAGGAGATAAGTGAATATGATTTTGAGAATCATCAAGTGATCTTGGAAAAGTTTAGACTTTTCAGTAAGTCATCCATGTAGTCTTCCATAATTTTGTGTAAGAGATCATGGAAGATGTAAGTCATGGCACGTTGGTAGGTGGCACCAACATTATTCAGACTAAAGGGCATGAATTGATAATAGAATGTACCCCATGGGGTAATGAAAGTTGTCTTGTGTTGAACTTGGGGAATAACTAGGATTTGATTGTAACCTGAGAACCCATCCTTAAGTGATAACATCTCATGGCCAGCTATTAGATCAACAAGTTGGTTAATATTTGGCAATGGGAAGTAATCCTTTGGATAAGTGAGGTTTAGGTTAGGTAGTTGGTGTAGATGTGGATTCCCCCTATCTATTTTATGATAAGAACAATATTGGAAACCCATTATGGGTAGTTGATAGGTTGAATAAAGTTAATAGAAAGGAGGCATTAGAGCTCTTCTTTGACAAGGAGAGCAATATGAGGATGCATTTTATGAAGTTTTTTCTTAAAAGGTTTAACATCTCAATTGGTGACAATGTTATGGGTGATGATAAAGGGGTCAATACCAAGCATGTCATTATAAGACCAACTGAAGACTTTTCTAGGGTCATTAAGAAATGTGGCATAATTTATTTACTCAGAGGAATCTAAAGATTGGCCAATCTTAAGGACACATGGGTTATCATCAGAGGGACAATTGATGTCAATGGTTAATTCATTTAACATAGCCTGTGTTTTAGATGGGAGAGATCATTGGATATAGGAATCATCTGCAAGCATGTATGTAAGAATAAAATCATCATCTTGACATTGAACAATGTTGATAGTGGGAGAGTCTTCATCAATCATTTTAGATGAATGAGAGGAAGGGACCTTGTTTCCTTACCCCAATGATAGGTGAGGGGGCCCAAATGGATGTCATTTATTGAAAAAAATAAAATTAGGAGGTATATATACCTCTAATTTAGTGGGTGATGGTGGTGAAGAGGATGGAGAAGGAGAGATTGGCTCTTCGATAATTGGTATATGAGAAGCTTTGGTGAGTTTAGTTGGTTTGTAAAAAGCCACTCCATGCTAGTTTTTAGCATTTTCAATGGTTTTATTAGTGGGATATTCAATGAGCATATGAACACCCTGCTTGTAATGACCCAAACCAAATCCTTTCCAGGCACCCTATAAAGATCTGTGTGAGCAAAGCTAGGCTTGCCTAGGAAAGAGAAGTCACAGGTAAATGGTTATGGTGAAGAGGATGGATTGCTGACAGTGAGAGCTCAATCAATTCCCCTATATGTGAAATTAGTGTGAAGGTTAGGGGGACCATATGAGATGACCATCCCAATAAAGGGATCATAATTGGGGTGCATATGAATTTTTTCATAATCTTGTGGAGTATGGAACATGTCAAGTGTCAATATATGATATTTTCTAAGTGATAAATGCTTGAAAGTTTCCTCCATGGGGTCTTTGTCAAGAATTTGTGTTACCAATATTTATGTAATTGGGGTATAGGATCTTGTGGAAGCTTCAAAAGTATAAAGTAGAGGAGGTGATGCTTTTAATAGAATGAGAACATCATTGGGGATATAAGTCATGTTGCATGTTTTGAAAGGAGGTGTGTTAGTGGGAATAACATGCACTTGCCCATTATGCTCAAACTTGATGTAGTGGTGCAAATTCGAGGGCACACATGTGATAGCATGTATCCAAGGTCATCCAAGTAGTATGTTATATTAGAACTCTCCTTATACAATGTAGAAGAGATCAATAATTATGTGGGGACCCACAAAAATATGTAAGATTATAGTGCCCACCATAGTAGCTATGGTATCATTAAAGGAGTGAAGCACTATGTCAATTTGAGACATATAATTATCAAGATGGGCTAGTTGTTTGTAGGCATGGGTGGAGATAATATTAATACTATCTCCTCCATCAATCATGAATATTTTGACATGAGTTTTATTGATATATGCAATGATAAAAAGGGTAGAATCCTATTCTTTAGGGTGTTGAAGTGGAATTTTTGAATCACTAAAGGAAATCAGGGAGATGGTATTAAGAGAGCTGACCAAAGTTACAAGAGGTTGGGGATCATCAGGTTGTACCTCAACCACTTGTCAGGCACTAATTAAAGCTTAATGGTGTTGGGGTGAGTTTTGTATTAACTCATACAAGGACATTTTCATAGGGGTTTGGTGAATTTGTTTCACCATCAAGTTTTGAATAACCTCTGAAGATGTTGGTTTCAGGACACCCAGGATGGAAATCTTGGGATTAGAAGGAGTGTATTTTGAGAAGGGATGATCCCAAGGGGTAGTGACCTTTTCCTTTCCTTTATATTTTTTATTTTGTGACCACATGGTCACATTAACTATGTTGATTTAAAACATAGCTGAAGGAGGTGACAAAGGGGGTATGACAACATATTTGGGTTTGAATTTGGGTGGAATGGTATTGAGGCATTATAGATGCTATAGGTGGAATAACATGAAGGTTAATGGGAGTATATATAAAGAGAGTGTCAATATCAAAGTGTTGCTAAATGACTATTATGAGAGATTTATAACTCTCAGTATCATGTCCAGGTGAATGATGATATAGATACACTTGTTTATCATCAAACCAAGATGGCTTCAGTCTAAGAGGGTTATAAGGATTAATGGGAGGAAGAGTTATTATAGATAATTACAACAACTAACATAGGAAAAATATCTAAGAGCCTACGAGTGGGATAACACTTGTTGTTGTAATAGGGGTGGACACCTTCTTTGGTTTAGGATTTTGTGTGGCACCTTTTTAGGTGGTAGTGAAGCCACGTGTTTTGCTAACACTTTCATGGTGGTAAGTATCACAGTGTTAGATGTGAAAGGCCTACTAGGTAGCAGAAGTAGTAGTGGAGGTAACATATCATTTTATTTTGCTTAGATTGATGATACCCCAACTAAAGTAGAGGGATGTGGTCCCAAAATTCAAGGCAAAGTTGGGGTTGGAAGAGGGAAGGAGAAATGAGATCTAGGAAGCTTAACATTTTTATTTAGTTTAGGCTATGGAACTCCAACTTGTGGTTGGAGAGTCAGATCTAATTTCACCTATGGATGATTAGATTAGAGATTGTGTGAACACCTAAAGACCTGATCTACTTTAATGTGGTAGATGCCTATGAGGGTGCAGGCTCTAACATAGAAGGTTGAGATTTTGGTGACTTTAGAGAAGAATATTTGAATTTTTCAAAGACCTTGGGGTAAAGGGTAGTGAGAGGATTGGTGGTAGAGGATGAAACTTGTTGTGTAAGATAAGGAGTTTTAAGTTGATCCCAAAATGCTGCATGATCTAGCTTTGTGGAGTCAAGAAATTCTAGATTTCCCACTAACTATGAAAAGGGTTTAGATGAAGTTAATGTAGGCCTTACGATTGATTATTTAGAAGGATTAGGTGATTATCAAAGAGGGAAAGTTTTAGCCTCTACTACCTTGGGCCAAAGATGAGAAAGAACCACAATAGGGCCTTCTTTGATAGATATGAGAGAAGAGGCATGGTCTTCCACAGGTAGGGGAGAGGTAGGAAAAGAAGGCTCCTTAAGGGGGTAGAGCATAGGTATAATTTCTCCCTCAACATGTGGATGAGGAATAGGTAAAGTATGATCTTCCATAGGTAAAAAAAGTGGTAAAATTGGTTGAATAGGAGTAGGCACATTAGGTCTCTCATCTAATGTAGGGATAGATAATACTGGTTCATCTAGGTATGAAAGAGGAATGGATGGGGTACTACCTTCCATCAGTGGAGGAGAGTTAGTTGAAGAAGGTTCCTCAAGAGGGTATAACATAGGAATGATGTTCCCCTCAACATGTAGTTGAGGAATAGGTAAGGCATGGTCCTCAAGTGGTAAGAAGATAGGTAAAATGGGTACAAAAAAACTAGTAATATAGGCTCCTCTTATGGAAAAAGGAGAGGTAAAGGAGGCCCTTCTTCACATAGGAGTGGAATGAGTGAAGTAGGATCTTATACCTGAGGAGGAAGGATGGGTAAAACAAACTCCACTAATTATGGGGGAGGAGTAGGTAAAATGGGTGCCTCCTGTTATGGGAGAGGTTAGATTGGAGGTAAAGGAAATACCATATTGATCATATGGATATTATGATCACATGATTTATCAATCATGGTCTGAAAATTATTTTGATTAGGTGAATGGTTAGGAAAAGGCTATTTGAACACATCCATATTTTGATTAGTAGGTACATTAGGGTTATCCAAGATGAGATCACCCCTATCAAGCATGTCTTGAACAATGTTCTTGAGTGTTTTATAATTATTAGAATTATGGCCTTTGACTCGATGGTAGCCACAAAACTCATCCTCCTTATACCAAGTAGGAATAGGATGGGAGGGATCAAACTATATAGGAGGCTTGATTTTAAGAAGGGTTATGGCTCCTTATTGCAATAGTTTTTCCAAAATAGAAGTGTATGACTCCCTAATGGGAGTGTATCATCTTTGTTCATACCATTATTGGAATTAATTAGTCATATTTTGTGAGGTTGAGGAATTAGGTTGGTATATGGTTGTGGAAGAAGCTGATTTAATGACCACTGCATTAGTGGAGCCTTTATATTTTTGGTTAGAAGGAGAAGGTATATAATAATAGGAGTCATCTGATTTAGAATTGGCATTCTTATTATGCAACTTGAATTTGTCTTCATCTATAGTGTTAGGTTGTGGAGCTAAAAGATTCACTGATGCAAATAGGTGAGGAGGTTGCAAAGAGTTTGCTATTGTCATAGTCACCAGCATTGATCAGGCCAACCGACGTCGGTAGGGTACAGACAGGAAGCAACCAACATCAGTCAGAAGTCAGCCAGCATCGGCACCCCTAGACAAATAGGGACTGACGTTGATCACCTGTGTGGTTTGAGCTATGAGTGTTATGGGCAGTTTGTTGATGAACCAAGTGTTTGCATGTCAAGAGCCAAATTTAGACTAGAAGCTATGGATCTAATTATTGTAATTAGGTGTCTAATTATTGTTTGCATGAGATCTATTTAAGAGACTCATTGGTTGTATTGTAAAAGTGTGCTAGAGAGTAAGAGAGCAAAATATATAAGCTCCTTCAGAGAGAAGAGACCATGGTGTGTTCCTCTTAGTTCCACAATAGTACCAAGGTGGGTGCTGGTTTTGGGGAGTCAGCAAGATTCTTCAGGGGTGTAGGATCTTGGTCATCAGGTGTGCATGGCTACTTTAGGAGATCTACATGGTAAGTAAGATCGTTGATCTGTAGGTGTATGTGTGCATGATCCAGGTTTGCAGGTGTGCAGAACCAGATTGATTTGCAGGTGTGCAAGATCAGGGAGGACAATAACACAACAGGGAGCAGGATCAGGTAGGATCTACTTAGAGTACAGTTGTGTACTCAAAGTAAAGAGGAAGGCAAGGAAGTTCCTTCCATAAGTAAGGTCAGATTGAGTTGTAGGTTATAACAGGTTTAGGGGAGATCTACTTGAAGTACATTTATGTACTTGTGGAGTGTGTGGAGCACTTGTGGTGTGCGTGGAACACTGGAGAATTGGCAGTAGTGGATACTAGTTGGTTGGAGGTGAACACCAACTTTGTGTTTGAGTTGTGTGTTGGGACCTAAGAGAGAGAGCTTTGAGGGAAGATTTATTGTTTATGCCCTAGAGGTGTGGGAGCCCTAGAGGTGTGTAAGGAATAAGAACTGTGGTAGCCTTCTTTGTTGTATTTCCTTCTGGAAGAGTTTTAATACAAGTTGTGTAATGTCTCTCATATTCTGTGTTATTTTTGAATTCTAGTTACTTGTGTTTTTTGGTTAATTTTCGCATATTAAGTTGCTTGGTAATCAATTGTGTGCTTCCGTTACTTTCCCAACATATAGCCTAAATCTTGAGTTTATGTGCCATTTAAAGGCTTCATCAAACGTGCATAAATTTTGTACCCAGAGTGTGGACAAAATGTGATTAACACATGCCCTCGAGAAGAGCTCAATAATCTCAGGTTGGGGTAAAGAGAAGGAGAGTTGATTGATTAAACCTCTCTAGTGAGTGACAAAATATGTGATAGACTCGTCATCAAATTATTTAATAGAATAAAGGTCTATAATAGAAACCTTTTTAGAAATGTTGATAGATAAATGATATAGGAATAATTGTGTGAGTTGGGTAAATGAGAAAAGGGAGTGTCAAGTTATAGAGCTATACCAATCTAGGGTAACACCTGAAAGAGACATAGGGAAGGTGTGAAGTAGTAACGCATCATTGTGCCTTATGAAATGATAAGTATGTCTAAATGCACACAAATGTTGTTGTAGGTCCTCTTTACTATATAAGTGAGTAAATTTAGGGAGTTCCCATTGGCTTGGATTAGGATGAATAGGAATAGAAGGATGGATGAGATCATTGTATATTTTATCATAAGATAACACATTCTTTGAACCTAATATGGATGTCTCTAGACTAAACATCTTGTCCATCAACATCCTAATGAGGTTTGTAGGAGGATTGGTTTGGGAGATACCCCCTAAGTGATAAGGAGCCTGATAAGAATTAGAGGTAGCATATGCCATGGCTTATTATAGTTGTGTTGATTAAACATAGGGGTAGTGAGTCATATGCTGGGGGGAAAAAATGAAAGGGACTTATCCCATTAGGTCAGAGACCATACTTTAGTTAAATGTTGTTATTGTAGGTTGGGTTATTGGCATGGTTATACTAGGTAAAGGGTGAGTCATAACTCATGTAATTATAGGTGAAAGAGTAGATAGGAAGGGTACCACCAAATTTTGAAATGGGGTTAGACTTGACTAAATTGCTTGTGGTTATGAAGCTAGAGAAGTCATGATAGGGCTTACGTGAGACTGGGTGGTTGGCGATGCTAAACTTTGGGAATTATTTATGGTTGGGTTATTTGTCAAAGTGGTAGTTTGAGTAACTATGTAGAACATAGTGGAGATAGATAAAATTGAAGTTGTCTCCATCAAAAAAGTTGGCATACCATAGAGTGGGTCACCCAAAGAATTATGGGTTTGGCTCATGGCAAGGTAATGTTGAAGGGATACCACATTATGATTAATAAATATAGAAAAATCTTGATCTCCCTAAGGCACAACAAGAATTTGGTTGGGTCTAGGAGTATGCTCAGTATCTTAAGTATGTTCCATGACATAATCAACAATAAGAGGGGAAGGTGGAAGTGGTTTCCAGCTTACATAATTGGCAAGAATTTTGGCTTAGCTTCACATCAATACCATGCAAGAAGAAGTATAAATAGCTTAGAAATATATATTAGTGACAAAATGTGGAAAAACTAGGTTTGGGTGTAGGTAGGTAGGTTTTTTTAGCTTTTTGTTTTGAGAAAATTGAAAATAACCAAATTACACAGTCACCAATGTCGATCACTTGATCGATGTCGATAGGTTAAAGTCTACCAACGCCAATGGATTTAATTGATGTCAATCACTATAGAGTCCTAAGAGATGAAAAATCCAACATTTTAGAAACTTAGAGGTAAAATTTAGGAAAAATAGAGGATGTAATAGGTCTATATAAGGAGGATGAACACTTAGAAAACTTGATATAATAGGTTATACAACCTGAGTATTATGAATAGTGTTGATTTTATAAATCAATGGAAAAATGTCCTTACCAACTCAAAAATATAGAAAGAAATATAAATGTAGGAAAAGAACATATAACTACTAATTATTTACTCCTAGATATCAATTTTAGTCTCATGTTGGCTTATTCCTTAATTAGATAGTGAGATGAGAGTTTGGTTACTAAAGGTACTAAAAACCAATCTAGAGTTGGTTTCAAGTTAGTTTTGGTACTCAAGAGGAAATCTATGTTAGACCAAGTATGTGGCTTGTTATAGGGGATTTATCCCTACACTTCATGGACCTAAAGCCAAGATAGGACACTTAGCTAGAATATACCTTCTGTCTAGAGTTTATACTCGACCAGAGAATGAAGTGGGTTCTCCCTTTGGTGGTGAAATCCAAGTAGGATAGCTAGGTAGGGTAAGGTGATCCATCAGGTGATGAAATCCTAATGGGCCTTATCTCAAGTGAGTTTATATGTTTGTTTTTATGAGTGTGATATGGTAGTGTAACATTGGTGTACTATGATTCATTCATAATGCTTGTAATTAACTAGGTGAGCTAATATGCAACAAGCAAACAATGAAGTGCAGTGAGTTTTAAACCCAAATCTAAAGTGTTTTGATTTGAATGAAAATAATGATGAAATAGGAGAAGAGAATGAATTAAATATCCTAATGTGCATATAATAAATAGATAAATATGATATTCTTTTTAACTTGAAAAAAATTGATAACTTTTTTTGAGGTAAAAGAAAGAGAAGAGTGGCAAGGAAGAAGAAATTTTAGTTTATTGCTTTTAAACAAAAAATAAAATGTTGAATATTTTGTTTTGAGGAAATAGAGAGGGAGAAGTGTAAGGAATGAAATTTTCACTATAATTCACCTATATGAATGGTTAAAACAAGTAATGAACCCAAGAAAAACTTCTGGGTCCCACCGGGCATGCCAAAAATGTTTCACTAAATTTTGAATCTATTTGATGTTTAAGGAGAAACAAAGATGAAGGGTAGGGACTAGAGATTAGAGAGAACCCATATTGGTTTCACACCATATCTACGTGATGTTGATCACTCCTCATTAGCTAGGGAGGACTACCTATGAATAAGAAAGCACTACCACCAAAAATATTTGTTAGTAGATATATGAATGGGCTACTAAGCTACATGCTTGTTCTTAGAAGTGTCAAACTTCCTTAGGGATGATAGCCCAATTTTTGAAACAAAATGGTAATGAATAAAAAAAATGAAAGAGAGAGTAAGAGAGAGATATTCATACCATTCTTGTAGTTTGAGTGTAGTAGAGAGTGACATAATGTAGGTAATGTGAGTTATATGTGTTTTTGGATGTTTTTTGGGTAGGTTTAGGGAGGTTAGTAGAAATACATAGTCATTGATTTTGGTTAGGCTATCGATGTCGATAAGGAAAATATGAATGATGTTGGTTATCTGATCGATGTCGATAGGGGAAGTAGGTTCTCAAGAATTTGTAGGATAATTTTCTAAGCTGGAAGGTAGATGTTGGTCAGATTTGTGAGGTTGGGAAGAGTCATAAAGGAGTGGGTAAGACTTAGGTGGGTCTAGATAGAGGGTTGGTATGTTTGAAGTAGAGGGAAACAAGCAAAAGAATTTTACAACTCCTTCATAGGGAGAGTTGAGACATTTGTAAAAAAATAAATAGTATAACGTAAAGTAATTGTAAAATGACTATTTAAAGGGATTACAAAACATAGAGATATACTTAGCTAATGAAATGGATGAATCATGAGTGCTGGGTAAATGGCTCTAATGAGGCATGTTAAGTAATATGTGAACAAAAAAGATAAGTGTGTGTTACTAGTTTAAAATAATCCAATATCTATGTAGTATATCAATTCCTAATCTATATTGACTTGTGTAGAGTAACGATAAGCTTAGATGTAGAAAGTTGAATGCCAAAGCCTGTATGCGAATGATTGATTTTTTTAATTTTTGCTGACCTAAACTAGCTTGAAATTTTGCTTAAGTAACTAGTGTTAACTGAGGGTTCACCAATGTTAGTGGCATGAGAATAGGTAAAAAGGCTATTTTAGCCTATTTTTTGTTCTTTCTCTTGACAAGTGTGGTATCCATTAGAAAATGGTAAAAATATGAGGTTAATAAGAACATAATTAGTTAGGAATTTATGTTAGGGGTGAGAACAAGTCATGGGTAGTTAGGATTAGGGGACTAAGTCTTAAGGTGACTCAAAGGGTAAGAATTAGTCTTAGGATGAGGTGGCCATGTAAGGTGGCATAAGTAGTTTTTAATTATCTTAATTAAATATTTTTAAATTGATTGTGTGAGGGGTGAAAACATGGGTTAGGAAGGCTAATTATAAAAAGGGATCAAGGGGGGTTTTGACATAGGAAGTTACACACATGTGTGACATAATTTTTATGTCTACAAGAGCAACTAATCAAATGAGGTGTGGGCTAACAAATAACATGATTGAGTATTCTGATTATGTCATATGCTAATCAAGATGTACATCTCCACATCAACAAGTACAATAGAATAAAACACTACACCCTTGCCACAAACATGTACCATACCATCATCATCAACTAAACACTAGGTCATTGTTGTCATATCAATCATTTTACCATTGTCACCTACCCAAACTAGTCACCTTACTACTTGGGGGCAACCCTCTTGACTTTCCTCTTTATACTATACCATTCTACCATTCTATCACTTATCCATCTTATCATTGCATTCTACCAGAGCATGTTTTGAATCCATCTTATCCTAGCCTATTTAACCTTGGTTCATCCATTGGTTTCATGTTCAACATGAATAATTGGATTAGTTTTAGCAGTTGTTTCAAGAATTTCAAATAGAGGTAGTATTTTGGAGTAGTAAGATAGAAGCTGTGGTAGTTGCATCTTTCATTTCTTATTCCCTCCTATCATCATGTTTGTTTATATGAGCCTGATTATATACACTTATATGGGTAAATTAGTGTTTCACTAGTATTGGTAATAATTATAACCACCTATGGGTAAATTAGTATCATTTATATATGCCATTATTTATTAATTATAACTCCCTATGGGAAAATTATGGGAAATAATTGTTTATCATGCCTTAAAGTACCACCTTATCATTCTTATGATGTAATGTGCTATTAATTATGCCAACTATGCCTATTTTGTTTAGATTAGCTGCTACACTAGTCAAATTCCTCTGTTGTAAGGTGGAACTATAGTGACTTGAGGTCCCATCTTGGGACTATGTAGGTAGTGCTCAATACTTGTTGAGGACAACTCAGTCACCCTAAGCCATGTTCTTGCCATTTTGTGAGCAACCTAATCCATAATCTCACTATTTTATGAGCAACCTAAGCCATGCCCTAACCACTTTATGAGCAATCTAAGTCATGATCTTGCTATTTTTTGAGTAACCTAAGCCATGCTTTCACCATTTTATGAGAAACCTAAAATTTTATGAGTAACCTAAGTCATGCTCTCATAATTTTATGAGATTGGAACCTTTAGTGTCTCATCATCATCGATTGAGTTGAGATACTCCAAAATTTTAAAAATAGTAGAAAATAATTTAGAAAAACCAAAAACATTGATCACTTCTTTGCCTTAAGGATTCTGGGAACCCTCACTATGTCACAAACAAATCACTTGTTCCTTAGTTTCCCCATCCTTTTTGGCCTTTTATCCCATGCACTTGCCATTTTGAAAGACCATTCCTATTCTTCTATCACATCCATCATGTTTATTTTCATCACTTATCATTTTCTTCCTATTTTCTAGGAGAACTACATTCAGCCTAAAGTTTTTGTTAGATATATCATCCACATAACTATGTATGAAATGTTCTCTTACCTAGTGCATATGGATATAGCTCAACCACCCCATTACTTTTCTTCTATTCCCCCATTTTATTTGTTTTTTAAGTTGTTGCCTATTTTTTAGGGGCAATGTTTGTCATGTTATTTGTAATAACAATAGGACTAACTATTTTTTTATTTCTTTATGTGCCTATTTGTTTGTTTTCAGTATTGTTGCCTTGATTCAGTCTATGTGCATTCATTAGGTGATTCCTTATTCATTTACACTTCAATCCATTCATATTCATACATCTACATTGTCATCATGATTTTTATCATTGATGCATTGCTTTCTATTGAGTATTGGATCTTAGAAGTTAGTGCTTATACATATTTCAACCAAATCCTCATGGTGTTCTATTATGATGCTTATCATCACATGCTATAGAAAAAATTAGCTTTGATAGGTCTACACAGTAATTACAACATTGACATCTTCTTGGCATCAACATTAGGTCCATCTTGATCTAATCCCAATCATATCCCACATAGAGTAATTAAACAATGAAAGAATTTTAACCTTTGTTATGTTAGATGAGCATCTCCCTAATAACATGTCCTAATTCATATTTATCCTCTATATCAGGTTAGCATCATATCTTCAATCATCAGCCAATCAATTATATTTTCCATAATCAGGGTACAATGTTTATAATCACGTATGGTCAAATCATTGTGTACCATCCCATCTACATTCTCAATGATTATAATTACCTTTGGGAAAATCATTATGTTCTCACCAAATTTAATTTTTTCTATCGAATAGGGGTATGTTGTTATCTTGTTTATTTGTCCTAACTGGGGAAACTCTATCTTCTCAATGATTATAACCGCCTTTGGGAAAATCATTATGTTATCATACCATATTGCCACTATTAGGGTATAATGCTTATAATCGCCTTTAGGAAAACCATTGTATACCATCCCACTTGCATTCTCAATGATTTTTCTTGGCTTTGGGTACATCATTGTGTTTCCACCCATCATTTTCATCCTTTTGATCCAATCTTTTCATCTTTTTGAGGTACCAATTTCCCCCCTTTGCTAACTATTCCCTCGAGGGGGCATATACATTTCATCCATTGTCATTGAAATTGTAGGCACACAAGACATTTTTATTTTTTGAGAATATGTTACTATGTCTATAGATTTTAATGCCTTCCCAAATAGGGGAAAACTATAGACACCTAAATGTGGTCACCAATGACCTCCAACCAAGCTTTAGACCATTTTCTATCAAATATCACAATTTGGTCTAAAAACACTAAAATGCATTAAATGGTTCAAATTTATCATATAAAAGTGCTGATTTTGGCCAAATTATCACTAAACAAGGTAACACATTTTATTTGATACCTAACTTTGATCAATTCATTCTAAGTCAAAATGATGATTTTGTACCTGGTGCTCTAGATTACTCCTTTCTACCAATTTTATTACATGAGACATGTGCCTTTGTTATTTTGTGTTGGAAAAATCCTAAATGAGATAATGGTTCTAATGCATCGAACATATCATCCTAATTACACTCAAGTCAAATTTTAACCCAATAATATGACATTTTGACCAGTTTGATTAATTTGAGCACCAATTTTTAAAGAATTGCACCAAAATTGATTAATCATGTTTAAAGCTAATTAATTTGAATCAAGAGCTTAAATGGATTTTTCATGGAGGTTATTGATTATTTCATTAATGAAAATTGATTGTGAATAATTGCATCACTTAATGACATTATCTATGGGGTGGCATCTACAAGCCATAATTGTAACAAATATCTAATTAAACCCTCCCATGCCTCTTTAATTCTTATTCATACCAAACATTTATGAGGGTTTTTTTTGATTTTAACCTCCAAAATTAAATGGATTCTTAGCCACACATCTTCATATTGAGATGGATGGTTCAAGTTCATTTTGATCAAATGAGAAAATCTATAAATAGAAGGCCTTACACTCATAATTTTAAGCTCTCTCAAGCCAAATTTATCTTGCACAAATGTTTTCAAAAGTGATTTTGATATAGTGTTATTATTCAAAATTTTTGAGTCAATCTTCACAAGCTAAACCCACAAATCCAATGATGTGAAGAGGAGGTGGAGATATCCAAAGCTCAATTGACAAAGACCTTTGAAGCATAAGCTGAGTAAGCTAATGAACAAATCCTTTAGAGCATTCAAGGAAGGTGAGAAAGTTTATTTCATTTCCTTTTAGTTATGATTTTTCAATGGTTTTTCCTCACTAATCTCTCCTTAAGATCTAGGAATAAGGTTTTAGTTTATTAGTGTGTTTTTGTCTTGGATTTGATTTCCTATACTAACATGATACTAATCTCACCTTATTGCTAGTGCTAGCTCATGCACATTCAAACATCATGATGATCTATGATATTATTAGTATTATCTATATAAGGTGTTCAAACCTTTAAAACTACCTCCATAACCATGTTTTTCCACCCAACCTATCCCACAAGCAATCCAAAGCCTTTATTTACCAAACCACTTGTTATACCTTACTCAGATCAACCCTTTACCACCATAGTTTTGATGGAAATCTACTTTATTATTTAAATTTAACATAATATATATTATAATTATGATAATTTCATGGAGTATGTGGATCCCACACCAGTGGGGAAGTCCTATCCAAAAAGCTATTGCATACTAGTTATTGTTTGCCAATAATGGATGCAGATGTAGCTACATATGTGAAAAGATGTGATAAATGCTAATGGTATGATAATATATTTCATGCCATGACCAAGAATCTAAAAATAATTCTCATACCATGGCCATTGATATATGGGGCCTTGATCTCATTGGGAAGATAAATCCCACCTCATTAGATGACCATAAACATATCCTTACCACCATTGAATATTTCACTAAGTGGGTTGAAGCTCCCTCACTTACATGACTCGAAAGAAAAATTTAAAGTTAATTTTTAACCATATCATATGAAATTATGGTATCTACTTCGACATTAAATATGATAATGGTTAATTATTCAAAAATAAATATGTCACATCACTATGTGTCAAGTACAAGATTACTCAACATTTTTCCATGGTATATTACCCATAAGCTAATGGCCATGTAAAATAATCCAATAAAACCATTGTCAACATCCTTAACAAGATTGTAAATAATGTTGGTCGTGATTGGCACCTCCAAATATTTTTTGCCCTCTAGGCATACCTCACTAATTACCATGCCCCCACATGAGCCACTCTTTACTCACTTGTTTATGGCACTGAGGCCATTTTTCCTATTAAGGTTGAGTTACCATATTTATGCATCTCCTTGAAGCATGTCCTAGATGATGAAGACTACCAAGTAGATCACCTAAAAAATTTAGAACTACTTGATGAGAAATACATGACTGTACTCAATAATCTATAAGCATACTAGAACTGCCTCTATGGATAGTATAATCAATGTATTAGGCATAGAGAATTTGAACTAGGTGATCTTGTCCTTAAAGAGAACCAAAAGAATACCATAGATAAAAAGAAACATAAAGGTAAGTGCTTCCCTCTTTTTTTGCATAGCTAGTTTGTGTTACCTCTTCAGTTGGTTTTCGTTCTTCGTTACTCATTTTCTATGTTTGGGCCTTTGTTATTTTAGTCTTTCCTTGTTCTGCTTTCCCTTCATTATTTTTCCCATTGGCTTTGTTTTGCCTTATCCCTCAAGTTCCCTTAAAATTTTTCCAAAGGCACTTCACTTTCCTTATTTTCCCCCTAGTGTCCCTTCAAATTTTTTTTGAAGGGCACTTCTTTTACCCAAGTGACCATTTATAATTTTTCTAAAGGGCACTTTTTCATCTAAGTGTCCCTTAAAAAAGGTTTTGAAGGGCACTTTTTACCCAAGTGACCCTTAAATTTTTTTTTGAAGAGCACCTTTTCATCTAAGTGTCCCTTTGAAAAAGTTTTGAAGGGCACTTTTTACCCAAGTGTCCCTTTAAAACTTTTTTGAAGGGCACCTTTGCCCTAGCCTTTCCCGAATGCCCCTTCATAATTTTTTTGAAGGGACATTTTTCATCCAAGTGCCCTTCAGGAACTTTTTTTAAGGGTAAATTTTGGCTTGGGTGTCCTTTGAAACTTTTCCAAAGGACACTTTTTTTCCAAATGTCCTTTGGGAAAGGTTCCTGAAGGGCCTTTTTCCCAAAGGTTGCCTTTTGAAAAAGTTTTGAAGGGCCATTTCTATTGGAAATGCCCATAAAATTTTTGTAAAGGGGATTTTGTTCCCCCCTAGGTGTCCTTCAAAACTTCTCCAAAGGACACTATCCTCTAAGTGTCCTTTAAGAAATGTTATTGAAGGGACCTTTGGCTTAGCCAAAACCCAAAAGCAAAATTCTTGAAGGAATTCCTTCAGACGTTTGTTTGAAGGAATTACTTCAAGAAAATTGTCAAGCCATTACTCGAGCAATAAACCTAACTAAATTTCCCATGACATGCCAAAAGATGTCAAATTTAAGGTGGGTAACTAATTGTTGGGTCGATGCATGATGTGTCATAGGATGTCAAATTTAAGGTGGGTAATTAGCTATTGGGGTCAATACAAATCATGTTTCCCAACATGCTTGACTTATGAATTTTATAATTAGAAGAGCTTAAAAAACCTAAAAGGGTCTTGGTCAATACAAAATAGGTTTCTTAAGGTGCTTTGATTATAAGGTTTTATAAGTAAAGTAGGCAAGAAAACCCAAAAGGGTCTTGGCAATGCAAACTAGGTTTCCCAAGGTGCTTTGCTTATAAGGTTTTATAAGTAAAGTAGGTAAGAAAACCTAAATGGGTATATAGATGCAAATTAGGATTAAACATGTGCTTGAATTATGAGTTTTATAAGTGAATTCATTTATAAAACCCAAAAGGGTCTAAATATAAGTAAATCAAATTTTTAAAACTTCTTAGCTAATGAACTTTATCAAATGGCTAATCAATGATGTAGAACCATGATCTGAGTCATTCCTTGAGGACCAATCAAAAGGAATGGATAAATCCAAACTAAATAAAAATCAACCTTTTCCATGCCATTTCATAAATTGGCAATCCAAGGAGAAGTGATTGGGAAGCATTTTTAGAGGGGTGAGCCCATGGTGTTCAAGAAGGTGACACAAATCAATCAAAGTGCCATAATAAGCATCATTGGAAAAAAAAATTTCAGATAAGGATAATGACTTCTAACATATTTGATTCCTCTCTTTGGCACAAGGGAAATCCCTTCTCTCTCTCTCTTTACTATAAATAAGACCCTTGGGTTATTGTTATTTCATCCACAGATAGTATGGTGAAGCCCTGCTAGAATGTTTTGTCATTTTCTTGCCTTTGAGCAAAGAAGCATAAGTCTATTTTATTTCTAAGTTTTGGACATTTTTTTAGACATACAAGAGACACAAAGTGACATCAAGTGATGTTTTATCCTTTTATTCTCTATCCTTCATGATTTTGAGGAAAGGGTTGATCCAATAGTTCATGTAGAGTGTATTCTAGCTATATGAGATTTTACATATGTGTAACCTTTTTTTGGACTATACAGGTTGTCTTTCTAGTTACTTACCTTGTGTGATCTCATTAATTTTGTCTCTACATTGAAATATTAATGTTGGAATCTTTTAGAGCTTGAAGAATAGGCTTGTATTCTACTATATTATGTAAAAGTATAGGGCATACGTGTGGATAATAACTTTTGGTGTATCACCATCTTAGACTAGGATTTTCATTTATGCAAATTTTTGACCCTTTTCATTCAAACAAGTTGGTTCAGTAGATTTTATTGCATAAAAGCTAATATAGGGAGCTAGCCCTTTCAACCTAGAGGTTCATTTCCACTTATAGGCACACCCACAGGCTTGGAAATTTCCCAATGTTGCCCAAATCTAGGGGAGGCCTGAACAACCGTCTTATAAGGTGAAAGATTTAGAGACAATAGTTTTGTCATGCCCAATGGGATTGAATTTTTTGTAATTTTCATTTCAAAGTGAATGTTGGTCTTGACAAGTATCATGGTATTATGAAATATAGTATTTGGTGATTTTAAAGGGTGAGAATACCTGGGTCTAGACCAAATTTCTCATAGTTTACTTCATGTTATCACTAGGTCATCTAGGATATTTGATCAAGAACTTCTAGATGAAGCTTTTTTTGAGGAATAACATCCTAAACCATTCCTAGTAATTAGAGAACCTAGGTAGGGTGGTTTTGAAGAGGAAGAAGAAGAGGTTGAGGAAGTTGAAGAAACTAAAAATCAAGAAGTAGAAAATCAATAAGACATAGATAGGCATCAACCCTTCCCCAATTTCAATACCCAAAACCCAATAGAACTTCTTGCATATGACCCCATCCCTCTGAATGCTACCAAAAGTCTTCCTAGTTTCAATAGAGAGGGTCCTATTTCCCCATCTAAACATATTAGAGACATCTCTAATTTGTGAAATTTACATAATGTTACTAGAGCCAACATAGCCATTAGGTTGCTTACTATGTTTTTAAAAGGCAAAGACCTTGACTAGTATAGAACGTTGGAATGGGGATGCATTACAAGTTGGGATGGATTGGGAGATCTATGGTGACAAGATTTGAAAATAAG
This sequence comes from Torreya grandis, assembly GCA_037957365.1. Taxonomy (NCBI): domain Eukaryota; kingdom Viridiplantae; phylum Streptophyta; class Pinopsida; order Cupressales; family Taxaceae; genus Torreya; species Torreya grandis. The sequence continues at coordinate 688,322 of JARHVA010003545.1, read as the reverse complement.
AGTGATCATGATTCCCTAATACATCAGATAAATGTAATAAGAAGAGGTCTAAATGAAACCATGGGATATTTCAATGAGATATTTCAAAGAACATGGTATAGGCTGCCACCAATCATGATATCTACTCCTAGCTTTGTGTTCCCAACATACCTCAAAGGGATTGGTACTGATGTTGTTATTATGTTACAATCAATGGGAGGATTCACTTTTCCATGTGCATATGAGCTAGCAATTGAGGTTGAGAATAGCTTAATTTAAGCTGGAAAACTTCCTCTAAGAGTTTCCATGCCTTTACTATCCCATAATTTTGTTGAAGCTCCAAGCATGTCACAAGTTCCTAATGCCAATGTGAAGCCAAGAGCCTTTTCCAATAAGGTGGATAATGTTCTGGACAAGGATGAAGAAATTAGATCATTAAGAGCTCAACTCAAGCAAGCTCAATATCAAGCAAGTGATCCTCCTAATACACAATATTATCCTCAAAAAGGATATAGAGCTCCATCCAAATAAAATTATCAAGGGAGAGGAAAAAATCAACAAGGTTAAAATAGGGAGCTTAATGCATATAATCCAAATTCTATTGCTCTCATAAAGGCCTTTGTTCTAGTACATGCAAATCTAGTGCAAGAAGAGGATAATTTGAACCAATGGGGGAAGTTTCAAGGTTAGTTTTTACATGATGATAGAGGAACCAACCATGATTTGATAACATAAGAGGAAACTACTCCCTACATGACAATAAAATAATCATGTCCCAACTAAAGGGATAGTCATGGAGAAGGTAGCAGCCTAAGTGTGGGAATGATGAATTTCAAAGTAAAAGATGATTTTATGTTGACTCAATGTATGCTAATTATATCTAATACAAGAGATAAGAAGATATCATTGGGAGAATGCCAATAACTATGGGTAGCTCCAAGTGATGCCTCTCCAAGGCCACTAAGTGTCAATCAAAGTATTGCACCTATTGCAAGTCATATTTCCAAATAAAATCAGAATACAAGTGAGGCTACCAAGGTTACAATGCAGCAAACTCAAGCTCCCTCATTACCATCAAAAATTCTAGAAAAGGTGAATGCTCCCTCTCTAAACATTGTTGATTCATTAAAAAGAACCAAGGCAAGTATATCCCTTTGGGAAGTCTTGCATATACTCGATCAAAAAGAAATTTTGCAAGAGCAACTGGCAATCATTCATGTGACTCCTCAAGTTTCAAAGCACAATGGTGTGGCTCTCAAAAATTCTCCAAATCATCTTTTATAGCCCTCAAACAAGGTTAAAAAGCCTCCACCTTTCTACCTCACACTCATTATGGGAGACAAGTTGGTCCACAATTATATTTTGGATAGTGGAGCAAGAACTACCATCATGTCTAAAGTAGTGGCTGATAAGTTGGGTTTGAAATATGAACCACATAACTAGGGAATATTATAGATAGATGAGACTCCAACCAAGATAATAGGATTGGTCAAAGGTCTGAAAGTATTTTTACATGGTTGCCCAAGCTTCCCTATCATGCAAGACATTGTGGTGGTGGACCTTCCAACACACTTTGATATATGCTTGTCAAGGGACTTCATAGCCAAGATAGGAGGATACCTTTCTACTAATTGGTCTTTCATAAATTTTAGGACAATGTATGGGAATAAGGTAACTATAAGGACTCAACCCTTAGCAAGGTTCCACATTGAGCCATACTTAAATACAATGTCAAATCAGAATTGTCTAATCAACAAGGAAGAGGAAACGATCATGGATGGTGAAAAATCTTCCCATCTTGAAGGTATTTTTGATATTTATATTGACAAGAAAAACACTAAAACACATGGCCTTGATCCTTACACTTTCATTAAAGATACTGATTTGGGAGTTTATTGTATGCATGAAGAGAACGTTTTAATTCCTTCACTCATCATGAGGATCATGAACTTGATGGCATATGGGAAATGTTATTTAATGGTTTAAGGAATAAAGTAGGTGTAGGAGCTAGCATCATGTTAGTTTCTCCATCAGGGAATCATTACTAGTATTTTTATAGGTTTCACTTTAGCTACACTTACAACATGGTAAAATATGAATTCCTAGTTCATGGTCTCTAATGGGTAAAGAAGAGAGGAATCAAGAATTTGAAAGTCTATAGAGATAGTGAGCTAATAATTCATCAAGTAAGAAGTTAAGATACAACCAAGAACACCTTGATTAAGTATTATAATCATAAGGTATGGGATCTACTTGAATAATTTGATGCCTTCAACATACAACCTGTACCAAGAGACTTTAACAAACATGTTGATAGATTGGCTACAATAGGAGCACATTTTGACTCAGATGCTAATGTAGCAAAGGATAAGGATCAATATCATATCAAGATCATTATGAGACCTTCCATTATAGATAATGAAGTGTCATGGAAAGTGTTTGAAAGTGATGAACACATTTCACACTTCTTGAAAAATGAGGTAGGATTCTCCTCAAGAAATCAAAAGAGGTTACATGATCATTATGAAGAGCAAATTATACAATTAAAGAAAAATAAAATACCAAAGGGGCTGATTACCTTGGAGAGTGTCTTAAATGAGGATGATCAAAAGAAGAATCAAAGAATGAGCATGTCAACAAAAGAGGAAAACTATGAGAGGGTTCTGATTGTTAAAGACAAACTTTTGAAGATTGTCAAGGTATGTTCTCAGCTGGAAGGCAAGCTTTCATTACATTATGCAAAGAGTTTCATGACATATTTTCTTGGGAGTGTAAGGAATTGAAAGGGTTTGATCCAAGTCTAGCCCATCACACCATTGAGTTGGAGCCCAAAGCTAAACAAATAAGACAAAAATAAAGGCCTATCAATCCCAAGATAAAAGAACTCATGAAGAAAGAGCTGACCAAGTTAATTTAGTCTAAGTTTATCTTTCCTATCAAGCACTCAACTTGGGTAGCCAAACTTGTGCTGGTTCAAAATAAGAATGGAGAAATCAGACTTTGTGTGGATTTTTGTGATCTAAATAAAGTGTCTCTCAAGGGTCATTATACACTCCCTTCCATGGAATAAATTTTGCAAGTTGTTTTAGGTTCTCAATGTTTCTCACTTCTTGATGGTTATTCAGGTTATAATCAAATATTAGTAAATGAAGAGGATCAATTCAAGATAGCATTCACCACAAAGTGGGGGACCTTTGCCTACAATAAGATGCCATTTGGTTTATCTAATGATGAAGCTATATTTCAAAGGGTAATGGACATGGATTTCAAAGGTTTGATCAAGAAGTTTTTGCTTGTTTACCTTGATGATATAACCATTTTTTCAAAGGATATTGCTAATTATATGGGACATCTAAGGCAAGTATTTGAGAAATGTAGGGAGTATGGCATATCCCTAAATCCAAAGAAGTGCATCTTTGCTATCTATGAAGGTAAGATTTTAGGTCATGTTTTTTCAAAAGAACACTTATGTATTGACCTTTAAAGGATTGAAGCTATTATAAGATTATCCTTAACTCAACATAAGAAGGGGCTGCAAAGCTTCTTAGGGAAAATAAACTTTGTAAGGAGGTTTATCCCAAACTTTGCAATTGTGGTAAAGCCTATCACAACTATGCTAAAAAAGAACCAAGTTTTTATTTGGACAAAAGAAGGTAATATAATTCTTGAAGAAATCAAACACAAAATTATAGAATATCCTCCTCTCTTAAATATGAATTTTGCTAAAGATTTCATACTCTATACCTTTGCTAACCTTAACACAATCTCAACTATGATTATTCAAAATAATGATGAAGATGTTGAGTAACTAGTTGCTTTTTTTAGCCAAGGATTGGAGGATTATGAAGTAAGATATTATTTTGTGGAGAAGCAAGACCTTACCATCATTAGAGGATTAAAAAAAATTAGGCATATGGTTTCCAAAAACAAGATTCATGTCATGGTTTCCCATCCTAGCCCTCAGGAGTTCCTCCTAAGTAAGGATCTCAATGAAAAGAGTGTTGGATGGATCATGAAAGTGATGGAATATGACATTGACATTAAGGTAACCAACTTGGTAAGAGGAAGAGGTTTTTGTGAACATTTAGCATCTAATTTACAAGAGCCAAAGGAGCAAGCTTTAGTCAATCAAGTTGAAACCCAGCTAGCTGATCAAATACAAAATCAAAGTTGGACACAAGACATCATTGGTTTTCTTCAAAATGTTGAGTGTACCAATGGATTGAATAAATCTCAAAAGAGGTATTTTAGGCTACAAGCTATTCCTTATTGTCTTGTAGATGGCATTCTCTTTAAAAAAGATGTGAACAATGTATTGATAAGATGCATTAACAATGATCAATTTGAGATGCTTCTAGAAAAGTAACATAATAGAGCATATGGTGGTCACTTCCATCTTAGAGAAATAGCTGCAAAGATAATGAAAGATGATTACTATTGGCCTAGTATTTTTAAGGAATATTATCAATGGGTCAAGGTTTGTCCTCAATGTGCTTTCTTTGTTGCAAAACCAAAACTTGCAGCTCTTCCATTGAATCCTATTCAAGTAGACTAGCCTTTCATGCAATAGGGCCTTGACTTCATTAGCATTATCAAGTTTCCATAAAGTGCTAGACACAAATGGATATTGACTACTACAGACTACTTCACAAGGTGGGTAGAGGTTGTTACATTGAAGGAGGCAAATGAAAATGCTATCTTAGAGTTCTATGACAACATTGTGATAAGGTTTAGGGCTCCTCATGTCATCATCTCAGATAATGCACTTGCCTTCATACGTGCTAAAACTTTTGATTGGGTAGCAAAGAGTGGGGTTCATTTAATTACTTCATCCAACTACTACCCTTAAGGTAATAGATTGGCTGAGTCTACCAAAAAGAACCTTATCAAGATCATCAAGAGGATATTAGAAACCAATCAAAGAGCATGGCATAAAAAGCTGAAGATAGCCTTATGGGTAGATATAATCACTCCTAAGAAGTCAATTGGTAATTCTTCCTTTATACTTTTCTATGGGAGAGAAGCTATGTTATCCATATCATAAGAGCTCCCTACCCTAGAACTTACACAATAGCTATAATTACTTGAAAACACTTCCATGGAGATCAAATTGATAGAATTAATGTAGCTATAAGAGGCAAGAGATGATGAACACAAAGATTTGGAACACCATCAAGTTCTCATGAAGAAATCCTTTGACAAAAGGATAAGGGAAAGAGTGTTCAAAGAAGGTGACTTAGTCTTGAAATGGGATGAGGATAGAGCCAAACCAGGTAGACATACAAAGTTTGATAATTTGTGGAGTGGTCCTTACATCATCAACAAGTGAAACCAAAGAAACTCCTTTTAGCTATCCAAGATGTATGGAGAAGAGCTACCTATTCTGGTGAATGGGATCCACTTGAAATCTTGATTTTAGACCTTATTGGCCATGTCTTATAAATACTTGTTATTGTGTGTTTCCTTTATTATTTTTGTTTTGCCTAAGTGATTTGTAGCATAGGTGTTTCCCTTTTAGGTGTTTTATTTCCTTGTGTTTTCCTTGCTATGTTTTCCTTGTATTTTGCTCTTAGCCATAGGCTTGTTCTTTTGGCTTTTATTGGCCTTACGTGACTCCATGCCCAATAAAAGGATGTAAGCAGTTGGTCTTGGGCATAATAGGCATGTCTCCCCTAGAAATCATTAGAATGTTGCCCCCTTTTTTGTATAACTAGTTTGTGTTACCTCTTCATCTAGTTTTTGTTCTTCCTTACTCATTTTCTTGTTTGGGCCTTTGCTATTTTGGTCTTTCCTTGTTTGGCTTTCCCTTCATTTTTTTTCCCTTGGATTTATTTTACCTTAGCCCTGAAGTGCCCTTGATAATTTTTTGTAGGCACTTCACTTTCCTTATTTTACTCTACGTGTCCCTTCAAAAAAAATCTGAAGGGCACTTCTTTTACCCAAGTGACCCTTCAAAATTTTTCTAAAGGGCACTTTTTCATCTAAGTGTCCCTTTAGAAAAGTTCTGAATGGAAATTTTTGCCCAAATGACCCTTCAATTTTTTTTGAAGGGCACTTTTTCATCTAAGTGTCCCTTTAGAAAAGTTCTGAAGGGCACTTTTTGCCCAAGTGTCCCTTCAAAACCTTTTTGAAGGGCAATTTTACCCTAGCCTTTCCCAAATGCCCCTTCAATTTTTTTTGGAAGGGACATTTTTCATCGAAGTGCCCTTCAAGAAATTTTTTGAAGGGTCACTTTTGGCTTGGGTGTCCTTCAGAACTTTTCTTAAGGACACTTTCTTCCAAGTGTCCTTCAGGAAAAGTTCTCGAAGGGCCTTTTACCCAAAGGTTGTCCTTTGAAAAAGTTTTGAAAGGCCATTTCCGTTGGAAATACCCTTTAGAATTTTTTGAAGGGGATTTTGTTCCCCCTGAGTGTCCTTCAAAACTTTTCTAAGGACACTTTCCTCCAAGTGTCCTTCGATAAAAATTCTTGAAGGGACCTTTGGCTTAGCCAAAGCCCACAATCAAAATTCATAAAGGAATTCCTTTAGACTTTTATCTAAAGGAATTACTTCAAGAAAATTGCCAAGCCATTTCCTGAGCAACATACCTAACTAAATTTCCCATGATGTGACATAGGATGTCAATTTAAGGTGGGAAACTAGATATTATGTTGATGCATGACATCAAATTTAAGGTGGGCAGCTAGCCATTGAGGTTAATAAAAATTGGGTTTCTCAACATGTTTGGCTTATGAATTTTATAAGTAGAAGAGCCTAGAAAACCTAAAAGGGTCTTGGTCAATGCAAATTAGGTTTCCCAAGGTTCTTTGCTTATAAGGTTTTATAAGTAAAGTAGGTAAGAAAACCCAAAAGGGTATTGGCAGTGCAAATCAAGTTTCCCAAGGTGCTTTGCTTATAAGGTTTTATAAGTAAAGTAGGCAAGAAAAATTAAATGGGTTTACAAATGTAAATAAAGTTTAAGTAGGTGCTTGAATTATGAGTTTTATAAGTGAAAACATTTAGAAAACCTAAAAGGATCTAAACAGAAGCAAATCAGATTTTTGGAACTGCTTAGCTTATGAACTTGATCAAATGGTTGATTGATGGTATAGAACCATGATCCAATTCATTCTTTAAGGACCAATCAAAAGGAAAAGATAAAGACAAACTAAATGAAATCAAATTTTCCATGCCATTACACAAATCAACAAGCTAAGGAGAAGTGATTGGGAAGTATCTGTTGACCATTTTTTACCTAATAGGCCAAAAATCGGTCCCCTTCTATCCCTACTATTCTAGGCCATTTCATTTTCTGATTTTGCATGAATATGTTCATTTCTACAGACTCTACAAAATTTCTACAGACTCTACAAGTCTAAATCTATGAACTTTGCAAGTTTTAGATTTCTATGGACTCTACAGGTTTTGGATTTCTATAGACTCTACAGGTTTTGGTTTTCTATAGACTCTGCAGGTTATTCTTTTGGCACATGAAGGATCGGTTCATAGAGTGCTGGGTTTTTTACAAGGCTTCTTTGGGATCTTGTCTGAGGAAAAATCATGAAGAAGGTTGTCATCATTGAACCATTGAACCTAGTTCAATGCCTGGTTCAATCACTTGGTTAAGTCAGCCTTGGTTCAATGCCTAGTTCAATGACAAGTCCATCAGCAAAGTTCAAGGCCTTAGTTTAGCGGTCAAAGTTCAATGCGCTGGTTCAACCATTGGTTTAATCATACAGTTTAATCAGGCTTAGTTCAAATGTAGGGTTCATTGCTCTGTTCAATGCTTTGGTTTAATGTCTGGTTTAATCAGTAGTTTAATCACTCCATTTTAAATCTTGGTTCATCACTTCAAGTCCATCACTTCAATTTCTAGGCTTGGTTCATCACTTACTTCATGGCTTTCGGTTCAAACAAAAGAGTTCAATGGGCTTGTTTCAACAGTCACTTAAAGCATTAAACCATTGAACTGGTTCAACATGTTGGTTCAACGCCTTTGGTTCAAGCCTTGGTTCAAATCAGTTGGTTCAACACTTTGGTGCTTAGTTCATCAGTGGGTTTAGACACTTGGTTCATTGGACCGTTCATAAGGCTTGGTTCACTTGGCATCAATGCGTAGCATTAAACCATTAAACCAATTTAATGGATTGGTTTAATCATTTGGTTTAATGCTTTGGTTTAATCACTTCAGTTCAATAGATAGTTTAACAAGGAAGTTCAATGAATCAGCTCAAAGGCTTGGTTTAATGGGCTCAACATGTAGCGATTGAACTGTTAAACTGTTGAACTAATTTTGGTTCAATGGGTTGGTTCAACGGCTTGGTTCAAGGGTGTGCCCTATAGCCAAAGGGTAGTTTAAGGTCTAAAAGCCCTTGTAGAGGGTAGTTCAAGATCCAAAAGTCCTTACGGAGGGTAGAGGACATTTCAAAGGGCACCCAAAGGGATTTAAGGGTAAAACACTTAAGCAATAGGTCAAATTCTTTTAGACTTTTATTCGAAGGAATTCCTTCAAATAGAAAGCTTGAAGGAATTTGGGGAAAGGCCACCAATGTAGGGTTCAAAGCAAATGGCCTGACAAAAAAGTCAAAGCAACCAATTCCCATAGACTTTTTGTCCATGGGAAAAAGCTTGAAATAGAAGACCCAAAGCAGAAAAGCCATAGAAAAGCCTGATGAAATTTTGCCAAGGATGGTGATGTCTTGAAAGCCATCAAATTTAAGTAGATGAACTAGCCATTAGGTGACAACCATGCGAACATCAAATTTAACACAGTGAAATATCTATTTGTTTTTTGAACTGTTTGAGTGCTAAGCATGAAAGGAGCCCGGGGAACGCAGTGACCCATCAGAAGATCGCCCTTGAGGGCTGAAAGAGTAGGAAGAAGACAAAGAGTAGAAAAGGACAAATTAGGAAGGTGAGTTATTGTAGATGAGTAGTGTGATCTATTTTTCTCTAGTTGGCATTGATGAGGGGACAAACTATAATTTATTTATAGGAAAGAGGTGCGACCATGCCCTTACATTAATGTTTGAACACCAAAGTCAATTTTGGTGATTGTATAACATTGTTCTAGTAGGCCTTTTTTGAGAAATGACATCAGTAGCAGTGATCTTCCTCTTCTCGATGTGTTCAGCACGTATGGGCCACTTACAGAAAAGGGTGCCAAAATGGCCTCTTTCTTCCTCTATATATTGTAAACTTCTCTTTTGAGAAGGGATCAACTCTTAGCCTTAAGACAAAACTCTGCCCAAAAATCTCTTGGGCTTGTAAGGCAGAGCTCTACCAAAATTTTACCTTGAATCAAAACTTAGCATTTTTACCTCCATTCTGAGTTTTACATCTTTAGTATGTGTCTATGCCTTGATTTTGTGTTAAGTCATTTTCTTAATGCTTTTGTAAAATGATTTCAGCATGTCTAGTGTAATTTTGTGAGTTTCTTTTTACAGGTCTATTAGAAGTGTCCCTAGAGGAGTTTAGGTGAAGTGGATAAGCTGTTACAGTGTGTCTCAAAATTCCTCTAGTGGTTATTTCCTCCCTATATCTCCACAGACCTCTGACCCACTGATGCAAAAGGTTTTCTCATATCAGATGAAGTGTATAAGAGCTAGTTCTTAGTGGAAAGTATATGTTCAGGCTAGGGTGGGTCACACTTTTCTGGTGTATCACCTTTTCTCTCTTATTTTTAGGTTAGGTTCTATTTTCAACATCTCTCTCTCTCTCTCTCTCTCTCTCTCTCTCTCTCTCTCTCTTCATCCCCCCTTTTTTTATTATTTTGTTTGTTAGCAGTAGGAGAAACTAAAACCTAAAAGATACATCAGAGGGAGCTAGCCCTCATCTAGAGACTCTCCCCTCTAGCTTCACTAGTCCCACAGGTGAGAGGGGAGTTTCCATTGTTGCATGAAGAAGGTAGGAGCTCAGCCTCCTACCAAGGGTGCAATCTTTTGCGTCAGTAGTTTTTGGCATGCCCAGTGAGACCAACTAGGACAAGTTTTGTCCAAAGAGTTGAAGAATTTTTGGTGTGTTCTTCAACCAACCAACCTTTGGAGGCTTTTGCATTGACACTAATGGTGACTCTAAGTTATCAAATGGTTAAGCAGTTTTGGTACCATACCGTCAAGAAATAATATTCTGGTATGTATAATCCCATCATTCAGAGCCATGGACCCTATTTTCCTTAGCTATCATGGCTATCATCATCACCAGCCTTATGTTGATCCTTATCAGGTCTAATATGACAAGTCTCAACCCTATCATGAGTTATATCAGCCTTATGCCCAGTCTTCTCATTACGTCACTTCTCCCACTCAACCTAGTCTCTTTGCCAATCAACCCATTTCTGCCTTCAAGCGAGCACTACTGGGATATGAAAAATATGTAATAGATCTTGACACCAAAAGGGGATGTGGCTAGGAAATTCTTGATCATGCCATCCTTCAAGTAAGAAATGCACTGAATTAGGTTAAGAAGGAATGGACTCCCATTGAAAGAGCCAATTGGCATAGGCTTACAAGTGAGATGTTAGATGTGAGTGGTTTGATTGCATCTTTGGAAGAGAAGCTAAGTATTCATGAGAGGTAGCCTTACCAAGTCTATCAATCTACATACTCACTTCCCCAAGCATCATATTAGTCATATATAGCCCCTACCTATAAGCCAAGTCAAGCCTGCCAAAGTCCTTTCCCCAATTATGTTGAGGAGAGTTTTGAAACAACAAAACTTGTGTTTAAGGCTAATCTTGATAGACAAATTGAATTGGAAAATCTTTAGATGTAGCAGTCCATTTTGGCAATAAGGGAAGCATAATCCAAACCCTCACTACCCTCTCACAGTGTGGCCCCATCCCCCCAAAAGGAGGTGCCTAGTCCAAATGTCTTGAGCTGGAATAAAGTGGTCGAGTCATGGAACAAGGAGGAGAAAGGCATTATCCAAGAGTGTGAGGCATAAAATGAGGTCAGTCCTTTTCAAGTCCTTCCCACCCTTCCTTAGGAAGCTTCTTGCATTTCATGGCAACCTTCATGTACCCCCCATCTCTATAATGACTCTTATGAGCTTTGAGAGGTACAAAATGAGGATAATATAGCTAAGTAGATTGAGGAATTAGAGGCTAAGATGAGACTACTTGGAGAGAGAGAGATGGAGTTTTTAGACCTTGTAGAGGAGCCGACACCAAAAGACACCCCTTCCACCAATCCATAAACCAATTTCAATATTGATGAAACATTAGTAAAGTGGAGGGACAAAAATCAAGAAATTTTAGCCTAAGGTCTACCCCTTCCTATTCTAGAAAAGACTCCTTACTTGTATGCCAAATCCTTTCTATCAGATGGCACTTGATCTTTCTAGCTCATTCGATGCATCAATTGATCCTACCCTCAATCTCGTACACTTAGCTTTTCAGCACACCTCTTTTTAGATAGCTCTTCTTGTACATGAGCAGACCCTCCCAAATCCTCTCCAACCTCCTCAAGTCTTTCAACATGATCTCCAAATTCCAAGTTGGAAGAAGGAACATCATGAACTAGCTCAGGACCTTGAAGAGGATAAAGTTGATGCCTATTCACAGGAGCAAGGTTCTAATCCCAAGTTCATGAGTTGGAAGCAAACAGTGGAATCTTGGGATAGAAAGGAAGAGGAGGAGAATAGTTTTGCTCAAAACTTGGAAGAAGATGAGGTTGCTCCTGCTCTTGATGGTGATTGTGACCTCCAAAAAAGGCTCTTTAAGAGGATATAGATAGGTAGATTATAGAGTTAGAATCTAGAGAGAGATTCCTTAGCCAGTGTGTGATGGACAGTTTAGACCCAACAACACATTCCATGTCTAAACACACCCCACCTACACATCCCCAAGAGAGCTATCAGGCCACGCCTGATATAGGTGAAGTGTTGACCAAATGGAAAGAGGAGAATCATTTGATTCTAGTTCAAGGACTACCTCCTCTTCCACATGAGTTCATCTTTCAGCCTTCCACTTCACCCCTTCTCAAGGAGGAACTTGTCTTGAAGGAAGAAAGTGAAGAGGAGTATGCTCAGTTCATGATTGATCAGGGAGACTTCATGAGTGTGGATGAGGAGGAGATCACCATAGGTAACCCCTTTGATGAACAAGAAGACAAGTCACAAGATTTTGCCTCTATCTCTGATGATGAAGAAGTGTTTTCTACCCCTTTTCTCATTTTGTAAGATGTTGCGAAAGGGCATGGACACTTTATTTACCATGCTTTGAATGATTTATTTGAAGTTATGGGGGCAGGTTACACTATTCTTCAAGGGGGATATGAGTTGGCTAAGAGTGGAGAAGGTAGCATTGGGACTCAAATAAGTTTGTAAAGGGGGTGCAGGCCTTCAGATTTATCCCTTCAAGAGGTTGGTGAATTTGAAGATATTTTCTTTGAAATCATCAAGGAGGATGGTCATGTCTTGGAACCTGAGCATGAAGCAGAAGGGAATAAGGTAGTCAATGATGCACATCAAGAGGCTTATGGTGATGAGCCAATAGCCATTTATTTCTTGATAAGATACACCAGCCTAAAGAACCAATAGGAGGTGAGCTTCCAAGAACCAATAGAGTACATATATGTTAGAAGCATGTTTGAATCTCCACTTGGATACAAGCCAAACTAGGTGGCAGGCAAGAGGAGCAAGTCACCAGCTCTCGTTTTTATTCAACTACTTGCCTGGCACCATAAGTCTTCTTGCCAAGAAGGGGACTTAAGAAATTTTCCCTTTGATCTAGGAGGGAAGTAGATTACCTGGTTAGTTGTATATAGTATTTTGCTTTCAATTTCTTTTCCTGCTTTCCCTAAGTGTAGTTTGCACAAGTAGTGTTTTTAGCCTTGTGTGTTTCCATTTATGTGTGGGGTAAAAGCTTCATGTTTGATTCTTGGATCTTTGGGGCTATTTCTAACCTTTCTTCATAGCTGCATCTAATTCCATGCCCAATGGACTGCAAGGCAACTAGTCTTTAAGCATAGAAGGCATGCTTCCCCTGGGAGTCACCAATTTGTTGACCATTTTTTGCCCAACAAGCCAAAAATCAGTCCCCTTATGTCCCTGCTATTCTAAGCCATTTCATTTTTTGATTTTGCATGAATTTATTCATTTTTATGGACTCTACAAAATTTCTACAGACTTTGCAGGTCTAAATCTACGCACTCTGTAGGGTTTAGATTTCTACAGACTCTACAAGTTTTGGATTTCTATGGACTCTATAGGTCTAAATCTACAGACTCTATAGGTTTTGGTTTTCTATAGACTCTACAGGTTAGTCTTTTGGTGCATGAAGGATTAGTTCAAAGAGTGCTAGGTTTTTTGCAAGGCTTCTTCGGGCTCTTATCTAAGGAAAAATCATGAAGAAAGTTGGCATCATTAAACCATTAAACCCAATTCAGTGCCTTGGTTCAATGCCTGGTTTAATCACTTGGTTAAATTGGCATTGGTTCAATGTCTGGTTTAATGACAAGTCCATCAACAAAGTTTAAGGCCTTGGTTCAGTAGTCAAATTTCAATGCACTGGTTCAACCATTCGTTCAATCATACAGTTCAATTGAGCTTAGTTCAAACATAGGGTTCATCAGTCGATTCAATGCTTTGGTTTAACATCTAGTTCAATCAACAGTTCAATTGCTCCATTTTAAAGCCTGGTTCATTGCTTCAAGTCCATATCTTAAATTTCTAGGCTTGGTTCATCACTTCATGGCTTTTGGTTCAAATAAAAAAGTTCAACAGGCTTGTTTCAATAGTCACTTGAAGCATTGAACTATTGAACTGGTTCAATGCCTTTGGTTCAAGCCTTGGTTCAACTCAGTTGGTTCAACACTTTGACACTTAGTTTATCAGTGGGTTCAGACACTTGGTTCATTGGATGGTTTATAAGGCTTGGTTCACTTGGCATCGACATGCAGCATTGAATCATTAAACTAGTTCAATGGATTGGTTCAATGCTTTGGTTCAATCACTTTAGTTCAATAAATAGTTCAACAAGGAGGTTCAATGAATTAGTTCAAAGGCTTGGTTCAATGGGCTCAACACACAGTGATTGAATCATTGAACTGTTGAACCAATTTTGGTTTAATGGGTTGGTTTAACGGCTTGGTTCAAGGGTGTGCCCTACAACTGAAGGGTAGTTCAAGGTCTAAAAGCCCTTGTGGAGGGTAGTTCAAGATCTAAAAGTCCTTATAGAGGGTAGAGGATGTTTCAAAGGGTAGTTGAAGGGATTTAAGGGTAAAACACTTAAGCGATAGATTGAATTCTTTCAGACTTTTGTTTGAAGGAATTCCTTTAGATAGAAAGCTTGAAGGAATTTGGGGAAAGGCCACCATCATAGGGTTCAAAGCAAATGGCCTGATAGAAAAGTCAAAGTGACCAATTGCCATGGAATTTTTGTATATAATAAAAAGCATGAAATAAAAGATTCGAAGCAGAAAAGCCACACAAAAGCCCGATGACATTTTTCCAAGGACGGTGACATCCTGAAAGCTATCAAATTTAAGCAGATGAACTAGCCATTGGGTGACAACCACATGAATGTCAAATTTAACACAGTGAAATATCCATTTGTTTTTTGAACTGTTTGAGTGCCAAGCATGAAAGGAGCTTGAGAAACATAGTGACCCATCAGAAGATCACCCCTGAGGGCTAAAAGAGTAGGAAGAAGACAAAGAGTAGAAAAGGACAAAGTAGGAAGGTGAGTTATTATAGATGAGCTGTGAGACCTATTTTTCTCCAGTTGGCATTGATGAGGGGACAAACTACAATTTGTTTGTAGGAAAGAGGTGTGGCCATGCCCTTACATTAATGTTTAAATGCCAAAGTCAATTTTGGTGATTGTATAACATTGTTCCAATAGGCCTTTTTTGAGAAATGAAATCAATAGCAGTGATCTTCCTCTTCCTGATGTGTTCAGTGTGCATGGCCACTTTCAGAAAAGGGCACCAAAATGGCCTCTTTCTTCCCTTATATATTGTAAACTTCTCTTTTGAGAAAGGATCAGCTCTTAGCCTTAAGGCAAAACTCTGCCCAAAAATCTCTTGGGCTTATAAGGCAGAGCTTTGCCAAAATTTTACCTTGAATCAGAACTTAGCATTTTTACCTCCATTCTGAGTTTTGCATCTTTAGTATGTGTCTATGCCTTGATTCTATGTTAAGTCATTTTCTTAATGCTTTTTCAGAATGATTTCAGCATGTCTGGTGTAATTTTGTGAGTTTCCTTTTACAGGTCTATCATAAGTGTCCCTAGAGGAGTATATGTGAAGTGGATAAGCTGCTGCAGTGTGTCTCAGAATGCCTCTAGTGGTTATTTCCTCCTTATATCTCCATAGACCTCTGTCCCACTAATGCAAAAGGTTTTCTCATGTTAGATGAAGTGTATAAGAGCTGGTTCTCAGTGGAAAGTGTATGTTTGGGCCTAAGTGGGTCACACTTTTTTGGTGTATCACATTTTCTCTCTTCTTTTTAGGTTAGGTTCTATTTTCAGCATCTCTCTCTCCCTTTTCATCCCCCCCCTTTTTTTTATTATTTTGTTTGTTAGCAGTAGGAGAAACTATGACCTAAAAGATACATTAGAGGGAGCTAGCCCTCATCTAGAGACTCTCCCCTCTAGCTTCACCAGTCCCATAAGCAAGAGGGGAGTTTCCATTGTTGCATGAAGAAGGCAAGAGCTCAGACTCCTACCAAGGGTGCAATCTTTTGCATCAACAATATCTTTAGAGGGGCAAGCCCATGGTGTTCAAGAAGGTGACATAGATCAATTAGAGTGCCCTAATAAACATCATTGGAAAAAATTAGTTACAGTTGAGGAAAATGACTTCCAATAGATTTGATTCCGCTCTTTGGCACAAGGGACCTCCCTTCTCTCTCTCTTTTCTATAAATAAGACCTTTGGGATATTGTTATTTCATCCATAGATAGTATGGTGAAGCCCTACTAAAATGTTTTGCCATTTTCTTGCCTTTGAGAAAAGAAGCATACGTCTATTTTATTTCTAAGTTATAGACATTTTCTTGGGCATACAAGAGACACAGAGTTATAGAAAGTGATTTTTTATCTTTTTGTTCTCTATCCTTCATGCTTTTGATCAAAGGGTTGATCCAACAAGTCATGTAGAGTGCATTCTAGCTTATGAGATTTTGGATATGTTTAACCCTTTTTGAGACTATACAAGTTATATTTCCAGTTACTTACCTTATGTGATCTCATTCATTTTGTCTCTACATTGAAATATATATGTTGGAATATTCTAGAGCTTGAAGAGTAGGCTTATATTCTATTATATTATGCAAAAGTATAGGGCACACATGTGGATAATAACTTTTGGTGTATCACCATTTTAGACTAGGCTTTTAATTTATGCAAAATTTTGACCTTTTTCATCCAAAAAACCTAGTTCAATAGATTTTATTACATAAAAGCTAATACAGGGAGATAACCCTTTCAACCTAGAGGTTCATTTCCACTTATAAGCACACCCATAAGACTAGAAATGTCCCAACATTGCCCAAATCTGGAGGAGGCCTAAACAACCCTCTTTTAGGGTGTAAGATTTGGAGACAATAGTAAGTTCAAACCAAACTAGATAGGCCCTTTGGCACTAGAGCATACAATCTCACTACACCAGATAGAGATGAACTTGATAAGCTGATGAACATTATAAATCTCAAGGATTACTTCACTTAAGAGAGAGACCTAGGGTATTTTTAATAAGTCTCATTTTAGCTATACTATAATATTAACATCCTTCTTTATAACATCTATTATTCTACCATACCTTTCTAATCAATTGAGTTATTTTTCTCCCCATCTACTTGACCCTTTGACCTTAGTTTTATTCCATTGGTTCCATAGACACTTTTAGAAGGAGGATTCATATTTTAGTTTCAACCATGGATTCAACATTATAGATAGAGGTAGTATTATAGATCATTAGGATAAAAGTTTGGTAGTTGTATCCTTTATTTCTTGTTTCATTCTCTCTCATTGTCATGATACTAATTATAACCACCTATGGGAAAATTAGTGTCATTGACCTATGTCATTATTTCCTAGTTATAACTGCCTATGGGAAAATTAGGGGCAACAATTTTATTATCATGCCTTGAGGTACCAACTAGCCATTCCTATGTCGTACTATGCCTATTTTTTTTTAATTAGCTACTACACTAGTCATATCCATCCATTGTAAGGTGGAACTACAATGACTTGAGGTCCCATCCTGAGACTATGTAGGTAATGATTGATACTTATTGAGAATAAATTAGTCACCCTAAGCCATACTCTTGTCATTTTGTGAACAACCTATTCCACACTCTCACTATTTTACAAGTAACCTAAGCCACACTCTCACCATTTTATGAGCAACCTAAGCCATTCTCTCACCATTTTATAAGTAACCTAAGCCACACTCTTTATATTTTGTGAGTAACCTAATCCATGCTTTCACTATTTTATGAGCAACCTAATCCATACTCTCTCTATTTTGTGAGCTTGGACCCTTTAGTGTCTCATCTTTATTGATTGAGTTGAGATAATCTAAAATTCCAAAAATAGTATAAAATCATTTAGAAAAACCTAAAACATTGACCACTTCTTTTCCTTAAGGATTCTAGAAACCCTCACTAAGTCACAAATAAATCACTTGTTCCTTAGTTTCCTCATCCTTTTTGGCCTTTTATCCCACACACTTACCATTTTTCAAGACTATTCCTATTCTTCTATCACATCCATCATGCTTGTTTTTCATCAATTATCATGTTTGTTTTTGTTGGATATATAATCCACATAACTATGTAGGCAACGTTTACTTGCCTAGAGCATATGGAGACAACGTGACCACCCCATTCCTTTTCTTCTATTCCCACAATTTGTTTGTTTGTTAAGTTGTTGCTTATTTTATATGGGCAATGTTCATCACATTATTTTTACTAACAATAGGACTAATTGTTATTTGTTCTTTTCTTTTGTTTGTTTATTTATGTTCTTGTTTATTTATTTTTAGTACTCTTTCCTTGATTTAGTATATGTGCATTCATTGGGTGATTTATTACATATTTACACTTGAATCCATCCATATTCATATGTTTAAATTATCATCATGGTTTTTATCATTAATGCATTCCTTTCTATTTATTATTGGATCCTGAGAGTCAGTCCTTATGCATAGTATGACCAAATCCTAAAGGTGTTCTATCATGATGCTTACCATCACATGATATATAAAAAATCATCTTTGACATGTCTACATAGTAATGAAAGTATCAAAATCTCCTTAGCATAATTATTAGGTCCATCTTGATCTAATTTCAATCATATCCCACATAGAGTAATTAAATAGTGAAAGAATTTCAACCTTTGTTAATTTAGATGAGCATCTCCCTACTAGTAGGTTATCATAATTCATATTTATACTCTATATCAATTTTTCATCATATCTTTAATCATCAACTGATTAATTATGTTTGCCATAATCAGGGTACAATGCTTATAACTAGCTATGGGCAAATCTTTGTACACCATCCCACCTGCATTCTCAATGATTATAACTAAATTTGGGCAAATCATTATATTCTCACCAAATTTACTTTATTTTGCATAATATGGGTATGTTTTTATCTTATTTGTTGATCATAATTGGGGAAACTCCATATTCTTAATGATTATAACTATCTTTGGGAAAATCATTATGTTATCATACCATGCTGCCAATATCGGGGTATAATACTTTTAACCACCTTTGAGAGAACCATTGTAAACTATCCCACTTGCATTATCAATGATTTTTCCTAACTTTAGGCACATCATTGTGTTTCCAACCCATAATTTTCATCTTTTTGATCCAATCTTTTCATCTTTTTGAGGGATTGATTACACCCCTTTGCCAATCGTTCCCTTGAGGGGGCACATACAATTCATACATTATTGTTGAAGTTGTAGGCATAAAATACCATTTCATTATTTGAGAAGATTTTAATATTCCCATAGTTTTAAATGCCTTCCAAAATATGGGTAAACTATAGACACCTAAATGTGGCCACCAATGACCTCTAACCAAGCTCAGACCAATTTCTATCAAATATCACAATTTGACCTAAAAATACTAAAATACATTAAATAGTTTGAATTTATCACATAAAAGTGATAATTTTGCTAGAGTATCACTAAATAGGGTAATGAATTTTATGTGATACCTAAATTTGATCAATTCATTTTAAGTTAAAATGATGGTTTTGCACTTGCGTACTTTGGATTGCTCTTTTCTACTAATTTTCTTGCACAAGACACATGCCTTTATTATTTTGTGTTAATAAAATCATAAATGGGATAATGGTTATAATGAATTTAAAATAACATTATAATTCCACTCCAATCAAATTTTGACCAAATAATACAACATTTTGACTAGTTTGATTAGTTGAGCACTAATTTCCAAAGAATTTGCATGAAAATTGACTAATCATATTTAAAGCTAATTAATTTAAATTAAGAGATTAAATGGATTTTCCATGGAGGTTATTTATTATTTCATTAATATAAATTGATTGTGAACAATTACATCACTTAATGACATCATCTATGGGGTGGCATCCACAAGCCATAATTGCAATAAATATCTGATTAAGCCCTCCCATGTCTCTTTAATGCCTCTCTATCCCAAATATTTATGAGAGCATTTATTAATTTTAGCCTCTAAAATTGAATGGATTTTTGGCCACAGATATTCATATTGAGATGGATATTCTAGGTTCATTCTGATCAAATGAGAAAATTTATAAATAGAAGGTCTCACATTCATAATTTTAAGCTATCTTGATGTAAAGTTATTATGCCCAAATGATTTTAAGAAGCTCTCTCAAGCCAAAGTTATCATGCTCAAATGATTCCAAATGTGATTTTGATATAGTGTTATTATGCCAACTTGTTGAGTTAAGATTTAAAAGTAAAATCCAAAAAGCCAATGATTCCAAGAGGAGGTGGAGATATCCAAAGCTCTATTAACAAAGACCTTTGAAGCACAAGCCAAGCAAGTCAATGAGGAGAGTCTTTGGATCATTCAAGGAAGGTGAAAAAATTTGTTTTATTTAATTTTAGTTTTGATTTGTCAATGGTTTTTCCTCACTAAGATACCCCTAAAATCTAGGCATAAGAAGTTAGTTCATTAGTGTGTTTTTATTTTGGATTTGATTTCCCATACTAACACAATACTAATCTCCCCTTATCAGATTCTTATGTTCACAAAAATAATGACTTTCAACACCTATAAGACCACTTTAAGATAATTTAAATGAATGTATATGATCTTATGAGGTAATTAGACCTTTATTATATAGATAGATAATATGGTTAAATGATGATATTGATCTTGAAGACCAATCTCATAGTCTTGTACCTCATTGTCTCATCTAAACTAGACAAATCGACTTATGAACAACAATTTTAATCATATCCACTGACCTCCAAAATTTCTATCTAACATGAAAATGTATTAAAAGTATTGAATAATATATTCATGTTCTTTGATTCATCCCTAATATATGATAACACATCCTTAATTAACTTCTCACTTCTACCTAGTTTTCTCACTATTTGCACCATTAGGTCTGTTAGCGGCTGGTCAACTTAGATGACCAGTTTATCACATATGATGTCTATAAAATAATAAAAAACCACCATGGACATAAAATATAAGTCTCCATATTTCTCCTCCATTCATTTATAAACTTTAACTTGGTCAAATCTGACTGCTATAGCAAATCTCTGAGAAACAAGGCCTTTCCTATGGGGTCCACTCACTCTCCTAACAAAACAATCACACCTGTAAGTGTTTGGGATAGTTTAATATAACATTAAATCACTTTAATGGCATACCAATCCATTATAATCACTTTAGAATAACTTATTTCATATTGGGTCACTATTAGGGTTCATTGAGGGTTTAAACAATCTAGTCTTAATGATCATTCATAAAGCATTTCCCCTTAATACAAAAAATAATACCTAGAATTTTGAGATAGGACCCTTTCCCATCTACCATGAATAACTTAGGTTCTCATGTAGATGTTACACATGCCAATAAACACTTGAAAGTTTTTCTTAGGTTGAGAACCCTTCATTCTATGTTTATAAGAGACCTTAAAATTCTTTTTCTTGCCTTAACCTTCAAATTTTGACCTAAAACATGGTCAACATACTTGAAACAACATGAAACACTTATGTCAATTCTCACATACTCATTTTTATCTTGAAATCTAAATCTCATATCTCATTTGGCCACCATCTCTCTTTTTGCTTGCTTAAACCTTGACTTGCAAGTCATATTAAGACTTGAAACTAACCTTATAACCACTACCCAAGATATAAAAACCTAATATATATGTTCAAAAAACATATAAAATACTCAAAAAATGTCCAACATCCTTCATATGTCTTGTCATAGCTTATAATGCCTTATTAGGCCAAGCAAGGTCTAGAGGTGGTCTAGTTACATACTAGGTCTATAGGTCCTACCCCTATAGGCTCACCCTGAGACTCACATGAGTGATCCAATGCCTCAAATACATGTTAAATAAACCTCATAAAAATTATTATACCTATATACATCTATCTCATTAAGCCACCATACTCAAATCTTTTCACTAGGACTCTTCATGCTATGACTAGTGTCATGACTAAGCTTCTCAAACACTTAAAACTTGAAAAATGACCATGAAACACTTATTTATGCTCTTATAACTTACTCACATGTATTAAATGCTCCTAAAATAATGTCATACCTATCAATGATGCTATCAAATAAGAATATTATTTAATGACCTCATGAACACCTTTCTCAAGAACCTTTGACATCAATGACAACACCAATGCTAAACTTTAAACAACAAGAACCATGATCAACATCAAACTTGATGTCTATAGGAAAATGACCCCTAAATTTGTGGCTCCTCTTGTGTAATCCTAGAAAATGCATGGTACATTGATGTAACTAGCTATGGATTCAATCTATAAGATCATAAGAGTATCTTGAATAATATCACATGTAACATGGGTAAACCATGTTGGCCCCTTAGGCACATTCTATGTAAATTCAAACTACCTGAGTACCCAATTAGAGTGATAATTTATAATGTGGGATTGTCTCCTAGTAAGAAATCTTTTAGTAGTCATAAAGACCATATACCATCCATCCCTGAACCATTGTAGATGATACATGAGGTACAAACTCTAAATTAAAAACTATGGTGTTATATCATTGAACATCCAATGATAAAATGGGATGTCCCCTATATGACCATGCATACTAGCTCTTGTATAATCCCAATTGTATTCTATTGTATCCTTGAGATATCATACTCTGTACATCCCAACTAGTCACTCGATCAAGATATGTTCCCATCCCTAGACCATAAGAAGCATGTAACCCCAATGTATCATCCACCTTGGTACACTATCATATGCAAATATCTATACAACTATGTAGAATAATTAGTCCATGGGTAAAACATTTATAATACTTTAGCATGGTCCTCACTACACCACCTAGGCCCATATGAAATATTAAAACTCTTTTAAGGCATCAAGATGCCACTAACAATGGTCATGAGAACAATAACCTATCAATCAATCAGAGCTGGTGGTGATAGATCCCTAACTGGTAAATCATTTGAATTAATGTTTGTATAGGTATCAATAAGGTTTATATCAACCTTACCCTAAAACATGGGGATGACCTAATAGCTATACATATCATCAAAAACTACTTGTTTCTATGTCAGTGATGTTTAAAATAATCATCACCCACACATTTATAACTCATGGATATGCCAGATATCCTCAACTATAATAGTAGCCCCCTTGATAAGCAAATGAAAGGTGGATATCTCATTGTGATAACACTCTACTAGCACACTCAAGTAAGCTTGATTAGCCTATATAACATGTTATGTGCCATGTCATGTAGATTTATCATCTACAGGAAGCTAATCATGTCCTTGTTCTAAATTTATGGGGTCTACAGATAGTGTGACTATCTCTCATAGCAAGTTAGAATAACTAATCACTCTTGTTATAAAAAAATTAGAATCAACCTAATTATATGTAGCTTCTTGTACCTAATATTGGCCTACTTAGTCTAATCGATCCTCTTCTAGAGGTTAGACCCCTTTCAGGTCCCCAAATTAATTATTTTTGGCTTTTAGAACAAAGCCACTATTTTCTCTAGGTTAAAGTTGTTGTTTAGGCAATTTTGCATGTTTTTAGACAAAATAATATTTTTTATTTTCAAAAAAATGATGACTTTACCTAAAATGGGAAAAATCACAATTTTAGTGATTTCTACCCTTTTTTGGCATTGTCATCATTTCTAGGAATGACTACTTTAATCAAAGTCACCATTTTCCTTATTGAAACTACCATTTGCCCTATAAAACAAACAATGAATTCACCATTTTTCATCCTACCAAATGCAATAAATGTTAATAAATGAACATTAATTACAAACTTTAAATTACTTATTGGTGTCTCATCATGTGTTGGCTACATGTGCTCCCTCACTCACTCTGATGCGTGATGTTGAGCTCCTTTATGGGCCATTTAATCTTATAAATATGTGTAGGAAACTAGAGCTTAAATTCTCAAAGGAATAGGGTGAAAATGACTTATTTTTTCACCCTAGGTGTGAATATATAGGTAAAATTTTGAATGTTTACCCCTAGGGACTATACTCCATTCTACATGCTCCAAGAAGTGTATTTTTCATGTTCATGGTCTGTTTTACGCATTGCTTGATCCTATGTGCCTTATTTTTTGGTCATATTATAACCAAACCATCTTTTTGGGCCTCCCTTAATCCCCATTTAAAAACATAATTTTTCAACCTATATCCCATGTTTATTTGAACATACATTTTGAAATTCACATGTAGGCTAGAAATGTGTTGTTATCCTTTGCTAGCTCATGTAAATCTATTTTACATATTTTTTGCATAAGATACCCGTACCAATTTTCCCTATTATGGAAAATTCTTTTTTCAATTGTTCAATGATATATTCCACCTTTTTGAGGCAAACATGTTTTAAATCATTCAATTTAAACATGCAAATGATTATAACCACATTTGGGCAACTCATTCTATTTTCAAACAATTTAATGATTATAACTGCTTGTGGGAAAATCATTATTTTTTCATCTTGTGCTAATGATTATATCTACCTTTAGGAAAATAATTATTTCTATTCACTCCACCTTCCCTTTCAGATCAAATGCTATGTCCCTAATTATAACCACCTTTGAATAAATTAGTGAACTTTTCATCTTGATTATAACTTCCTTTGGGCAAATAAATGTTTCCTATTTTGTTATTGATTATAACTATCTCTAGTCAAATCCATATCCGTCCCACCACACTATTAGGGCGACTATTTGTGCCACTAATTATAACCACCTTTGGGCAAATCAATGTCCCACTTATTTATTATTGATTATAACCACCTTAGGGTAAATAAGAGACTTCACCACCATTACTATTTATAACCACCATTGGGTAATTTAGTAATCCCACCCTTATTACCACTAGATCATGTTATTTTATTCATTTCAAGGGAATGTTTAATGATTCTATGTTATCACCCACTCCCTTAAAGGGGCATCAAGGGCTTATTAACTACCATTTGGGGCATGAACCATTCATCTTAAAGATTTTTTCATTATTTTAAAATACATTACTATGCCTTTATCTTTCAATGCCTTCTCAAATAGGGGCAAACTATATACACTTAGTTTTGGCCACTTTCATGCCTAAATTGGGACTTAGTTTAATTTCTAGCAAATGACACATTTTAATCATATAAATCACCTTAATTTCCCAATTTCATCTATGTAAGTGATTTAATTTCCTAAAAACATGATGAAGTTAGTTTATTTGGTGTATTACCTTGTATACACCCATAACATAGTTTAGTTTCAATCTTAGTCAAATTATGACCTAGTAATTTGACACTTTTGGCCTATCAAGCTATTAATTTATAAAACTTAAAATAAAATCCAAAAAACACTAATAAAAATTAATTATATTCAAATCTTAATTAACTTGACTAAACAAAAATTCCAAATCAAATTAGTGAATTTTATTGACCAAAAAAAGAATTTTTAGCCAAATATGAAGTCAAAGGTCAAAAGAGATAATAAAGTTATTTATTATTTCCTAAATATTCAAAAAATATGAGTCACAACCTCAAAAATATCTAAAGTGATTTGTCATGCCTCACAAATATCTAAAACTAAGGTGTCAAAATTTCATGAGTGCTTTGATCCAGTTCAGGGTTAGCCTAACTCAATCTAGGTTATTTTAGACTCAACTAAAGCTATAATTTAACCTAGCCTCACTAGGGTTAGATTTAATTATTTGAGATATAAATAAAATTCCCCACACCATATGCCAACAAGTTTTTATGTGTAAGGTTATTCTACCAGAATACCTTCTTGAAGCCTTTGAGAGTAGTGTTATAATGCCCAATTTATGCCAAGATTCAACCCAAGCCACAAGTGACCATTGGAAAGATGTTACCAACATGGAAGAGAATTTATAAAAGACTCTAATAATCATATACTGATCATGAACATCTTTATGCCAACAAATAAACATCAATTTTGATGGAGGTAATAAATTTGTATCATTTTTATCTATATTTTGTGATTTTAATTATTATGTTATGTTGTCCCTAGTTCTTAGGCAAGAGTGTTTAGTCTTAATGTATTTTTATGCTTGATTTTTATCATTTGGAATAACACGAGACTAATATATATTTTATTTAATCTTCAAACACCTAAGGTATAAATATCAGATCTACAATAGGTCAATTAATGTGCTAAACTTAGATGTACCATATGTTAAAATTATTAAACTAAGATAGGATATTAATAGAAAGTATAACTATCATAGATATGGAATGACATAAAAGAGAGTACTTAATTAGTTTTAATGCTAATTTAGGTCTATATCTAGTATAATCATGAAAATAGTTCTAGATCAATCATCATATTCTGGATCTAGTGCCTCTAGCTCTCTAGACAGTTGCATCATCTTGGGATAATTACATCAACACTAGTGTTTGAGTTTGATGCTAGTGTCCTATATATAATATTTATTAAAATAAGATTAAACCATCTAGATGATTCTTGGTTTGGTTTTTCCTTTGATATAGTGTATTCATATCTAGGTCATGGACTTTTACTCTTGGTGAAATGGAAAAACCCTAGCTTTTTATCTTTAATGTGATCTTGGGGAAAAATTGTTTAGTGGGCACACAGTGTTGAGATAATCTATAGTTACCCCTATATCAAAGGGTGCTACCTACATAGCCAATACTCCAAAAGAGGGCCTTAGACTTTTAGTTATCCTCTACGTGTTGGCTTGTGTGTGAATCATGTATTGTGTGTAAAAGTACAAAAATACCTAGCTTATAACTTTAAAAATATGACCTTATGATTACTATTTTAGTAATTAAAACCTGTATTTGTTTTATTCCTTTGATTAATATTATAATAAGGTAGAATAAGAAAGTTTTTGGTAACCTGAGTGCTTCTTAAGTGCTCTTTTGGTCTGATTGTTAGGTGAGGAATGAATGGGGGTTGATATATTTATACCAATCTTATCAGGAGATAACCCACATGAAAGCACTTAGGATAACTATTGTGATACATTTTATTTGAAAATTATATGACTTTATGGAACTAAACACTTCTGTTAGGTTAGGACAATAATGAAGATTCTATTGTCTATCTTAGATGTTAGTGTCTAGGGAGAAGGAGAGTAGACACAAGCTCAAAACTTGCAAAGGTATAAGATAGGTATATTTTAATCATTATAGATAAGATATGATGTTTATGTCATCCATATAAGGTTAGTTGGACTAAGAGATAGGCCAATGGGCATAAGATAGAGAAGATACAAGGCTTGTGGAAGTAAGGTATGTATAAAACTAAGAAAAACAACCAAGGTCTGAGTTTAAAAAGTGTACAATATTGAGGTGATACATAATCATAAAATATCTACATTTTCCCCCTTTAATCTAGTAATAAAATTTATATTTTAAAGGAAATGAATAAGTACTTGGTTGTGTATGCACAACTTGTCTTTGCTTGAGTTGAATTAGAGTGATTTATTGGAGTTAAATTTGAATGCTTTACTAGTTAATAACTTGTAACCAAGATCATATTACAATTTATAATCAGTGCATATTATTTCAGTCAAAATTACTTTAAATAGATTGAAATTTAAAGAGTAAGGTTTGGGAGCACACTTGTGTGTCGATGTAACTACCTTGCCTATTGGCAAGTTATTTTTGAAAAACATGTATCATTATAAGGATATGAAATTGATATTAAGATAAATATGGATAAATATTTAAATTATATATATCTAAAGAGATAGAGAGAGAGGTTGGATGGTATATGCCCCTAACTTGGAGCAAAAGTGAGTTGATACTTGGAAGTTGAGATTAGCTCAACTATGAAACCTAATTATAATTATAACCTAGTGAGTTTGTATGATCAAGTATAAATTCAAAACTTGGTAAGATTAAGTGATTTAATCATCTCAACCATATGAAAAAGGTGAACTAACTGATACAATATATTGGCTAGTTAAAGTTCATAAAAATCCATGGGTTATCAGTACATGCAATAGTTTTAGAATTCGAGATTAATTTTGATTTTATAATATTAGGTACATATTACATGGATTATGCACCTTAGATATGTCTCATGCTAAAACTATGTGTAATAATGGTACCATGTATAGAATTATTCCATAAATGTGTATCGAAATCATATAATTATGTGCTTTGTCCAGTTCAGAAACAATGTAAGTATTGGAGGACATGCTTAAAAATCATGCCCCCACTATATATGGATAAATATAAAATTGGTATAAGTACCAATGTGGAGGACATGTTTCCAAAACATGCCCCCACTATAAACTATAGATGTTGAATATTGAGTAGGTGTGGAGAACATGCTTCTAAAGCATGCTTTTAGTGAATCGATGAATTATAAGTACCATACTAAATGAATGTGGAGAACATGATTCCAAAGCATGCCCAAAATAAATCTAAAAATTATGAGTGTGTGGAAGCCATGTCCATATGACATGACCCCAATGAATCTACAAACTAGTATAAGTATTGAATACTAAATAATTATGGAGAATATGCTTCCACAACATTCCCCCTCTATAATTTGGAAATTGTGAATGTGTGGAAGCCATGTCCATATGACATGCCCCCAATAATATCTAAGAACTAGTGTAAAGTGTGGAGAACATACTTACTAGACATTCCCCCACTAATATTCCCCCTCTTTGTGGTGAGGTAAAAATAGTACCTGGAAGTTACCTCACCTCAAAAAGGTAAGACAACTGTAAAATATGTGAATGCAACCATGTAGCATATAGAAGGAACTTGTCTGGGTAAATGTATCATTAAAGTACATAAAAGTAATGTGATCACATATAGGCCTAAGATACATGATAATTATCATGGAATTATCAAGATAGTAATAATACCAGATCAATAAGAAAACAAGCACACATATAAGAGCACTCAGAAGCAAGTCAAAAGACAATGGTCTAAGAAGAACACAAATAAGGGGCATGTTCAAATGCTGTAAAGTTAAATTGACATGACTTATTAAAATGTCCAAAAAAAAGGAATGACATATTCAAATGTTCATATAACAAGCAATGACATACTCAAATGTCCAAGAAGGCAATGACATATTCAAATGTCCAATAAGGCAAACATAGGCACAATGGCCACATACAATAGAGCATATTCAAATGCTCAAAAAAACAAGACAATAGCAAGGCAAAACACTTAAGAATGTGTGTAAAGGAAAAGCATAAGTAACTAGTATAAACATGTCATAGTGGCCCATGGATCAAATGTATTAGTAAAAAACATCAAGTACATAACATATCAAGTACCTTATGTAATGTATAATCATGGATAAAAGGCATGTATAATTAAATATGTAAGCTCAAACATGATAGTATAGAGTGATCATCAAATCATATAACTTGTGTACATCAAGATTGTATAAGATGGATGCCCTAAACATCCTAGTGACATGAGTAGAGGGAAGGCCCAACACCCATAAGTGTATCATGTATCTATGTATGCCTGTGTATGTGTATATAAGAGTAAATGATATGATATCCCTAAACATGGAACTAATACACATATGCAAATAGGCTTATAAAACATGTAGGTGTTGAAAATGTTTATATATATATTTTTGTTAGTTTTTTTTGAAGATTTAAGAGTTCCAATAGAGAAAGTTATCATCATTGAAAGGTGTGGGACCATTTATAAAAAATTAAAAGTGTTGTTTATAATGATGTTTTTACTCTTATTCAATATATTTGTCCAATGGATTTCATGAAGCTAATGACATGGGAAAATAATTGTATCCATTATATGGTATACAAATCTCTATGCCCATATCAAGAAAGGTAATACACATATTTGTAATATCCAATTTTCCTTGAGATTCAACTAACCAATCTTATCCAAGATTTAATTTTAAATGGGGGTTGTGGTATAATATCTATATGGTTGTGGTCACCACACACGTATCACAAGTAATAGGTAACCAAATGTATCTATAAGATTATGACATCAATGATGAGTATATGAGTTCATCTGTAGTATGTCCCAAGTGTTCAAGGAATGTAGATCCATAAGTTGTATCCCACTTATTCATATCAAACTAAAGATGGTGAAAATATACCCCATCAATATTAACATTAATATTCAACTCTTTATGTTTTGGTCACTTTGAAAGATAGATCTCATTCAAAATATAGAAAGGATTTTACCTTTTGGTAGGTTGTGAAGCTTCTAGTGAAGACTCCACAATGTTCACATGGTATAATTGCATTTGACCTTTATAAGGTTGACTTAATGCTTTTAACGAAGAGGGTTAAATTTAGAAACAATCATTTACATGCTCATATGTTATGGTTGTGTTCCCCTTATCTGGATTCATTATTGTTTTTTCTACAACTAGATTGATCTTTTATGTACCAGGACTCATGGGTTCAAATAAGTTATGTGAAAGGTGATAAGGTAGATCAAAATTTAGTTCACACATTTTTTCATCTATCATATCATGAGCGGTATCATAATCATTATCATAGTAAATAGAAATATGCCCACCATTCTACTCAGTATTAACCAATAAAGGAAGCTCAAATAAAGGAGGTTATTATGGTTTTAATGGTTTCTCTAGTAATGGTTAATTTTATTGATGTGAATTTACATGCACCTTAATATGTGGTAATTTATTTGTATCTAGATATGAAGGAGCCAATGTACTTAACTCACCTATTTCATAAGTGTGTATGTGCTCAATAGCAATGCATTATTTAGGTGGTACCATTGTAAGAATGCCTTCAATTTTAGATTGTATCATTTTGAAAAAATTAAAAGGTTCATCATCGATAGGCATTGTTAATAAAGTCCCATCATGTATTAATTTTACACATTCATAAAATGTAGATGGAACAAATTATATTGAATATATCTAAGGTCTACCTAAAAGTAAAATATAATCCAATGATCAAGACATTACTTGAAAAGTAGTTGAAATAGATTTTGGTCCTAATGCCACATCCTTTGTAATTTGACCAACTAGAGGACTATGTGAATTATAAAACCCTTGGATGTGCATAATCAATTTTTGAATCAGATTGGTGTTAATGCCCATGGTGGTTAAAAAATGGATACTATAAATGTTTAGGACTAATCCATTATAAATGAGCACCCTTTTAATGCCCTTATTTTATAATATCACTTATATGGACAAGGGCAACTGTTGATCAATAATATCCTTAGATGGTAAGTTGGTTGGATCAAAGGTAATAAGTTTGGCATTATTTTTGAGATATTTCATGATATATACAAAATAAAAGGCTCAATATTATTTGAAACCCAAGGTTTATGCAATGTCTCATAGAGAATGTCCTTGTAAACATTAGATTGTTTTAGAAGCTCAAGTATTGAAATTTTAGCATATGCATTTATAAATTGATCAATAAGGTCATATCCCTTATATTTTATCACAATTTTAGGCTTAGGAGGAACATGCTTTATATTAATAGGTGGCTATTTAAGGTTGATCAAGCTTACCTCTTCGAGTAGTAACAACATGGACCTTGGGGTCCAATATAATTTGTGGGGTAAATAATGGGTGTTGGATGGTAACTATCACTCAAATAAGGCTTAGATACAATAAATAGATAAGAGCATGAACATTAGTATCTAAATACTAGTTCTATATCACTACAAGAGGACTTATGGAGTGATATCAAATATTGTCTTCATTTTAACACTCATTGATTATGTGAATGGATTTACTTAACAATTTTGACAAGATAAATAACATAACAAACCATAAAAATATAAGGTATTGGACCATGAAATAATTTACAAATGTGTCCTTGGTAAACATGATTGCAAGGTTTATCAATCAGGGATCAAAAAGAGGAAAATAAAGTAGAAAACCCTAGTTGAGTTAGGGTTTGATGTTCAAATATTGGGTTTACCAAATGTTTAACCCTAATTTAGATTGAGGAATCCTTACTCGGGTAGATAAGGTTAAGGATATATAAATGATAGGGCATTAGGGTGAATATCAATTTTACAATAGGCTAATTAATGTGCTAAACTCAGATGTACATATGTTAAATTTATTAAATTGAGATAGAATATTAATGGAAAGTACAAATATGCTAGATATAGAAATGACATAAAAGAGAGTACTTAACTAGTTCTAAAGCTAATGTAGGTCTGGATCTAGTATAGGTAGAAAGTAGGTATGTAGATAGTTCTGGATCAATCATCACATTCTATATTTTACACCTTTGGCTCTTTGGATGGTTGCATCAACCTAAGATAATTGCTAGTCAATGCTAGTGTCTGATTTTGACACTAGTATCATGTTGTGACAATTTTTGTCCATTTAAAAATTACTAAAAATTAAATTGATTGTTGATTAATTTTTTGGTTTGGGCTTAAAATTTTTAATTTTGAAAAATTGGAAATCAATCAATTAATTTTTATTATTTAATTAATATAATTAAATTAGAAAGATGATCAAAATGTCTGATTTCCCAAACCATTCAAATTCTCTTTGAATTTTTCATGTTGTGTAAAAAGCTTTTTGATTTTTCCCACAACCATGTAAAAGTATCATTAACTCTTTTCAAGCTATGTAATTGCTTTTCATTTTCCCCTGAGTTGCGTTAAATTACGTAAACACATTTTCAAGTCTTATAATTTTATATTTCTAGTCTTGCATGTAATGCAATTACAAAATAAAAAATTAATAAATTTAATTGAAATGATTTTTAATTAAGATATGTAATCCACTTTTTAAAATCCCACTATCATGCAAATGCCTTGGATACTTCCTCGGGTTGTGAAAATGAGTTTTGGCACTTCCTTGAATCATGTAATTAAAATATTCCCTTCCACTGCCATGCACACAAGCTTTATTTTTCCCCTACGTTGCAATTTTCTTTTTATTTGCGTCACTTTGTGCAAATACTATTATCATTTTCTTGAATAGTGTTAAAATAAAACTTATTATCTTCTAAATATTTTGAAGTTGTTCCATGCCATTCAAGCATGAAAAAGCTCCAAATTATTTTGAAAATACTCACTCAACACTAGATCCAAAATAATTAATTGTGTTTTTTTCTAGAGGGGAATCATACAACACCATCACCATTGGAAGAGGGTACAAAGTGAATTAAAAAAGAAAGAAATAATTTTTATTTTGTTTTGGATATCAAATAAAGTTGTATGATGCCATAAAGGAAAATATAGGGTTTTAAATTTACTTTCATTTTTTTTCCTACCAAGAGAGAGGCTGTATAACCATGTGACACAAGGAGAAACTACAGATCATAAAAAGGAAGAATATATTATTATTTTTTAATTTTCACCTACTAATGGAGGAGTTATATGACATTATAGCCCAAGAATAATATAAATGATAAAAAATGGGAATAAATTAAATTGTTTTTATTTTTGCCTGCATAATGAGTCGTACAATAATACCACAGTTAGGAGGTAAGAGGTAGAAATTAAAAAAAGACAACAAAATTTTATTTTTTGACTATAGAAAAGAGGCCATATAGCCCAAAGAAAGCTTTAAAATTTTTAAAAATAAACCATATCATATTTTAATTTGTTTTTGTTAACCACAAGGAGGTCGTACAACACAAATTAAGAGGAGAGAGGGGTTTAAAAAAATAATAAGATGTTTATTTATTTTATTTTTATGTTTACAAAAGAAAGACCATATGGATATATGAACCAAGTGAGAAGATGAGTGAAGTAAAAAATTAAAATAGAAAATAGTTGATAATTTTTTTTTTCTTGTCAAAAGGGAGGCCATACAACACCCCAAAGAGAGAAGTGAAGCTAATTTTTCAAAAAAGAAAAGAGCATAATTTCATCTTGTTTGTTTCCATTCACCAATAAAACTGTATGGCCATGTCATGGGGTAAAAAATACAAATGAAATGGAAAATAAATAATTAAATTCTATTTTGTTTACCTATTGAAACCATACATCTATATGGTAGAAAACAAAGCTGATGTAAAAAGATTCATTGAAATTCTTCTTTTTCATCTTGTCATGTGGAGGAAAGATAATTGAATAAGTGGTGAAATTCATGGGTGAGATTAAAAGAGAACTTAAGAAAATTTGCACAAGAAAAATTGTGAGTACAATTTCTAAGTGCAATTAAATAACTAATGTTATTTTAAGTTATTTTGTTTTGTGAAATTTTCAAATAAACCATCATCCTGTGAATACCTCCCAATTGTCAAATTTTTTATGAAATTAATGTCTTCATATTCTATTCTTGAAAATATAATTTAAAATAAAGATAAAAAAGTATCAATTACCAATTTTAGGGAATAAAACCTCTTTCACTATTAGATTCTAATGTGGAGAACATTTCAGATATTGATCTAAGTCATATTGACTTAGATGAATTTTGGGAGATAATGAATGTAGTACCTAAAACTAACTTTGGTCAAAATA
The DNA here is from genome assembly GCA_037957365.1 of Torreya grandis. Lineage (NCBI taxonomy): Eukaryota > Viridiplantae > Streptophyta > Pinopsida > Cupressales > Taxaceae > Torreya > Torreya grandis. The sequence continues at coordinate 654,265 of JARHVA010003545.1, read as the reverse complement.
TTTTTTATAGTGGATTGGCACAAGTTACAACCTTTCTAATTTTAGTGCAATATCTTGAATTGGTTTTGGTTATGGCCAAAAACTATAATTCAAAAATAAGGGAAATGAGAGATCCATAAGGTGAATTAGTGGCAAGCTTAGCTCTAAATCACATAGATAGTATGTTATAAATTCTAGATAGAGAATCTTTTATGCATTTAACTCCTCATTCTTCTCAATTTTTGAGATGATAATATCATATTATGTGATAAGCAAGTCAATAATGGATTGGTTGATTAAACCAAGGCACTCTTTTACATGACTCCCAAAGAATCTTGAAAGATATGGCTTCAAGAATGAGATAAATGCTATAATAACACTATTTCACATAATAGTGGGGAGCCCAATAGCTAAAATGTTTTAGACATTGATATATAAGTTTATTTGGATCATTCACAAGAACAAGGAATATTGTTAGTGGTAAAAGGTAAATGTAAAACCGTTTGTATGTACAAGAATGTCCTATAGGAAATATAGTTGTATTCTATTATATGTTGTTAGGAGTTGTTATGAGAATATCTAGGTTGGTCAGGACTCTACTGAATGCGATATGGAGAACTATTCTTAGCATAGTAAATATGTAAGTAACAAACATAGGAACTAATACCTATATGTATTTTTAAAGAATACAATAAAAAGTTTAATGATTATGTGAGTAAAAATAATAGTGATTATTATTTTGATAAGAGAGCTTTCACATAGAATATTTACAAAACTGGACCTTGATCCATGGAGGTTTTCTTATTGTAATCATTGGTACTAGATCCTCTATTATGAATTATAATCATTTGTACTCTTTTATGGTATAATCACAAAAATATCTATGTTATAATGAATATTTCCTTTATTATTCTACTCAGTTATGTATTTTTATCTATCTATAAGTAGTTTACATCATACGTAAAGCTATTAAATAGGTGTATTTATCTATGATAAATGTTGAATATGTTTTAAAGTCTTTATTAAACCATCTTATAAGATTTTGATGTCACTTCACACACTCTATCCTCATAATTAGCATGTTTTGGTGAAAAACTAGGAAACTTTGCTAACAATGGTGTGGTGAGTGTGGATCGTATTAGTTAAGGATATGTTGTGATGGTTACTAATCCAAAGAGAGGTGGAGAGATGGTTAGACCAAAAAATCACTAAATCTGTAGAGATAGAAGGCCAAATAATTGGGTATACTCTAAGAGAGATTATACAAGAACACCTCTATGGTGAAATTTATGAGATTTTTTGGTGCAAACTATTGAGCCTGCTAGCTGATTAATTGGCTCAAGTTGAATATCACTATTTTTAGCCACAAGAAAGTGAAACCATTACATATATTGAGGGGAAGAAAAAATAGTTTCATATTTTGAACAAATTGGACTCGTGTGATTGATCATTAGATAGGTACCACTATTGACAGATACATCACTGAGTTTAGAATGATAGGATACTTATCCTTTGACAAATTAAAGGACCTATTTTTGAGAGAAATCATAGGAAAATTCTAGAAATGATTTCTTATGCTTGTGGGCTATGACACATAAGTGAGTCTTACTTGGTAGCCAAGTACATCCAAACCTAAAAAAAATTGGGGTTCAAACTAACCCCCTTCATTCAAACCCCCACGTGTACTTTTTTAAGGGGTTCAAATGAAGGGGGTCAAAGGTTTACTTTATGCATTTAATTATGTTTTGATTAATTTGAATTAATTGTCCAATGAAATGATTTATTTAGGGGAGGGGGGAGGTAGGCGAGGGAGGTTCAAATGAAGGGGGTTCAAATGTAGGGTTTTTTTTTCAAACCCCATGTGGCATGGAATAACCACCCATTTAATTGGAAAGTTATTATTGGCCTTAAATTACCACATTGGATGCCATGTATTATGATGAAAAAATAAAATAAAAATGTGCAGCTCTACTTATAAATAGGTCTTTTTATGATCTTTCTAATAATATTATTTTTTTATAAATTTTAATAATATTTAATATTTATTTTGATTTATTTATTAAAATATACTTATTTATAGAATGAAGTATTATATGTTTGAGGCATTAGGAAAAATAGGAGACTATGGCCAAAAAAATTGAAAAATATCAATGCATTTGACTTTAATGTCCTTGTTCCAATGGTGAAAAAAATAGTCTATTCACACACACACACACACACACACACACACACACACACACACACACACACACACACACACACACACACACACACACACACACATAAAATATCATGAGGAGAAGACATAAGCATTGATTTTTCTTGCCTTGATCATAAGAGATGGAATAAATAATGTGTGTTTTAGGAAATTGTGAATAGAAGGATGAGTAGTAGTAGCATTGATGATTTGGATGAAAGGAGATGACAAGGAGAAGGGTGTAGTGAAGAAAAATAGAGCAAGGAGCCTAGGCCAAGTAGAGATAGATCATGAGGAAGAGATGAGGATTTAGCATGGTTAAAATAAGAATGTAGTGGTATATAAGTAGAATAAATGAGTAAAAGTTTATAGTTTTCAGAAAGGCTATCCTAGAAATAAAATTAAGGATTACTTGATAGTCATAGACATAGTACATGTTCATGTTTTTAGAGATACATATTTGGAGGTAAGGACCATTTCTTAAGGAAGCACACATCCCCTAAGCCCATATTTTTTTAGTATCATAGTAATTCCTATACAAATTTAGATGACAACACTTAAAAAGGACCAATTCTAGAAGAAGTTCATAGAAAAACCCTAGAAGTAAAAAAAGATGCATATCATGAAGTTGTGTAGAGTTTATAACGCTGACATAAGAAAAACATAAAAAAATTGCTTTATACAGAGATAGATCCTTTAATTATTTCTTAGGCTAAGAATTTCATTACAAAACTTTAAATATTGGAATAATAAGGAGACAATGGAGATATATCTACAACTACCACATTCACAGAACCAGAGGAGACATCACAACCACCACGAAATTAAGAGCCACCTCAAAGTGGCTATAAGTCTCCAAAACTACTATCATCCATGACATTATTTATAAACAAATCAACTATGATAACTATAATAAACAATACTATGGAAGCTCAATTGGGTGATTTTATACACTTGACTCCCTATGATTGGTCTGTGGACCCTAAACAATACTTACTTGCAACATGAAATGGTAGGCAAAAATAATCACTGATGAAAATAAAAAGAAGTTTGAATTGATTAGTGCTTTGAGTGGACATGCACTAAAATTTATCTTCAAAAAAATAAAGCCAGATCATCCCTAGATGATGTTAAGAATTGGCTCATATCATAGTTTAAGGTTAAAAATATTTCAATCCAAGCAATCCAGGATTTGAAGGAAATCTAACAAGGACCCCAGGAGACCATTGGTGACTACAATAATAGATTATCTAACATCATGAACAAAGTAGAATTTGTTTTAGAGGATAAAGATGAATTCACTTAGTTTGTAGAGGGTTTAAGACCAAGGATCAAATTTTTCATAGCCTAAACCTAGTTTAGAGATAAAGCCAATGTAAGAGTCATTGTGATTTGCGTGGAACTAATTAAAGAGTATAAGGATGAGACTATGCCATCATCCAAGGTAGAAAGAAAATTAGAAGATATCTTGAGAATATTGGATTAGTTTCAAGGAAGGGATGAGAGATCCAAGTCAAATATAAGGTATATAGAGTGTGGATGACAAAGGCATCATAGAAATGAATGCCATAGGGTTAAGATAGAGTTATACGAGATATGTAGAGTGGTAGGGCATGAAAAATCCTAGTGTCATATTTTAAAATAGTACATAAAAACCCCACAAAACATGTACTTTAAATTTTTTAAGTCACCTACACATGATGACAAGGATTGATGAGCACTCTAGTAACTTAAAGAGGGTATCACTAAGAATGTGTTTGTGGTTATTATGTAGAAAGTTTTAATTACACTAAAGGTTACTCCTAACTCAGAAAGCATCATTCTAAGTTAGAATCCATTAGTGATGCCTTGGGTCCTTAAAGCACAACAACAATCACAAAAATTGGTGGGTACCCTACCTTCTATGTAGAATTGGAATATCACCTCATAGAACTTCCCACAATAGACTGCGACCTAACCATACCAAGCTTCATAGAATCTTATTATTCCTCAAGTGTAGTAGTTAGGATGGGCCTTAAACCCACAATAACTAAAAGTGGATAGATTTAATAAATATCCATAATGAAAAAAATGGAATGCATCATAAAACACTAAAAATTTTAGGCAAAAGCAACACAAAGGTGGATGGGGATTTTAGGGGAAGAGAGGAGGATATAGAGGAGGATATCAAGGTGGTGCATAGGGAGGTCAAGGCAAGAATGGGCCCAAGCCACCCATTCATTGTTATCTATATAGCTAACTAAACCATGTGTAGAGAAATTACCCTATAAATCCCCAAAGGAAACCTTATCGTGTATACTACAAGGTGATAGAGCATCATAATATAGAAGACTATCCAATCTTAGAAAGATAGTAGTAACATGATCCATGTGTAACTGAGGGATGATGCTACATTATAATTAGTAACTAGAAAATAACATGAAGAATATGGGTTACCTCTATGGGAAATGCCTAATGACTTGGGTATTAAATAGGCACAACTAGATAGATACCCTGAGCCTACCACCAAAAAAGTCCTGATGTGGGAAGATGCATATATTTTCAAGATAATCTAGTAAAAAAGGATGAATGAAGGAGATGGCATAAATCTTGACATAAAAATGTATGGGTAGATAATGCATATACTAAGATAAGATGAGGTTATCACTATGTTTATGGATTTAATGAAACTCCTCAACACAATACATAATGAAGATATCTCCTAGAACATCACTAACTTATTCCATAACCTACTAGAGTGTCTATAGAAAGGCCAATAGTGAATAAATAAGTTGGTTTAGTTTTTAAATACCAAGAAACCTTAGGACATCAATGTGAGAATGGACATAGATTTACTTGAGTATGAAATACCTAATTCTATATTTGACTTTGGAAGTATTATAAATATGATCCCCATATCCACTTGGAATTCCTTGGGAAGACTTGCATTGAGCTATAGTCCTATCTTGCTCAACCTTGTGAATGATGAAAGGGTAAAACCTATTAGTCACCAAGAGGATTTAGAAATCAAAGTCATAGAACTTAGTTTATGAGGTGATTTTCAATTGATCTCTATGAAGATATATGGGACTCACTACCCTGCACTGATAGGGAAGAAGTGGGCCTATGATGGGTGTATGACTATAACATAATTATGAATCAATTAGAGTCTCATCAAGATGATAAGATATTTAACATTACTCTAAAAAATATTAAATATAGGCCTTACATCATCCCAAAAGATCTAAACTCACCTTGTGTTAGTGTTAATGTAAGTTAGATGAAGGTCGTAGTCAAAGACAAGTAGAAGGCTCTACAAGAAATAGAGTACAATTTCCTCTAAACAACACTATTCTATAGACTCATATTCTTAGTGAAAAATAAATCTTGGGAAAGATGGGGTTGAATACCCTATATATCCCTCATAAAATTAAGGAGGATGTGTGATCACTGATGGTAGGATCTCCAACATAATCTGATATATATTTTATATATCAAATAGGTCATAATGAGCAAGACTACATAAAACCAAATATATATGGTGTTATCCCATGGGATATATCTTATTCAATAAGTGGGGACTCAAATACCCATGTACTCAACTAGGTGAAAGGAGATCATGAGCTATGACCTTTAGGGATGGTATTTACAATTGAGTGATAAATACCCTAGTATTTTACTATGAAGGATATTGGTGAGTTCATATTATGATTTGAATAATATGTACTAGATGTAAACCATATGGTTAACATCCTTGATTATGCAATTAAAGGAATTACTATGAACTAGTGGGCTATCTATAGAGATGAGCATTTAACATGGGAAAAAGGATACAGATTAATATTAACTTGATTCTAGCTACCAAAGACTATTAGAAGAGACTAACCTATATATCAGGAGGGTGAATACCTAGAATTGCATGTGTAAATGTGTATTGAGGTATGAATGTCATAGGTTATTTATCCTAATTAATGTCCACATAGATTCATCTATACCCTAGGTGTTTTACCTACAACATGGTACATCCATCAGGTGTGAAGAAGGGAAACAAAGCATTAGGCATAGATCTAATATGATTTCATTTAAACATTCATATTTAATAGTGATTAACCTTAGGTATAATTATATTTCCAAAATATAAAAACATTTATATTCCATGGAAGAGTTAAACACTTACCACTGCTATTGGAATTAGGTTTGCATAGAATCAGAGATAAAAAATCAACATACATCTCATAGATTTATGAAGTTGGCTAAGGTGAGGCCCAAACATGGATTTATCACCTTCCTTTACTTTAAGCACCCCTTTACTACTTGGGCATGCCTATTGTGCATCTTGATCTATTTTCTTGGTGGGGGTGCTAGGCACTTTATTAGATTTATCAAAGGATGGTTCCATGCTTGTGGGAAACTTCTTCATCTTCTTCTCTCTCTTAGAATTCTCTTCCTTGGCCTTAGCCTTCTCAATATCTACCTCACTTAGGCCCATTTCCTTTGAATCCCTCCTCTTCTTTTCAAGTGCCAATGTCATCTCAATTTATTCCTCATTATGGCCCATTTTCTTCCACCACCTTCTCTTTTCTTCTTCTATTCATGGAGGCTATATGGAGGGTTATATAGATGAGGCACTTATCAATTTATATTCTTCTTCAATAATGATGGCTGTGTTATTTTAGAGAGAATTTTATACATTTGTGGCACTAGGATCCTCTTCCACTTCTTATTTTTATAAGATGTAGGTCTTTATTCCTTCTTCTTCTTCTTCTTCTTCTTCTGTCTCTTCTTCTCATCCACACACAAGGGCCTCTTCCTCATCTATTTATTCTAGAGTTATTTTAGGGAGCACAATGGGTCCCTTAGACTTCTTTTTCTACTTCTTGCTAGAGGAAGCAATCTCTAAAATCAAGGTTATGCACTTATTGGGAGATGGAGGTGTTGCTTGTTTAATGAAGGCAATACTCAATCTAATGTGCTCTTAGATCTCCTCAAGTTTCTCTCCCTATTTATTTTAGGGAGAATTTTTTTACATGTTTGGCATTAGCTTCCCTTTCTTGCTGATCAAGAGGAGGTGATCATCATCTTTCTTAGGGTCAGTGCCCTTCTTCCATGGCTTCATCTCATAGTAAAGATTGAAGATGTACCTAATTATAATTTCCCTTTGAAGGGGATAAAGGTCCATTTGATTGAAGTCATCCTCCTCATCCTTTGTGTCCTTACCCCTGGGTGTACTATAGACACTAGAAAACCATACACGATGGTTTTAGATGTTGAAATGCCTTAGAATACCATAGGGAATATCAAACCCTTTTAGACCCACTAACCAAGCCATCAAACCCTGAGTCAAGTTAGATACTTAGCTAAATAAACTCACTAACTTGACCATTACCTAACCCTTTTTAACTCACCTTGACCAATTTTATTTTAAACCCTCAACCACCAATGGTTAGCTTGACTACCGATGGTTACACCGACTATCAATGGTTAGGTCTTCCTCATTCTTACACAATTTCTAGTTGTGTGCAAGTTAACATGACATAATTAAATATGTCTACCTTGCTCATTATTAACAAACTCCCAAGCATCAAACTTAGTAAGCTAACCTCTTAGGTAACCTTCTATCCTCCATCTCTCTCTGTCTATAAAAAGAGGGGAGTAGAAGATGAAAAAGGATCAATCAATCACAAGAACATTCTATCACACATGTATTCAAACCAACCAATTGGTCTTCTTTATATCAATTTAGAAACTAAAACAAGGATCTAAACCTGTACCAAAATTGTTCTTGAGGCAAAGTACCGTTACTCTACCAAAATATATCTAGCCATCAACCATCAACCATTTAGCAATCAATAGGTATAGTTTGTATTTTAGCTTTTTTTCTTAGTTTCTAACTTATAGGCCTAAATTAGACCTATTGCACCTATCTTCCAACTTCCCTATCCTCTAACCAAACGCTTAACAAACCCTTACCTAATCATTGACCCATTTTTTAACTCCCTTTTTAGCACCTTCAAAATCCATAGGTAACATCGATGGTCAACATAACCACAAATGATCAGCCCCAATCATCAATGGTTACCCAACTATCAACAGTTAACTTAACTACCAATAGTGATCACTATGGTAAGAATAATAATAAGTTATTTCTAGCCCCTTCCCTCAACCAAATCCAACCTTTTGTGTCCTTACCCGTTTAGAGATCCCTGCCTAATTTTATGAACTTGACTTAATCTATTTTAGCACTAATATTGACCCACTATTGCTATATTTAGTTATTTTTCCTATCAAGCATTCATTTATTCTTGTATTTCATTTCAATTCCTTTCTATTATTTGATGTAATTACTTTCATTTTATCTCTTTTAACTTAATTTCTATCAAAGAGGGGATTGACAACCTCCTAACAAACTCATGCTTCTTGGATCTAGCTCACATTAGGCAGTCCACCTAACTACATTTCTAAAAACCCCTTTTGTTATCAAATTTTTATCTATAGGTCATCCTTCCAAGACAAAAAGGAAATCTCCACACTCATCTTGATCATGCATGCATAACAACCAGGTTTTTATACCACATCTTTATTACTAATTTCTTACCTTCTTCCTTAATTAAGAAATGGGTAGAAATTAAGAGAAACATTTTGGTATGCCTAGTGGGACCTAACATCATCTAGGTACCCTTTTCTTCCTTTATTATACACTCATGTAATGAAATCTAAACTTTCTTTTAGGCTTAAAATAAACCTTGCATACATTGATTGTTTGCTTATTTTTTAGTTCATTTAATTAACTTAAAAGTAAAGTAATCAATCATAGTTTCACTCTTGTTATCACACACTTTACCAAATCACATAATCAATCAACACATCAAAATAATTGACATAAGGCCCAACTAGGATTTCATCACCTAGTGGTACACCTTACCCTTTTGGCTATCTTATTTAAAGGTCATTACCAAGAAGAAAAACCAAAGTTCAACGCTCTAGTTGAGTCTAAAATTTGAAATTTAGTATATCTTAGCCAAGCACCCAAAACCCTTATCACTATAGTGTGTGAAGTGAGGGGGTAAGCCCTAATATAAATCCATGCATTAACTTTCAATATATATTTTTGAGAACTTTTAACACAATAAATTAACCTTAGACTTACTTTTTAGTACCTGATCTACAAACCAAATTTACTCTAAACACTTTCTAAGACATAAGCCAAAAGCAATCTAAAAAGAATCCTAAAGTTTTAAAAATACTTTAGTGTATGTTTTGATTTCCTTGAGATCTTCTTTCACTTGATTTGTTTTTCAATTGTGATATTTTCATCATTTCTTTTCTATTCCTCACATGGTCTTTACTAGACAATAGTTGAGGAACCAAACCAACCAAGAACCATCTTCTTCTTCCTCTTCTTCCATGGAGTATACTTTAGATGTTGAGAGTTCTCATCATTCTCCCCTACTACCATGCCTCAGATAGTTGTTGAGGGTGATGTGGATTTTTCTACCTTCCTTGATAACAAACCCATATCCCTTCAACATCACCTCAACACTTTATCTCACCGTACACCTATTGCTTTGGTTCCTTATATGGATCTAACTTATGGTATGCCTCCTCATCTTATGGTTGGTTCTACATCTACCCAACCTATGATCACCCAATCATCTTCTTCCACCAATATCCCATCCACTACCACCACCCAAACTTAATCCAACATACCAACCAATAGCCAAAAACCACATATACCAACCAACAACTCCAACACAAGAGAAACTTCACCTCTTATTACCCATACTTCATCCACCACGGGGGTATATTCTACCCATATTTACAGCATTCCCCATATCACTACAAACCCACCAATTTCCACCCCACTTTAAAATTTGGTGCTTTTCATTCCTCCTACCCTTCAACCTATTAGCACAAGAGTTACCACTCCACCCCAACTAATTAATCTATCCATACCTCCAAACTAAACTATATAAATCCCTCAATAAATATCCATTAAATTCTACCAATATGTTCCTAATCTATAAAGATACATAACACCTTCTACCTTACCTTTTGTACCCATTAACCCTTATGTGGCATCATCTCAACATTTAATGACCACATACCAATATGTGGTATCTTCTCAAACTTCTACCACTTATCCATATATTGCATCCACCTAACCTCAACCAAACTTACCACATAATTTTGGAGCTTCCCAACCTCAAATGGATTTGGTCAAAATTTTAATGGACAAAATGACCAACCTGGAGTCATCTATATCTAGGGCCCATAACCTTTTATCTTATGATAAAATTTGTAATGAACCTATTCGCCCATCTATCCTTATTTAATATTATCCTCCTTAATGGGAAATACCCAAATTTTCCAAGTTCCAAACCAAGGATGACCCCCACTAACACTTAAGAGCATTTTTCCATTCTTTCTATTTGGTTGCATATGATGATGCTCTCCTCCTTCACACTTTTCCCATGTCTTTATCTAGACAAACCTTATATTAGTATAGTTCTCTCACCAAAAACTACATATTTTCATTTTACCAACTTGCCCAAATCTTTTTAGATCATTTCTCAGTTAATATATCTAAAAAGGTCTCTATTATTGACCTCTACTCCATTAGGTAATTTGATGATAAATCAATTGCCGATTTCATAACTAGATCGAGAGGTCTTATCAACCAACTCTCTTTCTCTTTACCCCAACCTAAATTGATTGAAATCTTCTCTTGGGGTTGTGACAAACATATCTCTCCTAATTTTCAAGTTCAAACATTCAGAACCTTTGATGAGGCTTTCACCATGGCACATAAACTAGAAATTAGAGCCATTAATGAGGGGAAATTGAAACTGAGGAAAAAAATTCTAGCTTTGAATCCAATGATCCTTATTCATAAAAAACATCAATAAATTTAACTATCCTAACACAAAACCAAATACATCCATAAACTTGGTTGTCCTTAAAACCGCTCCACCACTAAATGTCAACCAACCCAACCAAACCAACTCCTCTAACTTTTCCAACCAATAAAATTGAAATCAAAACCGAGCTACCCTAAAACAATACACTCAGATAGGGGAGTCTTATGCTTCATTTTTGGACAATTTTCTCAAATCCACCATCATATAAATTCCTCCCATAAAACCTCCCCAACAATTTTATGCTTCTCACCTGACACCTAGTTGGTATAATGAGAATGATCTATGTGCTTTCATCATGTCATTGGACATGATGTCAGTAGGTGAAACACCTTCAAAACCATTATCCAAAACATAATTAATAAGGGAGAACTTATATTTTATAATCCCAATACACCCTTAAATCAGTCCCTTGACATCTTTCATAAACATTTCTCCAATCATGCCCCTTTTACCAACTATGATGATAACAAACCAGAATCATCTCACACTCATGAGGTCCATACAGTTAATGTCATTATCATTAAACCTATCATTGAGGAGACCATTAACTCAACTACCTATTCATCCATTTCACTCATTAAAGTGGTGGACTCGCCTTCTATTCTTTTGGACACCTAAATATAGGAAGCAACCATGTCTTTTTCTTTACTTGATGAGACCATGAACTTATCCACATCCCCTTTGATAGAAATACCAATGGAGGCAACCATCGATTAAACTACCTCTTCCCCCACTCCACTTATTAAATTCATGGAATTACTTACCATTCCTTTAGACATCCAAAAATAATAATAAACCATCTCTATTCCTTCATTTGGGGCTATCACACCTTCCTCCCCTATCATAGAACCACCCATTCTCTCATTGGGAACCACAGCCACTTTGAACCAGAGCCATACCACCTCCTTCCCCCTTACCATCTATCTTAAGAACCCATCATTCCACCATCCTAGGAGCTTATTCTTCTACCAAGAGGGTGAACCCTCCCAAAACTACCCAAACTAAACCTCCTCCTTTCATTTTACCTTTACCTACCCCCACCAAATCATCAAACTCCCCATCATTATTAACTAACCTATTTACCTCTACCTTCCCAACTATATCCAAAAATTAATCATCCACCTCTAAATCTTCTACCTCAAGAAAAACCACAACTAAACAATCCCAACCAAAACCACCTACCAAAACCATTCCACCACCTACAACATATGCGATGAAGCATACTTCTAAGAAGTTTCCCACTCCTAAAACAAAAAACTCAAAACTCTCAACACCTTTACTCTAATATTATTCAACCATTATACAAATTTTGTTGCAATATTATTACCTAATAATACCACCTATAAAACTCTTTGACCCTTTAAGTCCTAAACCATCTTGGTTCAATGATATTTTAATCTTATCATACCATATAATACCTAGACATGACATGGAGAACTGCAAAGCTCTCCAAGTACATGTCCATAACTTATGAGATGAGGATGATCTATTATTGATGAACCTCCCTTAAGCCCATTACAAATCCAAAAATTTATACAACACTTACCTACTCCTCCACTCTCATATAAAAGTAAGGAGGAACCAAAACATCCTTCTATCCCAACACTTCCCCTCATCCACACTATCCATATGATTACCCAATTTAGGGCCCAATAAAAAGATAAGGTAAAATAAAAAGTTTCAATACCATGGACATACCATTCCACCCCTCAACCTTCTAACTAAACACAAGAACCCTCACCTTTACCTTCACCTTCACAAAAACCCAAAATATCCATTTTGGGTGCCTCTCCCTCCAACCCTTCTGAATCTGCCTAGTGAGTGGTTCTAAAATAACTTCACTAGACACTAGTGAAGATGATCATTTACAAACTAATTAACAACTTATCCCATCAACAAAAATAATTGATATAGGTCCTATAATCAATAGAGGTTCAACCAGAAGACCCTTAACCTCTAACATCCTTTGCTAGAGCCCTTTAACTTTCTACCTTTGTCACATTTTAGGATTTAGAAACACCTATTCATTCTAAATATCTTGATCCTCCCCTCTTCATCACTACATACATCAATCACATCCACATAAAAATGGTGATGATTTATGGAGGAGATAATATTAAAATTATCTCCTCTCATGCTTATGACCAACTCCAACTTCCTAAGAATATCATGTCAAAAACTATAGTGATCTTCTGCTCCTTTAATGATACTATGGCCACTAGCCTAGGGACAATCATCCTCCACATCTACTTGAGATCTCACATAATTACAAAACTCTTTTACATTGTATAATATGAGTTTTAATACAACACATTACTTAGAAACCCTTGGATCTATGCCATGAGTTATGTCCCATCCACCTTGCATCAATGTGTCAAATTTAAACATGAGGGTCAAGTCATCACCATAGAAGCTAACCCTAGTCCTTTCACATATTTCAACATGACATATCGACCAAAAAATGTTCTTTTTCCTATCTCATCTACATCACCACCAACCAATAACAATTCCACCCCTACCATTGATGTATATTCAACTAGCTCATCTATCCCTTCTTATCAGATCCTTGTAGAGGACCCCTTAACCCACATTCTAATGTCTCTTACTAGGGGAGTATCATATTTTAGATTTGGATGATTTCCATACTCCTCAAGAGTATGGGAACCTTGAACATGATCCTATTTATGACCCTAACATTAGAACCATCATTCCTTTCAAGCCCTCTAACCATTAAAGCAACTTAATTTATGGAGGGCTTGATCATCCACTTCTTGCTTCTACCACTACCTCTTTCACCTAACCATTTACCTCTAACTTCTCTTATCTTGACAAACTAACTTTTCCAAATTATATCTTTATAGATGTGCCTAGAAGGGATTTATCCTAAGCCATTATGAGCATCGGCCCCATGAGTTACCTTCCATCAAAACCCATAAACCTTGTAAACTATTTGGCCTTGGGATTGTCCCACTAGAAGAACCCACTAATTCACCAATACCTATCACCACTATTAAGGAAATCATCCCATCCTCACCAACCCAATCTCTTTCGAAGTCTAAATATTTCAAAATATTTCCTCCTAACTTTTTTTTAGTCAATACTATTGTTTTATACATCCTAACCTATTAAAAGGGTGGTTGAACTAAAACCCTTCCTCTCATTCATCTTGAAATGGTAGAAAACAATTCTCCTACCATCAATAACATCCAACATTAGGATGATGATTCTATTCTCACCTACCTCGATGCAGTGGATTCTTCTATCCACAAATCCATTTATGAGAACCAAACCATGTTGAACGAATCCACTATCGATGTCAACTTGGGTACATAGGATAACCCTCACATTGTAAATATTGGTCAATCCTTAGATTATATAGAGAATTAGGATTACCCTTCTTTCTTTCATGATCAAAGTATATCAATTTTTTGGTCCTATCAGGATATGCTCAAAATTGACCATTCCATAGCCCTCCACAACATTTTCACCCATCCTGACACTAAACTTGTTTGATAAAAGCTTCATAGGATGTACCCTCACATCACTCTTCTAGTCAAAGAAGAAATTCAACATCTTTTGTCTGTTGACTTCATCCAACCCATCAATTATCCTCAATAGGTTTCTAACATCATTCCCATCATCAAACCTATAGGGGGACTTTGTTTCTATATCAACTTTCATGACCTTAACTTTGCTTGCCCAAAAGATGACTTTTCTTTGCCTAGCATTGACCAGCTTATTGATGTTATAGCTGTCCATGAGATGTTATCTCTCATGGATGGTTTCTTGGGATATAATCAAATCTTGATTGCCCCTAAAGATCAACATAAAACTTTTTTCATCACCCCATGGGGAACTTTTTCTACAGGGTCATGCCATTTGGTTTGAAGAATGTTGGAGCAACCTACCAATGTATGATGACCTACATCTTCCATGATCTCATCCATAAAATCATATAGGACTATGTAGATGATATCTTTAGGAAATCTAAATATTATAAGGATCATCTAAATGTTCTCACCATCATTTTTGAATGCCTAATCCATTTCTATGTCTGAATTAACCCCAAGAAATATATTTTTGGGGTCTTATCTAGAAAGATTCTTGGCTTTATCATCTCTCTTTGAGGAATCAAAGTAAACCCTACTAAAGTTAGAGCAATTTTGGAGATTCCACCTCTAACCTACCTTAAGCAACTCTGCAGCCTATAAGGGAAGTTCCAATCCATCCATCGCTTCATCTCTTAGTTATTGGATACATGTCAACCCTTTAACCATATTCTCAAGAAAGATTCATCTTTTTAGTGGACTAAGGACTACTAACTAGCCTTTGATTCACTCAAAGAGTATCTCCTTTTTCCATCCATTCTTACCCCTTGTAAATAGGACCAACCCTTCTACCTTTATATTTCCACCACTAACCATTCCTTAGGGGAAATGCTCATTCACCATGATGAACAAAATAAAGAGAAAGTTGTCTACTATATAAGTAAAATACATATAGAGTATGAAACTTGGTGCACCCATTTTGAGAAATTTTGCCTCACCTTAGTCTCTGTGGATTCCAAACTTCATCATTACCTTCTCAATCATAATTTTTTTATCATCACTAATACTAACCCATTCAATTAAATGAACTCTAAACCATACCAAAACTAGAATATGGCTAAGTGGCACATGCTCTTAGCTGAGTTTGACATTGAGTTCCTCCAGTAGAAGTTGATCAAAGGATAAGTTATTGATGATCAATTGGCTGAAGCTCCTCTACCAGACAACCAACTATTTCTTCTTACATTTTTAGATGAGTTTATTGTGACTCTTTCTCAAGAGGACCCCACATACCAAATAACCATGTTATTTGATGGATCAAAATGCCAGTGTGGTGGGGGTACCATAGTTATTCTCATTCCCCTTAATGGTGAACCTCTTCCCCTTAATGGTGAACCTCTTCCCCTTTCCTTTAAACTTGATTTTGAGTGCACCAATAATGTGGATGAGTATAAAGCACTAGTAATAGGTCTCCAAACCACTGTAGCCTTAGGACTTAAGATGATCAGTATCTTTGGTGATTCCCAACTTGTGGTCAACCAAGCCAATGTATCTTACCAATGTAAGAATGATATCTTACAAAATTACAAACAACTAGTAGATATACTCTTAGCATCATTTAATTATTACCTTATCCAATTTGTTTCATGATCTACCAACAAGTTTGTGGATATGATGGCTTCCCTTACTTCCCAAATCCCATCTACACCTCTCGATTCTAAACTCTTTGTCACCATTAATCACTTTATCACACCCTCTTATAACCTTTTTGACATCCCTACCATTTGTAGTGTGGAAGCATCTCTATTAGATATATGGTACGAGCAAAACTTTAACTACCTCAACCTCAGCATCATTCTTCCCAACTTCTTTAGGAATGCTCAAAGAGCCTTTGTTTAGAGTACCTCTCATTACACCATACTAGGGGGAATCCTTTACAAACATGGTTTCAATATCTCCTTCTCCATTATCTACATAGTCATGAAGATTCCCATGCTATCAAGGAAATGCATGATGGAATATATTGGGGACACTTTAGTGGTTTAGCTGTCTCTAAATGTATCCTTCACCTTGGGTACTATTGGCCCACCCTCAACTAAGACTATTATGATTATGTAAATAAGTGTGTTAAATGTCAATAACATGCCAATTTACATCATGTGCTAGCCCACGGTCTTCAAATATCTAAAGATTATTAGCCCTTCTCACAATGGAGACTCTATCTCATTGGGGAAATCAATCCTCATTCTTCACAGTGGTACCAATTCATCACCACCACCACCAAGTATTTTACCAAATTGGTGGAGGCTATTCCTCTTATCTCAACCAAAGTTGACAAGATAGTCAACTTCATCAATCATCATATCATCTATCATTTTAGTGTTCCCCTTTAGATCATCATTGATAATTGCAAATATTTCAAAAACAAGAAAGTTCAAGGTCTTTGTGATGTATTTGGCATTAAGTTAAGATTTTCCTCATCTTATCATCCACAAGAAAATAGATAGGTGAAAGTATCTAATAAAACCCTTAACAAAATGTTAACCAAAGTGGTTAATGCTTCAAGTTGGGATTGACACTTCCATATCCCTTTTAATTTATGGGCCTATCTCACTAGCATTCAAATCTCTAAGAATGATACCCCTTTCTCTCTAGTCTTCAGAGCAAAGGTAGTCTTGCCTCTTAAAGTCTAGATTCCTTTTCTTCACATATTCTTATAAGACATCATTTTTGAGAGTGACTATCATCAAGAATGTCTGACATGACTTGATCTACTTGATGAGCATCACCTCATAGGACTTATCCATCTTTGTGTCTACAAGAGTGAATTAAGCACACCTATAACAAGAACCTAAAAGAATGAGAATTAAATATCAAAGACCTCATCTTAAAGGAAACTCAACATGTAACCAATATGGAGAAAAGCAAATGAAGAAAGTTCACTTTCATTTATCTTGGACCCTACATCATAACCCACAAGTATGGATCAAGAGCTTACCATTTTTCCTCTCTAAAAGGTAAACCAGAACCTAAGCTTCTTAATGATTTGCATATGTGTCCTTTATTTTGTTAAACAAGGAGTAAAATCAACTTCTTGTTTAACTTAAACTCATCCCTTGATTTATGATACTTTCACCTTTACTTACATATCCCTATCCTATTGAGGAAAACTGATTACAACATAGAACCATGTGATTAACCATCATAGTCATAGCCTACATCTAAATATGGGTACCATAGCTCTTACCATAACATGGTTCTCATGGATACTTTTTGTCTCTAATCAAGATGGAATCCCATGGTCATTGTCTCTCAAAACCACCCCTTTCACCTATTATTAACCTTTTGTGCTAAAAGTTTTCCCCTCATAAAAGTAAACCTCTAAGCCTATATAGACTTGTCCATGTCTAAACCTATCATCAAAATAATTTGGGACACCAAAATATCACTTTGGTCACATGTATTTAGTATTGTAGAATGATCCCTTGAAGGATAACTACCTAAAACTAAATTGCTTAAAAGATAGACTGCTCCCTTGAAGGATAGCTACCAAATAAACAAACCCAAACTTAAACCACTCCCTTGAAGGGTGGCTAAGTCAAATTTGTCAAAAGCAATCATTTGAAGCTTCTTGCATTGATCAAATTCACAAACCTATCAAAATAATAGAAATAAAAAAAGATTACATATCAAAATTAAAACAAGCTATCCCAAAAAAGCCACAATCAACTTTCATATCTAGCATTAGTAGAATTCTCACATCGATTAATCTACATGTTACATGAAGACATGGACTTGTCTTATAAGGTTTTTAGGTCACCTATAGAAGGAAAAAAATAACCCATATAAGGTTACCTTACCTATCACCCATTTACTTTACCCTTCACTTAATACCTACCTCCCCTTTATACCATTTAGAAATTAATGGATTATGAGATTACTTGACATAATGTGATACAAACACCTTTTTATCAACCACAACATGCTAAAGCAAAGCATTCAAAAGGCTTATGTTCCCTAAGTTAATATAAATTCAATTTTTTTTCATTACCAATGAAAATGCATCATGATTTTTTCTTATCCTCTCATCATTGGTTCATGTAGACATATGTCTCATGATTCTTATCTATTTTCCCACATCTAGTTTGTTATCTAACTTATTGTATGTGCTTTCATAAACATCATATCATAAACCACATTAATAACCATAATCAAACCATCAATAACCATAATCAAGCTACACATCATTATAAACATCATAATCATCTATCATAAAACATCATCCATAATCATCAAATGCCTAAGCTACTAAATCCACATCTCATAAAGCATAGGCATAAGAATAAAACATAAAAACATTTAAACCATGAACCATAAGCCATAAATCACATCTATATATCATCAACCATAATATACATCATGTCATAAAAATAAATAATATATGTAATAATGTGTATATGTACATGTATATATATATATATATATATAACAAAGCATGTATGTCTCACTGCATCAACACGCAGGCTGGTATCAAAATCATGTGCATCTATATCTATATATCCTATCATATCATATCATTCCCTTGGGGAAACACTACCACTATCCCCACCTAAACTACCACTACCATCTAGTATCAATCCTTCTAGGATGCCTACCTATCCACCCACTAAATTAGCCCACTGACCTAGAGTCACCATAATTGCCCCACTACTAAATTGGCTCTATACTCACCTCATTAGGGCTACTTAGGACACTATGCTAGAACTATGGTCCAATAATACCTCAACTCTACTATGGCTAAGTACCATGCCATGGTGTTATCGCTACTCCTCCCCTTGGTCTCAAGGTATCCCTTTCCTAGGTCACCAAGCCTAGTGAGGTCCTGGCTTGATCCCTATCATCTATAATGATGGTAACCTAACATTATAATGTCATAATCTATACCTATGTAGTAGTCAGTGATACTCCTACCTATCCATCAAGGCTACCACCCTATACCTATACTTGTAGACCCCCACCAATTGGATCCACATCCATGGCCTATTAGCTCCCATCATCCCATCCAAAATTGATCATTACATAAAGGGCCTGATACCATGTTGCATAACCATTGACAAAAATAACATCAACAACCCTTACTCTAACATGTAACTCCTCATAATATAGGACCACGTCCTCTGGTTATGGCTTGGGAAGAAAAAACTCAACATCTTCCCTCTTGTACCTCAGGAATGGAGCTAAAATCCCCTACACTAGGCCAAAATACCTCAAAACTCTACCAAATGAGATGAGCTCAGTCTCACCCTCTCTCCTCCCATAGATAGATATCCATCTCTACAATGACAATATATGATAGCTATAAAGGTCCCACCTAGAAAATCTAACATATGACCACACAACATCTCCTACAACCAAGCCATCTAATGTATCCCTAAACTAGTCAATATTCCTCACACCTCCTCCAGATCCTATGAGTGCATAGTCACCCCTCCACCACATGAAACCCACTCTAAAATCCATCTAGGTGTAGGCCTCCCATCATAAGCCCAAAAATGGAGCATAAACCCCACACTAATCCCATATCATTGATGACCTCATAATCTTTGAAGCTCCCTATATATCTGAACTAGCAAAATGAATATCCACCTAAACACTATCCTACCAAGCAACATATCCACCAACACTCCCAACAACAACTAAAGAAACCACTCACTATTTAAATATGATAATTCAAAACAATAAACTACCATCATCATCATAGTCATCAAATGCCTCTCATCTTTATCCCTTTGGTATAATAACACATAACTAAAACTACTGACATGCCAACTAGTAAGGGCCTGATCCTCACCATACAAGAGCTCCATCTATTCATCCCTTTCCTCATTATCAATATGGTATATTAGTTCCCCCTAAATGGGTAGCCATGTGATCCTATGAACATTTTCTAGTAGGATGGTTATCTCTCTTGTTAGCAAGAGGAAGATATTCATGGCTAGACCCCATCTCTCAATAAAAGCCATGATCATCACTGCATCTCATGGAAAGCACTGATAATATCTCATAGCTATGAGGCCAACCTCCTTTATATGTGTTCAATCATCCCTAATCATCCATCTATGGATATACACAAATATCTTAGGAACCTGATCCCTCATCTGGATTTGATCTCATGCCTATAAAAATTTAAAGTTAGCACACACACTTAGTTTTGCATTACCATTGTTCATTTTCATTAATTTCAATCATTCTACCTACATCAACCTCTTTTTCTACCTTAACCCAAAAAATTTTCAATACCCACCCTCACCTATCAAACCAAAACCTAACACTTCTATCAAAAAACATCTACCCTGACCCACAAAATTTTCAAAACCCTCCCTAAACTTATCAAACCAACACCTAAATCTAACCAATAACCATTTCAACACATCACTCCTACTTGAACATTTCCATATCCTAACTTACACTTGGAATTTTAACTACTCTAACCCTTTAAAACATTTTTCCTATATATTTTTATTAAAACACACCTTCCCCAATCACCTGACCACCAACAATTAAGTGACCTTTTTGCTTTAGTAGTCAATCATTGATGATCAAGTCTAACCATTGACAATCAAGATAAACCACTGATGGTTACTATGTGTGACTATCGGTGGTAAAAAACCTAACCCTACCTTCCTAAAACCTAATAAATTTAACCAATAAATTACCTAATTCTATCTTATACCCTACCTCTAGGCCAAATATTCTTTTAATTTTAAATTTCATCAGTTAATTTTTCAAATCATAAACAAAACCTAGATCTCAATTAAACCCCTTAAAACCCTACCAAAACAACCACAAACACAAAAATGACAAATTCAACTTCAAAATAACCTAATTCACTAATCTATCACTTTAAAACACCACCTACCTCATTCCTCAGCCATTATCAAGGATGAAGCCCATGTCCTGCTTCTTAGCTGCATCCTTTTCCACCTTGCATCCTTGGTCTTAGTGGATCAGTTTAACACATGACTCTAACCAATCAATAATAACCAAGTCAAAAAAATGCTCAGTCAACCCTCTCATACAAAATGCTAAATCACCAAATCGCTAGAGTGCATGGAAAGCATGGGAGTCAATAAGCTAAAAGTGAATTTTTGTTTTTTAATTTTCATCCTTTGGCATTTTAGGGTTTCCTCCTGACCATTGATGGTCAGGGTGATCATCGATAGTTGATCTTAGGACCCATGACCATTAACGGTCAAGAAACCCACATTTTAAAACTTTTAGGCATCCACACTTAAGTTCCAAAATTTTGGAGATTAACTTCTCCCCCAAACCAAATACTAACCTTCAAATAATACCCTCTTTGACTGACTAACCACCCAACCATGTTTACCTTGACATTGGCCATTTTGGCTTGAATTTTCACATACTCTATGATAACCTTACCTAGTCTTTTTGACTACACCGACCAACCTTACCATGTTGAACATTTGAATTTGCACCACCACATGCACAACTAGGCCATTTGTGTTTTTTAATGGAGTAATTCCTACCTCAGACACCTATGAAAACACTAACCCTATCTAAAAGACTTGATAGGAATAACCTGATTAGATATGCCTAATGCTATGGCTCGATTACCCTATCACCAGTCCTTCTAGAAGTGACCTTATTTTTTCCAACTATGACAACGTTAGTATTTGCATGATCTTAGCTATTATAGTTAGTCATATTTTATGTGCATGTTTTTTCTTCAAATGCCCAACCACCTTTTTGTCACCAACCTCATGACTTACCATACACTTCTTATTAAAGCTCAACTAAATTTTAGTTTCACCTAATCAACTCCTGGTTTGAGGGGAAACACCTCCTCTCACACTCAGGGTAACTTGACCTTTGACCAATAATCCATTTTTGTTTTACAACTTGTTAATTCAAAGATACATAACAAAAAGGGGTAAAATGTAGACACTAGAAAATCACACATGATAATTCTAGATGTTGAAATAACTTAGGACCTCCTAAGGACTACCTAACCCTTCTAGACCCATGAACCAACCCATTAGACCCTGAGTCAAGTTAGCTACTTAGCCAACTAAACTCACTAAATCAATAACTTGATAATTAACCAACCCTTTTTAACTCACCTTAACCAATTTTACTCTAAACCCTTATTCGTCGATAGTTAAATTGAATATCAATGGCTAGCCTAACCATTAATGATAAGGTCTTCCTCATTTTTACATGAATACTAGATGTGTGTAAGCTAACACAACACAATTAAATATGTCCACCTTTCCCATTGATAAAAAACTACCAAGCATCAAAATCATTAGGATAACCTCCTAAGGAACCTTCTATCTTCCATCTCTCTTTACCTATAAAAGAAGGGGAGTAGGAGGTGAAAAAGGATAAATCAATCTTAAGATCATTCTAGCACACAGGTATTCAATCTAGCCAACTAGTCTTCCTTCTAACAATACAATAACTATAATAGAGATCCAAACCTCTACCAACATTTCTCTTGATGCAAAGTAATATTACTCTACTAAAATTGCTCCAGCCATCAACCATTAGCCATTTAGTAAGCAATAGGTATAATTTTTATTTTAGCTTTGTTTACTTGGTTTCTAACTTCCAAGCCTAAATCAAACCTCCTACACCTAGCTTCTGACTTCCCTATCCTCTAATTAGACCCTTAACAAACCCTTACTTGATAATTTAACCATTCTATAACTCCCTTTTTAGCACCTTCAAAATCCATAGGTAACCATTAATGGTTAGCATAACCATCGACAATCAGCATAACCATCGATGGTCACTTCTAACAATCAATGATTACCCAACTACCAACGGTTAACTTAATCATCAATGGTCACCCTGACTACCAATAATCACTATGGTAAGCAATAAAAATTTATTTCTAACCCCTTACCCCCAACTAAATCTAACTTTCTATGTCCCTACCTATTCACAGTTCCCTACCTTATTTTATGAACTTAACCTAATATATTTTAGTATTAATATTGACCCATTATTACTATATTTAGTTATTTTACCTATCAAACATTCATTTATTCTTGTATTTAATTTTAGTTCATTTCTATTATTTGATTTAAGTACTTTCATTTTATCTCTTTCAACTTAATTATTATCAAAGAGTGGATTTTGACAGCCTCTTAGCAAGCTCACACTTCTTGGATCTAGATCATGCTAGGCATTCCACCTAACTATCTTTCTAACAACCACTTTTGTTAGTAATTTCTTATCTAGAGGTCATCCTTACAAGATAAAAAGGAGTTCTCCACACTTATTTTTATCATGCACACATAACAACAAGGTTCTTCTACCACACCCTTATTACTAGTTTCTTACCTTCTTCCTTAATTAAGAAATGAGCAAAAATTAAGAGAAACATGCACATACTGTTACCTTAACCTTATATTTTCTTGGTCCATGTATTTCATAAGGATATCTATCTAATATGCATTAGGAATCCTCCTTAGTACTACTATGAAATATTTAGTAAAAAATACATGAGGCAGTTTGAGGTAGGTAGATAGGTTTCCATTTGTGAGTTCCAAGCACACTCCATAAAAGTGTTTCATGATAGTGAAGGTCACTATTCCTATAATTTGGTATGGGATCTCTTATAATATTCACCATTAAATCTTGAATTCCTTTATATATTGGTCATACCACCTCTGTACTCTTATCTTGTACTTTCATGAGAAGCTATGTAGGTAGGTGAATTCTTCGTATTTCAGTGCCAAGGAGTCCTTGTGTAGTGGGAACACCCATAGATTATCATCATAGCCATTTAACATGCCAATGTACTCCATCACTATAAATATTAACATGGACCCCCACCTAAAGGTCTCATGTGCCTTGTGGCATTTTAACACCTTTTTCACAATTTTCTTTGCAATAAAATTTGTGATATTAAATTTCTTCCCCTGTGCCATGTAGTGGGTGATGCACAAATATGTTTTAATTATGTCTATATACCATCCATCAAGGCATAATTTAGATCTCATGAGGCATGTTACAACCCTTATGCTAAGGTCTTTTAAATTCTTAATTGAGAATGCGAACCTTGCCTTGTAGTAGCCCAAGAGTTTCATAACCCTCTCTACTTCTATATCATCTCCATAATCTGGTAAATGTATATCCATATTCCTAATATCCTTATGATCCTAATAATGAGTCACACTAAGATCCACATGCACCTCCATATGAAATAAAACCTATCACCATGAATGTGCAAAAGAGGAGGAATTACACCAATTCCTTTAGCTTGCTAAAACTTAATAACTCATACTACTGGGTCACACTGGTTATTGCCAACTTGTCTCAGATGGAGATGATGAATAGTATCATGCCTACCTTAGTCTTCATTCTTATGTCAACCATCTAATCTTGGTTGAGCTCTTACACATTTCTCAATGTCTGATGGCTGTACTCCTTCAATCTGCATGTGTGCATGAAGGATTACCATGTCTCCCCCACTATAACCTCAAGGGGAAACTACATTTCTTTTTATTCAAGATTTATGCTTGCTTTTGGGTATACTTATACAAAAATAAAACCTTCAACCATCTATGCCTCATTTTTCATAGATGTTATTTATTTTAGTGTTCATGCCTTCTTGGCATCCTTCTATGCTTATGGTGGACCCAAACTTAACCTCTTTTTACCATCTTGAACTAGCTACTATTAAAATATAGTTTGTTTATATTTATAAATCTCTTAATCTTGCCTTGGACTTCCTCATAGTTGTGAGGTATATGACTATGAATTTATCTCTTGAGCTTCATTCACTGTTAATGGTGACTTTGGTGTCTACTGTCTAGTTCTTACATAATTATCTCTCCACATGCCTCTTGTCTAATATAAAATAGAATGTAATCTCTATTTCTTTTCCACCATTCTCATTTGGGGCTAATGGGTGCTAAGGTTTTCACTTGGTAGTATTTTCTAGCTTTAACTTTGGTTTGGATCTTGGTTTTGGTTCAAAATTTTATAAGGTTTGTAACCCAATCTAGTGTGTCATCAACTTCTTTATACCCAAATTTTAGCTACCCATTAATGGTGAGTAATGGCATGTTGGAACATGGATTTATTGAAATACACTAAACCTAAGAAATAAAAAAAAATATAAAACCATATTGGTATTTATTACAGATATTTGTGCGTCTAGCATCATAGTGATTAAATTCTCTAAATGACTTATTTAGTGAAGTGATAGGTGATTTAAATGGTCACTTACCACCAACCATTGGGTGGGTGCTAGCTATCTTGATAATCTTCCTCTTGTGTTTCATTCACTTTGGGATGACCTTCAACCTTCTTATGGAAAGCTAGGTGTAGTGCTTCACATAAATGTGATTCAACCTCCTCAGCTCCATCTCCTCTTCTAGCTACACTTACTTTCAAATGTTTTTCCATTTCTTTGTCAATTTATTTATTCTTTGATCTCTTACTTTAACCTTCCATACCCCATACAAATTTCTATGCTGGTCCTCTAACATTTACTTCTCTCGATTTCTTATGCACTAGCATCTTATGCACCCTTCCTTTATCAACTTGTCCTCATATCCTTCTAAGTATGGTAAAATCAATGCACCCAAAAACTTTGGTGTCTAGCATTAGGCACTTTGAAATCATCCATACTTGACTCACTTGATTAGAGTTATGAGTATAAGTGCTAAAATATTTCTTATACAAGCCCAAAAGTGTCATGCTTATTCACTCAAGAAAAATAACATAAATATAAGGAAAGATTTGGCTTGTGCCAAATTTCATTTTGGTCAACACAAAACAATTGAATTATGACTAGGAAGTCAGTGTCTAATGTCATAAGTGCCATGTTATTGACTATATGGATTCAATCTATTATCATTAAAATACCTAGGGAGCATTTCATTCATCAATGTGCACATCTTGCATGCACCAGTATAAAATATGTTGTGAATGATATAAGGTCCCATCCACTTAATCTATAACTTGAATAGGCACTTAAGTTACTTTGAGTCATGTATCAAGACCAATGCTCCTTCAATAAGTACATTGTGTTTGATGTTCTTGTCATGCTAAAGCTTCTAGTGCATCTTTTCTACTTTCTAACTCCATCTTGCTTGGGTACATGTTTTATCCAAGTTCTCTAAGTCTTATAAGCATGCACTCAAAGAATCTTGGTCATCTAATCAACCAATACATTGATGCACAATGAAGGTATTAGAAACTCCATGGGTAGAATGACCTCTACATCAAACACCAATTGGAATGGTGTAGTCTTATTTAGGTGCTTATATGTAATATGATAAGACCAAAATACTACTGACATATGGTCATCCAAATCCTTACAACTAACATTACATATCTTTTTAAGGCATGTTACCAATATCTTATTGAATGCCTCAATAGTTCCATTCACTTGGGGATGGTAAGGTTTCATCTTAAGGTGCAACACCATATATTATATCAACAACATTTTCATACTTTTGTTAATGAAGTGCATGCCTTAATTTATAATCAAACTAAGTGGGTACCCATAATGATTACTGATCTTATCCCATATAAACCTTATAGATGTGGTGGCTGTGAAATATTTGGTTGGTATTACCTTGGCTCACTTGGTGAAATAGTCTATGGCTGCCAAAATATATCATGCACTTGTGTACCTCATAATGGGAGTAAAAATCCTAATGAAGTCAATGGACCAATTTTCAAATGGTACCTGGGTAAGGAAGGGAATGTGAGGTATCTCATCTTGGTGGTTGGGTTTTCTTATGTGTTGGTAAATATCACATGTCTTGGCATAATATTTCATGTCCTAGAATAGGGTAGGCCACCAAAAGATTGATTGTAATACCTTGTGTACCATTATGTCTCCAACATAATGGTATTCAATAATCCCCTCATACACCTCTTATAAGATTGATTATTATTCATGATCTAGGACACATCAGTGTAGTACATCATCTCAGCTCAAATTGTATAGTTCCCCTCTAATAAGTTGAAAAGGGGTGGTACAACCTACAAGCTATTTTCTCTCTTTAATTTTCATAATCCAAGGTACAAATATAGATGTCAATAATGTGGTGATATCTACCAAGTCCTCAGAGATGCATTGGACCCTATAAATCTATGTGTTAGGCATATCATCTTCTATAGACACTTCCACATCTCTAGATTTAATGTGGGATAGATATACCAGGCCCAGGTTTTGTTTCCCAAGTTTGACTACAATAGAGAATTGGAACTCTTGAAACAAAACTATCCATCTATAGATGTGCCTATGGAGAACAAGCTTATTCACTAGGTATTTAAGCACCTTGTGATCATTAAAGAAGATAATGAGGTCACCAATAAGTATTGCCTAAACTTATACAAGGCATAAACCATGCCAAATGCCTCACACTCAGTTGTGTAGTTTTGTTCTACCTTGGTTAGTTTTCTACGAATGAAAGAAATGGGATGATCTATTTTGTCTTCACCTAGTTATAACCAAATGGTGATAATTGTAGAACTAGATGCATTAACATGGACATGGAATGGACTTGTTTAGTTACTAAATTATAGTATTGGCACACTTTTTAGTTTGAGCTTCAATGTCTCAAATGCATCTTCTTATGCTGCACCCTAATATAATAGGCCATCCTTATATAAGAGCTCTTCTAGTGGCACCACAATCTTTTTATAGTTATGTATGAAATTTCTATAGTATCCATAATGTCTAAGAAAGGTGATAACATATTTATATGTTGATGGGGTCTAGAGTTTAAAGATGATGGAAATATTTGATGGGTCAATGAGCACACCATACTTGCAGATGATGTGCCTGAGTGAATTCCCAAATGGTGTTGTGAAGACATACTTTTTGAGGTTTAAAGAGATCTAAAAATGCCTATATCTCTCAAACATTAGGCATAAGTTATCATAGTGATAATTCAACAATCCATACATAGTCCAATAATACAAGTACACTTGGATGAATTTGTGAATGAAGTCCTTAAAAGCAGTGATCACCACTTGGGAGAATACAGTTGGTATTATTGAGTCCAAATAGCATCATGTTGTATGTGAAATAACCCCATTCTATCACAAAGTTAGTTTTGGGATTGTCCTCCTCAATATAGATGTGATGGTATCATAACAACCCATTCATAAAAGTGTATATTTTATAGCTTGTGATGCCATCCAAAAATTCATCAATGAATAGAGTCAAAAATGGGTTGATTATGCAGGTAACATTCAACAATCTATAGTTAATGAAAATCTAGATGTTCCCATCTTTATTGATACTGATAACCATGGTACTAACCCATTCATATTATTTCATAGGGTAGATGATTCATGTGGTTAGCATACCATCAATCTCTATTTTGACATTGGTGTGAAGATTTGGGTTCATCCTCTAAGGTCTCTTCTTAACAGGTTTTGCATTATTAATTATCTTGATGCTCATCTTCCTAAGGGATGGGTGTGTGTCCTTCATATATCTATACTTCCTAGGGAATAAGTCTTAGAATTCCTTCAAGAGGTCCATAATGTATACCAACTCTATGTCAGAATAATATACACCCATAGTAGTAATATTTGGTTCTCCTTCTAAGTTAATATCTAACTTTATGGTTTTTAGTGGCACATAATAGGGATCATTCATCTCTGGATGTAAATCCTCAAATTATTTTCTAGCCTCAGTTATTTCTATGTGAAGGTGGGTAGGTTCTTCTTCCTCTAGAGCACTATCCTCAACTTGGTGCACGAGCTTCTTTTTGCCTGTCAGGCTTGTCTAGTTTTACACCTTCCATATTTCATCGTCTTCATCATTAGAGTCATTATTGAGGGTTTTATCTTCAAATAAAGTTAGGAGTGCCAACCCATTTTTAATAAACATGTTTTTTAGGTGCTCCTTCAATATTGTACTTCCTCAAACACTGACCTCTAAACTATTTACAGTGGCTCAATCAGTTCAAGATTTTGGAAAGAAAAGGAGAAGGTGTGAACAAACCACTCTTTTAGTGCATTCCAATTGGTTTTACTATGGTGTATCTTATTAAAAATATACCAAGCTCATGCCCATGTCTTTAATATCCTATAGAATACATGCACCCATAGATTCTTTAGGGTATTCACACTATATTCAGTCCATGTTTCTTTACAAAAGTGCACATGTGATATATGGTTAGAGTCACCAAAGTAGGAAAAAATGTCAAATTAATCATTGTTCTTCTTGAATCTAGTGTATATGGATGATTTCACATCTTTCTAAGTTATCAAGCTAGGCCTTTGCATTGCCCACCAATGAGTGGTAGTGATCTTTAATGTATACATTGGTGTACCCATTCTATCTACCTCTTTTGGGATGCATGATTCAAGGCCATGGACATACTCTTCCACTAGATTATTCCCTACATATCTTGGGATCACTACAAGTTTTCCCTTACTAAGGTGAAACACTCTCCTTCCCTTATTCTTGTTGCATGGGACCCACCTTTTACAAGTGTGATCAATTTTTACCCAACCTATCTTCACTAGTTCAGGTAATTTTTCATGTACCAAGTGGCATCTTTAACTAGTGGTATCATATGCTTCCTTGACCCATTGATCATAGGCAACATCAGTAGTATCCAAGGCTAATTTCCTATCTTCCCAAGAAAGCAATCCTTCATCATTAGGGTTTATTGTCTAGGCCCCTTGTGTTGAGATGTTATATATGTGGTTGATCTCATATTCTAGGTCCACACTCTCAACATAGGGGGTCCTTGGTACTATGAGAGGGGTATAACTACCCTCTCCTTTATATTCTCAAATGTCATGTAGAGCTTCTTAAAGTGCATATTTGTGCTATTTGCATAACATCATGACCTTCTAAGAAGAGCTAGGTAGTTATCTTATTTTTCAAACTTGATCACCTCAAAGCTAGTGTGGAATTTGGTGCCCATGATGTCTACAATTGCACTTTTTAGAATTTTGATGGGCTGTGCCCAGGTCTTGTTGGACATGAAAAGTAAATGAGGAGAGGGACTTAAGGCTAGCCCACCCATTTTCTCCCAAATATTCTTGGTCAAGATGTTAACCTTGATGCATGTGTCTACAAGGACCTCACATATAGACCACCCATCAATAATGGCATCCTTGAGGAGTTCTTGATCATACTTTGCATTTTTTGTATACCTAACTTATTGCACCCTCTCCATGTGTGGTGAAATGACTTTAACTATATTTTGGACTGCATGATCCAAGATCAAGTTATTTAGTAGGGGAAACATCCCCTATATTTTTAAGATGCAAAAGATCTATATTAATTATTTTATCTCAACCTTCATGATGTCTTATTTCTTTCAAAAAGTAATATCCTATGCTTCTAGATCTTATGATAGTTGGAGTTACCCTTGTAAGTTTTGGATTACACTCATGACCTATTATAATACATCTTTTTAGTGTGCTAGGTTTGGGTAAGGCACAAATTTGGGTTTAGGTCATGCTATGCACTTAGTGTAACCCTTATCCCATATTCTATGCATAACTTAGGTATTATCACAATCAGTGGTTGAGTGGTGAATCCACTATGAGTAGTTTCCTATACTTTGATCATCTTTGTGTAGGTTAGTTATGCCTTTAGAGTCCACTTCTCCATTTTTGGCTCATTCCTGATCATTCTTGTGATCTTGTTTATGTGAGGCCTTCCTTGAGTTAACATTTTGTATAGGTTAGTTCATTCTTCAACCTTATATAACCCTTGACAATACCCACATGTGGGATGTATAGGGCAATTATGCTAATAGTGTTATGTGGAACCACACTTATAACATGAGTAGGGTGGGAACCTTCCACCACCACATCTTCCACCTCATCCCTAGAATCTCATTGCATCCCAAAGTCCATAATCTATTAGCCATATCCTTCATTTATTTGGTTAGCTTACCCTTTGACTGCTATAATGGTCTATCTTGCACCTCTTTTCATGTTATCATGCATCTCATCAATCAACTTGTAATTAACTATGGTATGGTTGTAGGCATCTGATAACTAATAATAGATGGTTGTGTTGACTTGGCTAGTACATTATAATAATGGGAAATTATGAACACCATGTGTCTCTTGATAGACTTTATAGCTTAGAAACAATGTGCACACATTCCTTTGAGGGTAGTTATTCCTATTATGGATTTTTGTTTCATAGTTGGTACACCATAATCCACTTTGAGCATCTTGTAATAACATAGTGGTAAGATTTTGGAGTTGAGAGGCCATGGATGCAATCTATAACTCCATAAATGGTTTGATCCTAGTATCGGTGCTTGTAACTACCTCATCTTTAAGCATGGATTCAAGCACTTCACAAGGGTATGTAAAGGTCTTCATGAAAAGTGATCTTTGGAACAACACTAAAAACACTCCAATGAGACACTACACATGCTGAGAAGGGTGTATGTCATAAGGTATCTTCAAAGGAAAGTCTTAAACCTTGCATTTTATAGGCACACACTTTCTAAGAGTCCTTGGGCTATCTTTTTTAGTGCAATGATGTTCTACTGGTCAAACTCTAAAATGTCAAATTCCTTAAGGAATTCCTCCTTTAGGGTGTCATATTCAACCATAACATGGTTAGGGTCAAATTTTCTATGCCCGATATGGGAGTGATTAAGTATAGTGGTCATGAACTAGGCTGAATTGCATTCTAACTAGGTTATTCCCTAAGCATGCACTATAGTTCACACTTTAACACATTCTTTGTGGAATTTTTCACACAATCATACTCTAAAAAATGTAAGGCCATTTCATAATAGATTTGTTTTGGGGGTAAATGGCATCTAGGGAACTTGTCCCCTTAGTGTCTATCTTGGTGGAGGCCCTCCAATGCCTCTAACCACTAGGATTCAGCCCCATTGTTACTACTAGTATTATTGATGTCAATGACACTACACTACTTACTTATGGTGTTAAATCATTTCTTAAAAGTTATTTCTCAATTTTCATAACTGACATTGACTAAGCTAAGATGTTTAAACTTGAGTTCTATTATGGTGAGCTAGTGCCCAATGGTCTAGAGCTAGTTTTGCTCACCTCCTTGTAGGGAATAATTTATTCAATAATAAAATTACACTCCAAATCTACAAATCTTCTAAAATGTATGCTGATAATAGGGTTAATTATCATTCTTGTGCTTTATTCAAGTGGGGGATCTAGTACATGATCATGCATCATAGGATAAAAAGGGGTAGGTGCATCAACCACATCTACAATTACCAAGTCTTATAAGAACCCAATAGATTCCACACCTATCAAATACTGAGCTCAATACATCACTCCATCATATTTCTCCTCCTTGTGCTACTATATTTAAAGAGATCCTTTCCCATTCCATTCTTACTTGCTATGGGTTCTCTCAACACTTCTAATTTTGATATCTTCCATCAACCTATGTTATCTCTTGTTATAGGTCTATCTTTTGAGCTCTTAGGTGTCAATCTACTCATCCCATTCCATTGTACTTTACCTACACAACCCCTTTCCCCCTTTCACTATTCATATGAAAAATTACTTCAGCCTTCCATCCCCAAAGATTTAAACCCTTAATCCACCATTATATTTTTAATTTATACATTGGATTCCTTCATAACTATGCCTTTAGGTTCTCATAAAAATTGATACTCTACTTATTCATGGCATGAGTATGTTGAAACTGTAAACTCAAGCATGCAACTATTAGTGATCCTTACAACCATTTATCTATTACTCTATTCCAAGTGTCATCTAGGGTTTTAAGCCTCTCTAGGTGCCCCTTTTTCCATGTTGATGCCTAAAGTTCACACCTTAGGTTAAACAACCAATCTATGGAAAGCTTTACAAGCATGGGACTATGTATAGTCTATAAAGTGACCTCTAGGATTTTATAAGCTAGATCTTCATTCTATTTAAGGGATGAAAAGGGATGGAAATAAAACACCAAATTAAATGAAATTAAACCTAACTAAGGTGATGCATTGGAAGATTTTTATTTTTAATAAAATTATATAAAATAGTGCAAAACATCAAATGTTGTAGATTGAAAAGGAGCTTAAAGGCATGAATTAAGATCTACAACATAAGTAAAGGTATACACTATAGAATTATAAAGAAAGAGATAGTAAATAGAGATAAAATTAATTCAAAATAACACATAACATCACATCTTCTTCATAATGGATATGAAATTGAATACAAAGGGCTATATAAGACACATATGAAGCATCCTCTAACATTCATGAGGTGCACCTATTAAGGTTACATAATTAATAACTTTTGTTATTATTTTATAGTTTATAATGGTTGTAGAAAGAAACAATAGTTCCAAAGGTAAAATCTCTAGCCCTCATTGATGGGGAAGAAACTTGAATATATAGGTGGAGTGACTGCTCAAAGATATGATAGCTAGAGATTCCCCCACTCACCCATGATGCTATTGTGACTGAAGATGATTTGGAAATCATGAGTGTAGTTACTTCCCAAATCCAAAAAATAGTGAAACTACCTCTTCCTATTATGGCCACTATGCTCAAGGGAAGCAAGGGGACTAATTGTGTGTTAGATTCTAGAGCTATCTACCAATCGATAACCCCCTTAGATGAGTGCAGAGATGACATGCATTAGATTGGTACTTATTAAAAGAGATTGAGGACCTAATAGGCATGATCAAGGGTAGGAGTTCCACATGGAAAAGGCATGATTTAATACTATGTTAACTACTCTAAAGGGCCCCTCTTGGTGTCACCAACCACTGGTACTACTTTGAGGCTTGTACCAAAGTAAAGCATTTTGAGGATCACGGTGGTGACACATGTGGAGTTTATGCTCCTCTATGAGGGTATGAATATTTATCCAAATTAGGTGAGTGTTAGGCTACCACATGGAGATAGTGAGAAGAGGCTGACACTTTACAAAAAAAAATGAGGAAAGGGGCTAAAAGGGGGGAAAAGGTTGAGAGGAACTAAGGAAATGCTTGTTACCAAGAAAATATAAAGTCATAACTCAAACTTGTCTAAAAATTATCAATTATGGATTTACAATACACATTTATTGGTGACTCACAAAGGAGTCTACCTATGGATAAGAGAACCTAAAAATCTATTCTTGGACTAGTCAAGGTAGATGTCTGCAAAAATGGGGGGGAATATTGACACTTAAAATTTTTATAGGGCTACCTACAAGGGTGCCCATTCTTCCTCCTTGGGTTGGGAATTTTTATTAAAGGCTCAAAATCTCTATCCAAGTCAAATATCTCCTTAAAAGAGGTGTTCCCTAAGCTTTTGACCACTACTAGTATCTAAAACTCTAGCTGGGTGAGTGGGTGTAAAATCTTCTCCACTTTAAAAGCATCGGGTGTTTGACTGAGGGCTATGAAAATAGATTGGTCATTATTCTTTTGTTTGAGTAGTGCCTTGATCTAATCCTCAGTGAGAATTCTATTATTAGCTAATAAAGGAGAGGGGATCCTTAACTAAACCAATTTTTCTATGCATCCCTTCCTTTGTTGGACCGCTTATTCTAAGTCATTGAGGAATGCCTTGTATTTATTTGTTATCTTATTACAACTTAGGAACTCATTCACCTTTTCCACTAAATACCTTTAATTATCCACCCCTATTATCTATAAAAACTTGAGGGAGGCACTACAAAGCTTTTAGACTAGGCTTTGTGAGTTTATGACCTTGGGGGTGATGAAAGTGATCTCTTGGTTTATAGACAAGCTCACCTAGGTAGTTAGCTTCTACACATAGGTGATGAAAAGAAGTGTCACTTTCAGGTTTGATACCATGAATTTAATCCATTATTAGTAAGAATTATATAATTATTAGATCAAAGGAAGGATTTTTGTGCCTTGAGGGTGAGTGGCGAGGTCATTATTTAGTCTTTCAATCTCTTGGTATTTGATTGAGGAGTCTTTATATGTTAAGTTTTAGAGTAGTTGGAATGCCCACTCTACATTGAAGAGATTATTTTGAACTGTAGCCAATTATAACTTCACCTCTTGTAGTCTAGTTTCAATGACCATCTACTTGTCAGCCTAAACTTGGAAGATTTCCATTATGATGTGGCTTTAGAGGTCAGTTCTTACCTGGTTGAGGTCAATATCCTTAGATTTAGCCTCAATCTTAAGGTGCTCAATTTTGGCCTTAACCTTGATGAGTTCCTTCTTGGTTTTTTATAGCTAACAAGCCACCTTAATGTAGTCTATAATTACTCACCTCTATATGTATTCCATAAAATTAACCCTATCAATGGGTTAGGCTTGTCTATAGTTAAGTTTAATGGCTGGATGGTGTAATCCCCTAGTTGCATCTGTTCTTGAGGCTTAATTACCTAAGGAGTCAGATGGGTGACTATGAGGGACTATTGTCTAGGGTCATAAAATGATTGCATGTGATTTTGGGCTTCATCTTTGGTCCATTTTCCCCTATTCTTTTCCATTTAGGTTGCATGGGCTGCCCTTGTTGTTTCCATCTATTATTTAAGTTGATTTGGTGCTTGGATGATTTTGCCCATGAAAGGGGTTCCTTGAGGCAGTACAATTGGATGGCTAGTTTATACGATGAAGTAGTAGAGCCTACTCCTATGGGAGTGAGTGAATTAATAATGAGGGATAAAGACAAAAATAGTGGGAACCCATAGAGTGGGGAGAGTGGTGAGTATTCAATGAGTGAGGATGAGGTGGATGACAATGGTGGGGGAATGAGAAATGGCATGAGGAAAGAGATGAGAATGGTATAAGGGAATGGGTCAGTCTTGATAGTGAAATGAGGGGATGAGGAGAAGATGATGGATAATGAAGTGTTACGTTGGGTAGTGAGAATTTCCACAACCTATAGTGGGGCCACCAAGGTTGAAGAAGAGGTGGATGGAAGAATCAGAATGCTTGATTGGGTGGAAACTATCACCACAACCTATTCTAGAGTTATAGAGGGGTATAAAGAAGTACTAAAGGAGGTAGAGGTAGAAAGGAGAGGATTGGTAAGTTGGGTCTTCTTCTATGGAGATCTTATTAGTGGTTTGGAAAATAAGGCCTCAATATACATGAGCTCAGATGACCCAGCCATGAGGTACCTAGGGGGCACCTATTGCTACTATAGGGCCATGACATAAGGGGACAAGGGTGGTGGCTATTTTGGTGGGGGCTAGGCCACCATGACTTCTACTTTTTATTTTATTTGAGAAGTGTTCCTTGTCTCTTATTTTGGGGTATCTTCCTCTATGTCATCCTTGGCAACCTCAATCTCTAGTTTAGACTCCCCTTCCATGATATTTTCATTCTCTTTTAGGTGGGCCTTGTCCCACATATATTCAGATTTATCATTTAGGGCATCTTCATACAAAACAATGTATGACTTTCTAAACTCGTATCTATATTTTAGAAAGGAAACCTTCTTCTCTTTACTCCAGCCTAAGGCATTTAGTCACTGCTTCATCATCCTTGATAGCTTCTTTGTGGGGTCAAAATATTAGACCTTATCATAAAAATACTCCCATGACTTGGGGACATCTTGAGAGATCAAGGCTAATTCCATGTAATTTTGAGTGAGATATTTTTTGGGTGAACTCCTCTACTCCAAGTATAGTCAGGCCTAGTGTTAGGTGCACTAGCAGTTTATAATCCTATTATATATCTCATTAAGTCATAATCCCATTGGTCATCTATTAGATCCAATCCTAAATTTGCTATCTTATCTATGA
This sequence comes from Torreya grandis, assembly GCA_037957365.1. NCBI lineage: Eukaryota > Viridiplantae > Streptophyta > Pinopsida > Cupressales > Taxaceae > Torreya > Torreya grandis. The sequence continues at coordinate 616,928 of JARHVA010003545.1, read as the reverse complement.
GGAGATGTTCTTGATGTATTTTCTACATTGTGATGCCATTCCTTGAAATATTAATGTCATATAGCCCCTTTTTCTTCTTTCTTACCCCATAGAGGAAGTCCATATTATCAAGCTATCATGCCAACTCAAGAATCAAGTTCTTATCAATTACCATAGAGGGAAGTCAAAAAGGCTCCCCTATAAACCAATGCACATGGATGAATTAGAAATGGTCCTCCCAAAACCAATCAATCAAGACCTTACTACCTTTAAACCATGCTTATTATTGTCATATAGGGGATGACATCCTACCCATTGAGATCTATGTGAATTGGATCCATAAACCACTATGAGAACTCATACTAGTCCATGGTAATTGATAGGACATGGGTCTAGATAATTATCGAGGCAATGATGTTAGGAAAAACATCTATGTTCATGGTGATTAACTAAATATATTTAGAGAAGAACTTGGAGTGATGATACAATATCAAGTGCATGAGGTAAGATGGATACCAAAAATTATCTATCATTAAAAAATTGTATAATTCTTCTCTCATTGTGGAAGTGATGGCTTTAATGAAGTCCATCCTAAATGCTTCCACATTCTCGACCATGGCCATAATAAATATTACTCCCAACTAGAATTATTTGACATTGGCATTGATGTCCATCCACAAGATGAATGTTAGCATGAATAGGGTATTATTTACATGTTGTGAAAGGAAATCCAATAGGTGTAAGGGCATGGGAGGCACTTTTATGATATTTTGGTTGAGAAGGGATCTGAGGAAATGTGTCCTATCCTCCGCGTTCGAGTTCTAGATGATTTGGAGGCTCTCAATGCTATAGATGATAGTGTTGGGATCATGTGGGAGTTAGAGCATTGCTTTGATATTTTTCACACCAATCCTAACCCTAAGGTGGGCACCCCCTATGATTATACTGGTTCAAGCATCATAATTTTTGGTACAAAGGGTGATGATCTAAAGGAAAGGGCGTACATATGGCACTATGTGCTTTGCTAAGGTATAGTCCTAAATTTTGTATTCAAAGGAGGGATACTCCTTATTGATTTTTTTGAGATTTTGGACATGAGTGCCCTCCCTCAAATTTTTAGGGTTATAGGCTAGCTCTAGATTGAAAATTTCATCCATAGAGTTGATCACCAAAGCCTTATATTTGTAAGGTCCCTTCATGGCTAGTAAGGTATTGGGGACTTTGCCTTTTGCTTGGGTGGGGGCTAAAGCATAGGATTTTCTCATGGTGTATGTAGGAGGAGGGGTCTCCCCACTACTTAAATAGTGAGATCTCTACTTTGATGGGTGCTTCCCACTTTTTGAAGATGATGCATGAGCTTCCATTACCCAAGAGGATGAAGATTGACTCTCAAGATAATTCTATGCCTTTTCTAAGAAAATTGGGTTGATACTTCTGCTAGTTCCCTTTAATTTTTAAGTTTCCTCTTATGATTATTTTAGTTGATTAATGCTCTCTTTAAAATGCAAAATGTCAAGTGTTTTCCTTTAGGTGGGAGGTGGTAGATATATGCACTAGTGCCAATAGGTAGTTTGTCATGGGGAATTTAAAAATGAACACCATCATAAATGGTAAGAGTGGTACACATGATTGAGGTACAACCTCTTAAAATATTTGTAGTGATCCTTATGGGGAATCATGCATAAAAAATCACCTTGACATTAATGATAGGGAAAGTGGGTAGATAACCATCTTTTAGAGAATGTTTCAAACATGTAAAGAGATCAGGAGAAGACATGTGGTGATCCCATCAACTATTTGTGTCAACGGCACTTTTTTTGGAAAAGAAATAACAAATAAAGGAAAACATGAGGAAAATAATGATGAAGAGAAGAAACACAATAAAGGGGAAAGAAAATTATCTAATATGTATAGGGGATGGTAGGAAGTCAAATGAAATGCTTTAGGTCAATCCCATTAATTAGGATATCTAAGGCATTAGCCTCTAAATCTTCTAATTCAAAAGCATTTCCCTATCGATCACTGATGATACAAAAGGGCCCTCTCTATAGATAATCAAGTTTTACATACTATACTAGTTTAGTGGCCTTCTAGTCATATTTAAGGACTAAGTCCCTAGGTTTGAATCCTAGATCTGATGACTTCTTGTCAAAGCATCACTTTACTGCTTGCTATCAGACAATCTTTGCATTGCGTGCTAGTTCCCTTGAATCTTAGAGCTTGAGTAATTTAACAGTTCAAACCTCTATCAATTTTTTCTCTTCTATCTCGATGGCATTAAAGAGCTATTATGTAGGGATTTATGAAAACACTAGGATCACCACTTATTTCTCATGTGCAAGCTCATACAAAGAATTTTTTAGGATCTGCTTGGGGGTGATGTGATCCACCCATAGAGATGATCTCACATGCACTTGACAGTCTTTCTACTTATCATTACCCATTCTCTTGATCAACTATATCAAATTTTTATTTATAGACTCCACCAATCCATTTCATTATGGGTATTAATTTCTTGAATTTTTTAGGAAAATGCCATTTTGGAGAACAAATTCATGAAGGATTTTGAATTATTTGAAATGATCATTTTTGGCAAACCAAACCTAACTACAAGATATTTATAGAAGCTAAGAATCACATTATTAATTGCTTCTTTTAGTGGGATTGCTTCGGTCCACTTAGTGAAGTAATTGGTGGCTATTAGTATCCACTTGTGATCTATGTTTGAGATTGGGTTGATATCCCTTTTCCCATGAAGAATTGGCACTTTTGGTATCTCCTGACTGCCTATTGATAGTCTACCAATACGGTAAACTAGTAGTACCCTGACCACATGATCTTACTTATAGTAGTCTTGGATAAAACATGACCACCTAGAGGAATGAAATGCATATCTTGTAGAAACCTTTCTACTCAAGGTTTGTCAACACATATGAGAAGATCCCCATCAAAATTCCTCTTGAATAAGACTCCTTGGACTAGCATATAACTAGACCCTTGTAATCTATACATTCTTTTCTTATGAGTAGGGAGACCACTAGGATATCTACCAATTTACATGGAGAAGACATGATTAGTCACCCAAATTCTTCAGCTTTGAACTAGTTTATTTAGACTATTTATAGCATATCCTATCCTTTCTTTAGGAGATTTGTGCACTAGGATAGGTACTCGTAGATTAATTTTTCTCTAATTACTTTGGTTGGCTTGAATTTGATGTCATATTATAGAATCTTGCTAATATAGTTGGCCCTCTTCTCTATAATTTCACCCTCCATGATGTATTCATGCACACTAGAATACACAATGTATACCATTACCTTGTTACCCACCATAAGGTGTATAAACTTTTTAAGACCCTTGACAAGAACAAAGGCTTGCTTCTCTATAAAATTATACTTAACTTCGTACCCATATAAAGTTATAAAAAAGAATGTGATCATGTGTTCTTCTCTTCCCTCATCTTCCTTTTAAGTTAGTATTACTGTGAGGCTATGCTCACTTCATACACATACATAATGCAATATTTGGGAAAGTTGGGGTTAACAAGCATTATCATGGTAGATATTGTGATTTTTATCTTTTTGAATGTTGCTTTCCCTTTAAGCATCCATTTTAAATATTGGTCCTTTCATAGGATCAATGTGATTAGTCTGACCAATCCTTCAAAGTTTGATATAAATATGCTAATAAAATTGATCTTTTTGAAGAAGGATTAGAATCCCTTTTTATTAATTGGTAAGGCCAATTCACTTATGGATTTTATCCTCTCTAGGTCAATAGAAATCCCATATTTAGACACTACATATCCAATCACTTTACCTTGAGGAACTCCAAAAACACAATTTTTGGGGTTTAAAGACATTTTGAACTCTTGGCACCTCTAGAATACTTTTTCTAGGTGATCAAAATGGTCCTATTTATTTTTTAAAAACATGGTGAGATCATCTAGATAGATGAGAATGATTTCATTAATTAAGCCTTTAAACTCCACATCTATTGCTTATTATAATGTTACCCTGACATTAGAGATGCTAAAAGGCATCTTCACATATGCAAATGTCCCCCACTTCATAGTGAAGGTGGTTTTGTGTTGGTAACTGGAGAATCCATCTAAGAGGGAAAATAATTCTATGCCTGCTATCATTTGGAGTATCTACTCTATGGAAGGGAGGGGGTAATGATATTTTAAGGATGCCTTATTTAGGTCTTGAAAGTCTACACACAATAAAATTTCTCCACTTTTCTTATGCATAGGGAATAGGTTAGATACCCAAGTCAAATACTTGATTGGATATATAATCTTTGAATCAATAAGCTTTTTGAGCTCTTAGGCCATTAGGGATTCAATCTTTGGATTCACTAACCACTATTTATACCATATTGGTTTGGTTCCTTTGGCCAAGTCAATGGTGTGTTAAATTACTTCTTGATTATATCCTTTCAGGTCAACATAAGTCCAAACAATGATACCCTCATATCTATCAAAAGAAGAAATCAACCGTTCCTTATCCCTATGAGGAATTTCTTTTCTAACCTTTAATTTTTTTCCACATCCAACATTGAGTTCATAGTAATCACCTTTATCTATGAAAAACTTGTGCTTGTTATTTCTCACATCATCAGAGTCGAAGAGGTTTTCTAGAGTGATGAGTCCTTTTGGTAGCTTGTTGGTCTTTAACTACACAATGTGGTCTTTATATGCCTCTTTGATCTTTGGCTGTAGTTACTCTATGAAATCATAATATTGTTGAAATAACATGGTGATTTAAGCATCACTCTCAAAAACTTGCCAATTTTGTCCATTGTCTAGGATGGTGGACCAGATGATGATCCACATTGCTTGTTCATTGGTGAACAGGTCTATTACTAGGTTGAATTAGGATATTAACATTGCCATTATATTATCTTTTACATTTTAGGTCTTCAAGATGATTTAGATATTAAAGTCCTTGAAGGAATCAATTAAGTCTGATATGCAGTGATGATAAGATCTCATACATACATTCTTTACTACGATCATCCCTCTTACTTTTCTTACAGCTAGTTCATAGTCATTGAAGACCTTCAAATGCTTGATGCCCATACATTTAGTGAGGCTGAGACTATGGACTAAGGCCTCATATTCTTCTTCATTCTTTATATAAGTGAACTAAAAATGAATATCCCTAAGAATCTCTTCCCTAGAAGGAGGTGTTAGTTGGATACTGGCTACATGGTTGATATTGCATTTTTTACCATCAAAATACGAGTCTATAGTTTAGGCTCATCCTTCCCTTTCTTTCTCTAGTCTTTTTTCTCCTTTATGAATCTAAGAAGGACTTGGTCTTCATCATGGATAATTTAGGCCCCAATAATGGTGGCATCAAAGTCTAGAAATGGTTCATTCTCAATGAACTCATTGATGAGGGCCTCTTCCTCAAGGCTTTTGTCATCCACCACCTTTTTTCCTTGAGCATCTCTACGTAGTGTGTCTCTATCCTTGAGAAAGAGGTGTGTGTTGCCTTCAAATTTGCCATTACTTCATCCACTATATATTTAAGATGGAGGGGCTCATATAACACCTTTATATTTGAACCATATTTGGTCCTTAAGATCAAATGGGACCAATCCTATGATAGGTATATGATAATCTTGTCGATGAAATCTCTTAATAGACATAGCCCAAAGATAGGTGGGATGCTTATAAACACGACATGTTGTGGTATAGTGATGCTTGGATAGGAATATAATTTAAGAGGAAGAGCCTTGATGATTTATAAGGTTTGAACATTTTCCCATCTAGATACATCACTCCCTTATTCAAGGGTTCATACTTTAATTGTAGTATGTCATCTATTTATTTGGGCATCACCATCATGCTCACACCCAAGTCAATAATGGTTTTTCTCAATATTTTATTTCCCATAATCAAAGTTAGATAGAATGTAGAATGTTTTGATTTGCTTACCCTTTCCTTAGTATCTATGAATGCAAAGGGTATTTGAGGTTATGTACTCATGCTAGTTCCCTTCTCTTTTTCCTTCACATGCTTTATAGGTGATTTCCTTTGTGTGTGCTCCTCCTTTTCCTCTAAGGATTTATGTAGCAAGGTATTCCATTTATGGATGGATAAGATGTCTTATAGGGAAACATTAGTTGGTGCTTTCTTTATCTACTCCATCATGATATATAACTTTGGGAGTGGGGCATCAGATTACTTTAGCTTATTCTATGTCATTTTATCATGCCTTTGATAAGCCACTGATGAGGCTGACGTGCTAGAGCCTTTTCAAAGGTTACTTTAGGCCTTATAGAGGTTTTATAGCTCTTGAACAACTTATTTTTTGGCCATGTGAAGTAGTCATAGTGTAATTATGAGGGGTTATATGTGAGAACCTTATTTGTAAATACCTCACCTTCATATTCTACCTAAGAGAATAACATGTGTTCTAAAAATATTTATTCCTCTTGTTTTAGGGACATGCCTTACATTTGCACCATCAAGATAGCATTTTTGATGCCCAGGGATTGGTAGGTATAGGCTAAATATGGAGGATTTCCCTATCATCTCTACTCAATGATCTATTATAATTTGCCTCATGGATAATTTTAGGGACCATGAGGTTCATTACAAGGGAAACATCATGAGTTGGAATCATCTATGAATATATTTTGGCTGGCCACTAGTTCTCTATTCATGCTCGATGCTACTCTATCTAATAGGTCTAGGATTGTGACCATTTGATTGGTAAGCTACATCTTATGGTTCATTACCTGATGGTTTGTTTCTTGGTTGTTCATCCTTTGCCTTTCTTGGTATTAGTTTTAATGATATAAAGGTCTCCTCTCTTGGTATTTGTTATATGAGTGTTTTAAAGGAGTGTCTTATTGCCTTTTGAGATTTATGATCTCATTAGATAAATTCCTTAAAATACTCTTCATATCATTTATCTCAATAGTTAGCAAGGATGTGATAGATGTGACCACCTAGGTGGGTAGGTATGCATACATGAAATGAGGTGGGGCTCCTGAAGTGCTCAAACTTTCTTCCTACAAAGGAAATGATATCTTAGGGAAAATTAACATTAGAAGTTGAGGAAGAAGCCTTCTCATATTGATCAGGTTATTTTCTACCCTTATAACAATGTTATACACATTTGGTAGTGTTTGGCCTCTGAGTGACTGGATCATAACCATGATATCTGAATTAAGGGCCTTTAGATAAAAGACAATGGCCATCCCTATAGGTTAATAGGATGCCAATGTTATTATTTGCTAGGTATTTTCAAATTTGGTATTGAAATCAACCATGGCTTCTTGTGGACCCCTTTTTATGGTTATCAATTGTTGTAAAAGGGAAGATCGATCCACCTTCTAATTAAATCACTCAAATAATTTATCACCTAGGTCATCCTAAGTGGAGATGGAGTTGGTCAATAATGATCTATACTAATCTAGGGATCATCCTTTAAAAGAGGTAGCTAATAGTGTTAGGTATACATTTTAGGTGTTGACATAGTGGATAGTACACATATTAGCCACATCCTAGAGGTGTTTGGCTATTATCTTGAAATATTCCCCTAAGAATTTTGGGAGTGACTTAAAAGTATTTAAAGGAATGGGGTCCCATTAGAATAGGGGTGTCTATGGGATTATAGGGCTACCACTATCCCATGACATAAAATTTCTTGGTGTAGGATGTGTAATTCATTGTTGTTGATGTGGATGTCATGCATCACTATGCCTTGGGACTATTTGGTGGGTATGGATTCCAAAAAGTGGTAAAATAAGATTTGGATTAATTATAGTTTATGAACTTATTAAGGGTATATGGCTCATAAAATTAATTTCCTAATCCAAGAAACTAGTAGATGGTCCCACCAAGTGTGCCAAAAAAGGAAAAAAACATTGTTGATGCCTGAAGTTCGCACCTCAAGTTAGACAACCAATCTATGGGAAGCTTTACAAGCATGGGAATGTGTGAGATATATTAAAAAAACCTTCAATATTTTAGAATTTGGCTCTTTTTTCTATTTGGGGGATGAAAAGGCATAGAAAGAAAACACCAAATAACATGAAATTAAACCTAAGGCAGTGCACCAGAAGATTTTGGATTTTTCATGAACTTGAATAAAATAGTGAAAAACTTCAAATTTTATAGATAAAAAAGGAGATTAAAGGCATGACTTAAGATATAAAACATAAGCAAAGCTCTACACTATAGAAATAGGAGGAAAGAGATAGTAAATAGAGAGAAACTTAATTCCAAATAACACATAACATCACATCCTCTTCGTAAAGGATAGGGAACTAAATATAAAGGATCGTAGAAGACATGAAACATCCACTAACATATATGATGTACACATATTAATGTTATAAAATTAATAACTTTTTATACTATTATCTAGTCTATAATGGCTATATAAATAAACAATTGTGCCAAAGGCAAAATTGCTAGCCCTCATTGATGGGGAAAAAACTTGAACATATGGGTGGAATGACTACTCAAAGATATGATAGCTAGATATTCCCCCACTCACCCATGATGTTGTTACAACTAAATATGATCTATATATCATGAGTTTAGTTACTTCTAAAATCCTAGAAATAGTGTAACCACCTCTTCCTATTATGGAACTATGTTTAAGGGAAGTGAGGTGGCTAACTGTGTGTTAGATTTATTTTCCAATTGATAACCTCCTTGGATGAGTATGGGAATGAAACACATAAAATCAATGATTCTCTATAGGGATTAAGGGCTTAACAGGTGTGATCAAGTGCAGGAGTGCCATGTGGCAAAGTTGTGATTAAATACTATGTTAACTACTTTGAAGGACCCCTCTTGGTGTCATTGACTAATGGTGCTATTATGAGGCCTATACCAAAGTAAATCATTTTGAGGAGTGTAGGGGTGACATGTGTGGAGTTGGCACTCCTTCATAAGGGGATGAAGATTTCTTCAAATCAAGTAAGTGTTAGGCTACCACATGGAGACAGTGGGAAGAGGATGGCACTTTGCAAAAATAAAAATGAGGAAAGAGGCCTAAAGAGGGAAAAGGGGATAAAAGGGGGGAAAAGTCAATAGGCACTGAGGAACTACTTACTATCAAGTGAATTTGAAGTCGTAACTTGAATTGATCCAAAAATTATCAATTATGGATTTATGATCCATAGTCCACTCATAACACTATCTATAACTCCTCTTTTTATGGGTTGCATATGTAGCTAATCATCAGTACACATGCTCAAGAAATTTTCAAAAAAAGACCTCATACAAAACATCATATAGGTTATTTTGAACCCAATTTCTCTGCTTTTATCCTCTATAGGTTGGATGCTTAAGTGCAAAGATATATTCCACTTATTTTAACTAATTCTTGTTGTTTTCTAGGGAAAGTTAGAGTATCATTCTACCACATCATTGCAATAATAAAATTTAACATAGATCCCAACAATGGAACCAAAATGTTGTAGAAAAGTCAAAGTCAAGCACTCATTTGATTATTGAATTTATTTCTAGACTCATTAAAACTAGGCACAAACATGGGGTTGTCTTTATGCACTCAACATTTAACACTCAATTGTAACAACATCAATTCACATAAGGCACAATCCTTATGTTCTCACCCAAAGTGCAATAGAGAAAGAACTGGGACCTATATTGGGTTATGGCATACATCATGGCTTATGTGACTTGGTTAATAATAAAAGGCTTAAGTAGATCCATAGGCACAAGCCTTTCATGGACTACACTTAGTGGTCTATAGGTGAAAACCTATTTTAGAGTGGTTATATAGTCTTAAGGGTATAAGCCTTTGTTTTACTAAGCTTAGTGTCATGTAGGTGCTTTGAAGGGTTAAGGGACTACTCCTGTTTCAAGTATTCATACTTAGGCTATCACTTCTATCAAGGATATAAATATTTAGTGTGGGATCTATCTATACTTAGTTATTATACAATCAATCCAGACATCATCATTTAACATAGGGATGCCATTAATGCTGTGAACCAGAAGATCATAAACAACATTCTTAACATAATAATATTTAATTTACAAACTTATAACCATTGCATATTTAAATATCAACACCAAGGAAATATAAACCAAAAACATTATGTTTAAATGTGATCATTCTTGTCATTAATAAAAATTCAAACATAGTAGAGTCTATATTAATAGAAACATAATAAACACTCATGCAATCTATTTAATATCCCAGAGGCTCTCAAGCAAGCTTGGGCATATACAAATGGGTTGTTAATGTCATCCATGCTACTTCTAATTCTAATTATGGCCATTATAGTGTATACAAAACATTTCCATTTCTTCATATCTTTATTGCATCAATTTTTCCATCCTCCTTTGCTTTCTGGTTCAAGATCTTTTTATAGATCTATAAGAACATCTTTGCCAAGGTAGAGTGCACATGCTTAGTGCTGACCTAGAGCCTTTGTTGATCATTCTACTAGATCCATCACCTTGCACCCTTCACGTTTAAATCACCACATACCATCTAACCTATAAGACACCCTAGGGTTCTTGGAAATGGTTAGCTTCCTACCAACTGGTGCAAGGTGTGTGTTGAATCCTCTAGTTGGTGCCAAGATACTAAAATAATAATCATCATGCCAAGTGATTACCTCATACATAAGTTTTCATCATGGTAGCATGAATCCCATAATTAATGAAATAAGTGGTCCAATAAACTCTCCTCTTATAATGATTTCACTCAAGCATTCAAGTTATGCAGAGGTTTTAAATAGACTACTTACAAGATTATACACACTCACAAGCTTCATACACTTTACACTTGCTTTACGAAGATTACACTTGCTCTCCAAGCTTACATTAAAAAGGAGTAATAAAATTTATTTAATAAAAAATACAAAAAATAATTAAGTATGAAAAATAGGAGAGATAGGAAAAAAGAACCACCCTCCATGTGGCCCTCACTATTCATCAATAGTGAACTTTGTCTCCTTCACATGTGCTAGTCAAAATATGCTCCCACTTTTGACCAAAGGAGTTCTACCTACATATGAATCCAAGATGCTACACCCCAATTCACATAGGCCTTAAATCAATAATAGTGATCCTTGTCTCCACTTCTCATATGCACACATGTGTGATTCAAAATATTCTTCAACATTTTAACTTCAATCACATGCACATGTTTGAAGGACAAATGATTATATCCTCTTTTTATTGTCTCCCACATGCACCTACAAGTCAAGGGTCAAGTATGGCTCCCCACATGCGATCTCAAAAGGTAAACCCATGTGCCCAAAGAGAAATTCAGCTCATTTCTCTCTCTTAATTTTATAATAAATAAAGATACCCTATGGGACATACCACATCACCTAAAGTGCCATCTCACCTACCCAATCACCATTACCAACTCACACTACCACCTCATCAACATAGTCACCACCAACTCACCATTGTGAATAGTAACTACCACCTCATCACATGAATAGTGGACATGAATAATGACTTCATATCCTAACATTATCCCACTTGAAGTAAATATATAGGACTTTTCCACACCTACATATTCTTCCATATAGCTACCAATCATGCCCTTTGCTACCCTAACATAAACCTAGTAGAAGTTTTATTGCACTACTAAAACTTCTCTATCCTAGATAGCTTTGTCAACATCTATTCCTCTATATTAGATTACAACACCTTAAGTGATTATTCTTTTCTCCACACATAGACCAATCCTCTTATCAATATTTTACCATGAACTACTCATAACTCCCACTGCTTAGAAGTATTTGGTCTAGTGATCACCATGGAAAATGAGGCTTCTGACTCTTGATGAATCTAATACATAGGACAAAATCATGTCTTATCATCCATTATAGGATGATCCTAGGAAGACAAATCACACTACAAGAATTAGGGTACTTCCTTGCTTTCCTATCCTTATGCATATCCATCCTTAGTTTTCTCCTCATATCACCTTCATCATATCCTTGTCATTGATCCATCACACTAGTGATCATGTCGAGGCTTGCATCCAACATGTCATCAACACATATAGTAGTAACCTATGCTAAACACTTTGGCTCTCTATAAAGGTACCACTGCACTCCCATCCACATGTCTAATTCAGCTTGAACAATATTCAATATGAAAACCATCAACTCTTTACCTCATTCTTATATCCCTATAGCTACTCTATATCTTTTAGATAGATCACCATGTAGGAATCAAACTACTCCAACTCTAAATAACAACCATTACATGTAGCACTCTTAATAGTAGTCAAGAAAGAAGATGACATAGAAGTCAATACCAGACTTCTCCTCAACCTCTAGCTATCAACTATACCCAAACATGATACAAGTGGACTAATCACATATCTAGGGAAGTCATTATGGTACTTGGAGCATCAATTCACCTATCTAGTATTCAAGTCTAAAAAATACATCAAATAAATGCATCATGTTATACCACATGTCTAAACATATGGCCTTATCCTTCTGGGAACACTAGGTCTCACTTTGTCTTCTTCATCTTCTCTTTCCATTACTTCAAATAGGTACAATGTTTAGTGTCTATTGTACCTCCTTTGCATAGATTTTTTATCATCTACAACATATCAACTAATAACATGTGGTCAAGTAGGATACCACATCATACACCCCTTATTCTTTATTGTTGATAACTATACTTGATTGATTTCAAATCAATCCTAGACACTTGTGATTTAAAATTTACCCTCTTATAGGGCTTGCTTCCAGCTAGCATCACAACACCCCCAAAAATATCTGATGTTGCTAAATATTCACACAGTCATTACAAAGATCAATCTAATTCTCCTTTTTCCACCACAAGGGATGCTTTGAAAATTTTACATTTACCATTCCCAAAGGTATAATAATACCTTAGCTCATCGATCCTCTTGATGGATATTAGATTCTTATTCAAAACAAGAACATGATACACATCTTTTAACATTATGATTTTACCATCATGCAACTTGATCCTTATATCCCCTCTTCCCACAATCTCTAATGGATGATCATTACCCATATATATAGATTATTCACCACATGTATGGTAATACATGAACTAATCTCTATGTGGAGACATGTGAAAAGATGCACCTAAGTTGAACATTAATGCATTGTCACTAGATTTATTACTATTGAGACAAAAAGCCTCATATAATATCACTTGCTCTAAATCTATTATGCTAGCCTCATCTATAGGTGGATTCTAATTTCCATCATTATCCTCATTCTTCAAATTCCAACAATCTTTTTGTAAGTGTCCTAGATTTCCACATTGCCAACACCTAGTATTCTTCTTGGGTCTTATACATTGTGATCTAGATAGTGATCTCCCTTATGTGATTTTCTCACTATATCTCCTTCTCATATCTAAAGATTCATTATTTGAGGATTCAATAGAATACATTCTTCTCATCTCCTCTACAAGCAATGTTATAACCACATAGTCAAACTTAAGAGTTATTGATGATGAATTACTGATGGTCATCACCGCATGATCTGAACTATTAGGGAGTGAACAAAACAAGGTGATAGCCTTGTCTTCATCCTCCATATTCACATTGATGGAGACTAGATTGCTAATAATAGTGTTGAACTCATTCAAATGAATAAAAATGCATGAAATCTCCTTCATCCTCACTATACAATTGCTTATTTAGGAATATTTTATTTTTTGTTGACTTTGTTTAGTATAGGTTGTTCAACTTCTCCCATAAATCTTCTGTAGTCTTATCTTCAACAACATTGAAAAACACATAATCTACAATACATACACATTTTGTATAAATTTCCTTTCTATCCATCTTCCTCCAATATTCATATGTCATATTATTGGGTTTGCTTGAAATTCCCTTCAAGGTTAAATCTTGGTCATTTTACACCAAAATATCCTCCACCTCCAACTTCCATAGGAATAAATTTATGCCATCAAACTTCTCTACTTCGAATTTGGTTACTCCTCCTATCATTGTAGTAGCTCTAACTTGCACAAAGTTCCCTAGATCAATAGAAAACACTCACAAAAGAGTTTTTCAAAGAGTGTAGATCTAATACTAGATGTTAATAAATAATATCATATTGTGTAATAAATAAAATGCATAAATAAAAATCTAAAATAATAATGATAGAAGAAAACATATTACACAAGTAGATAACATGGAAACCTTGCTAAGTGTAAGGAAAAACCATGGGAAAATGGTAGTTGTAGTCTTATATTGACTTCTAAATAACAATCTCTCCACAAATCTTCATCTTCAACACACTCTCCTCTTACAATGCTTTCACTCAAGCATTCAAACTATGCAAAGCTTTTCAACAAACTAATTACAAGCTTCTACACACCCACAAGCTTCATACACTTTACACTTGTTTTCCCAAGCTTACACTTGCTCTCCAAGATTACATTACAAAGAGGGAGTAATAAATTTTATAGAATAAAAAAGAGAGAAAAGAATTAAATAGGAGAGAGAGTAAAAATGTGCTGCCCTCTATGTATCCCTCACTATTAATTAATAGTGAACTTTGTCTCCTTCACATGTGCTAGTCAAAATATGCTCCCACTTTTTACCAAAGTGATTCCACCTCCATGTGACTCCAAGAATTATGCCCAACTTCACATTAGCCTCCAATCTAGAATAGTGATCCTTGACCTCACTTCTTATGTGCACACATGTGTGAGTCAAAAGATTCCTTAACCTTTTGACTTGAATCACTTGCATATGTTTGAAGGAAAAATGATTAGATCCTCCTTTTATTGTCTCCCAAATGCACCTACAAGTCAAGGGTAAAGTATGTCTCTCAACATGCTCCCCACATGTGATCACAAAAGGTAAACCCATATGCTCAAAGAGAAATTTGACCCATTTATCTATCCTACCTTTCCAAAAAAGAAATATACCCTGTGGGCCATGTCACATCACCTAAAATGCCATATCACATACCTAATCACCATTTCCAACTCACATTACCACCTCATTAGCACAATCACCACCAACTCATTGTTGTGAATAGTAACTTCCACCTCATCACATGATTAGTGGCCCTGAATAATGTCATGTGAATAGTGACTTCACATCCTAATAGTCTGGTGGGATGCATACCCCATATATTTATTTCCATGGCATTTTAGGATATTTTCCTTACAATTTTCATGTCAAAATCCTAACTTGCTAGCCAAAAAAGTGGAAATTAAAAACTCACAGACATCTTATAGGAAATCATGTTTTTCTATGTAATTGCAATTTTGCTTTCTATAGTCATAATATTTCACTAAGGAATTAAGATATTGCACTACAATATCATGACTTTGTAGTTGCATTTTTTGTTGGAAATATTGTCATTAATGTCAAAGGTCTAGCATTATTAGTGATATAGGCCCCATTGCATTTAATGGTGTTTTTTAATATTCATATCTTGGCTAATGTGTGTTAATATTTATTTAATATTAATGAATATATTTTTGGTTTCATTTAAGTCAAAAGAGGGCCCATGGAGAAGGCAAAGAGTCACGGGATAAAAGATGAAAGAGGAATGGGACACATTTTCTCATGAAGAGTCATGAGGAATTCCAAGAGTTAGACAAAAGAGGTATGGTGCTTTTTTCCATGAAGGGACACTTTGAGGAATATGAAAAGTCACCAAGATAAAGATAAAATAGGAAAGGATGCTTTTCCTTATGAAGGGTTACCATATGACTTTTCAAATGCAAGGATACAAAGGGTCATATAAGTTTGGTGCCACTTTCCATGACGATTGAAGGGTCATAAAGGGTGAATTCCAAGGTCATTTGGAAAGCTATAAATAAAGGCTTGAGAAGCTATTTGTATATGCAAGAGAGTGCATGGTTTGTATTTATTATCAAAGAGAGAAAAATAGGAGATATTGTAGAGATATATCATTTGTTAAGTAAGCAACATTAAGATATATTTGTGTTTTATACACAAGAGGGGTTAATGCTCCTATGGGTTAGGGCTCATGAATCCTTGTAATGGGGTTGGTGCTCATAAATAGTTGTATTGGTGCTCGGAAAAGGGGTTGGTGCTCCTACAAGTTGGTGCTTGTGAACTTTGTATTTTGAGTTGGTGCTCATTCATATACTTGAGATTTTTCTCCATGGTTTTTCCCACTTTGGGTTTTCACTTAAAAATCTGGGCTCTCTCTCTCTCTCTCTCTCTCTCTCTCTCTCTCTCTCTCTCTCTCTCTCTCTCTCTCTCTCTCTCTCTCTCTCTCTCTCTCTCTCTCTCTCTCTCTCTCTCTCTCTCTCTTGTGGTGCAAATTATTATTTCAGTTTTATTGTATATCTTGAATGTATGATTGAGTGGTTAAAGACAAAAAATTATATTAAGTAAAAGATATATAATATGCTAATTCACCCCCCTCTCAGTATATTTCATTCTTAACATTTTTGTCCTAATAAGTAGTGATATCACTTTGATAAGTAGCATTTTTGTCTTGATAAGTAGTGGTTTTATAGGGACTTATTATATTGCCTATAAATATGCCATATTACATATAAACTTGTGATATTGCACTATATAATCATGATATTTCCATCATAATTTGTATTTTTCACTGTTTATTCATGATTTTGTGTTAACTCTTTATTTTTAGGGAAATCATGATATTGCACTATAGACTTGTAAATTTGCACTATAGAATAGTGATTTTTCTTTGTAGACTCATGATTTTGAACTAATACCTTATTATGCAAGAATTTATGGTTTTGTACTAATTAATTATAATTTTATAGGAAAAGTTGTGGTATTTTTATATGTTTTTACAATTTTGCACAATGTGAAGAAAATTTGAAACTTGAAAGCTAAATTTATAAAGTCATTTGCTCACTTGATTTTTGATTCTAAGCACAAGGACCCCCTAAAATATTTTTTAAGACACAAAGACTAAGAAAATACATTTTTAATACTCTACGATTCAAACTCACACTTACATTTAATGTTTTATAAAAAAATTACTTAAGTGATTTTCATTTTTTCAAAGTTTTCAAAGAACACCAAGGGGATAAACTTCATGCCATATTTAGTTTGGTACTCTAAAAATGAGCTCACACTCTAGATAAATGCTCATAAGAGTTTTCATTTTTATGATTGTTATTGTGTGTTTTTTTTTCATGCCAAGTGTAGTGTGCATTCTCTCCCTCGGTCTCTTTTCAAGAACTTGGGTGATAAAAAATACTTTACTTATTACATTTTTTGATATGTCCAAAATCATGGAAGGAAAGTCACTAAGGCCCTCCCCAAAATTTGAGTTATTTGGGTGACCCCAAAATAACCCTAAAGTCCTACTTAATTTTTATTTCATGAATTTTGGTTTGTGGGTGGGAATTCATTGCCTTCCCATGATTTATATATGGAAGTGTTACCCAAAGAATTCATCTCCCAACATCACTTCAACCCCAATCCACAATAGGGGTATATAAATTGAGTTCAACTTAATAGGATTCTTGTTTAAGTGGTTAATAAATCTTCATTAGTAAGAGACTGCCTTAGAACATATGTTTCACTCATACATCACACTACACTGAGCAATTGATGAATGTAGTGGTTTTGAAAAGGACAAGACCTTTTAAAAACAAGATAGTTAATGTGGATCCAAATGACATGTTTTGTCCTAGTGTTAACTACACATATGGGACCATTTAGAACATAAGAAAAATTGATAGTTTTTAGACAACCCACTTATCATGAATATACTATAAATGTAGGGTGAGTAGCCTAAAGTTCTATGTCACCATACGAACTCTTAAGAGAATAGGGGGCCTAAAAACCCTACTTTTCATGAACATTTTAATTTTTAGATTAACAACATAATTTTTTATCAAGAGAAATTATATAGATAGAATTTTATAATACAAATCCACCTTATAATTTTTTAGGATTAAGACAATGCACTTAAGTGTTTATGTTAATTTTCCTTTTTACTTGCATTTATCTTGAGTTAAAACTATTTGTTTGTCATACCATGTACAAAATGAGTCATGTTTGCACATCACTCCTTGGTTTGAAGAGGTGTTATGCCATCTATTTGAAATCATACTTTGACTTAGTCATTTGTAAAAACTTTTGTGTGTATGAGTCACTTGTTTGAAAGGGGCATCATTATGTTGCCCATTTCATTTCAAGTTTTGTGCCTTAGAGTTTTTTAAACAAACCATTTATGATACCTTTAGAGCATGATAGAATTGTTACATTACTCATATAATTTCAAATACTTATTACCTTATGTCCAACTATAATTTTAATAACACGTGCACCTTTTTGGTCTATGCCTAATATCATTATGCCATCTATTTTGGTTTAGCTTGTTGTCTATTTAAGCACTAAGACTTCTAAATCTACTTTGAAATTAGTCTTGATAAGTCCAAATTCAAATGTTGTTTGGTTTATGCTGATGCCTTGTGTAATTTTGGTTTAGACATTTATCTCTCAAATTTGGGTTGTGCAACTTAGACTAGTTCCTTGCTGGATTTAAAGACTATTTTTGTGTCTAGATTTGGGAAGTGGTCTATCTCTCACATTCCTAAATTCAAATGTATTTTACAAAGGTCAAGTTTATGTTGGAATCTAAATGCCTAGTTTGATTCAAGGTGTTTCAATTTTGTTAGATTAATTATCTTACCTCTTAGACCTAGTGTTGTTTTGAGCCTAACTTTTGTGTTGTGCTCCCAAAAGACCTAGTAATTCTCTTTTTGTTTCTTAGATCTAGTTTTTTTTTAAGCCTAGATTTTGTGTCATGTTCCCACAAGACCTATTAGTTCCCTTTTTGTTTCTTAAACCTAGTGATTTTTAAAGTCTAGATTTTGTGTCGTGTTCCAAAAAGACCTAGAACCATTCTAAGTATTGTTCTTGTGTTGTGTTTCCAAGAGAACTAACGTCTTACCTCTTTATTTTAGATATAGTTATTATGAGCATAGTGTTTTACCTTGTTCCCAAAGACCTAACATCATTTATTTCATCTTTGGACTTAGATTATAATTGTTTGAAATACTTCTCTATCGATTTTGGCATTTAATATTATCCAATCACTTGACCATTTGTGTAAGTCATTTAATATTAGACCTTGAGGATGTTTTAATACCAAGTTTATCATTGCCTATTTTTGGAGAGGTATCTCCATCTCTAGACTGAGTTTTTAGACTAAGTTTAGACCATCTATCTTTTAGAACTTCTTTTTGAGATTTTGTAGAACTCTAGACTTATCTTACCAGAATGTTAGTTATTAATTTAGATATGTCTCATTATACTTGTAATGGAGCCATGTAAAATCCAAGTTATGATAACATGGTCATGAATGATGAATTTGTTTAAGACCCCTATGGTGATGATGTATTTTATGAGATGAACCCTTATTCTCCTTACACTACTCAGTTTGGGGAGAAAATCTAAGATTTATTAGCCCATTATTTGGTTAACACATCTCCATATTCAGAGCAAGACCAAAAGTAAATCACATAATACCTTGATAATATACCATCCATTGTACAATAAGATCAATAAAAATTACATTACATTATTATGCCATTGATGTATGATCCTCATTTGTTTGATTACCACTTGATTAAAAACAAGGACAAGGTTTTAGCTAGAGCCATAGATGTAGGGGGTAATTTTTTAGTAGACTTCCCCCATGAAAATTTACCTAGTCTAGTTAGAGTGCCTCTTAACAAGCTTTATACCCAAACCATTGAATAAGCCTCTATTATCCATCCTCAAGCACTCATGTTAATGTTGTATAAAGACCCAAATATGCTTGTAAATGGAAAGGGCCTCATGGAAGACCACTTTGTATAAATGAAATAAGCATATCAAATTTATTTGAATCTAGCATGCAATTTTAATGCTATGGCCATGTCAAAAATTCCACTCATAGAACTATAGCCTTCAATAGGAGTATTAATTGAAGTGATAGGTCAAGATAATTTGGGTATAGACCCATTTTCACAAATCATTTTAGTTGGGGACATGTACAATGTCTCATCTATTGAAGAGGTGACTATGAATTCTACACAAAATAATGTTCTAAACATGGTGGATAACATGTAAGTGTATTCCAATCTAGGATAAAGTTAAACTCACCAATAAAAAAATTAAATTAATAAGTTCCTTTGGATTGGTTCACAAAAATAGGGGGAAGGAACTCATACGTCCCAACCACACAAGTTACTTCTAATACTCAACCATTTGCTTCACCAAGCATGCAACCACAAGGATTAATTAATTAAGCACCTACTAGTGCTTTGCCTCAATAAAAAGTGATGAATGATATCCCACTTCAACAAGTGATGACTAACATTCTACTATAATAAGCATAATCTAATCTACCATTGTATTAGAGGTAGACTACTACATCACCTCAATAAGGGGCAATAAATGTTCTACATTGATAGGTAATGGTAAATGTACCTCATCAGTCATAGAGTAATATACCTATATAATCATAAATTTTGTTTAATCAATAATGTATGTCTATTGGTCAAAGATAAATGATGAACATTTAACAAGAATATAATTCATAATAGGTGTTTGTGCAACTAAGAGATACCATTGTTCAACAATTAACAATTAGGTAAGAATTGCCTTTTACTTAGTATGTGACATAGATCCAAAGATAGGGCCTTAGTCTACAACAAGTTCCCCTTATTCTACCAAGTTCAACTAATCAGTAGAAAGTCCCTACTCAACCGTAGTGGGCATAGTATTCTACCCAAATGCATATTCTTCAATCATGTTGGTTCAAAAATTTATCATGGGAATAAAGTGGTGACTTTGAGTTAGCAATGTGGGAACTGAGTCCTTATGTTAGCAACAAACACAAGACAAATTCCCTCTCTTATTAGAAGATAAATCTACCTTTATTGAAATCCAAAAGAGAAATGCAAGGGAAAAGCATTCACAACTATTTATAGCAAAAATGTTTTATGTTGGGGGTTTTGTAATTTTAATTTGAAAGTAAATAAATGAGATACAAAGGAAATGAGGGAAAATAAGGGAATAATGGAAAGATGGGAAGAATAGATAAAGGAAAGGGATAAGGGAGAACAAGTTTATTATAATCCACCAAACACATAAGCTACTATGATAACCCTAGAAAAAATGAAAGACAACGCTTGGTAGCTAAATATAGAAACTTACCAAAATAGTCCAAGAAGGGGAAAACACCATGTGCATAGAAATCTATCTCATTCAATGGGTGGTAAAGGCATAATTACACCATTAGGAGTATAAAACATACACTGAAACAATTTTATAATATTGATAGTAGACCAAAGATAACCATCCTATATTATCTTGTAAAAGATAGTCAAAATATTGCTTAAACCCCACTGAGATTTCACATTCATAGAACTAACACAAGAAGATTCCAAAATAAATACTTAATGTGAAGTTCTCATTATTTGACAATTTGGTAATGATTATGAAGATGAATTGAAATTATAGATATAAAAATAGGTCAATCACATACAAAGATCATGAAGTAATTTTGAATATAAGGTTTTCAAAATCTCCCAATTTCAATCTTTATTGAGTTGATAACAAAGCTCAGCTCTTTAGAAAAAATCTATGCATAGTTTCAAAGCCAAAAAGTCCCTTTAAAATGAGCCTTACACTCATATTTATAGCATAGGGAGGTGGATATGGTTCATATCCACCTTTTCTTCATTTTAGATGGTGTAAAATCACATTAAGAACATTGTACCATTTAAGTAGTGTAAAAGTGTGTTAGTGTACTTTCACTACATGAAAAAATAAAATTAAAAAATTGCACCACTTGAACAGTGTAAAAATACCTTGGATATTTTACACCAATTTAAAAATGCAAATCAAAATTGCATAATTTGAGACTTACAAAGTGACATAGTGCATTTGTATGGATGGTGTAGAGTAAATTTTTTAACTCTACATTGCATTAAAATTTTTAGTCAAACACTACAATTTTGGTTCCTGCATACCTTGGACATAGCAGCAGAGTTAGGGTAGAGAGCGAGTTCATTTTCCATCTAAGTGTTGAAGTGTAGTAGAAGCTGCCAAGTGTCACTTCTTGAGCACAGGTCCTCATTACTCCTCTTTTGTTTCTTTCATTTCATTTTGTCTAAGTGTTGCATTCAAGCAAAAGCTGCCAAGTGTCAGCTTCTGAAACAAAGAGCCAACCAGCTGGCATCCTCTGAGGCCTTTTTGTGACTTTCAAAAAGACCACAGATTGTGCCACATATCCAATAGTAGCTAAGTGGAATGCACCACATGTCAGTATCTGCATCTCATAGAGGCACCACATTTCATTTTATTTTTTGGTAGACTTTCAATGAGTTAAGACACAGAGAAAGTGGAAAGCACCAGGTGGTAGTCACAGAAGGCCCTAAACTACCTTTTTAGAGAAATTAGAAGCCCCCATGTGTTGGCATCTGAAGGGTGCATGGGTTCATGCTTTGATTCAATGCATGAAGGCATCATTTTATTTTGCTTAAAGTGACATAAAGCAATGGATGCTACCAAGTGTCACTCTCTGAGCCCTTTCTTACTCCATCCCTAGAAATAGTGGAAGACACCACATACCCCTAGAAGGAGAAGTGGAAGATGCCACTTATCTTCCTAGGAGTAACATAGGTCACCATGCATCGACTGTCGAGAGATCATCTTTGAGCTTCATTGCCAAATAAGATTGTGGTGGGCCCTGGGTGTTACTTCAAAGGTTTATGTAAGCACCAAGGAAACAAATGAAGGCTACCACGTGCATCCATTCCCTCCTAAAAAGTTGCTAAGGCAAGGAACATGGTGAGTTTTATTTTGTTAAAATTGCAAAATATCGAGAAAGCAGATTATGACAGGTGTCGAAGGTGGAGCGTCCCTGAGCAGAATATAGAAAAAGTGGAAGGTGCCAAGTGTCATTCTCTGGTGCCCTCTAGACAAAAGAGAATTTTCATGGATTGATTAAGTGTCCTCATGATCATCTATCTATTATAGTAAAGATGGAGGGAAACTCAGCAAGAGTTATTCCTGGTAGATATAACGGTGCATCAAGTAGATTTTTGGGGCTTACAAGCATTAAAGGGCCATTTGTTTATCCCCTATAAGCAGAGGTAGAATAGATAGTTGAGTAGCCAAACAGGTGATGGAATGAAGAGTTTTAGGCATGAAGGGAGCTATTAGACATGGATCACCATGCCAAAGTTAGGGTAGTTCTTGATAAGACTAGGATGCATCCTAGGCATTAAAGGCACCGATTGTTTTGTCCCCTATGAGTGAAGGATAGAGTATAATCATACGAGAAAGAGAGCGATGTAAGGAGATATCTGAGGCTATATAAAAAGGATTGTAAAATAAAAGAGGGGGGGATTTTCTCATAGTTTTAGACTTTTTAGAGATTTGACCTATAATATCATTTGATCTTGTCTCAATTTTATTGAGTTATAAAGTTGATATAACTGTGCATGTTTCTGTGCCTTTTATGTGGCTAAGTGAATTAAGAAGATTTGAGATCCATGCTTTGGTTGGTGTTATCTGTGTCATTTGCAAAGTAGTCTATACTGTAGATTTTTTGGAGTTGTGATTAAGAATGTCATTTGCTTTTGTCTCATTTTCTTGAGTTGGAAGGTTTACATAACTGTACATGACTTCTGTGCCTCTTATGTGATTGGAAGATTATGTTAAGAAGATTGAACACTGTGCCTTTGTTGACATTCTCTATATCTCAACAAAAGAATTCCCTATTATGAGCCTCTATTTCTATTATTCTAATCTTTTACATTGATCATGCACTTGTCTACTCTTAAATGTAATTGAATCCTATAATAGTCTCACTGTGCTTAGGTTAGGATTAAGATTACACTCAGGCACATTGCCATAATTAGGTTTCAATTCCTGTAGTTGCATTTTTATTTAATCTCCTATCCCTTTTCCCCAACATTTGATACAAAAGAAAAGACCAGCTTCTCTAAAATCTAGAGGTTGTTTCAAGCCACATTGTCCCATAGCTTGAAACATCCCATTGTTGATTGATTAAGATCAAGCATAATTTTAAATCATCAACAGTTTTTGGCATGCCCAATGGGACACATTTTGACATTTATTTCAAGACCATATGAGCCAAAGAGCTACGAGGAGTTGGAGCTATGGACTAGTCACCAGATCGCAATCTGCTACAAATCTAGGTATTCTTTTGCCACCTCTGGTAATTAGTCCAAGAAGAAGAGAAAAACCAATTTGTACTAGTACCAAACATGGGAGCCACTGTACCCCCAAGAAATTATGCAAGCTGGAACACTGGTAGTCCCTTAATCCTCCCAACACTGCCAACTATTTGAGACCCTATCCCAGTAAATGCTCTAAAATCTCTGCCCAAATTCAGTGGGCAAGACTCAAAAACACCTGTGGAACATTTTTAGGATGTATTAGATGTCTATGTCATACATGGTGTCACATAGCAAAATGTGGCCCTAAGGTTGTTAGCAACCTCATTCAAAGGGAAGGCCTTAGAATGGTATCAATCTTTGACCCCAAATACCATATCCATGTGGGACCAGCTTGGAGATTAGTTCTTTTAAAGATTTGTAGAGAAAGGTGATAAGTCTTCTTTATTACAACAGTTGATCACCATTCAAAGGGGACCACAAGAGGACATGACTGACTTCAACACTAGATTCCAAAAAACTTGGGATAGAATTCCTGTTGTAGCTAAACCACCACCTAGTATGGCCATAGTGTTTTATCTCAAAGCTTTGAATTCAGATATATCTAATATGATTCAATCACTGGGAGGACACACTTTGCCAGTGGCTTATGACCTTGCAGTCAGAGTTGAGAATCATTTAATTGATACTAGAAAGTTACCTCTTAGGCCTCCAATGCCTATATTCCCAAAAATTACCTTACCCCTACCTCAAGAGGTCCCTAAAGGTATAAGCTTACTTGTGTCTATATATACTTACCCTCCATCATCTGTGAAGCAACCGGTCCCTGCTCAGTCATCTGAGATGGATGATATCAAGAGTATGCTAAGGACATTCTCCAATGAGTTGATTAATATAAAGAGGCAACATAATACTTTCCCTAAGCCTCCTTATCAAGGCTATCAAGGAAACAAGTTTTCATCCCAACCAAACCAATATTAAGGCCCTCCAAGACAAACTAACAATCAACCAACAAATCAATTAGTTGTAGTTCCCACACCCTCATAGACCATTTCTCCCAACTCAAATAGGGAGATAGTTCTAGGTTAGAATAATTATGTAGATGATACTAATGCTTGGTGTTTCCCTTGCAATGATGCTCACACACCTAGAGATTGTCCTAGGGGTAATCTACAACAAAGCGTGGCTGAGTAGAGAAGAATGGATAGTCAGTTTGCAAGTACCAATAATAATCAAGCCTACTAGTCTCTCGACATGCAAAATTTAGTTCTAGTGGCTCAGATGCAAGGAATGTCCTTGCAACAAGAGGAAGAAATAGCCCCAGAACATGCTTTGTTCTCATGGGTTGAGGATGAAGAAGCAATTTTCTTGAATGAAACATCTACCTCCTAAAGGCCAGTAGTGCAATTTGATTATTATACTAGATCAAAGAGGAGGATGGTGGAGCAGCTTGAGATTGTAAGTGGTCAAGTCAAGAATAATCCTCCATCTCAGGGACAAAAGAATGCTGCTATTAGACAAGAAGTGCCTTAGCTGATACGAGATCAAGAGATTCCTACCTAGATTCAGGAAAAAATGAGGTATCCCTATTACCAAAAAAACTCAATCCTTGGGACCAATCAATGTAATAGACCAATTAAAGAGGACTCTAGCCCAAGTATCTATATGGGATATCTTGGCTATTCCTAAGCAAAAGACACTACTACAAGAGGCTCTGCAAGGGCAATTAGTGCCCAAAGATGTTGTTACCAAGGAAGGACCTATTGGAAAGGAAAAACTCAAAAATATAGTTCCTCCAATGACAATAGCCTCGTGAACAATGCAACACAAGTAACTCTAATCCAGAGCCTTTCTATTTAACTCTGATAGTTGGAAAGAAACTCTTGCATAATGCATTAATACATTTGGGAGCTAGTACAACTGTGATGCCCAAGCAAATAGTTGATGCTTTGAAAATAAAATATGAACCCCTTGCAAAGGGAGTTATGCAGCTAAATGGAAAAATAGTGCAAAACATAGGGAGAATTAAACAACTCCCCCTGTAGTTACACACATGTCCCAACATAATTGTCAACCAAGATATAGTTGTCATAGATATACCCCCTATCTTTGGTTTATGTTTATCCAGAGACTTTACAGCAAAAATAGGAGGGTATATGTCTCTTGACTGGTCTCACCTCATCTTGAGAACTAGATATGGTTTAAAGATAAAAATTCTATCTGAACCACTGTCCAAAGACCATATCACCAATGAACCAACAATAAGATTAGAAGCAGATCATGCCATGATGAATAAAGAAGAAAGGATTTTTGTTGAAGAACTAGGTGAATGGACTGAGCATGATCAAGAAGAAGAAAATAGCCAGCTGTTGGCTATGATGCATATTGACCCATATGGGAACTATGACTCTAATGGTTTGGGCATGTATGTCATTTTTGATGAGGATCAGACAATCCCAAATGTTATAAGAAAAGAGGTACCTACTGCTCAAGATTCAGAGCTCTAGACTTTTAATTTTGATGGGGCTAAAAGTAAACATGGTGTCGAAGTAGGAATTTGTCTTACTGCTCTAAATGGTTATAAAATTTTAAGGGCTATTCGATTCTAATTTGCTTGCACTAATAATGATGCAGAATATAAATTTTTAGTACATGGGCTCTTGTTAGCCCAAGAAAGGGAATAAAGAACCTAAAAGTAAGAGGAGATTTAGAACTGGTAGTAAAGCAAATTAGGGAAAAGACAATAGCCAAAAATGTGAGAATGAGGTCCTACAGGCATAGGATCTGGGACTTAATAGAATATTTTAAAGCTTTCAATATTGAGATAATCCCTAGAAGTCAAAACTCTGAGGCTAATAGGATGGCCCAGATTGGCTTGCAGTTTAACCCAGCAACTGGCCTATTGGTTAACAATGAGTATGTAAAGGTTATAGTGAGAGCGACCATCCCAGACAATGATGACAATTGGTAAGTGTTTGAAAATGATGCTCAGGTAGTCTCTTTCTTACAACAATTAGATGAGTTTATTGATTAGTTGTAAACTAAAATTGAATAGGCATATGGTGATCAGATTATACAATTAAGGACTAATAAGCTCCCCAAGGGATTGATCACCTTAGAAAACTTGTTTGACCCAGAGGATGTAAGCCTGGGAAAGAAAAGGTTCTAGGTAGATAAAGTAGACTATTCTAAGGTAGAGGTAAGTGACAGAAAGAGGCTAAAAGTTGGGAATTTTGCAACTAAAGAAGAGAAGACAAGACTAATTGAATTGTGCTAGAGATATGACAAAGTCATAGCTTGGAGCTATGAAGACCTTCATGGATATAACAAAGACATTATCCAGCACACAATAGAGTTGATCAAGGGATCTAAGCCCATCAAATAGAAGCAAAGGCCATTGAATCCAAGGATTGAGCCTCTAATGGTAGATGAGTTGCAAAAACTTTTAGACTCCAAAACAATATTTCCAATCAAGCACTCAACCTAGGTATCAAATCTAGTCCTAGTTAGGAAAAAGAATGGAGATGTAAGACTGTGTGTAGATTTTAGAGATTTAAATAGAGCATCTCTGAAAGACCACTATCCCTTGCCCTCAATGGAACAAATTTTGCAAACTGTGGCTGGATCAGAGAGGTTTTCTTTACTAGATGGTTTCTTTAGGTATAATCAAATTTGACTAGAGGAAGACTAGTACAAAACTACTTTCACTACCAAATGGGGAACATTTGCCTACGTGAAGATGCCATTCAACTTATCAAATGTAGGAGCCACCTTTCAATGTTGTATGGATATAGCCTTTGGTGAACTTATAAACAAGGTCATCCTGGTCTATTTGGATGACCTCACTATTTTCTCAAAAAATGCTAATGATCATTTTGATCATTTAGAATCTGTCTTCTAGAAATGTCAAGATTTTGGGATATCATTGAATCCCAAGAAATGTATTTTTGTTGTACCTCAAGGTAAACTGTTGGGGTACATAGTGTCTAAGGAAGGGGTTTCTATATATCTTGAGAGAATCATAGCTATAATGGACCTACCTCTTCTAGTAAATAAAAAAGTAGTCCAGTCCTTTTTAGGGAAGATCAATTTTGTCAATAAATTCATATCCAATTTTGTAGGCTTGGTTAAACCAATGACACTCTTGCTAAAAAAGGACCTAGTCTTCAAGTGGACTACAGAAGGAAGGCAAGCTTTTGAGGAGATCAAAAAATCTATCTTAGCAACCCCAGTGCTCAAGAATCTAGATTTTTTCCAAGCCCTTCGTAATGTATGTCTATGGAAGAGAGTCAAGTATTGCTGCCATCTTGACTCAAAAGAATGACAGGCTGGATGGGGAATATCCAATAGCTTTTTTCTCAAGAAATCTTAGAGATTATGAGACCAAGTACAATTTTATGGAAAGACAAGCCTATGTCATGGTAAAATCCCTCAAGAAATTCAAGCATTTGATATCAGGGAACAAAATTTTGATACTTGTAGCTCACCCAAGTGTCAGGGAATACATCATGGAGGGGGAGATTACTGAGAAAAGAGCCAATTGGATCACTAAGATCCTTAAATATGATGTAGAGGTCAGACCCATCAAACTAGTTAGAGGTAGTGGTCTATGCCAATATATAACCCAAAAGCTAGAAAAGATGTTACCTGAAGAAGCAGATTCAAAAGGAAAGGCAGAGACAGTGCTAAAATTATAAGAGGTTGATCAAGAATCTTGGGTCAAATACAGGATTCAATTTATGAAAAATGGGGTTTATCTAAGAGAAATCCCTCGCAACAAGAGGTGATATTATAGGATATAGGGAGTTCATTTTATTTTAATTAAACAAGTCCTTTTTAGAAGAAGTTCTGATGGAAAATTGTTAAGATGTGTAAAACAGGCTGAAGCTAAGAGGATACTACATGAAATGCATCATGGAATATCAAGGGGGCATTTTTTTGTAAAGACCATAGCCATAAAGATAACTGAGGTAGGATATTTTTGGCCTACTTTATTTGTAGATTATTATCAGTTGGTTAGAAAATGTCAATCCTGCCAGTATTATATGGGGATGAGGAGGAATGCAACCATGCCCCTTAGTCCTATAGTTGTGGATGAACCTTTTGCTCAATGGGGTCTTGTCTTCATTAGAATGATAAATCCAGTGTCTAGCATGGGTCACAAATGGATATTAACTACCACAGACTATTTCACCAGATGGACCGAGGTAGTCCCACTTAAAGAAACAATAGAGAATGTGATCCTAGACTTTTTAGGAGGTATCACTACTCATTTTAGAGCTCCTCGCACCATCATTTCAGATAATGCTAAAGCATTCTTGGGGTCTAAAGTATCTGACTTTGCCTTAAGACATAGAATATATCTGAAAACTTCATCTAACTATTACCCTCAAGGTAATGGTCTTGCAAAATCAACCAACAAGAACTTGATAAGACTCATCAAAAGAGGGGGGCTAATCATCACAAAGAGTGGCATAAAGCACTTAATCTAGCACTATGGGCTGATAGAATCACACCCAAGTAGGTGATCAAAATGTCTCCATATGAATTGGTATATGGAAAATATGCCATGATTCCCCTAAGCTTGGAAATCCCTGCTCTTCAGCTGATCAAATAGATTGAGATTAAAGAAAATGGCCCCATGTAGGTCAGACTCGTAGAACTTCTGGAAGTTCAAGAAAAGAGGGATATAGCCCATGATTCATTGATCAAGCATCAGGGAATGGTTAAGAATTGTTTTGATAAAATGACTTCAAATCCTAATTTTGAAGTAGGCTTGATTATTTTGAAATGGGATGTAAGGGCCACTAAGCTGGGTCAGCATACCAAATTTGAAGCGCTATGGACTGATCTATATAGAATTCACGTGTGCAAGTAGAAGAATTCTTTCAAGCTAGAGTCGATGGAAAGAGAACCTGAAGATATTCTTGTAAACAAAATCTATTCAAAACATTTCAATTGACTTGGGTCTCTCGTGTATTATAGTTAAAAAATTTCCCTTTCTCATATTATTTTTCCATTGTTTTCCCACTTTGCTTTTAAATGAGTGTTTTAAATATATGTCGACAGCTCTTTTAAAGCTATAATTTTCATAGTTTTGATCTAACAGGAGGTGGATTTTTCTTTTTGAGCAGGCTCAAAAGTCCTAAGGGTCGCTAGTAACTGTAGAGTAAATTTTTTACTCTATGTTGCATTAAAATTTTTAGTCGAGCACTGTAATTTTGGTTCCTGCATACCTTGGATGTAGCAGCAGAGTTGGGGTAGATAGCGAGTTCATTTTCCATCTAAGTGTCAAAGTGTAGTGGAAGCCACCAAGTGTCACTTCTTGAGCGCGGGTCCTCATTACTCCTCTTTTGTTTCTTTCATTTCATTTTACCTAAGTGTTGCATTTAATCGAAAGCCACCAAGTGTCAGCTTCTGAAACACGGAGCTAACCAGTTGGCATCCTTTGAGGCCTTTTTGTGACTTTCAAGAAGACCACAGAATGTGCCATGTATCTAGTAGTAGCTAAGTAGAATGCACCATGTGTCAGCATCCACATCTCATAGAGGCATCACATTTCATTCTATTTTTGGCAAAGACTTTCAACGAGTTAAGACATAGAGAAAGTGAAAAGTGCTAGGTGGCAGTTGTAGAAGGCCCTAAACGCATAATTTCAATGAGTTAATTTCAAATAACTTTACTTGGTTCTGTAAATACACATTAGATCTTAAGGTCTCACATAAATTTATGCATATTTAGATTGTTCTTAAATTGTTCAACCTTATCCATCAAGATATTTAATGAACCCTCTAGATTAATTATATTTACCAATCTGCAACTATCAAATTCTATGAGGTAATATGACATTGAGACATTCCTTCTCTTAGCTTAAAAGTATGAAATTTGTGATTAAATGCTTCAATGAGACATGTATCACTTGGAGGTATATTAAATGTTATTATCATGGGATAGCAAGATGAAAATGAGGTCATGGACCTATTATTTACACTTTTCAATTGTGGATTTCACATTCATGTAAGCATAACACTTTTATGAGAATACATGAAACTGTTTGTCAAAATGCCTCTAATAAATGTAACACCATTCGAGCTCTCTATTAGTACCTTGCTTGTGACCAACTTATATCTTTGAAATCATTCTAAATTCTCTCATAAGAGCAGAAAGGTGTTGACCTACTCCCAGCACTCACATTTCTATGTGTAAAATCCTCATTATTTTCTATACATGTTTGAATAAATTTTTGAAATCCATAAATTCATTATGCTCATAGTTACCTTATTAGAATTCAAAGCTTGCTCCATAATCATCATCATATAAATTACTCAATTGATAGTCAATGTGATACTACTTAGAAATTTGTTTAAAATGAGGTTCAAGTGCTTATAGAGAAGCAAGTCCCTTTTTAAATAATTATAACTATGTTGTATGATGATGTGTATTTTGAGTTAGAAGACTATGATACTATCTTTGCTTTAGTCACATAAACCAACAACAAAGGAATGTTATTAGTTCATCACACTACTCCTTAGTTAATTTCAACTTTTGAAAAGAAAATGCATCCACTTTACTAATCATAGACTTTCCTTTTTCTATCTGTGTAGACACCAAAAATCTGCATACCATGATTTTGAGTGTTAAAGTACCCATTGATCCCCATGGGACAATTCAACCTTTTGAAACCTAACCTAGCCTAACCTACAGTCAAATTGACAAAACTCACTTAACCTAGCTTTTGCCTATTTTTACCCTTTACCCTCGACTACCGATGATGAGGTTGACCATTGATGATCACCTTAACCATTGATAGTTAGGGTGTACCTCCTCAACCACAAGCATGAAAACTCACCTACCTTGCTATTATAAAAATAACTCATCTAAATCTTATTGTGAGACATTGCATGTGCAAGTTATTATTAGGAGGCCTAGTTCACATGTTGTTGTAACTCTTTTACCTTGCCTATAAGAAGAAATGATCTGATAGGTGAAACTCATTTTCAATCATGATCAAGAACTTGTACATCCAAGAGTTTCTTTTTGTAGGTCAATCATCATCAATAATCCAACAATTGTTTTAGAGAGCCAACTTTCTGTTACCTCTCCACCAAGTTCTTAAATACCATTACTCTATTGAAATCAATATAAAACCAATAAGACAACTACATTAATCATTCACCCAATCAACTTATGTTAAGACTAGTACTTGTTTTTTAGTATTCATTTAATTTATTCCCATTTTGAAATCAATCCAAGTCTTACCCATCTCTTGGAATCCATATTTTAGATCCCATCAACCAGCGCTCTTACCAACCCAAATCCATATACATAACCATCAATGGTTGACTCAACCATCGACAGTCTATCCAATCATCGATGATCAACCCAACTATCGATGGTCACTGTGGCAGTGAAAAAACAATAAGTTTTTTCCACCTACCTACCCCTAACCAAACCTAATTCTCTATGTTCTTACCTGTTCTCAGACCCTTTTCTAATTTTTTGAAGCATACCCTAACCCTCTAGTACTAGTATTAATTAGCTAATCATTATTTTAATCATTTTTAGTCTATATTTATTAACAAACATTATTGTATTTAATTTCATTATCTTTTGATTATTGATGCAATTACCTTCTATTTTGTTTTATAAACGTAATTGTTTAAAATATGTGGATTGATAGCCCTCGAGGAAGCTCTTGCTTCTAGGATATAGCTAATGCTAGTAAATCCACCCAACTCTCTGTCTAACAAACAAGTTTGATTTAGTACTTTCTTATTTATAGGTCATCCTACTAAGCCAAAGAGGAGCTCTTCATAGTCTTATGGTTCAATGTATAAACAATATAATAGGTTTTTCAACCATACTCGTACTTAGTTTCTTCTTTTAACTTTTCTAATAATAAGCAATAAATTCACTAAAACATTCTAGCACTCTTAGTGGGACCCTTGTGTCTTTACTTGGGTTCTTATTTGATTTCATTCTCTCTCTATTCTATACTCATTAATGAAATCAAAAAAAAAATTGGTCTTAAAATTAAGTGCATACATTGAGTGCTTGAAATTTTAGTTCACATAGCTCAAATTAAAAGCAAAGTAATCTATTGTAGCTTCACTCTTTATTGCACACATTCAACCAAACCACTTTCATCAATTAAACACCAAATAAACTTGAGGCAAGGCCTAACTAATATTTTATCACCTAGAGATACCCTTACCCTTCCCCAATAATCCCACTTGGAAGTCATTACCAAGGGGAGAACCAACTCATCTCTCTGGTTGAGTATAATCTTTAGATATCAATATATATTGGCTAAACACCTGACACCCTTATCACTACAGTGTGAAGTGAGGGGGTAGGCCCCAATACCAAGCCACATATTCATTCCAATAAAAATTATTTTTGAATTCCTAAACATAACCTAAAACCAACCTTAGACTTCCTATCTAGTACCTGCTCTATAAACCAATCTTAATCACACAACTTCTTAAGGCATAATCCAAAAGTGAGATTGATTAAAAATCTAAGGATTAATGTCTCTTTTATAGTGTGATTTTATTTATTCAATTATTTTATTATCTTATCTTTATTTGATTAGTGAGGTTATTTGTGATTTCTATCTCCCCTATCTTGCATGGTTCTCACTTGTTAGTAGTGAAGAGACCTTGCGGAACAAAACCCATCACCAAGATAACCTAACTCTTCCACCTCTTCATCCATGGACTACATTTTTGAGCCATCATATTCCCCTCATCCCTCAAGAAGTCCTACCTTCCCTTAAGAGGTTCTTTAAGGAGATGTGTATTTTGATTCTTTCTAGATAACAATCATGTGGCCTTGTAATATTATCTTATAACCATGTCTTACAGTACCCTGAATTTGGCCCCACCCACAGATTCACCTTATGTCATGCCTCTCCACCTTAGAGGAAGTACCTCTATTTCCATGATTACTACCCAACCGTTGACTACCCAAACTTCCCCATCAACCAAAAACCCCTTTAAGACTGTTATAGAGAACTAATCAACCCAAACTACCATTGCCCTTATACTTTCTACTCCTAAAAACCATTCCTCCATTATAATGGTGCCTACCTATATCACTATGAACCTTCCTTTTGCTACATCTAAACCATCAACCACCATTTCAATTCAAATCCTTATGGTGTCCATACCCTCTACCTTGCCATTAATGATTAGTATAAGGGTTACCACCCTTCCATCAGTCACCAACCCAACTACCACTCCTATCCAATAAGTACCCCTTGGACTAAACCTTAGCTACATCCCTAACCTACAAGGGTATGTACACCTACCCACTACCCAACCACCTAAATTTACCTACCCTTATGTATATTCTACCAACCACCTGTGACCACTTACCCATATGTGGCATCTTCTCAACCTCTAACAAATTATCAATATGTCACTCAACCCCAACCACAATATGCACCTTACAACCCTTTAAGTGCACCACCCCAAGTGGATCTAATGAATATGCTTATGGAAAATATGAACACCTTAGATTCATCCATTTTGGATGTTCACAACATCTTGTCATATGACCAAATCTATAATGATCCCATCCATCCATTCATACGTATCTAGCTATATCCTCCCCAATGGGAAATTCTTAAGTTATCTAAATTTCAAAGTAAGGAGGATCCCAAAAAAAATATTTGTATATTTAGGCATTATTGTTATCTCATCACCTATGATGATGCCCTTATTCACTACACCTTTACCATGTCTCTAGCTGATTTGACATTGGATTGGTATAGTGCCATACCCAATCACTCTCTTTTCTCCTTCACCCAACTAGCTCAAACCTTCTTGGACCACGTTTTGATCAATATATCTAAGAAAGTTTATATCACTGACCTCTACTCCATCTAGCAATTTGAGGATGAATCCATTGCTAATTTTGTAGCTCATTGGAAGAGCTTGATTAACCAACTTCCTTTTCCCTTGCCTCAACCCAAACTCATAAAGCTCTTTTCTAGAGCATGTGCCAAACATATCTCCTCTACACTACATGTCCAAAAATTTTGAACCTCTAATGAATCTTTTACCATGGTACATAAGCTAGAGAACCAATCCATTGATGAAGGAAAGTTAAAGCTCAAAAAAAAAGAACTCAACCTACAAAACCAATGAGGCCTCTTCCTCCAAGTCAAGCAACCAATCCAATAAAAATACAAAGAGAAAAGGAATTGAAAATGTGGTTTTCCTTAAAGCCACTCCTCTACCTTCCATCAACCAGCCAAATTCCTGTAGTTCCTCAGATAAAAACTTGAGGAACCAAAATCAGAATAGATCAAAGTAGTTTATTCCACTTGGACAATCCATGCTTCCATCTTGGAGTCGTTATTGAAATCCAACATCATTCAAATTATTTCTATCAAACCTCTTCAATAGTTTGATGCCTCTCATCCTACACCTATTTGGTTTAATGATAATGATCTATGTGCCTTTCATCAGGTAATAGGACATGATGTTAGTAGGTGTAACACCTTCAAGATCCTTGTCCAATTCCTCATTGACAAGGGGGAGCTTATATTAGATAACCTTAATGTACCATTGAACCAAGCCTTTGATATATTTAGGAAACCCTTCCTAAACCATGATCCTACCAAGAATGAGAAACAATGTTGAGTACTCTCATGATACCCATAAAGTTAACATGGTCATTAATGCACTCACTACAAAACCTCCTAGTACCCAATCTTTCAATCTTTCATTATCTATCAAGATAGTGGACTTACCGTCCCTTCCTCCAAACACTCAATCCAAGGAAATACCATATTCTCCCCTTCACTTATTGAGGTAGTAGATCCACTAGCCTCCCTTTCAACTAATATATCAGAATGACTAACCATCACCACCCTTTCTTTACCTTCAACTACTGAGTAACCTACTCCCCCTTTAAAAATCATTCCCAAAGAGGAAACCCCCATGTATATTCCTCCCATTGAGGAACCACCTATCTCAACCTCACATCATTTTATTGAGGAAGAGGATGAGGTTATCATCCTTATGTCTCTATGTAGGGGTTTATCTTTTAGGTCTACCATTCAAGAAATCAAACTAACTTATAAACCATTCTTTAGGCTAGTGCAAAAATTAGAATTTGTCTCTAACCCTAACATGAATTGCGATACCTTATGTAAATAATTAGGGATACCTTATATCACCAAGTAATAACCTCCAACCATACCTTTAGTAGACCAACCCACCAATTCCTCTATCCTAACTTCTACCCTACCAACCAAACTAATAATAACTTTTACCAATCTAACAATCTCTCAACCATCTAGGGCACCTAGAACCCAAATAATTGAATCACCTTCTAAAACCAAACCAACCAAACCAATCAAGAACCTTGAAACCTTCCACATACCAAGCCTTAGTCACTCCTAAGTGAAAGTGGAGCTTGCCTTACCATAACCAACAACCAAATTCTAGACCAAAGTAACCAAAGAGGTAAAACCACACAAAGGTTTGAAGCCTCAAATTTTACCTCCCTCAACCTTAACTTCCATTTTTGGACCTCATCCCTCTACCTTGAGTAGTAATTCAATTACCTCTACCAAAACCCCACCACCTCTTCTAGTTACACCTTCATAATTTCTCTCAAATACACCTCTTTTCACCATGTAAATAATACCTAAGCTGCCTACCTCATGATATTTCACCTCTAGCTCATCAACCTCCTTGACTACAATGAGGTCATCAACCAAACACACTACCCTACCCAAAACACCTATCACCAAACCTGCTTCCAAGCAACCTTCCACCTCAACCATCAAAGTAAAAACCACTACACTTATACCACATTTAGTTGAGTCCTACTTGACCATTTCCAATATGTTATTATAAACCTCTTATTTATCCTTACCTCCCATTAGGCCCTTCAACACTTCATATTCAAAGCCTACCTAGTACAATGAACATCAAGTGTGTTCTTATTATAGGACACCTAACCATAATATAAAGAACTACAAAGCTCTCCAAACCACTATCCATCAACTTTATGATGAGGATAATCTATTAACAGATGAGCTTCCTATGTTCCCTATACCAATCCAATCAACAATAATACTTATCCAATGCTTACCTACTCCCCCACTCTCACCTAAGAGTGAAGATGAGTCTGACTGGTCTACCACCCCAACCTGTCCTTCTATCTATACTATCAATGTGGTCACAGGATCACAATAAAAGGATAAGGTGAAGGATAAGGTGTCCATTCCTTGGATGTACCCCTCTTCAAACTCCCAACCAACCCACACCCATCCATCTCCATATTCCACCAAACCCAAGGTGTCTATTTTAGGTGCCTCCCAATCTAACCCCTCAAAATCCATCATGAAGGTTATCCTCAAACAACTTCACTAGACCTTAGTGAAGATGAGATCATATGAGATGATAACTACTTCTTCTCATCACCGCTAAGTATTAATAGAGTCTTTTTAATCCATTGAGGTTTAAATCAAGGACCCCCAACCTCTACCAGTCTTTGTTGGTGCCCTTAATTTCTAACCTTATTACCTTCAAAGATTTAAAAATACCTTCCATTCACCTTGAGGACCTATATCTCCCTCTCTTTATTATTGGTTACTTCAACTAAACCCACATCAAATGGGTCATAGCATTAACATCATCTCCACTCATGCCTACAAATAACTCAATTTTATAGATAATGTTATGTCTGAATCTTTAGTCATCCTTCATTCCTTCAATGATACCATGGCCACTACCTTGGGAACTATCATATTTCATATCCATATAGGACCCTACAAAATCCCTATACTTTTCTACATTATGGAAGGTGAATTCTAATACAACATATTATTGGGATGACCTTGGATTCACTCCATAGGTTATGTTCCCTATACCCTGCATTGTTGTATTAAGTTTGAACATGAAGGATAGGTCATCACCATCCAAATTTACCCAATTCCTTTCTCGATATGAAACATGACCTATCACTCCCATGATGTCCTCATACCCCCATCAAACACACCCTCAATGGTTAAAACCCAACCTTAAACCACCAAAGTAGATGTCATATCCCCTTCTATCGATGAGGCATTGACTAGTTCCTCTATCCCTTTAGATCAAATCCCCACTATAGACCCTTTGGAATTAATTTTCCATCATCTTTCACTTGAGGAGTATCACTGTTTAACCCTTGATGCTTTCCCTAATCCTTGTGAGTATGGGAATATTACCAAAAAAATAGGATATGAACTTAATTTTATCTATGGGGAACTTGAAAATTCCTTGAGTGCTTATACCACCTTAACCATTCACTACTAGTTTCTCTTACCTAGATAAACTAAGCTTTACAAAGACATACCTACATCAGTGTGCTTGGAAAGTCTTTGATCTTGGGAAATAGGAACATGGACCACATGAGATTGTCACCATAAAAACTAGGAAGCCTCATGATAAACATAGCTTTGGTTTTATCCTACCCAATAGGAAGTAACCCAAACCACCTACTAGCACTATTATTGTAGAGGATGCCCCATCCTCACTGACCTCACCTCCACTTGTATGTGAGGATGATGACATAATCCTACCAATTTTTTCATTAACATGATTATCCTTAGACCCCTGACTTAACAGAAGGAGGGGGTGATCCTAACCATCCCTTTGACCCATCCTAAGATGATAGGAGAAGACTTTCCTACCATTAACATTATTTAGTGCTAGGATGATGATTCCATTCTCACCTATCTTGGTGCCTTAGATTATTCCATCCACAAATCCCTTCTTCCTAAGATCTTAACCATGTTTAATGAATCCACCATGGATATCAACTTGGGCACTTTGAATAACCCTTGAATTTTCAAAATCAGTCAATTATTGAATGCCAAGGAACTTTGGGACTTCCCCTCTTTCCTCCAAGACTGTAGAATAGTGTTTACTTGGTCTTATAGAGATATGCATAAAATTGACCCCAAAATTTCTACCCATAACATAGTCACTCACAATGATACAAAACCTATCAAAGAAAATATCTAATGTATGCATCCCTACATAGCCTTTCTCATTAAAGAAGAAATTCAACATCTTCTATTTATTAATTTCATTTAAGCCATTAACTATCCCCACTGGGTCTTTAATGTTTTACCTATCACCAAATCCATAGGGGGAATATTCATTTGTGTGGAATTTTGTGACCTCAACCTTACTTGTCCCAAAAATGACTTTCCTTTACCCAATATCGACTAGCTTATTGATCTTATAGTCAACCATGAGAAGTTATCCCTCATGGATGGATTCTTGGGATATAATTAGATCCTAATTACCCCTAGAGATTATTACAAAGATAAATTGACCACCCCTTGGGGAACCTTTTACTATAGGGTCATTCCTTTTAGACTAAAGAATGTTGGTGTAACTTACCAATGTGCTATGACCTACATCTTCCATGACCTTATCCATAAGATTGTTGAGGACTATGTGGATAACCTTCTAAAAAACTAAAAACTCTAAAAGGATAAATTTTCCATTCTTGAAATCATATTTGAATGCCTTATCCATTATCATGTCTGTCTTAACCCCAAGAAGTGCATTTTTGGGGTCTTATTAATAAAGATTCTTGGTTTCATTATCTCCCTTCAAAGAATAGAATTTTATCGTACCAAAATCAAATCAATCCTAGACATACTTCCTCCAAACAACCTTAAGAAACTTCATATCATAAAAGGAAAACTTTAATCTATTCATCATTTCATAAACCAGCTTTCAAACTAGTGCCAACCCTTCCACCACCTTTTAAAGAAGGATATCTCTTTCAAGTGGAATAATGATTATTAAAGGGCCTTTGATTTGATCAAATAGCACCTTTTATCACCACCTATCCTTATTCCTCTTTAAGGATGACAAACACTTTTACCTTTATATCTCTACCACCAACCATTCCTTAGGGTAATGATGGCTCACCGAGATAAACAACATAGAGATCAAGCCATATACTACATTAGTTGAATGTTTATAGAATACGAGACTCAATACACCCATACTGAGAAGTTTTTCTTAACTTTATTCTTCATGTCCACCAAACTTTTCAAATACCTTCTTAACCATAAAACCTACATTATAACCAATATTAATCCACTCAAGTACATGCAATCCAAGCCATACCAAAACCAACATATGGCCAAGTGGCTCATGTTCTAAGTAAAGTTTGATCTTGAGTTCCTTCAATGGAAGTCAATTAAGGGGAATGCCATTACTAACTAATTAGTTTAAGAACCATTAAAAGACAATCAACCTCCTCCTCTTGAGTTCTCTGACAAGTCCATCATAATCCTCTCTTAAGTGGATTTCACCTAGCAAGTCACCAAGTTATTTGATGGATCCAAGTGTCAACATGGTAGGGGAAAAATAATCATATTTATCCACTTTGATGGTGAACCTCTTCCTTTGTCCTTCAATCTTGATTTTGAATGTACCAACAACATGGTTGAGTATGAAGCCCTAGTGACAGGCCTTCAAACTAATTTAGCCTTAGGAGTCAAAACAATTAACATCTTTGGCAACTCCTAACTTGTGGTTAATCAAATTAATGGATCTTACCAATGCATGATTGAAGTCTTGTAATAATACAAGTATCTAGTTGATGAAATCTTAGCATCATTTAAACATTACCATATCCAATCAGCCCCATGATCTACCAACAAGTTCATCGACACCATAGCTTCCTTTACCTCTCAAATACCAATTGTACCTTTAGATTATAAGCTATCTATTATTATCCATAGACTTACTTAAAATTATTATGTCAAACTAGATTCTCCCACCATTTTTAATGTTGAGGAGACCCAACCTGACCTTTGGTATCAACAAACTTTTGACTCTCTTAACCTTGACATAGTTCCTTCTAGCCTCTCTAAGAATGTTTGAAGAGCATTTATCCAGAGTAACTCTCACAACACCATTATGAAAGGAATACTTTATAAACATGGATTTTATGGCCTCCTCTTCTATTTCCTATGTAGTTAAGAAGCCTCCTATGCTATCAAAGAAACACATGACGTAATTTATGGCAGCCTCTTTGGTGGCCTCTCTATAGCTAAGTTTATCTTTTACCTTGATTATTATTGGCCTACCCTTAACCATGGATACTATGATTATGTGAAAGAGTGTGTCAAGTGTCAACAACATGCCAATTTGCATCATGCACCTAGTCATAGCCTTTAAGTTTCCATTGATTTATAGCCCTTTTCATAATGGGGTCTAGATCTTATTAGATTCTTCATAGTGACACCACTCTATTCACCATGAATAAGTACTTTACCAAGTGGGTAGAGGATATTCCTTTAGTCTTGACCAAAGTGGACATGATTTTTGATTTTATCAGCCATCATATCATTTTTCATTTTCATGTTCCTCATAAGATCATCATCGACAATGGTAAATCCCTTTAAAACAAGCAAGTCTATGGTCTATGTGATGCATTCAGCATTATGTTAAACTTATCCTCACCCTATCAACCCCAAGTGAATGGATAAGACAAAGTCTTTAACAAACTCTTAATAACATGTTAACTAAAATGGTTAATACATCTAGTCAAGATTGGCATTTATAGATCCCTTTTTCCCTATGGGCATATTGTACTAGCATTAGAACCCTTGTAGGTGCTACCCTATTTATTCTTGTTTTTGGAGTAGAGGTTGTTTTGCCTCTTGAAGTCTAAATCATGTCTCTTTGAATATCTTTAAACGAGGTTATTTATAAGGATGATTATCATCAACACCATTTATTCCAACTTCAGCTACTTGATGAGCATTAATGGCAGCCCTTACCCACATCCATGTCTATCAAGAGTACATTAAACGTGCCTATAAAAATCACCTTAAATTGTGAGAATTCAATATCAAAGACCTCATCCTAAAGGAAAATAAACATGTCACCAATATGGAGAAAAGCAAGTGGGGCAAGTTTTCTTTCAATTGGCTTGGACCCTATATCATAACCCACAAGTATGGATTAGGAGATTACTAGTTGTCTTCTCTTGAAGGCCACCTAGAACTTGAGCCCTTCGATGCTTTACATCTACATCCATTTTTTTAAAAGAATGATCAAGTTCACCTTTTATCTCACTTAAGCTCATCCCTTGCTACCTACCCATATTTCATCTCCC
The DNA here is from genome assembly GCA_037957365.1 of Torreya grandis. NCBI lineage: Eukaryota > Viridiplantae > Streptophyta > Pinopsida > Cupressales > Taxaceae > Torreya > Torreya grandis. Next base: position 574,642 of record JARHVA010003545.1, on the reverse strand, counting down.
TAACTTAGAGGAAACTAATTATAATTGAATCATGTGATTATCTATCACCAAAATAGCCTTATCTTAAACAATGGGTATCATGGATCTACCCATGGTATGGTTCTCATGGTACTTTCTAACCCTTTACAAAATGGATTCCCATGATCATTGTCACCTAAACCTCTTTACACCTAATCAACCTTCCTGTGTTTTTAGTTTTGACTTCATAAAGGTGAACCACTAAGCTAACCTACACAAGTTTATGTCAAGCAAAATCAAAGAAAAATAACAAAATTCCTATCACTATCAATCATGGGTCATCCCTAGCATTCACAAACTACTCCCTTGAAGGATAGCTATTGAAAATTTATTTGAAATTGCCAATTGTAAGGTGGATTGCTCCCTTAAAGGATAGCTATCAAAAGTATAAAACAAAGCTAGTAAAATTAGACCATTCCCTTGAAGTATGGTTGAGTAAATCATTTTATCAAAATCATAGCAATTTCATATTAGCTTTTTTCATCGATCAACTTTCCCTATATAGTAATTAATAAAGGACCCATCATCAAAATCATAGTAAAAACAAACTAATTTTGAAAGCCACAATCAGCTCTCACACAACATAATAGGGTAGAATTTACAGTCAACTTTCATGAGTAAACTTCCCACATCAATCAATCTACACAATTTGGCATAGACTTGTTTATCACGGTTATTTGGACACCCACATATGAGGCATGCTAGTCTCGTAACAAGGTTTCATTTTCACCCATCTCCCCTTTACACTATATGTAAGGGATTTTTGAGCTTACTTGACATTATGTGGTCAAGACACCTTTTAAACAACTAATGAATGCTAATGTGAATAATTCAAAGGGCTTATGTTCATTAATCCAATCCAACTTTGGTTCTATTTTAGTCCTTGTTAACAAAGAAACATCATGCTCTCTTCTTATCTTATCATGACTAGTTGATGTTTTCATTATGGCATTTATATCTTGATTATATTCTTTATTCTCCCCTATAATGTTGTTAATTAAATTACATCATGTGTTTTATCATAAAAATTAACAAGCATAACCATAAACATAAACACAACCATACCAAGCATGAAAATCACATCCATAAGCAATTAAAACAATCATCCATTTTCCACCACATAAAAATCTAAATAATGAAGCATCTATTCATTAAAAATTATCATGCCATAAGAAACTATGAAGCATAACCATAAATAAAAACCATCTCATGCCTAGCTAAGCATATATCAATGTCTAACATCCATAACATAAGTATAATCCATAAGCCATATTAACATCACATCATAAGCATTCAACATCAACAACAAACTATAAACCATAAACCATGAACATAATCATAAATAATGATCATATGTATAAACTTGTGAGTTAAATAGAATAATAATGTGTACAAGTAGATAGAGATCTCTCTCTCAAAAATGTACATCTCACCACATTGGCTTGTAGGCTAGAATCAAAATGATAAACAAATATCATAGTATAGTTATATCTATGCCCCAGGGGCACCACTACCTCTTGAAGCACCAATGGATCCTAGTTCCTACCCACTTGATGTACATACTAATCCCCCAACTACCCCTATTTGTGTGTGTGTGTGTGTGTGTGTGTGTGTGTGTGTGTGTGTGTGTGTGTGTGTGTGTGTGTGTGTGTGTGTGTGCGTGTGTGTGTGTGTGTGTGTGTGTGTGTGTGTGTGTGTGTGTGTGTGTGTACACACACACACACCACCCACTACCTTGGTGTCACCACACTGGCACCACTTTTCAATCTATCCCTATATCACCTCATCAGGGCTCATCTAAATACAGTGTCAAAACTATGGCCTCATAGTATCATATCTCCTCTAATGTAGTTAGGTATCATTCCATTGGGGTAAAAATCAATGGCCCTACCTATGCTACTGATCATCCTCTTCCTCTCTACCTCATAGGGTCCCTCTCCTAGGTTACCAATCTTAGAGAGGTCCTAGCCTGATCCTTCTCACCTATGATAGTAGCAAGCTGACCCTATAAGGTAGTAACCTAACCCTATAATGTAATAATCTATCCCTACAATATGGACATCTACCCCTATAATACATGTACTTATCCTTATATAGTGGCTAAAGCTACTCTTACTTATCCATCATAGCTAGCCAAATCCATGGCCATCAGCCTAACACCTCTATCATCCCTACCAATGTCTATAGCTATGTATATAGGATGATACCATGCCATATACCTATTTGTAAACCCCACATCATCTATATAAACCCTAGTTGGTATCTCCTTAAAGTCTAACACGATCAACATAGGATGTGGATCTGGTAGTAAGATATTTGAATCCTCTCACCTATACCTTGGGAATGAAACTATGATACCCTAAACTAGGACAAACTATTGATGCACCCTATCAAATGGAATCAACTCCACCCCCCTATTTTTATTATTAAGTATCCATCTATAGCTCTAAAGGGAGAGTTTCTACCTCATATAGCTAGACCATATTAGAAACTACACATATGGTCTCTAAGAGATATCTCCTATCACTAGTATACCTAGTGCAACCCTGAACCACTCCATGTCATGAACACCACCTCCTACACTTGATGTAGAAAAATCACCCCTCCACTACATAAAATCAATGGGAAAACCAATCTATGTGAAACCTAACTACAATAACCCTACTAGCCTCAACACCCTAATGTGCTCATAGGCCTAATAATGTAGAATTAGGTTGACACTAATGTCATACCTCTTGTGGGCCATAAACCCCATAACTCCTTGTATATTTGTATAAGTAAAATAGGTACCTAGTTGAATATCATCTGACCTAAAAATAGCTCAACTAGTACCCCAACTAACAAGTATAAGAACCTCTCATTACTCAAATTAGGGATCCCAAAGCATGTAATAATAATAATGAGTATGGTCATGAGTATCCTCTCATTTAGATCCTTTTGATATGAAATGCTATACTTAAAACCCCCTATATGCCATCTAACCTGATCACTCTCATCTCCATACAATAGCTCGACATGATCATCCTACTCCTTTTGCTCGATGTGGTATATCAAATCACTGTGAAGAGGAAGTTGAGTGATCTTATGAATATCCTTGGGAAAGATAGTCATCTCCCCAATTGGTAGTAAGAAGGTGTTCATAGTGAGATCCCATCTCTCAATGAGTGATATGATTATAGATGTATCTTGAGGCACATACTAATAGTGCCTCATCACTCCTATCCCTACCTCCTCTATGTGGGCCCAGTCAATTGGAGTCATCCCCTAATGTATCTCTACAAAGATATTTGGGACATAGTCATGCATCAATATCTGCTCCTTGGCTTACACCAAGTCAAAAGCATGAATTAGTCACCCACACTAGTATCTTGTACCCTATCCTTTAAATTGACAAACCTATTTCCTTACCCATCCTACTTATCTACCCATTACCCAACAAGAGTGATTTCTAAACCTATACACCAACCTCTACGTAATACACACTAACTCAATCTACCTTAGCATTATTAAACACTTTCTAAGCTTATCTTTTAACTTAGTCAACCATTGATGGTCATGGTAACCATCAACAATCAGGCACCCATTTTTAATATAGATGTAGACCATCTATAGTCAATCCTAACCATTAATGGTCATTATGGGAATTTTTTGGCTAAAACACCCAATCCCTATCACAACAAAAAAAGCCTTAAATACATGAAAAAAACCAAATTTTCTACCCTAAACCCTTACCCAATCCAATTTACCTATCCAACCCCACTAATTCTTGAGTTTACTCATAATTTCACCTAAAATCTACCCAAACCTACCTAGGGCTTTCACAAGTAGGTAACTCAAACAAATAACCCCTTAACTATTTTTTAAATCTAGCTAAGCTATAAATTTTAACAACACCCCTACCTCATTTTGTGACCACCATCATGGAGTTGCCTGTAGGCTTGCCCATCCTCATTTACACCCATGTGATCCCTACATCTTTATTGGTCCCCTAAGTCCACCCTCTAACTCAGCAAGCAATCACCATCTAACCAAACAAGTATCCTCAATAATCCCTTTCACCACTAAGCACCAAAAACACAAAGCTCAAAGTCAACAAATCCTCCTAATGAGTAAAACTAATTCTAATTTCACTTTTACTTCATAGATTTCTAGGGTTTTCACCCTAACTGTCAATGGTTAGGGTGACCATTGATGGTAACCCTTAGCCACCATGACCATCATTGGTTAGGATTCTCACTTATTTGCATTACCCTTATCATAAACCTATTTAGCAAATCTCACCCATTTTCATCCACTTATGGAGATTAACTTCTCCCAAACTCTAATGACCACCTCATCACCTCACCAGTGGTCCATTTTATCCCAACTAACATGTAATTTTCAATTTTTTTGCCTGGTCCTTTGACTATAATGACAATATTACCATGTTGACCTCCTTTTGAAACTTGTACCACCTCGTGCTTACCTAACCTGCTCATGTATTTTTAGGAGTACTTCCTACCTTGGATACCTACAACACTCAACCCATTTATGTTTCCACTAAGATAACTTATTGCCTTAGATACCCACCAAAACACCAACCTTGCTTAAGGGACTAATATGTGTACCCAACTACCATGCCTAATTGTAGTCATGTAGTACACTAGTCACTTAACCGTTAGTATTAACCTTTATTATTATCAACTATGGTAACTTTGTCTTTACATAATCTTGGCTATCATACCTATCATACCTTTTATTGCACTTCATGTGCCTATTTGTGATTTAGTACCCAACCTCTCAACCATATTCATAACATTTACCTTCATCATCACCCTTGTCAACCCTATACCTAATTTAGTTTTACCTCATCACCTCCTAGTTTAAGGGTGAACACCTCCTCCCATATTAGGGGAAACCAAACCTTTGACCAACATCAATTTTTATTTTACAACTAGTTGATTCTAAGATGCACAACAAAAATAGGTAAAATGTAGACATTATAAATTTTCACATCATAATTTTAAGTGTTGAAGTATCCTTTGACCCCTTTAGGACGATTCAATCCTCTGACCCCTAACCCATTCTAACCCATTGTCAAATTGACTAAACTAACTTAACCTTGATTTTTCCTATTTTTACCCTTCACCCTCGACCGTCAATGATCAGGTTGACCACTAATGATCACCTTGACCATCAATGATTAGGGTTCACCTCTTCAACCATAAGCATACAAACTCACCTACCTTGATGTTCTAAAATAACTCATCTAAATCTTGTTGTGAGCCATTACACACATGAGTTATTATTAGGAAGCCTAGTTCATGTGTTGTTATAACTCTCTTGCCTTACCTATAAGAAGAGAGGAGCTAAGAGGTGAAACCCATCTACAATCATGATCAATAACTTGTGCATCTAGGAGTTTATTTTTTTAGGTCAATTGTCATCAACAATCCAATAATTAGATTAGAGAGCTAACTTTTTATCAACTCTCCACCAAGTTATCAGGTATCGTTACTCTATCAGAATCAAGATAGATTCCACCAATATGCCAAGTACCTCAATCAATCACCTAATTGACTTTTGGTAAGATAATCACTTATTTTTTAGTATTCATTTACTTTATTCTAATTTTATAATCAATTTAGGTCTTACACATCTCTCAAAATCCATATTTTAGATATTGTCAACTAGCTCTCTTACCAACCCAGATCCATATACAGTAACCATCAATAGTTGACTCAACCACTGATGGTATGTCTAACCACCAATAATTACCTTGACCATTCATGGTCACCTTAACCACCAATGATTAACCCAATCGTTGAAGGTTACTATGGTAGTGAAAAACCAACAATTTATTTTCACCTACCTATCCCCAAATAAACCTAATTCTCTATATTCTTACTTTTTCATAGACCCTTTTCTAATTTTTTAAAGCATACCCCAACCCTCTAGTACTAGTGTTAATTAGCTAATCATTATTTCAAGAATTTATAGTCTATATTTCTTAATAAACATTCTTGTATTCGATTTTGGTATCTTTTGATTATTGATGCAAGTACTTTCTATTATGTTTTATAAAATTAATTATTTAAAACATGTGGATTTCTAGCCCCTGAGAAAGCTCTTGCTTCTAGGATCTAACTAATACTAGGTAATCCACCCAACTATCTATCTAATAAACAAGTTTGATTTAATGCTTTCTTATCTATAGGTAATCCTCCCAAGATAAAGAGGATCTCTTCATAGTCTTTTGATTCAATGTGTGCACAATCTAATAGGTTTTTCAACCATAACCATACTTAGTTTCTTATTTTCCCTTTTCTAATAATAAGCAATAAATTCATTGAAACAATCTACATTGTCGTATACTTTCCTTTTATTAATGAACTAACATTTAGTTCCTTCACATATTGAAGTTCATTCAAAAGTGACTCAAATGGAATAGTTACTGTCTAAGAAATATAGGACTGATAATGGTCAAACAACTTGTGAAGCCCATATTAGACTTATCCAAACATTGTTAAAATTCTTCACATTAGAATCCTACCACCCTTCTCATTGGCATTCCATGTAGTCATCTCAAGTAGACAAATTTTCATGTCATGTAATGCATATGAAAATTCATGAGCACAATTGGAAATAATTGTGAAAGTTGAAAGCAATCTCTCATAACATCCCTTCATTTCTTCAATGTCATTGCATTCTACCAGATAACATATCACTTAGGCATTTGGTCAAACACTTCAATCTACCTTCTTGTTATCCAAAGCTCCCATTCTTGTTTATCCTAAGAATATGCTAGAATAGGTGGTGGTGTTAGATTTACACCTATCCATTTCATTTTACCTTGAGTTTACAAGCAACATGTTAACTATTTGTAAAATACCCCAAAGATAACTATGCACTATTTTTCAAAATGAATCAACAAAATTGTATCTCACTTAACAATCTAAAAACTTTTTCACTATATCCATTCTAAAAAAATCCTACAAGCATAGCATTATAAGAGACCATGTCTCTTTCAACTATATTATAGAACACTTTATGAGAATCTTTTACATTACTACATTTTGTTAAATAGTTCACATGCCTTGTGGATGCTTCCACATTGTCTATACAGATCTACCAGAGTACTTGCAACTATGTCTAAAAAAAATATGCTTTCTATTATGCTTGCATTGATATCCACATTTTGTTCTAAATTTATTATTTTAGCATAGGATGGGAGTACATAGGCAAAATTGAAGTGAAATGGTTGGACACCTAGTTGTTATATTTGATGAAATAGTGCCAAAGCCTAGCGAGATCACCCATGTCTTTTGTAATTTTCAATCATCACATTCTATGATAAGTTGTCTTGTTGTGTCATTTCATCATCACTTCATAAGCATCTGTAAAACTACCACACTTGATATACATGTTGATAATCTTGTTTTGAACATGAAGCTTCAGGGAAGAATAAGTCTCACTTGCATGGTTTGGGGAAATAATCACAAAAATTGCATGGGAGTGGAGAGAGAAAATTATAAATCTAGGAAAATGAAAAACTTATTTACACAGCTAGGGAGAACTTAAAAATATTTTACAATTTACATGAAGTTTCAAAATGAAATTTTAATTTGCATAGAAACTAAAAAAAGTTCTTACAATTTACATGAGAACTAAAAACTTTTTCACAATTTGCATGAAAACCCTAAAAAAAAATTACAAATTGCACCAAAGTCAAATAATATTTTGTAAATTATATGTAGATCCATAAAGTTTTTACAATTTTCACCACTTATGAAAAAAGAATGTGTGTTTTTGTAACTCATAAAAAGCAAAATGATTTTAATAAATTACAGGGAATACTTGTGGCTTTTTACACAGAGGGTTCAAACATGTTTTTAAATATTTCAAAGTAAAAATTAAATTGGACATAAGTTTTTAAATTAATCAAAATTTTAATTAATTAATTAAAATTTTATGGAAATTTTGATTTTTATCCTAAAATGTTTGAATCCTCTGTGCAAAAATATGCTACTATTCCCTGTAAGTTTCAAAATTCATTTCAATTTTTATGAGTTTCACAAATAGACATTCATTTTTTCAAAAAATTATGATTTTTAAATAATCAAAATTTTAATTAATTAATTAAATTTTTTGATTTTTCACTAGTTTTTTACCATTATTAAAAATTGCAACAACTAGCTTCGACTGAGATTTCAAACTATAAGGAGAAAAAAGAACTTAGAATTCTCTAGTTTTATATATCGACATTTTATCCATTGGGAAATGGAGTCTTTAGAAACAACTTTGATGGATTTGAAGAAATCTTTGAATTTTTGATCTTCAAGAAAGGGATGGGTCCTCAATCCATTGAAATTTTATCACATGTCAAATGATAGTGTATGTGATGGTATTTTTGTTATGTGTTTTTACAAAAAAATAAATTATGAAGAGTGAAGTATTTTTATTACACTTGTATATCTTGATCTGATGGATTGATAACTAGTTTTCCCATCTCAATTGTATGAGAAATGAACATGCATTGCTGAGCTAGATCACTTATTCACTTGAAAAATTGCATACCCTAATATGACCAATTAACATCTAGTTTTCCCATCTCAATCGTATGAGAAATGAACATGTGTTGTCAGGTGAAATCATCTGATCACTTGAAAACTTGTATATTGACCAATTTTTTATTGAAGAGATTCCTAAAAAACTTATCCATTCTATCATCTTAACAAATCATGTGATTATCCATGATATTTACAAGGTAGAGATCATTGATATACATATGTGTAGTCAAAAAGACTAAAACAAAAATAAAGAGGGTTAACAAACAAATTGTTTCATTTATTAAAAAACCACACACACACATCAAAACAGAAATGGGAAAAGGAAACAAGCCAAAAAATAGGAAAGCAAAACTATTTATAAGAAGTAGATAAAAATGAGAATATTATACAAAACCATTGACTAATTGGGATAAGTACCTTCCATTTCAAAACAATGAATTTGACTTATGAAATCTGAACATATTTAGCAGTAGTGATCAAGTAGGTGGGAAGATAAACTTACATTTATCATTCACATAAGGATGATAACAAATGAACAAATTAGTAATGTTTTATTTTTTTAAAATGAAAACATTATGAATTCTTTGATTTTATGTGAGCAATTTTGAGCAATACTTAACTTTTTCAATGTCTTCTTGGATGTCTTCAAATACATATGTAATAAATATAGTATCTGAATTAAAGAGAAGTGTGTCACAAATTTATTTTTTAACTGGAACTAAAATATGGTTATTTTTTGGAATGAATGAGGTCTTGATATTCTTTTATAAATATATTCTCATGATATAAATGAATTCATCACTAAATAAGTCATCATCATCATCTTTGTCAATTTCCTTTGTCTTTATAGTTTTCATTCACTTGTAAGAATTATTTGGCACCATTCATTTTGTTTGCATTGATGTATTATTTGACCTCAACCTTGGCATGATTATGATTTTAAATTTGTTCAAGCTTGACTACTTTGGATTTAGATAATGTAGTGAATTATTCTATGATAAACCCCAAAAATGAAATACCTAAAAGAATCTTCAGTTTTTGTCTATTAAATCATTCATTTTGATAGATAAGGGATTGTCTACTTTGATAAAAATTTGTTCCATAATATCTTCTCTTTTAGAAAGTATAACATAAAACTCTACATTATTATTCCTTTCTATTTGTCATTTTATCCATTGTTTTTTATATAACCCATTTTCTCCTAGGACCATGGGGTTTAAGTAATCTAGATAAATAGGAAAATATTTTTACTTTTCACTAAGGGGAAGCCAAATTATTCATCTCTTCTTTATTAAATGATTATATCCTCCAAATATTCACCTTATTCCATGATTATGAAATTGAAACAATCATATGTGATAGGTATCATTTTCTCTTTTTCTCTGTTAGAGTTCTGACATGTTTGATCAAGAATTTTCCTTCAAAATCTCTTTTCTGAATATTGCATAGTCTTGATTGTATTAGGTTTCACTTTTTTTTCATCATCATTTGAAATACTTGTAGTACCATTTTAAACCTCTTTCTTTAACATTATATACATGATCAAATCATCTTCAATCTCGATGGAGTCTGACTATGCAACCACCAAGTCATTTACTTTGTTCTTCATCAAGATGAACTTGATCTCTAGGTGAAGAAAACCAATGAAAATTTAGAGTTGATTATTGAGACTTGGTTTATTTTCCTGAGGAATCAATCTTAATAATTTGTTAAAACATGTTACAAACTCTCTCATCTACTCATCATCTCACTTTTGAATTTGGAATGAGTCTGACAAAAAGTGCACATACATTCACAGTTGATTTGAATCTATTCAAGAACCTATTATTCAAAGAGTCCTAATAAATAAGACACATCTTCATAGTGTCATAACCACTTGAAAATAGGTCCAATGAAAGTTTCAACAAAAAGTCTCACAACAACATCCTCATACATAACTGTCAAAATGCTACAGGACACTATGAAGGTATGGATATGTTTATTTGTGTCTTGACCATTTTATCTAGATAAATTTAGGAATATATTCCATGATCTTTATGGGAACTCATTGTATTGGACCAAAGCTAATAACCCAAAAAAATTTCCCCATGAGACACAGGGAACATTGGGGTTGGGGTGAACCAATGCCATTTATGTAATCATGAAAGTGTAGGCACTAGGTAATTTTTATCAATAGATTCAAAAACCTCCATATTAAGGGGTGTTCCTTAAAATTTCTTAAAATCATGTGCATAAAACACCTTAATCCCAATTGGAGTCACCAAAAACTGTTGGCTCAACAATTTGTTAGGGGCATAGATTGGTGACTTTGAGTTAGCAGTATGGGAACTGAGTCCTTGAATTAGTCAAAAATACATGATAAAGTCCCTATCCTATTATTATGTATATATAAATTTATTTAAATCCAAAAATGGAAATGCAAGGGAAAAGCATTCATAGCTATTTACAATAAAAATATTTTATGTTGGGGGTTTCATACTTTTAACCTAAAAGTACATAAAGGAGATAGAAATGAAATGAAGGGAAAGAAGGGAATAATAGATAAAGGAAAGGGATAATAGAGAATGGGGATATTATATTCCATTAAACACATAAGCTATTATGATAACTTTTGAAAAAATGAAAGACAACTCTTGGTTGCCAAATACAGAAACTTACCAAAATAGTCCAAGAAGGGAAAAACACCATGTGCATGGAAATATATCTAATTCAATGGGTGGTAAATACATAATTACACCCTTAGGAGTGAAAAAAATACACTGAGATAATTTTCTAATATTGATAGCAGACCAAAGACAACCATCACATATTTACTTGTAAAAGACAATCAAAATATTGATTAAACCCCACCAAGATTTCACATTCATATAAATAACATAAGAAGATTCTAAAAGAAATACTTAGTGTGAAATTTACCTTATATAAAAATTTGATAATGATTAAAAAGATGAATTTAAAATATGTATATAGAAATAGGTGAATCACATACAAAGATATAACTCATGAAGAAATTTTGAATACAAAGCTTGCAAAATCTCCTAGTTTCAATCTTTATTGAGTTGATAATAAAGCTCAGCTCTTCAAACAAAATATTTGCATAGTTTCATTACCAAAAAGTCCATTTAAAATGAGCCTTATAGCATGGGGATGTGGTTACAATGCATAACCATCTTTTCTACATTTTGGATGGTGTAAAATTACATTAAAAATATGACACCATTTAAGTAGTGTAAAGGTGTGTTGGTACAATTGCACTGCATGTAAAAATGAAATTACAAAATTGCACCACTTGAAGGTGCAAAAATAACTTAGGGATTTTGCATTTCTTGAAATGTACAAATCAAAATTGCATGATTCAAGACTTACAAAGTGACATAGTGCATTTGCATGAATTGTATTTACAAGGTTGTAATTACATAAAATTTGTAATTTGAAATTAAAAAATAATATCCCACATTAAAATGAAAATACCACAAGCTTGATGAATATTTCATTCACTTTGTCCTTTGCTTAAGACAATCTTGGTCATTTCTTTGCAGTTGTTTCTAGTTCTCCTCAATGCTTATCATAAGCTTTTCTTCTAGAAAGGAACACCTTTATTTTAAGTGTATGCACTTCTTCTAGAGATTGTCCTTCTTAGGATTTAATGAACACTAAATTTTACCTAATTCTTTGAAACTCTATTCAAAAGGCCCATGTTTATTTAAAAATCCATACCCATAAAATCCATTGTTTATTTTGTTTTTTGTTTTGAGCTCTTGAGGGATAGTAGAATTAGCATGGATAGGGTCTCAAACTACTACAGGAGCAATTTCATTCATAATTTTTGACTTGAGAGAGGTGAGTTATGTGCCATTTTCCACATATTGCAATGTAATATTAAAGTCAATTTTCCATTGAGTCAAGAAGAAATGAGTGAGTAGGTTTCCAACCTTTCCACCATAGTTTAATTATCAATTCTTATTCTAGAATCTCCATCTCAAGTGGTTCTCCTAAAAATCCTTGCTCATTCGAAATTGTGAATTTTTATTTTTGAATTTCAAATATAGGTGAAACTTTGAGTTGTCCCATTCGGCATTTAATTTTTAGAGTTGTCACATGATTCATGAGCTCATGTTTTATTTCCTAGAGTTAGCTCCCTGTGCTTTATGTTATGGTAATCCATGATGAATATTGACCAAATAATGTTTCAAATGCACTAATCTTCCTTTCAGATAACTTTACTTGGTTATGAAAATATAGATTAGATATTTAGGTCTCATATACACTTATGTGTGTTCAATCTATTCTTAAATTATTCAACCTTATCCATTAAGAGATTTGATGAACCCTCTAGATTCATTATATTCACCAATTTACAATTATCAAATTCTATGAGGTGATACAACATTGAGATGTTCCTTCTCTTATATTGAAAGCATGAAAATTATGATTAAATGCTTTAATGAGACATGTATCACTTGGAGGTCTATAAAATTTATTGGCACATGCTATTAGGATGTAAGTGAGATCATGGGCCTATTATTTACACCTATCAAATATGGATTTCACATTCATGTGGGCATAACACTTTTATGAGAATACATGAAATTGTTTGACAAAATGCCTCAAAGAAATGTAACACTATTTGAGCTCTCTATTAGTACATTTCTTGTGACCAACTTACTTAGCTATTAAAAGGCATTCCTAATTTTCTCATAAGATTAAAAAGGCACTGAATTACTCTCAACACTCACATTTTTATGTCTAAATTTCTCGTTATTATCTATACATGTCTGAACAAATTTTTTAGATTTTGTAAATTCATTATGCTCATATTTACCCTATCAAAATACAAATCTTGCTCTACCATCATCATCTAAATTACTCAAATTCTAGTCAATGTGTTGTTCCTCAATATTTTTTTTAAAAATGAGGCTCAAGTGCCTCTAGATAAGCAAGAACCTTTCTAAATAATTACAACTGTGATGTATGGTGGCATGTATTTTGAGTTAGAATATTGTAAGACTATCCTTGCTTTAATGACATCAATAGACAAATAAGGAATGTTCCTAGTTCATCATATTCAGTTAATTTTAACTTTTGAATAGAAAATGCATCCACTTTACTACTCCTAGACTTTCCTTTTACTATCTACATCATCATATACTCATATACTTTATTTTTCTCATCACACTAACATTTTAGTTCCTCCACATATTGAATTTTTTTAAAAAGTGATTCAAATGGAATAGTCACTATATGAGAAATATGGGTTAGATAATGGTCAAATAAATTGTGAAGCCCATATTGGAATTCTCCAAGAATTTTGAAAATTACTCACATTAGAATCTTACCACCCTTTGCATTGGCATTTCATGAAGTCATCTCAAGTAGACAAATTTCCATGCCATGTAATGCCTGTGAAAATTCATGAGCACAATTGGAAATAATTACAAAACATGAAAGAAAACTCTCATAACATCCCTTTATTTATTCAATGTCATTACATTCTATGAGACATCTCACTTAGGAATTTGGTCAAACACTTCAATCTGCCTTCCTTTTCTCTAAATCTCCCATTCTTGTATGGCCTAAGAGGATGTTAACATAGGTGGTGGTGTTTGATTTACACTTGTCCATCACATTTTTCTTTGATTTTACAAGTGACATATTAACTATTTGGAAAATACCCCAAAGATAACTATGCACTATTTGTCCAAATGATTCAATGAAATTATGTCTCACTTAACAATTTGAAATCCTTTTTAATATATTCATTCTAATAAAATCCTATAAGCATAGCATTCCAAGAGACCACGTATCTTTCAACCATATTATAGAACACTTTATGAGAATATTATACATTGTTACATTTTGTGAAATAGTTTACATGCCTTGTGGATGCTTTCACATTGTCTATACATATCTACCAAGGCACTTAAAACTACAAATGAAAAAATCCACTTTCTATTATGCTTGTATGGATGTCCATATTCTATCCCAAAATTCTTGTTTTAGCATAGGCTAAGAGTACATTAGTAAAGCTGAAGTGATCGGGTTAGACACCTATTCATTGCATTTGATAAAGTAGTGCCAAAGCCTAGTGAGGTAACCCATATATTTTATAATTTACAATCATCACATTCCATAAGAAGTTATCTTGATATGTCATTTTGTCAAACAATTCACAAGCATCTGCAAAACTACCACACTTGATATACATGTTGATAATTTTGTTTTGAATATGAAGCCTCGGGGAAGAATAAGTCTCACCTACACAACTTGGGTAAATAATCACAGTAGTTTCACATGAGTGGAGAGAGAAATTTACAAATTACATGGTTAGGAAAGTGAAAAGATTATTTTCACAGTGAGGGGAAACTTAAAAAGATTTTACAATTTTCACAAAGTTTTAAAACAAAATTTCAATTTACACATAAACTAATTTTCTTTTTTGTAATTTGCACAGGAATTGAAAACTTTTTCACAATTTACATGAAAACCCAAAAAGAAATTGCAAATGGCACCAAAGTCAAAAAAGATTTTGCAAATTGCATAGAGACCAATTTTTTTTGGTAATTTGCACAACTTATGAAAAAATAATGTGTTTGTGCAACTCATAAAAAGTGAAATGATTTTTACAAATTACAAGGAATACTAGTGGATTTTTGCACAAAGGGTTCTTTCGAGGTAAAAATCAAATTAGCCATAAATTTTTAATTAGTCAAATTTTAATTTAATTAATTAAAAATTTTGAATTTTTCAATTTTTTGGTAATTTTGGGTGAAATTAAAAAAATATAGCCATTTTTAAAAAACTAAATTTTCATTAGTTTTTTTACATATTAAAAAACTTTGACAACACATTATATCCCCAATTCCTTTAAAGCCGAGATTATATATCGAATCTAAACTAGAATATATCACAATAATGTGTGTAATTTCAATAAACACATCCCAATATATGGATGTATATTCCTAGTTGGTTCACTCATCAAACTAACATTCCAAAACATACCATCCTCCATTATACCCAGGTTAAGGTCATCCACATTTGACTGCCTAACCACCACGTCAACCAAATGTTCCATCTAGTTTTTTGGCACAAGAACTACAACAAATGAAGGATGTGATTGCCACCATTAAAGTAGCGAAATAAACTAATAAATTCAAGTTAGATGATGTGTGTTCATACCCATTCAACATGGAGTATCTTTAGATGCCATTTCTTCTAGGAAATAAACCACCAAAATTTGATAAATACAAGGGTAAAAGAGACCCTAAGGCCCATTTGATAGAGCTATTTGTCATTTTACAACTAGTGGCTTATAGTGACATTTAACTCCTCTTTTTATTTTCTCAAGATCTATTAGGTTGTGGAGCTAAAAGCTTCACTGACGCAAATGGAGGAGGTTGCTGAGTGTCAGAGCAATCGATGTCGATCTGATCAACTAACGTCAGTCATATTTAGCTACGTAGTAATCAACATCGGTTAGGGGTCAACTGACATCGATCAGACAAGAACTGATGTCGATAACTTGTGTGTGCATGCATGTTTGCATGCATTTCCAAAACTGGTCTATTTTTGGACAGACAGTTAGTTTGCATGTAAAAGACTAATTTTAGTCTTAAGTCTGTGTTTTTAATTATTATAATTAGGAAGTCTAATTATTTTTTGTATGGGATATATTTAAGAGACCCATGGGCTGTATTGTAATTTGTAGAATCATAAGGACTTGCAAAGGAAAGGACAAGGGTTCTTCCAAGGTGTGTAAGATCTAGGTCTGCAAGTGTGCAAGACTAGGTTGATCTACAAGTGTGCAAGATCAGGGGATATCTACATGGTGTGTAAGATCAGTTGATTTGTAAAGTTTGTAAGATTAGGTAAGATTTACATGGTACGTAAGGTCAGTTGATCTACAAGTGTGTGTGTGTAAGGTCAAAGGAGATTTGCATGGCAACAATATCAAAGGAGATCTGCAACACAACAAAGAGCAAGATCAGGGAGATCTACTTGGAGTATGTTAAGTACTTGGTGGACTAGAAGTAGGAAATAATGGTTGAGTTGGTTGTCACTTACTGGTAGTACTGGTAGTATTGTTACTGACTGGTTGGGGAATTACTCTGTGTTTGAGTTGTGACTATAATTGAGAGAGTGAACTCTTGAGGGAGAATTACTGGTATGCCCTAGAGGTGTGGGAAGAAGAGTGTGACTTCTTCATTGTATTTCCTTCTAGAAGAGTATTAATACAAGGTTGTATTGTCTCTCATATTCTATGTTGTTTCTGAATTCTAGTTACTTATTACTTCTAGTTTAATTCTATGTTTAGTTGCTTATACAAAGGTAATCATGTGTGCTCTTATGGAGTGTGGATCCTAACAAGTGGTATCAGAGCTAGGATCACCAAGTGATACCACCTAACAAGTGGTATCAGAGCAAGGTTGCAGGTTCACCAAGTGATACCACTTACAAGTGGTATCAGAGCCAGGTTCACCAAGTATTAGAGCTTGGTTCACTAACACCTTGGTTCAGAGTGTGTTAAATGTTTGTTGATTATAGGTCACTCTCAGGGGTTTCTGATTGAGTGGGAGTAAAGAAATGGTAGAACAAAGTAAGCTAAGAATGGAGGAATTCAATGGCAAGAATAATCAATTACTAAATTGTGGAAAGAAAGGGCAGGTAAGGAAAAATTGTTGGTTGGTAGAAGATCAACATGAAAGAAAAAAAGAAGCAAATGATGCAGGTATTGTTGGATGGGTTGCTCTTATATGTTCCTTGGATAAAGTAGAATCTTGGGTTTTATATTCTGATGCATCTTTCCATGCAACCCCAAATAGAGTTTTTTTCCATGATTATGTCCATGGAGACTTTGGAAAGATTTATTTAGGGGTTGGTGAGCCTTGTCAAATTGTTGGCAAAGGGAAAGTGTAGCTGAAATTGTAGACGGGCAACACATGGGTGTTGAAGGATGTCATGCATGTCCCAATCCTGAAGAGGAGTCTAATTTTTGCAAGAAAGTTGGGTGATGAGGGTTGCACAGTTACTCTCACAGTGGAATCTTGGAAAGTTTCCAAGGGTGCACTTGAATTAGCATGTGGTAAGAAAGTAGGTACTCTTTATCTATCTACTTGTATTACTAATTCTCCTTCTAGTTTATCTACTTCAGATATAGATGCAAAGATGTGGCTCTGTAGGCTTGTTCACATGAGTAAGAAGGGAATGCATGTTCTTAAGAGGAAGTCTGATGTCTTTAAAAAACTTAAGAATTGGAAAGCCTTGGTTTTCAAGGAGGAGATGATAGATAGAGATTAGCTCAAGGGGCTGAATAATTTTGAGCAGGGCAATTTGGACAAGGTTATGATCCAAAGTGAGATTGTAGGTAAAAAGCATCACTCATAGGAGAACACAATTACCGACATCAGTTAAGTGAGAACCGATGTCGATCAGGTAGGTACCAACATCGGTCATGTGCAGACTAGAGTCGGTGGTGTCAAGCAAGTGGATACCAATGTCAATCAGGGAACTAACATTGGTAGTCAGGTCGATCACATGGAACTGACATCGATCAGGTGTAGACTGAGGGGTGACTGAGATCGGTCACTATCAAAATGAATTTTGGGTAGACAGCAAGTTGTCAAGGAGTCTCAAATGCCCATGTGGAGGATTGAAAGGGTAAGTAAGCCTCAAATTCATTATTCCCCTTCTTTATACTACTTGTTGCTCACTGATGGTCAAGAACTAGGAAGTTTTGAAGAGGCAATGTAGGTAGAATCCAAGAAATAGTGGGAGCATGGCATGAATGAGGAATTTGATTCCTTGGAGAAGAACCAAATGGGAGATTTGGTAGAGTTGCCAGCCAAGATGAAAGCACTGAAAGATGAATGGATTCCTAGGTTAAAGAAAGGAGAGAATGGACAGGTGAGACATAAGGCTAGGTTATATGGTTTTGAGCAAGCTCAAGGATAGTGGTATAGGTTTGACAGGTGTATGACAAAGCATGGCTTTAGTCAATGTCAATGTAACCATTATGTTTACTTTACCAGGTTGGATAATGGTTGTGACATTATCCTATTACTATATGTAGTGTATATGCTTGTTATAGGGTCACACATGCAGGGAAGTTCTAAGTTAAAGGTAAAGGTAGCTCAGAGGTGTGCCAAGAAGGATTTAGGAAGAGTGAAAATCCTTGGCATGAGTATTTATAGAGATAGGGAAGATCACAAGTTGATTTTATCTCTAGATGATTGTGTGAATAAGGTAGTGGCAAGGTTCAATATGCAGGATGCAAAACCAGTTAACACACCTATGGTTGGATAGTTCATAGAACAGTGTCCTGAATCACATGATGAGGTTGAGTACATGTGTACTAGACTTGATATTACCTAAGTAATGGGATTTGTCAGCAAGTTTGTAGCCAATCTGGGAAAGAAGCATTGGAAAGTAGTTTAGTGGATTCTCAGGTATTTGAGAGGGACCAGTAGTAGGTATTTATGCTATACAGGGTCAAGTACTTCTCTACATGGGTATGTAGATTTAAAAATGGTAGGTTACTTGGATGATAGGATGAGCACCACAAGATATGTGGTGGTTGGTCTTCAAGATTGAACTTGAAGAGGGATATAAGCCAAGAAACAAAATTAGATGATGTACAGGTATAGGTACAGGTATAAATGCAACTATTTATCTCCAAGTGGGATATTGTTAGGTTGTGGAGCTAAAAGCTTCACTGATGCAAATGGAGGAGGTTGCTTAGTGTTAGAGCAACTGACATTGGTCTAATCAACTAACATCAGTCATATTCAGTGATGTAATATTTGACATCAGTAAGGGGTCAACTGACATCGGTCAGACAGGAATCGATGTTAGTAACCTCTGTGTGTGTGTGTGTGTGCATGTTTGCATGCATTTCTAGAACTAGTCTATTTTTGGACAAACAGTTAGTTTACATGTAAAAGACTAATTTTAGTCTTGAGTCTATGTTTCTAATTATTTTAATTAGGAAGTCTAATTATTATTTGTATGGGATCTATTTAAGAGACCCATGGGCTATATTGTAATGTATATAATCATAAGGACTTGCAAAGGTAAGGACAAGGGTTCTTCCAAGGTGTGTAAGATCTAGGCCTACAAGTGTGCAAGACCAAGTTGATCTGTAGGTGTGAAATATTAGGGGAGATCTACATGGTGTGTAAGATTAGTTGATCTGTAAGGTGTGCAAGATCAGGTAAGATCTACATGGTAAGTAAGGTCAGTTGATCTGTAGGTGTGTGTGTGTGCAAGGTCAAAGGAGATCTGCATGGCAGCAAGATCAAAGGAGATCTACAACACAACAAGGAGCAAGATCAAGGAGATCTACTTGGAGTATGTTGAGTACTTGGTGGACTAGAAGTAGGCAACAATGGTTGAGTTGGTTGTCACTTATTGGTGGTACTAGCAGTATTGTTACTAACTGGTTGAGGAACAACTCTGTGTTTGAGTTGTGACTGTAATTGAGAGAGTGAACTCTTGAGGGAGAATTACTAGTATGCCCTAGAGGTGTGGGAAGAAGAGTGTGACTTATTCATTGTATTTCCTTCTAGAAGAGTATTAATACAAGGTTGTATTGTCTCTCATATTCTGTGTTGTTTCTAAAATCTAGTTACTTATTACTTCTGGTTTAATTCTATGTTTAGTTGCTTATACAAAGGTAATCATGTGTGCTCTTATGGAGTGTGGATCCTGAAAAGATCTAGCTAGATAGGCTTTAGATTGGTTCATCAAATTTTCAAAGAATTTTGTATCTAACTTTGATGGCTTCTTAGAGAAATTTGTTCAACATTTTTCCTATAATCTTGAGCATGAGATTTCATTAATGGATTTGACTCAGGATAATAAAAATGATGATGAGAGATTTTCAAACTATCTATAGAGATGGTGAGTGCTTTCTAGTCACTTCACCCATAGTTTACCACATAAATAATTAGATACTATATTTACTAAAACTTTATATAGTGATATATCTTATCATATAGAGTTACAATGTATGCATGATTTCAAAGAGATCATTGATAAAGGTCTGAAACATAAAAATACCCTTATTTACAAAGGGGTTATCAAGATAACCTACTCAAACCAATATCATAACTAAAACCAAGGCATAGGCTTAAGTTAGAACCATAACCAAGTCCAAGTGCAAGTTTTAGTAGTAGCCTAGGCTAATAACTATGAGAAATCTAAGTAATATAGGAAATGGAGTAACTAAGTTCTACCATATCCAAATGGTACAAACACCATCTACTCAACCTATGTTATAAATATAGATTAAACCTCATTAAAAACTTGTTCATCAAATGCAACCTTCACAACAACCTAGACTAGCTTCACAAATGCAGTAGCCAACATCTTTGTACACCCCTCCTCCAAGAAGAAGGCCTACTCCTCAAGTCTTCAATCACCTTGGTGAACCTATCAAAGCAATGTTTTGTAATCTATCCACAACTAACATGATTAGTTGGCCAATTTTGAAGCATTATCCTAAGGGTATTTTGTATCTAAACTAGTATATAGAGCATGAGTTCTATGAATACCATCATGTTTATGGGAATAATCTACACCATTGTGTGTAGATAAAACACCTCATCAAAAATATGTTGGAAAATGGGGATATTAAACTAGATAATAATCATCTACATCTGATCAGAACTTGGGTATCTACCAAAACCCTTTTTCACAACATAATAAAAATAATCAACAATAGTAATAATGAAGGCCATAAAAACAACAATAATAGTATCAACAAATGTTGATATAACAACAATGATATAAAAAATAACAACAATAATGTCAAAAAAATGGGAGGAACTAAGGCCAAAATGATTCCAATAACCAATAGACTTAACATGTAGTTGCACATAGCTACACTAAATTTGTAGGTTATATTGTAGGAGGTTGCATTTCAACCATCATCATTAATCCTAGACCAAGTTTTAATAGACAAGAAATGTTACTAAAAAATTCCAATCAACCCAACAATGCTTGTAATCCTTTCTTGACCTAGGACCATAACCAAGCAAAATAACAACTAGGTATTACTAATTTAGGACCTTATTCTAATAACTCATCATTACCCGATGACCATAACTAAGTGCATCGATAATTGAGACTTATCCTATCTAAACCAACTCCATCATCATCAAGTTACCATAGTACTATATCCAATCATGATATTTGAATCACAACTTAGTTGTCTAAGATTACCATCCTAGACCCACAACCTCCTACCAATTAACCAATCCAACCCACTATATTGGCTAGGAACAAGTGATTCACCATATCAAGGAAAAGCCATATGACATTATGGAATAACTCTAAAAGACACTTGTATAAATCTTCATCTTGGATTTTTTGTGTACATCTACTATCCACAAGAACATCCTAACAGAACTCCTAGGATAATCCCAAGTTTTTAATGATATAACCCCTAACAAATTCCAAGCTTTGGTTAGACATCTAGCCCTATGTAAACACTAGAAAACTACACACTTATAGTTTTTTATGATTAAATGCCTCAAGATCCCCTAAAACTTCTTAACCCTTAACCAACCCTTCTTAACTTAACCAAATCACTATTCTCCTATTAAAAAATACTACTTTAAAGTACTATTCATTATCACTAACTATGGGACCCACTATCACTAATCGTAATGACATGGTAAGTGACATGGAAGGTGATATGGCAAGTGACATGGCTTAGAAGTGAGGTGGTTTGATGTGGGACATCATAACCCACCTAGGACCCTTTATCAAGGTGCTTAATGACATCATTTAAGCATCATAAGGCCTCCCCTAAAATATGGTGAATTTTCCCTTAAGGGGCCATAATTCAACATGTATTTTTCCTTCACACATGAAAGTGGCCTTCAAAATGAGATACCTACATCTTTAGTGCTTTGGGAAAGACAAAGGGCACCTATTTTAGACTTTTTAACCCAAATGGGAGACTCACCAAACCAAATGGGAATCCACACCAACCTCATCTTTGACTCATTCATTCACCACATGGAAAATGGCACCACATTTTTTATGCCATCTCTTTAAGTGCTTGGATGAAGACAATAAAGGGTGGTGAAAGTCTTTAGCCTCATTTAGACCCATGTGCATGATTACCATTCAAAATTGGACTCATGTGCAAGGTGGGAGACTCATCAACCCAAATGGGAATCTCCACCAACCCCATATTTGACTCATTCATACACCACATGGTAAATGGTGCCATACTTATACTATTCCCTTTTTTGGCATGGTTCTTGACTATAATGCTATAAATACCCCCCTCTCCTTTACCCAAGGTTAAGTGGGAAGTTAGTATTTGGTTATTAACATCTTATTTTAGGTTTTTGAATGAGGTCATCATTTTGGAGGTCATCCACATATTAGAGGAAAATAATTCAAAGCAATGAAGCTTTGTTAAAATTACCACGAGATTCTTTCATCACATCATCTACAACATCAACCACATCAACAAGCCTCAAGGTAACCTTATTTGTTTTTTAGTTAGTTACTTAAGTCCTTCCTTTTATTACCTTTACCTTTACCCCTTAATCCACTTTCCATATTCATCCATTAAACTCATTTACCACCTTTTCTATTGTAATTCCATTTACCTCCTTTACCCTCTTTGCACCTTTACCACCTCCACCCTCTTTACTCCCTCATCCTTTTGTTACCCAAGTTACTTGCTATTTTATATTTTTTGATCATCCATTCCTCTCATTTTATTATCTAAATCAACCCTAACCAAACCATTCTTTTGACCCTTATCAAATTACCAAATCCAAAACCACAACCTTGCCTTAACCAATTTTCAACATTAGTATAATCGAACTAGTTGCTTCATTTTGGTTAATGTAACAAAGCATCTAATTTTCTCAATTAATTTTCTATATTTTATTTTAGTTTTATAGTCATTCAAGGCAATTTTTTTTATCATTTCAATTTACGTGTTAAAATCAGGTGGAATTGCAACCTCCTAGAAATTTTTCACTTCTAGGATCTAGCTCACACTAGGCAATCCACCCAACTACTTGTCTAACCAATAAGTTTTAGGTAGTGTTTTATTATTTCAGGTCATTATTCCCTAGCCAAAGAGGAGTCCTCACAAATTTTAGATTCAACATGCATGTATTCAATAGGTATTCTTCTACACACTCTTCTTAACTAGTTTCTTCTTTTCACACTTTAAAAAAAGTGAAATTAGATAGAAACACCCCAGGCCAACAATTGACCTTCAACCAAAGTGATAAATCATCCCTTGGACCTCTCCATAATAATTTCATGTACATTAAATTTATCATGATGTGGTACAAAGTTAAATGTGTCCTCATAGATAATGGATCGAGCCTGAATATTGTGTCTTTGAAGCTCATCAAGCATCTCAAATATATAATCATTGATATATAATAAGAAACAATTATATTAAAGCCTATGACAATGAAGAGTGAGAATCACAAGGCACCATAAACTTGTCAATTATCATTGGGCCCTTAACCCACAATACACTTTGCCATATGGTAAACCTAGATTTATATTACAATTTGCTATTAGGTAGACCTTGAATACATGAAATTCATGCAATCCCTTTGACATTGAACCAATATATCAAGTTCTCAGTCTCAGGCATGGAAGTTACTATCAATAGAGATTTTTATCCCTATGAACATTACAAACATTTAGAGGTTGAGTATGAAAGTTACAACTAATACTTTGGCCTAGATCTAGTTCACAAAAAGGACAAAGACATAGAAATACTTATCAAATTACTAAAGGCCAATTGTATTGACCCAAATGGTCTTGACTCATCTTCACACATGCCTCTTATTGAAATGTCTAATCATTTTACCATCTTAGACCTAGGAGAGTGTTTGACCCATGACACATTTCACATTACCAAGCCTCCATAGAACCCCAAGTCCTATAGAAGACCTAAATCTAGGCTACCTTACATGAAATGGCAATGAAAAGGAAAAGGTAAACTTCATAGTCTAGCTCTTATCATTTTCACATAGGTCACTAGCCAAGAAGAGGACCCACTTACCAATGATAAACCCTAGTTATACAATAACAAGTTGGTTGATTTCTATAAAAATTTCAAATATCCCATCCTTAACAAGATCATGGAGAAACAAGCTTATGAAGGAGGAGGCCTTGGGCCAAATTAATAGGGATCTCGTGAACCAATTTCTATAATTTGGTAGAAAGGAACTTATGGTATCAGATTTAAACTTTCTGAGGATGACCCCACATATCTTATTCATGTTCCAATGCTAACGTCTATTGATGATGACATTGGTAGTGAAGCAGAGTCTTATCATAGTATTTATGAAGACATTGCCAATACCAACTCATTTGACCTACATATAGTTTGTACCATTACCCCATTAATCTAATGTAACCCACTTCCTCTATATCACCCTCAACTTATAGCTTGGGACCAACAAGAATCCATAGTTCCTATAGATGAGTTAAGGAATGACGAGGCCTTTTGCAATTTCTTAGGCCTAAGAGAAAATGTTCCATTGGGAGACCACAAACAAGGGTTCTCTATCAAACTAGATCATGTAGCCTATATTGGAGAGTGGGTGAACACCTTTAGCAAAAAAAAAAGATTAAAACATTGAGGTCCCAAAGTTAAAACCTATTTGAGGCACTTTTGGACCAGGGTAAAAGTAAAGAAAAAGGTCAATATTTTGGTGAAACTCTTTTTTAGGCACCACTAGATGGGGGTATTTACCTTTCGTCAATGAAGCTTTAGATAACACCAACATTAAACTTTATTTTGGGTATGAGTTAAATTCTATAGAATAATATGGATTTGATCTAATTGCCCATGAATTTCCTACAATGTTTGTAACATGGACATCATTGTCATTAGGTGATTTTGATTCTTATTGTTTAAGAGATATTGAAAAACCAATCTAACTAGAGGACTTTGCATTTATAGGCCAATTTACATCATTTTCAACCATTCTAAAAGATGGCTTGACTCCTTGGTAGAAGATACTATGGAAGTCAACATCGGGACTCTAGATGACCCAAAGTGGATCAAATCAGGTGCATCCCTCACTAAGAAGGAATGTGAAATCTTTATAGCCCTTCTGAGGGAATTTGTTAACATCTTTGCTTGGGCCTATTTAGATATGTTAGGTTTGGACCTTGGCTTGGTTGTACACCACCTCATTATACATCTTGATGCAAAAACTATGAAGCATAAATTATGAAAGATGTATCCTCATCCTACTATACTACAAAAGGAGTTGTAAAAACTATTAGAAGCTAGATGCATCTAATCGATCAATTATTCATAGTGGATCTCAAATGTTGTGCCTATTAATAAGAGGCTAGAAGGAATCAGAATTTGCATTGATTTCAGATATATAAAAAGTCTTGTCCTAAGGATGACTTTTCTCTACTAAATATCAACATGATATTTGATTCTATAATAGGGTATGAAATGCTTTTATTTATGGACAAATTTATAAGGTGTAATTATATTAAGATCATATTAGAAGGCCAACACAAGATAAAATTCACCACTCCATGAGGAACATTTTGTTATCAAGTTATGCCATTTGGCATCAAGAATTTTGGGGCCACATAACAAAGAGCCATAACCATCATATTTCATGATATGATGCATGACCTTGTTGAAGACTATGTTGACAACATAATGGGCAAATCAAAATAACCATGTTGATCATCCAGTTGAACTATAAAGAATATTTGAGAGGCTTTATGAATACAAGGTTAGACTTAATCTCAAGAAGTGCATATTTTATGTCACTTTAGATAAATTGTTAGGATTCATCATTTCTCATTGAGGCATTAAATTTAATCTTGATAAGCTACAACCCATTACTGAGATGATACCACATTCTAGTTTGAATTAATTATATAATTTTTAGGGCAAGATTCAATCTATCAAATGCTTCATTTCATATTTGGATGACAAATGCCACCCTTTTACTCACTTACTAAAGAAAGGTGTTACATTTATTTGGGATGAATACTGCTAGAAAACCTTTCAACACTTAAAGGAATATCTAGCCAATTCACCTATTTTTTTACCACCAATTCTAAGAAATCCATTTACACTATATCTATCTACCACATATAAATTCATGGGAGCACTTCTAGCTTAACATGATGATAATAAAAAATAACATGCCATGTGCTATCTACATGATACACTGATTGCATATGAACACAACTATACACCAATAAAAAAATCTTGTTTAGCTATGGTATTTACATCCCATAAGCTACAACATTATATGCTTAACAATAAGACCATGGTTATTTCCAAAGAAGATCTGCTCAAGTATCTACTATCCAAGATAGATTTACAAGGCCACATTACTAAATGAATTATGGTTCTAAGCAAGTTTGAGTTCAAGTATGTCAACCAAAAACCTATAAAGGGATAAGTACTTATAGATAAGATTTTTTAATATCCCCTTGTAGACACCAAATCCATCACTTTTAAATTCCCATGAAAAGCCCATCATGACCATCATAGAAACACCTCCTGAGAAGCAAGATTGGAATCTATATTTTGATGGATCATTCACATCACATGAATTAGGGGAAATCCTATTATTTATTATACCAAATGGGGATATTATCCCTAAATCATTTTATATCAACTTTCTTTGTACTAACAACATGGATGAATATGAAGCACTTGTTGTAGGACTTCATTAGGTAGTACAATGGAATATTTAACATCTCATAGTTTATGGTGATTCTTAGTTAATCATCAATAATGTTATAGACTAATTTCAAACCAAAGATGACAAGTTTTCACCATATAAGGTCATGGTGGACACTCTCAAATAATAGATTACCAACATACATATTGAACACATACCTAGGGCTAGTAATAGGATAACTAATGACATGGACACCATTGGTTCTTTGATCCATCACATATACAAGAAAAAATAATATCAATTCCTCATTGAAAATCTTTTAGTGCGTACTCATGAACCTTTAACTATCACAATGATATGTGTTATTTATGGTCCCACATCTATTTTTTACTTAGACATATTTACCTACCTTCATGACCATACCATGCCACCAAACCTATCACATAGATAATAAAAGGCCTTTACCCACCAAGCCTCTTGTTATACCTTACTTGGCCTAACCCTTTACTATCAAAACTTTGATGAAACTCTACTTCATTGTTTAAATTTGGAAAAATTAACATTATCATTATGAGAAGTTCATGGAGTATGTGGATCCCACACTAGTGGGGCCATCCTAGCCAAAATGCTTCTACATACTAGTTATTGTTGACCAACTATGGATGTAGATATAGTTTTTTATGTCAAAAGTGTGACAAGTGTTAACAACATACCAATTTGATTTATACCCCAGCCAAAAACTAAAATTGATGCTCACACCATGGGTTTTTGCAACATGGGGACTTGATCTCATTGGGAATATCAACCCAACCTCATCACATGGATAAAAACACATCCTTACCACTATCAAATATTTCATTAAGTGGGTTGAAGCTATACCCTTCACTTACATGACTGTAAATAGATTTTTAAGTTCATATTTAATCATCTCATTTGTCACTATGGTCTCCCATCCAACATTATATCTGATAATAGTGAATCATTTAAAAACAAGGATGTCAAAATGTGATGAGTATAATATCACCCAACATTTTTCTATCACATATTACCCATAAGGTAATGGCCAAGTAGAGACATATAATAAAACCATTATAAACATAAAAATATTTTTAATGATGTTGGCCATGATTGACACCTCAAAATATTATATGCCATCTAGACATATCATACTAATTACCATACTCTAACAAGAGCCACTTTATATTCCCTGGTTTATGGCATGGAATCCATCCTTCCCATTGATGTTGAGTTACCTTCTCTACATATATCATTGAAACACACCTTGGATGATGAATATTATAGAATAGCTCACCTATAAGAGCTAGAGTTACTTGATGAAAAATGCATGGATGATGTTAAAAACCTTTAAGCATACCAAAAAAGACACTATGGATAATATAACTAATGGGAAAAACACAGAGTTCAATCTTGGTGATCTTGTACTCAAATGAAACCAAAATAACACCATGACCAAGAATAAGAAGAAAATAAATTTCAAACCCAACTGGATAGGCCCATATGTCATTATTGTAAATTATGGCTCTACAACATATAGGGTTACTAAAATAGATGGAGATGAACTTGATGAGCTGATGAACATCATCCATCTCAAGTGTTATTTCACTTAAAGGACTTGAAGTATTGTCTATGAAGCTTGTTTAAATTATACCATATCATCACTTTATTTGTATCATACCATATGTCATTCTACCATACCTTCACTAAAGAACCAAAAAAAAATTACCCTCCCCACCCAACCCTTTGACCTTGGTTCTATTCCATTGGTTATTGGGTACCTTTAGTGAGAGGATTCAAATGAATTTTTAGCAGTTGATTTAATATTCTAAATAGAGGTAGTATCTTGAACTAGTATGATGATGGTTTGGTAGTTATATCTTTCATTTTTTATTTTGTTTCATATTGAGTGTTATTGATTATAACCACCTTTGGGCAAATTAGTGTCCCACTCTATGCTAATAATTATAACTACCTTTGAGCAAATTAATATCATTAACCTTGCCTTTATTTCCAAATTATAACCACCTATGAGAAAATTAGGAACAACACCTTTATCATGATATACCATATCACCTTACCATTCCTATTGCTTAGTGTGCCATTTGCCTAAATCATGAACTTGATGTTACCTAGTAAAATCGTCTATTGTAAGGTGGAACTATAATGACTTGAGGTCTAATGGGACTATGTAGGTAGTGCTCAATTCATGTTGAGGTTAGCTCAGTCACCTTTTTTCCCATGCTCTCACCATTTTGTGAGGTGGACCATTTTATATCTCATAATTCTTGTTCACGTTAAGATGCATATAAATTTTTAAAAACATTTGTAAAATATCTAAAAAATCCTAAAAATCACAAAATCATGAAAACTGGCTTAGAATCTTCATACGAGATATAAATCCATCACAATTTTTAGGATGTGACATCTTATTTGCTCACTTTATTTCCAAACCACCTTGGTCTTTTTTCTCTTATTTATAGGAGAACTACATTGGATTGAGGTTCACATAGACTATGTAGGTAGTACTTAGATACATGGGGTATATTGGGTTAGCTTGGCCACACATTCATTTCTATTTTAACCACTTCTTTACCATAAGGATTTTGTTACTCCTAGATATTTCACAAGTAACCACTTGTAATTTAGTTTTTCCATCCTTATTGGCCTTAATCCTTATGCTCTTTCCATTTTACAAGTCTCTATTATGTGCATTATATATTCAACTTTGATACATTAATGACCACTATGATTCTTCTCATGCATTCACCATTTTGTGAGAACATTCCCATATTCCTCTACACATCAATCACATTTTATTGATCATCTTTTTCTTGTATCCTATATCCTGAAAGAGCTACATTTGGTCTAAATTTCATGCTATATCTTGCATCCATGGAATTATGTAGGTAATGTCCACTTGCTTAGTGCATCTAGAGAACACTCAACTACCCCTTCTTTTTCTTCTCTTCCCCCATTTCATTTATTTATTTCATTATCTCCATGGCCTAGGGGAAATATATGTTATCTTGTTTGTGTTATTGCTTCCCTATATCCTAGGGGCAACTTTGTGCCATTGTTCTGGCATTGTTATACTTGTGTCATTAATATCTAGCTTTAAGGTCACCCTATCTCCATACTTAACACCTCTATTATACATGAACAAACACTTTGTCTTTTGTTTGTCCTAACATTATGATTAACCACTATTTATTTTTTTCATGTTGTTTTGATTGTTTTATTTCCTTTTTATTTTTTGGTGTTTTATTGTGATTTTTTTATTGGTGTTTTGTCTTTCTATTTGTTCACTTTTTCTTTCTTTCATTATTATGCCTTGACTTAGTATATTTACATTCCTTGGGTGATTCCTTGTGTATTATACATAAGTCCATTCATATTCATATTAGTTCTACGCTAAATCACTTTCTACATTCAAAAGATAGAAATGAGAAATTAAGAAATGGTCTAGGGTTAGAAGATACCCAGATGTAGTCATGCGCACCGAAATCAGACATTGAAAGGTACTCCTCTTTGGCTATGGAGGAATGACACCTGTGAAGAAAAAGAGACTAAACACGAAAAAATGTTAGACGAGGAGACGGTGGGCTGTCAAGCAAATGCTTGATCCCTAAAGTATGAAGACTTCCTTAAGGGATATCAACCCACTAGTTAAAAACATAATATTTGACTGAAGTAGAAATAATGAAAGACAGAATGAAAGAAATAAAAGATGAAAAGTAGAAAACATACCTGATATGCAGGAAACTATTCTGGACAGTCGTCGGTGTCGGTCTTTGTGCCGACGTCAGTTAGGGGAAGACGCTGACGTCAGTTAAAGTGTCGGCGTCGGTCGGGGTAATGACCGGCGTCGGTCAGGGCAATAGTTTTGGACGGTCTGGTTGGGTCTGGATAGGGTCTTAGGATTTGCAAAAAGGTCTAATAGTTTTTGTTTGAGGGTTCAGGAAGCCGATTTATGAGTCAAAGGGATTGGTTTGAGGGTTTGTACAGGGATCTGGGTAGAGTTACAGACTGACAGAGGGTGGATAGAGGTGATACGGGTGGAAGTAAGGTCGGGGCTATAGTCTGAAAAGGTCTGGATAATGATATTAAATAAAAATAGTAACTAGAGAGTAGAATAAAAACATAGAGCAAAAACTTACCTATTATGCGCCGAAGATAAAAGTCGAAGACATGATTAGTGTTGTTGCTGTGTCGCAGAAGTTCGGTGTAGCAAAATCTTGTGCTAGAGAGACAGAACATGAGAGTCGATTGTAGATTAGTTAGATGCTAGAATTGATTAATCATCAGAGATGATTGATTGGAATTGATTGCTTGTTCGAATGAAGAGGTTGATTGATACGAAGGACAGTTTGATAACCGATCAGGAAACTGATTGGCAACTAAATAACAAAGTACTGAATAATAGATAATGGATCCTGCATTCGGGTTGAGAATGTAGTGTTAAGGATGACCAATGCTAGCAGGACTACCGATGTCGGCCGATTAAGTGACTGACGTCGGTGACGTCGGCCAGGTAGTGATCCTCATTGGCAGATGCAGAATGGGGACAAAGGCTAGTTTTAGCTCTCTACTCATTTTTACATGCTGCCAGGGTTAAGGCTTGTGGGAAAATGGTCGACAGGGGTTAAATAGGCATGGGAGAATAAAATAGGAGGGTAAGGGGAGGATAACAAGGGTTAGACACAATTACGATGTCTACATTTGCCCCTTTTTGTCTTGTTGGTTGTTTTGAATGAACTGTAAGACAAAAATAGGAGTTGGTTGCCCCAAGCGTGGGATAAGGTTGATTCCATCTTGTTAGTTGTTCGAATGAACTGCAAGACAAAAATAGGAGATGGATTGCCCCAATTATGGATGAGGTATTCCCCCTCAAAGTAGGAGTCAAGGGAAGGGAACCAAAAATCAGGTGCTGATTTGACAAAGAGTGGATGAAAAGGGGTGAGGGTGAACGCTGCAAAAGTCATGATTGCATGCGTACCACTTCATGAGATGGTTAGGCAAAGTGTCACAGGTCAAGGTTTGAGGAGTGCCAAAATTGAAGTAATTGAGCCCCAGCATTTAATCATCTACTGATCAGGTTATTCAATCGCAGCTGTAGCTCTAAATGGTCATCGTGTTCCAGGTATCCTGAGATCAGGAAGTGCTCCTAGAAACACAAAAAAGTCACAAGTAATGCGGATCAACCGGCTTGTGATCCTATACTTGTGAGGGTCCAAAAATAGTCTGCACACAATTTTTCTAACCAGTCATGAGGTAGCATACAGGCAAAAACAACCAAGGCAACATTGTCTTGAAAGTGGTCGAAGTCGGAGGAGATAGGCATGATCTCTAATGGTCATTAGTCGAGGTGGATGGATGGATGAAAGGATGTGGCTGAGCTAACCTCAGAAGACATTATGTGATCTGAGTGCTACCTACATAGCTCTTGTGTGAAGGGCCTCAGGCCAATGTAGTTCTCCCTAAAAGGGAGGAACGGTTAAAGGGATGGAATTGGTCTTGGTCAAGGGCAAGGCCATGGTCAAAAGGAGGAAAGAAGGTTTGTCCATTAGAGAGATGAACAAATGAGGGTGGTTGAGCTAACCTCAGAAGACGTTATGTGATCTGAGTGTTGCCTACATAGCCCCAGTCTTAGGGCCTTAGACCAATGTAGTTTGAACAGTTCGAACAAAGAGTTCGAGTGGTAGACAGGTGGTGAAAGTGGTTGATAGACTAGTTTTGGTCAAGGTCAAAATGATAAGGAGAAAAAAGATGTTACAGCCTTTTCCAAAGGTGTATTCTATAACATTGGTGATGTGGTCTTTCATCTCTAGCAATTTGCCATATTCGTGATGGACGTATGCTAAAAATGAATTGAGGTCTATTTATGCTTCAGCAAGTATTGGTTTATGCTTAACATAAATTGTGTCTAGTCGATAGTTTCCATGTGTATTGGTGTCCATAAAAACTAGTGTGAAATGGACTATAATGAGTGGTCTGAAAAGAGAGTTGAGTTAAGCTGATTAGGTTTGACAAGTGATAAAGTTG
Organism: Torreya grandis; assembly: GCA_037957365.1. Classification (NCBI taxonomy): domain Eukaryota; kingdom Viridiplantae; phylum Streptophyta; class Pinopsida; order Cupressales; family Taxaceae; genus Torreya; species Torreya grandis. The sequence goes on along the minus strand of JARHVA010003545.1, from coordinate 541,347 downwards.
AATGTGACCAAAGTGAAGAAAAAGTGAAAGGCATATTGCTCTTTCATTGAAAAAGACCAAAATGACAGCATAGATAGGGGTTATTAGAACCAAGAGCCCCGTTCATGCATGACAGCATTGACCATATGTAGTGTTAGAGTGGTAATCGAATCACTTTGACATTAAAGTGAGCTTGAAGTCCCTTGAGCAGATGATAGGAGGAGGATAGGGTAACCTATTTTAGAGCAAAGATAACTTTGCCCCTTTTTATAGGAGACCCTGAGACGACTACAAGCCAAGTCCATGACCCATTTTTTTTTTTGGTGCAGACTGATCAATGCGGGAAGTCTACATAGAGATGTCATTTGCTTGGTGGTCATTTGCAAAGCTGATCAATGCGAGAAGCTTCTAACAAAGATTTCTATTTGTAGTAAGAGTTAGTCATAGCCATCCTTCGAGGGAGTGGTCTATATTTGATTTATATATAAGGGCTTTGAATAGCTGTCCTTCGAAGGAGCAGTCTATTAGCTACAGCAATGATAGTACAACTGTCCTTCGAGGAAGCAGTCTGCCTTTTGATTCTAGTTGGTGACCTTGGATATTTTGACATCTTGATTTGTTTTGACAAAAATATGAGTCATGGACAAGACTATAGAAGGTCAAGGGCTCCCTTTTATTAGGACAAAGCATCCATACTATATAAAAGGGGTGTATAGGATTTGTTAAGGGGAGTAGGGTTGAAAAGAATGAGGACTAAGAGGATGGGGATTGCTCAAGGGATGAGCTCAAGGTAAATGTCAAGTGGACGAGTACTCGACTAACAATAGAATGGTCATAGATGCAACGCATTAAGAGGCTCAGGTTCTGGTCGTCCATTGAAAGAAGACAAATGATACATCCCTGATCCATACTTGTGCGTGATAATGAAAGGTCTAAGCTAATTAGGGGCAAACTTGCCTCTTTTACTTTGCTTCATATTGGTCACGTACTGATTCTCTTTGAGGATGAGGTCTCCGATATTGAAATCTCATTCTCGCAAAATTTTGTCATAGGCTCACTTGATACGATGTTGATAGACATGGAGATGATTAAGGGCAGCAAGACAGTGCTCGTCAAGTAACTCAAGTTGAGCTAAGCAATCTTGATGAAAGTCATTGTTAGAAAGAATGTCATGTAGAGAGATGTGGAGAGATGAGATCTGTACTTCAAGAGGTAGGACAGCCTCTATTTCGTACACGAGAGAGAAAGGGGTAGCACCCGTGGAGGTTCGAATGCTAGTGTGGTAGGCCCACAAAGCAAAGGGAATGTGAATGTGCCAATCCCTTCCTATGTCACTGACCACCTTCATGAGAATTTTAGTTAAGATTTTGTTGGAAGCCTCGGCCTGCCCATTTGCTTGTGGGTAGTAAGGCGAAGAGAAACTGAGCTTGATGCCAAGTGAGTCACAGAGTTTTTAGACAGTCTTGTTTTTGAAGGACTTGCCATTGTCAGTGATGATTTTATGAGGGAAACCAAAACGATAGATGATGTGGGTGCTAATGAAGTTGATAATCTTGTTGGATTTTGTGGAGATGAGAGGAATGGCTTCCACCCACTTAGTGAAATACTCAGTGGCAATGATGATGGATTAATGACGAAGAGACGAATGAGGGTTAATCTCACCAATGAGATCTAAGCCCCACTGGGAAAAAGGCCAAAAATCCTGAGCGACTTGTAAGGTGTGACTAGGAAGATGAAGCAAATTAGAGTGCTGCTGACACTTTATGTAACACCGAACATAGTCGCTACAGTCTTGATGAAGGGTGGCCCAATAATAGCCCAGATGAAGGATGCGCTTGGCAATCGAATTCCCACTAAAATGTCCACCACAAATCCCATTGTGGACTTGCTTAATGGCCTAAGATGCTTCAGTGGAGGTGAGACAGCGAAGAAGGAGGTCATTGAAGCCTTGCTTATAGAGAAGACCCCCTAGCATGGTATAGCGAGCAGTACGCTTGATAAAAGCTCACCGCACATTGCTAGATAGGTTGGGAGGAATGACAAAAAAAGACAAAAAGTCCACAAGTTGTTTATACCAAACATCTCATGGGCTAGAGTCTATGGTGTTGACATGATTAATGTTAGGAGAGATATAGGAAGGCAACAGCACACGATGCACCGTGACAAAAAGTCTGGACGTAGATGAAGAAGATGGGATATGGGAAGTGAGAGAAGCCATGGTGTCAGCAAACTTATTCGTGGATCGAGGAACAATCTGCAGGAGGTAATGGTCGAAAGATGCAAGGAGAATGTCAGCATGGTTTTTGTACCTTTACAAAATTTCATTTTTATAGAGGTATGAACCGTTGACCTGATTGATGATGAGCTGTGAGTCACCAAAGATGTTGATGGACTTGATGCTGAGAGAGAGGGCGGTCTGAAGTCCCAAAATTAAAGCCTCATGTTCAACCATATTATTGGTATAATTAAAGTCAAGCTTGAAAGACAAAAGCATGGGCTCACCATCGAGTGGGATGAGAATGACTCCCACACCCCCACCAAGTTGACATTTGGAGCTGTCAAAAAACATGGTCATTTGGTAGATAGTGTCATCGATGGAAAGCACGGCGATAGACTCGTCAGGGAACTCGCACTGCGAAGGTTGATTGTTGGGAAGAGAGGCATTTGCCAGTTGATCAGCGATGGTTTGCCCCTTTATAGATTTATGCTAGATGAATTTGAGATCGAACTCAGCAAGCAGCATGAGCCACTGAGCCATACGTTGATGTTGATATGGCTTGGAGTGCATAAACTTAAGAGGGTCGGTGTGAGTGATGACAAAGGTTTTGTGATTAAGAAGATAGTGGCAAAGCTTGGTAGTGGTAAAGACTAATGCCAAACAGAGTTTCTCAGTATGAGTATACCAAGTTTCATAGTCGACCAATGTTCAGCTAATATAGTAGACCACTTGCTCATGGTGATGCTCGTCTCGGTGTGCGATCATGGCACTTAACGAATGGTTGGTGACAGAGATGTAAAGGTAGAAGGGTTGATCATCTTTAGGTGGAATGAGGACTGGTGGGGAGACCAGATAGCATTTGAGGGCTTCAAAAGCCTCTTGACAGTCCTTATCCCATGTAAAAGAAATGTCCTTCTTAAGGAGATGATGAAAAGGTTGGTAGTGGTCAGAAAGCTACGAGATGAAATGGCGAATGGACTGGAGCTTCCCTTATAGACTACGAAGCTGCTTGAGATTGGTCAGGGGCAGCATTTCAAGGATAGCATGGATCTTGGTGGGATCTATCTCGATGCCACAAAAAGAAACGATAAAGCCTAAGAGCTTATTGGAGAGGACCCCAAAGACACATTTCTTGGGGTTAAGGCAGACATTGTATTGAAGAAGGCGAGAGAAGATGATCTTGAGAATGGTCAAATGGTCATGGCGAAGCTTGGACTTGTCGAGAAGGTCATCCACATAGTCCTCCATAATTTTGTGGAAGAGATCATGGAAAATGTAAGTCATGGCATGCTAATAAGTGGCACCTATGTTCTTCAAGCTGAAAGGCATGACTCGATAGCAGAAAGTCCCCCATGGGGTAATGAAAGTGGTCTTGTGTTGATCTTCTAGAGTAATCAGGATTTGATTGTATCCTAAAAACCCATCCATGAGAGATAGCATCTCATGGCCAGCCATGAGATTAATAAGCTGGTCAATGTTAGGAAGAGGAAAGTCATCTTTAGGACAGGCTAGGTTAAGGTCGCAATAGTCTGTGCAGATCTGGATCCCCCTAGTCGCTTTGGTGATAGGGACGATGTTAGAGACCCATTGCGGATAATCGATGGGCTGGATGAAGGAGACAGAAAGGAGGCGCTGAAGCTCCTCTTTGACAAGGAGGGCAATGTGAGGATGCATCTTTCAAAGCTTTTGCCTAATAGGCTTAGCCTCTGGTTTGGTGACAATGTTATCGGTAGCGATGGTGGGGTCAATGCTAGGCATGTCATGGTAGGTCCAGGCAAAGGCCTTGCTATGGTCAGAGAGAAACTGGGTATAGTCAAGCTACTCCTAAGCATCTAAAGATTGACTAATCTTTAAGATGTGAGGAACATCAAAAGAAGGGAGGTTAATGTCAATGGTTGATTCATTTAACATAACTTGGGTCTTAGAAGGGAGAGAGTGCTGGATGAAAGAGTCATCAGCGCCTATGTAGGAAAGAATGGCATCGTCATCAATGCAGTGGATAGTGTGAATGGTTGCTGACTCATCTTCAACCATGCTGGGAAAAATGAGAGGGAGAGATTTGGACACCCCATTGAGCTGATAAGTCAAGGGTTCTAGGCGGATGGTGTTTATGGAAAAAAAACTAGGAGGGATGGAAACCACCGACTCCGTAGGTGAAGGAGGAGGGATGGGTGAGTCTGGAGGAGATTGGTTAAGGGTTGGTTCAGGACAAAGGTCTGCAGGGGTCTGAGTGGGGTCATGATATCCCAGGCCATATCATTTCTTGACATCGTCATCATTGAGCAGTTTGATGGGCTGATGGGAGACCTGCTTATAACGTCTGAAGCCAAAACCCTTCCATGCACACCTGCAAAGGTAAGTGTGTGCAAAGGCAGGGTTGCCAAGAAATAAGAAGTTAGATGTGAAAGGTTGAGGTGAAGGAAGAGGATTGCAATCAATAGGAGCTTGATTGAGCCCCCCATAGACAAGGTTGGTTCAGAGGTGAGGAGGACCATAAGGCACGATCATCCCGATCTGATGGTCATAGCTAGGGCTATGATGAAGGCGTCCATACTCTTGTGGAGTTTGGAACATGTCTAAGGCCAGCAAGTGATATTCCCCCAATGAAAGTCTTTGGAAGATGTCTTTTATGGAGTCTGTGGTTGTCACTTGAAGGGGAGGTGTGAGGGCGACTGCCTGTTGTGAACTGGTCGAAGCTTCTGCAGATAGAGGCGATGTCAGGATTGATGGCTTGATAGGGATGAGGATGTCATTTGGATAATAGGTGGTGTTACAAGTTTTAAAGGGTGAAGGGTTAGCAGGAATGATATGGACTTGCCCATCGTGCTCAAATTTCACACAATGGTGCAGGGTGGAGGGGACACAGGCCATGGCATGGATCCAGGGTCGGCCTAGCAAGATGTTGTATTGAAACTCTCCTTCAATGATATAGAAGAGCTCTGGGACTATGCGTGGACCAACATGGATGTGAAAGATGACTGTGCCAATGGTCGTGGTAGTGGTGTCATTAAAGGAGTGCAAGATTGCGTCAGTTTTGGAGACATAATTCTTGGGAAGAGCTAACTATTCAAAGACATGGGTGGAGATAATGTTGATGCTGGCACCTCCATCGATCATAATGCATTTAATGTGTGTCTGATAAACATAGGTAGTGATGAAGAGGGTGGCATCCTGATCTTTAGTGTTAGATGTGGGAATTTCAGAATCACTGAATGTGATGGAGGCAATGAGGGCTAAAGAGTGGACAAGGGCAGCAAGTGGCTGGGGGTCCTCAGGTTAGACCTCCGCTGCCTGCAGGGCTCTGATGAGGGCTTGACGATGTTGAGGTGAGGTTTGAATGAGGTCATAAAGGGACATCTTCATGGGCATCTAGTGAAGTTGTTTCAACATGGAGTCATGGATTGGTCCGAAAGAAGAAGAAGAAGAAGAGGAGGGTTGAGTCGCGCCAAGGATAGAAATCTTAGGCTTGGGCAGTTGAGGTGGCTGGATGAAAGGGTAGGTCTAAGGAATGGTAGCTTTTTCCTTCACTTTGTCCTTTTGTGACCTGGTGGTTATGTGAATGGCATTGATTTCAAAGATAGGGGGTGAAGGAGATGAAGGGGTCATGTCTGCTAATGAGATGTTGATGGGTTTGAAGAGGTTGGAGGGTTATGAGAAGGAGTCAGGGGTCGGTCAAGAGTGTCCTCAAAGAGAAGAGTGTATTTCTCTAGATAGCGGTGAATGACAGTCTTGAGAGCACAGTAAGTCTCGATATCGTGTCTTGGCATACGATGATATAGACAAATCTTCGTGTCATCAAACCAAGAGGGCTTAGACCTGAGAGATTGGAAAGGCCTAATGGGCAGAAGGGTTATGCTGGAAGTCTACAAAATTTGGTGCAAGATCAAAGAGTATGAGCCCACTAAAGGGTCCATGCTTGTCAATGTGTGCGATACTGGTGACTTTTGCTTAGGCGGAGTCGGAGGAGGCTTTTGTACCACCTTTTGGGTTGATGGTGTGGCGATAGGTGGAGACGGCACTTTCTTCATGGGAGGTACTGCCCTTTTGGGAGAGGGTAGGCTGGAGGTAGGCAAAGGAAGCAAAGGAGGCAGCTAGTTTTGATTAAAGGTCAGAGTGGGAAGGACTCTAGTCAGGGTCGAAGGATGGGGGCCCAAAATGGAGGGCAATGGTGATGGAGGAGGAGACGTTCACCTATGTGGTTTAGCAGTCTTCTGTGACCTGGGTTAAAGACTACTATTGGTTGAGGTCTGGTCTAGGTCCACCTTCACTTGCAGATGAGTGAGGTTGGAGACAGGGTGAACGCCGAGTGACTTGATAGGTTTAGATGGGGTAGATACAGGTTTTGGTTTTGACAGGGTTGGTTGAGGTTTAGAAATGAGAGTCTAGTTTTTGTTAAGGGTCTTGGGAGATTTTGCCATAGGAGGATTGGTTGCATGAGATGAGAGGGCACGGGCATGTTGAAGAGCTGTGAGATGCTCCCACAATACCTGATGCTCCACTTTCCTTGAAGGGAGAAGTTTGAGTTTCTCCACTAGTCGAGAAAATGGCTGAGAAGATGTGGGATGAGGTTTGGGATCTTGAGAAGATGTGGACGATTGTGGGGTTGAAGATGAGACTGGTGTAGCGGTTTCAGACCCAAGGCATGATGGAGTCGTGACAGGTTCGTCTATGGTTAGAGACAAAGGAGAGGCAGGTTCTTCCCTGGGTGGAGAAGAAATTGGAGAATGAGGCTCCTCAAGTGGGTAAAGAGCATGGATGATGGTGCCCTCCACTTGCGATCGAGGAGTAGGAAGGGTTAGGTCCTCCATGGGTAGCAGGAAGGAGGTTGGTGAAACTGGTGGTGCTGGTAAGGTCAAGGCATCCTCTAAGATGAGAGAGGTTGACGGAGAACTAATCAGAGAAAGAGGTTCATCCACATGTGATGGACTGATGGATGAAATCACCTCTTGAGGTTGGTTAGAAATGAAGGGCGAGACTGTATTGACTATTCGTATGTTGTGTTCATGAATGTTGTTAGTCAAGGTCTGGACATTGTTTTGAGTTGGTAGATGATTGGGGAATGGTTGCTTGAAGATGTCAATGCCCTGATTAGGTGGCACATTGGGATTGTCGAGGATGAGGTCACCCTTTTCAAGCATATCTTGGATGATGTTTTTAAGGGTTTTATAGTTGCCTGTGTCATGTCCCTTAACACGGTGGTAGTTACAGAAGTCATTTTCCCTATACCACGCAGGGATGGCACGTGAGGGATCAAATTGTGGTGGTGGTCAGTCTGAGGGAGATTGAGGACCCCCCATTTGACAAGTTTTTCTAGCACAGATGCGTATGATTCTCTGAGTGGAGTATACTGTTGCTGTATGTATCTCTACTGGAATAGGCGGGTGGTGCTCTGAGATGTGGATGGCTCAGGCTGGTTAGTTGAAGGTGAAGAGGAGGAAGGTCTAATGACCACAGTGTTTGCTGAAGCTTTAGATTTAGGATTAGATGATGAAGGCTTAGAAGAGGGGTCATTGGTCTTGGAGTTGGGATTCTTGCTCTGCAACTTGACTTTATTCTCCTCGATGGCACGTAACTCAAGTTTACGGGCCATCGTGAAGGCTTCGTCAAAAGTGTGAAAGGTCTGAACCCTCAAGGTGGAAGAAATATGTTTGGCACAGGCTTGGGAGAAGAGTTCAATAAGTTTAGGTTGGGGTAAAGAAAAGGAAAGTTGATTGATAAGGCCCCTCCAGTGAGCAACGAAATCAACAATGGATTCGTCCTCGAATTGGCAGATAGAATAGAGGTCTGTGATTGAGACCTTCTTGGTAATGTTGATAGAGAAATGGTCAAGGAAGAGCTGGGCTAGCTGAGTGAATGTGAAGAGGGAATGGCTGGTAAGGGAGCTGTACCAATCAAGTGCAGCACCTAAGAGAGACATAGGAAACGTGTGTAAAAGCAACGCATCATCATGGGCAATAAGGTAACAGGCATGTCTGAATGCCCGTAAGTGTTGTTATGGGTCTTCTTTGCTTTGAAAACAAGAAAACTTAGGAAGTTCCCACTGGCTGGGATATGGTCAGATCAGGATGGAAGGATGGATAGGCTCGTTGCAAATTTATTCATATGACAGAGTATTGCGTGAACCAAAAATAGAGGTCTCTAGGCTAGACATTTTGTCCATAAGCATTTTGATGATATCTACTGATGGATTGGTGGGTGGAGCGCCCCCTAGATTATAAGGCACTTGAATGAGGCTAGAAGAGGTGTACGACATAATTGGTTGTACTAGTAAGGGCGCAACGTATGGATGACTAGTCGTAGGGATAGAAGAAGAGACTAAGGATGGTTGGGTAGAAGGCACGGCTAGGTTCGATGTTGTGATGGGAGGTTGGCTAGTGGTAACATGGGCCAATGGATAGGTAGCCACCCTGGTGTTGATAGGGGTAAGGGTAGGCATAATAGAGATGACCAGATTCTGAAAGGGGGTAGAAAGTGGTTGAGTGGGCTGAGGTTGATAGGGGGCTGAAACCTCAGTGGAAGTGGGCCCAAAGATGGAGGGAGAGGCCATACTTGGATGGTTGGTCAAAGGCTGGTCATTGGTCGAGGCAATAGCCTGGGCGTCTAAAGGTTGAACTGCAGACGCTGTTGATACGGTTGCAGTCTTGAGAAGAGAGGTCAGCATTTCGTAGATTGGATTGCCCAAGGGGTCTCACGTTTGGCTATTCGTGAGATAGTGCTGCAAGGCTTTGACGTTGAGGTCTAAGAATCATGCAAAATCTTGGTCCCCTTCTGGGATGATAGGCATTTGGGTCGGGGATGGTCTAGTAGGAGTTCTTTCAGTCTCCGAGTGGAACTCCATTATAGGACTGGTTATGGATGGGGTAGACGGAAGTGGGTGATGTCTCGCGTGGTCGACTAGAGCCTTGGCTTGACTATGAGTCAGAACCATTTAAGGCAAAAAAGGACATCCTCACAAGCTCAAACAAGTAGATAAAAACTAAAAAGATGAAGAACACAAGCAGATCCTAAAACCCTAAGAGTAATTTTTTAGGATTATAGTGGCTTATGCCTTAGAATGTGTGTAGAGGAAGATTGGCTCTTGATTCGAGTCCTAGAAGAAATAGTCTATGGATGGTTTTGGGTTAATTATGGTGCTCAAGAAGTCTGTGTTAGGTTTCGTACAAGGCCTGGTGCTAAGGAGCAAGCTCCCCTCACTTCACGAGTCTAGTGATAAACTGGGCCTGCTTAGCCAAAATATACTTCCCCTATAGATTAGACTCTGCCAGAGAACAGAGTGGGCTTTCTCCTTGGTGATGAAATCCAAGTAAGATCACTGGGAGGGGTGTGGTATCTGCTGGGGGATGAAATCCCAGTTGGGCCTTGTCTCAGGGAAGTTAAAATGTTTGTTTTGTGCAAGTGGTTTGGTCGTGTAACATCAAGTGATCTAGATTAATTCAATATGCGGTTAATTACTAAATGTGGTCTAAGAAATGCAAGCACAAGTAGAAATGAAAGTGCAATGTGTTTTAAGCCCAAGTCAAAATGTTTGTTTGTATTAAGATGAATGGAGAAAGAGTCGAAGAATATGAGTTTTGACTAGTCTAGAAGTGCAAGAAAGAAAAGAAAAGTTCTTTTTATTCCTACTTATGATGTCATTTAGAAGAGATTAAAGAGGTGAAACGGAAGGAAGCTAATGCACCCTATATGAACAAAAGAAAGAAAGAACCCAAGGAAGGCCCTAGGGTCCCACCGGGTGTGCCAGAATGTTTCTACGCTAAATAGCTTTCTACATTCAAAAGATAGAAATGAGAAACTAAGAAATGGTCTAGGGTTAGAAGATACCTGGATGTAGTCATGCGCATCGAAATCAGACGTTGGAAGGTACTCCTCTTTGGCTGTGGAGGAATGACACCTGCAAAGAAAAAGAGACTAAACACAAAAAAATTTTAGACGAGGAGACGGTGGGCTGTCAAGCAAATGCTTGATCCCTGAAGTACGAAGACTTCCTTAAGGGATATCAACCCACTAGTTAAAAATAGAATATTTGACTGAAGTAGAAATAATGAAAGATAGAATGAAAGAAATAAAAGATGAAAAGTAGAAAGCGTACCTGATATGCAGCAAACTATTCTGCATAGTCACCAGTGTCGGTCTCTATGCCGGCGTCGGTCATGGGAAGACGCCGATGTCAGTTAAAGTGCCAGAGTCAGTCGAGGTAATGACCGGCGTCGGTTGGGGCAATAGTTTTGGACAGTCTGGTTAGGTCTGGATAGGGTCTTAGGATTTGTAGAAAGGTTTGATATTTTTTGTCTGAGGGTTTGGGAAGTTGATTTAGGAGTCAGAGGGATTGGTTTGAGGGTTTGTACAGGGATCTGGGCAGAGTTACAGACTAACAGAGGGTGGATAGAGGTGATACAGGTGGAAGTAAGGTCGGGGATATAGTCTGAAAAGGTCTGGATAATGATATTAAATAAAAATAGTAACCAGAGAGCAGAATAAAAACACAGAGCAAAAACTTACCTGTTATGCGCCGAAGATAAAAGTCAAAGACATGATTAGTGTTGTCGCTGTGTTACAGAAGTTTGGTGTAGCAGAATCCTATGCTGGAGAGACAAAACATGAGAGATCGATTGCAAATTAGTTGGATGCCAAAATTGATTGATCATCAGAGATGATTGATTAGAATTGATTGCTTGTTCGAATGAAGAGGTTGATTGATACAAAGGACGATTCGATAACTGATCAAGAAACTGATTGGCAATTGAATAACGAAGTACCGAATAATAGATAATGGATCTTGCATTTGGGTTGAGAATGCAGTGTTAAGGATGATCGATGCCAACAAGACTACCGACATCGGCCGATTAAGTGATCGACGTCGACGACGTCGGCCAGGTAGTGACCGTCGTCGGTAGATGCAGAATGGGGACAGAGGCTAGTTTTAGCTCTCTGCTCATTTTTACATGCTGCCAGGGTTAAGGCTTGTGGGAAAATGGTCAACAGGGGTTAAATAGGTGTGGGAGAATAAAATAGGAGGGTAAGGGGAGGATAACAAGGGTTAGACACAATTACGGTGTCTACACATATGTCAACATTGTCATCATGGTTTTATCATTGGTACATTGTTTTTGATTATTTATTAGATCACATGTCAGTCCTTATTCATATTAGAACTACGTTATCATGATGCATACCATCATATACTATAGTAAAAATTGGCTCAAAAAATATTACAAGCAATGATGCCATGGTACTTCTCCTTGGTCACCTAATTTTTTTTAGATCTATCCAAATAATTTACCAAATACAAAGTAATTACATCATGAAATAATTTTAATCCTTACTAGTTAGAACATGCATCTCCATACTAGTAGGTGGCCCAAATTCATCGTTATCCTATGTATTAGCTTACTCTTACTCTGTGAGTGTGGATTCAGTATGTAAGCCCCCTTTTCCAATTTGATATATTGTTCCAAACTACAATGCCAATGACTATAACCACCTTGGGAAAATAATTGTGGATGTTAATGATTATAATAGCCTTTGGAAAAGTCATTATCATTCTCTTGCCCTATTGGCACATGTTTTCATTGTGCTAATGATTATAACCACCTTTAGAAAAATCAATATCTATAGAGATAAAATTAAGGTACATATTGATTGTGCTAATGATTATAACCTCCTTTGGGCAATTCATTACTATATCCACCCAATTAGGGCATGTTTTAAATCTTTGATAATGATTATAACTACGTTTGGGAAAATCATTATCTAATGATTATAACCATATTTGGGCAAATCATCCTTTTTATCTGCCTAATTGGGGCATCTCACTATGCCACTAATTATAAAAACCTTTGAGAAAATCATTCTTTTCCATCTCCTTTACCTTTTTAGTCCCATCATTTTCAATATTTTGAGGGACTGATCACCAACCTTCTTTGTTGATCTCTCCCTCAAGGGGGCATCCAAGGCTTATCTATCACCTATTGGGGTATTATGCATATAATAAATTCTCATAATTTGAGAAGACATGACCATGACTATAGCTTGAAATACCTTTCCAAATAAGGGTAAACTATATACACCCTATTCTAGCCACAACTGGCTTCTGATTGGACTTTAAACTAATTTATACCAAACACTACAAATTAAGCCTAAGAATCACAGAACATCCCAATTTCATCTTCACATCATTCATAAATTCTCAAAATCATGTTGAGGTATTCTTATTTGGGGTATTATACTATACACAACAATAAACTCTCATAGATTCATCTCTAATCACCTTGTAACCTAACAATTAGCAGTTTGGCCTATGGTCCCATTAAGCAAGGTACTTGAACACTTATTAAAAGAGATAAAATGTTGATCAAAATAGATCAAATAATTAAACAAAATTAAATTCTTAGATAAATAATCCATTTATAATTAATGAATATCTAAAAATAGAAATTTCAAAATACAAAATATCAAGTCTTTTCATCATTGCCTTTATGAGTTGTCAAACTCTCTAAAAATACCTAATTGAGAGCCATTCATAGTAATTAAAAATCATAATTACATGACACCTTTTTAACTCAACTAGAGTTAACCTCAACTCACCTAGGGTTAGTTTGAACTTATTCCATGTTTGAACTCAACCTTAACTTACCTTGGGTGAGAGTTAACTTTGAAGGCTATAAATATAAGGCCCTACTTATTTATCAACAATCTCTTTTGGTAAAGTTATTATGCTCAAATAAATTCAATAAGCCTTTTAAGTAGTGTTACCATGCTAAATTAATAATCCAACAAGACAAACCAAGGTGCCAAGGAGAGGTGGAGAAAATGGACCTTCATTGACAAAGATTTCTCGATACACAACGCTGAGAAAGCCACTTCAACAATCCATTTTAGAGCTACAAGGAAGGTAAAAAGATGATTTATTTTATTTTATAGTTATGTTTTCATTATATGCTTATTACATATGCTCTCCCTAGTGTCTAGGCTAGAGGTGTTAGTGTTTAGTGTGTTATTTTTGATTTGGTTTTATTGACTAACACTATACTATTCTCCCCTCTAATAGATTTATTATTCACAATGAACCTATGAGAGATTTTGTGGACAAATAAAAAAGCTATTGTGTAAACTCCTTGTAGATGCAATACCAATAGATGATAATATAAAATGTTTCTTTATTAATTTTTAATAGCTTGAAGTTGGATATCAATTGATAAAATTTAGGGTAGTAGACCTTGATGCATCATAAACATTGGCTATAGAAGTCAAAGATGATTTTATTATGGTAGGTATATTTAAAAAGAACCATACAAAATAAAATAATAGGTAACTGGTTAGACTCCCATAGAATAATTGTTGCAAAAAATGGCCAATGATATTATAACGTTATAGAAATAGATTCCTCAAAAGGCTATAACCCTGCCTTATCAAGCTATACCAAGAATAATTTTTGTGCCTTTTCATGGTAATCACAAGCTCCCTAATAAAAAATCACAATTAAATCAGCGTTACATTCTAATTCAAATCCTCTAATTAATGCTATTCTAGATATAGAATAAATATTTGAATGTGAATAAGTTAAAGAAGAAATAAAAAAAGAAAATTTGGTTCTTCAAGAATGTGAAGTTGAAGAACCTAGTGGTAACTCCACACATGCATTTTTAGAATAAAATTCTAATGAAGAAGATTATGCAAAAAATGTTAGGAATATTAATAGTTAATCCTTTTCAGTTTTCACTAGAGCTCATAATTAAAAAAAGTAGTCTAGTGATCCACATATAGAAGCTCCAAAAGTTATCCTCCCATGAGGAACTGCTCCACCAATGAAAATAAAAGGAAAATAACCACAAACATGTAGTTCTTCCTATGTTAGTAATGTTCATGTTTGCCAACCTATTTAAATTCCTTCTAGTGATTTGCTTATTTTTGATATAATTTATCATGTCAACAAAACAAAAATCTAAATGTCACAAATTGAGTACCTAAGATCATACCTAGTTCAGTTAGATAGGTTAGTAGATTTTATTAAAGGCAAAAATCCCAATGCTATAAAATCCATTGCCAAAGGAATCATAACTAACCTTGTTGCTTTAAATCAAATCAACTCAATAGCTTCAACCACTTTCAAGTATAATAAAGTTGACCCATTCTATATTTTCTTATTCCTCAAAGGATGAAAAGTCAACAATTTTATCATTGACATGGGAGCCTCAGATAATGTTATTTCTACACAAGTTTCTCATGTTCTTGGAATAACCTATACTAAAACATTTGAACATTTTTATTCTATGGAGGTGAAACAAGTTATACTCATTAGATAGATAAAATACGCACAAGTGGCTTTGGTGTATTTTCCTAAAAAATGATTAAAATCAATATTTTAGTGATAGACATTACAATAATGTATGGTATTATTTTAGGTAGAAATTTTTGTAAAGAATTGGGTGGTAAAATACAATTAGATTTATCACATGTCATGATTGTAGTCAAAGGGGTCAAATAATGCATGAAACTTGATTTGAAAATAAAATATATTGTGTAGAAGGTAGATGATACCATGGTAGACATTTTATGTGAGGATGCCAGAATTGGTAACTATCTTTTAATGATAGAAAAATATATGGAATTGCTAGAAATCATAAATTCAAACCCAAATGATATTTGGATGATGAAATTTGATGGTATTTATTTATCAATGGGTTCAAGTGCAGGTGTGATATTGATATCTCCATCTAAATAAATATTTTATTTCTCCTACATGTTACAGTTTGAATGTACCAAAAACATAATCAAATATGAAACACCTTTGCAAGGATTGTAGCTACAAAATAAATGGAAATTTGAAATTTGAAATTCTTGGGTGATGTTGAGCTTATTGTAAAATAGGTCAAAGGTTAATACTAGTTAAAGAATGATCATATAAGATATTATAGGAATAAGGTCTAGGATAATATATAAGTTTTTAATGTTTTTTATATTAATACAGTTCCTCATGAACACAACTCTTAAGCTAACACTTTGATAGTATCAAATTCTTTGATGATTCTTCATGCAGATATTGGTACATAAAAATATATCATTAAACTAATATATAGGCCAAGTGTCCTAGACAATGTAGAGAATTGGATAGTTTTCAATGATGATCAACGAATTATTTCATCCCTTGAAAAAACAAATATCTTCATAAATCTATATTTTTAAGGTAGTGATTCTTCATATAGGAAATTTTCAGCTCACACATCAAAATAAGGAATCAATGATGAAAAGGATGAAGAAGCCATTATTAATTTGAAATGAAACAAAATTCCTAAAGATTTAGTCTCGTTAGAAGAATTGTTTAACAAACATGATAGATTTATAAAGAGTAAAATGCAAAAAAGGAATATTAATCTAGTTGATTATGAAAAAGTAAACATTCACTCCAAAGAACATCCTAGGCTTGTTAATATTGAAAAGTTTTATTTTCTTGAAAAAAAAATTGTTATCCTTTTTTGCAAGTATATTGACATACTTGCGTATTCGTACACAAACTTTAAATATTTTCATCCTATAGAAATGCAACATAAAGTTCCTCTAAATCCTGATACAAAGCCTTTTAGACAAAAATAAAGGCAATATAATCCTAAAATTATAGGAACAATTATTAATGAAATGAAAAATATGCTTAATGCTTGCATTATCTTTCCTATTCACCATTCAACTTGGGTAACTAACATAGTACCAATTTGTAAAATAATGGTGAGATTAGAATCTACGTTGACTTGAAAAATCTTAATCAATCAACCCTCAAAGGCAACTATCCATTTCCAATCATGGATCAAGTTTTCTAAGTAGTAACTGGTGCTAAAATGCTTTCAATTCTCGATATATTTTTAGGGTACAATAATATTGAGGTTAATAGGGAAGACCAACACAAGACAACTTTCAAAACATCTTGGGTTAATTTTGAATATAAGCATATACCATTTGGATTAATCAATGCATAAGAAACTTTTCAAAGGGTAATGGATATAGTTTTAAAGGAATTGAATACAAAAATAATTTTGGTATATCTTGATAGATTGGAAGTATTTTTAAAAAGGAGAGAAGACTGTTATGCACATTTGGAGATTTTTTTTTAAAAATGTTGATTGCATGGAATTTATCTTAACCCCAATAAGTCTATATTTGGAGTAAATGAAGGTATGATCATAAGCCATACTATTTCAAAATAAGGAATAAAAATTTATCTAGAAATGGTTAAGGTAATTCAAAAACTTCCCTACCTACAAGTAAAGTAGGAGTAGATTTTTTCTATAGGAAAGTGAACTTTTTAAGAAGATTCATCCTTGACTTTGCTGAGCTCACTAGACTTATGATAGATATGATTGGAGGAAAAACCTCTTGCAAATGGAACAATAAGGTAAAGAGGCATTAAAAAAAATAAAGGTTGCTATTACTCATGCACCGACATTAAGTTATCATGAATTGAAAGAGTTCATTATTTATTGCTACACTTCAGATCATACACTTTCGACAATATTGATAAAAAAAAGAAGGTATTGAATATCTAATTATCTTCATGAGCTATAATCTCAAATATTACAAGTTAAAATATTCTCCTAAAGAAAAACATGCCTATGTAGTGGTGAAAGTAGTCAAAAAATTCATGTGTTACATATTGCATTCGCATTCCATAGTAATGATGCCAAGTATAATTGTTAAATATATTTTGATTCAATAGGAACCTAATTATAAAATAAAAAATGGATAAATAAGGTTCAAGAGTATGATATAGAGATCAAACCCATAAAATTAGTTTGAGGAAAAGGACTATATCAACTTATGGTATAGTAGGGAAACCTTCAATCAAAATTTTCAGTAGGTTCTGATGATTAAGATAATAATGAATTTCCTATAGTATTATTTATTGATTATACTAATGAATGGTTTTACTACATTTATTTCTTCCTAAAATATGGGGAATGTATTTCACACTTTAATACTAATTAACATAATATGGTCAAGATATAGGTCAAAAAATATGTTATATGGGATGGCACTCTTTTTAAACTAAGTATTAATGGTTTCTTCCCAAGGTGTGTTGATAAAAAATAATAGAAAAAGTTATTTCCAGCCTTTCATGATCAAACCTATGGAGGAAAATTTTATGCTAGAGTAATAGCATATAAGATACTCAATTCCAATTACTATTGGTCAACTCTTTTTCAAGATTCATGTAAATTGATGAGAAAGTGTGAAACACGTCAACAATTTGTAGGCAAACCTAAATTGGTAGCACTTCCTTTTCAACCAATGATAATATAATAACCTTAATATTATTGGGGAATATATTTTTTTAGGACATTAAACCCTCATTCGAGTGTATGAAACACTCATATACTCACAATAACATATTACTTCACTAAGTGGGTGGAAGTGATTCCTATTAAGTAGATAGCTTCAAAGGTCATATGCAATTTTATTAAAGAGAACATCTTGGTGCGATATGGGATTCATAAAAATATAGTCACAAATAATGATCCCAACTTTTATTCTTAAAAAATGATCACATTATATTATGGGTATATAATTTCATTATCCCATTCATCAAACTATCACCCACAAGGAAATGGTCAGGTTGAGTCAAGCAACAAGAACCTGTTCACAATCATGCATAAAGTAGTTGATAAAAAATAGATAAATTAGCATAAAAATATGTATGATGCCATTTGGGCATATCACATAACACTAAAAAATACTATTGGAATGTCTCCATTTTAGTTTTTATGATAAAAATATGACATAATTCCTATAACTCTTGAGTTACTTGCCCTATAGTTGTTTAGAGATGTTGAGAATCTAAATTTTTAACGCTCACAAGAAAAAATAATTGTATACCTATAACAATTAGAAGAGGAAAGGACACATATGGTTGATAATATTATATAACATCAGGTCCATGTTAAGATTCTCTTTGATAAAAAGGTAAAGAAAAAATAATTCAAGTAGGGGACCTGGTCCTATTCTGAGATAGTCATAGAGAACAAAAAAAGTCATGGAAAATTTGATTCACTCTAGATCAGTCTATTTAATATCAATCACTTATATGACAATAAAAATTTCTATTTGGCATATCTTGATAGAACTCATCTTCCATTTCACTTCAATGAGCAATATCTCAAACATTATTTCTAGTGAGAAGCATGTAGTCCTCTTTTTATATATACATGAATACAATTTTGGTTGTGTTTTCTTTTTAGTTGTTCTTTTTGGCTTGTGTCATGTTCATTCCTTCCTTTTCCTTTCTATCCTCTTTGTTGTACATATTTTTGAGTCCATATTTCTTATATAGTCTCTGTTAACTCATCTATTTAAACCAATCAATGACTCTATAGCCCAATAAGTTATTACCACAAGTATAGGTAAATCCTTGTTGACCTCTAAGATTTTCTCCCGATAATCATGGTTCATTTAGGTCAGATCATTCTATATTATGAGCCTTACATTCCATTTATTAAATTAAAGTGTCATGATGACTAAATTCAATCCTCAATTAAGTTTTTAACAAGTTCTAGCTATTATTTTCATCTAAAATCAATCATAAAAGTTTAAGAGAGGTTTCTCTCTTTGTATTTTAGTTTTTATGAAAAAAAACCCTCACATACACTATACTTTGGGATATGTGATAACATCTATTAGGTTGACTACTTGATGTCCTCACATACACTGTCCATTGACATGTGATATTATTATGATGGTTTAAGGATCTATTGTTTTATTAAAGATTAGTTACTTCTCAGTTGATCAAGTTGTAGTCAAATTTAAAACTATATTTCCCAATGGATAAAATACTTGCCTACAAAACTAAGTCTAAGTTCTTTTCATCCCTTGTAGTTCAAAATCCTAGTCAGAGATAGTTGTTATCATTATTTTTATCTATTTAAAAATTAGCAAAAATTAAATTAATTTTTATCAAATTTTTTGGTTTGGGCCTAACATTTTCAAACATGAAAAATTAGAAATCAATTGATTAATTTTTATTAATTAATTTAATTAAAAGTTAAAATTATGAGCAAAATGACTTATTTCCCAAACCATGCAAATTCCCTTTAAAGTTATCGTACCATGTAAAAATATTTTAACTTTTCTTGTAACTATGTAAAAGTCTTGTTAACTCTTTTTAAGTTGTGCAAGTGTTTTTTATTTTTCCCCAAGTTATGCTAAATTGCCTAAACACTTTTTAAACTTATGCAATTTTATATTTCCACTTTTTCATGCAGTTTAATTACAAAATATAATAATAATAAATTAATTGAAA
Source organism: Torreya grandis (assembly GCA_037957365.1). NCBI lineage: Eukaryota > Viridiplantae > Streptophyta > Pinopsida > Cupressales > Taxaceae > Torreya > Torreya grandis. Next base: position 521,869 of record JARHVA010003545.1, on the reverse strand, counting down.
TATTTTCTAATTATTTTAATTATAATATGTAATTCATTTTTTGAAATTTCACTGCCATGCAATTGCCTTGGATACTTCCTCGGGTCATGAAAATGAGTTTTGACACTTCCCCAAATTGTGCAATTAAAATCTTCCCTTCCATTGTCGTGTATGTAATATTTATTTTCCCCCCATTTGTGCAATTTGATTTTTACTCTCCCCACTCCATGTAAATGTCATTATCATTTACTTGAATCATATTAAAATAAAACTTCTTCTCTTATAATGATTTTAAAGTCATTCCACACCATTCAAGCATGCCAAATCTCCAAATGATTTTACAAATGCTTACTCAACACCTGATCAAAAATATTTATTTATGTTTTTTGCCAGAGGGGAAACATATAATGCCATCACCATTGGAAGAGGGTATGAAGTGAAATAAAAAAGAAAGAAGTAAATTTTATTTTATTTTCACCATAAAACAAATTCATATGATGCCATAGAGGAAAATATAGGTTTTTAAATTTATTTTCATTCTTTTTCTGCTAAGAAAGAGTTCGTATGGCCATGTGACATCAATGAGAGGCTAAAAATCATAAAAAGGAGTATTTTTTTTTAATTTTCACTTGCCAATGGAGGAATTTTATGAATATATGACTTACAAAATATATAAATTATAAAAGGGAATAAATCAAATTATTTTGATTTTTGCCTACATAATGAGCCATACGAAGATGCCAGACTTGGGCGGTAAGAGGTAAAAATAAAACAAGACAACCAAAATTTGTTTTTGCCTACAGAAAATAGGTTGTACGGTGGTTTAAAAATTAAAAAAGCAAACTAGATCAAAAATTAATTAATTTATTTTATTTTTCTATTTACAAAAGAGAGACCATATAGTTATATGACCCAAGTGAGAAGATGAGTGAAGTAAAAAATTAAAAAAAGAGAATAGTTGATCAAATTTTCTTTATGTTCCTATCAAAAGGGAGGTTGTACGATGCTCCAAGAAGAGAAGTGAAGCTAAAAAAAATTTAAAAGAAAAGAACAAAATTTTACCTTGTTTATTTCCATTCACTAACAAAACTATATGGCCATGTCATGGAATAAAAAAGAAAAAAGAAATAGAAAAGGAAAAATTATATTATATTTTGTCTACATGTTGAAACCATACAACTATATGGTAGAAAATAAAGGTGATGTATCTCTCCATGTGGAAGAAAGATAATTGAACATGTGGTGAAATTCATGGGATGATATTAAAGGAGCACTAAAGCAAATTTGCACAGGTGAAGCTGTGAGTATAATTTTTAGGTTGAATTAAATAACTTATTTTATTTTGTCAAATTTGTAAATAAACTATCATTGTGTGAATACCTCGTAATTGGTAATTTTTCTAAAAAAATAATGTCTTCAACCTTTATTCTAGAAAAAACAATTCCAAAAAAATCAAAGCAAGTATGAAGTATCAGTTTTAGGGAATAGTGCCTGTTTCACCATTGCAATCCATTATGGAGAACATTTAAGATATTGATCTAGGTCATATTGACTAAGAAATTTTTTGGGAAAGAATGGATGTAGTAATTAAAATTGACTTTGCTCAAAGTACTTTTGATAGTGAATTGGCACAAGCTACAACCTCTCTAATTTTAGTGTAATATCCTAAATTGGTTTTGGTCATGGTAGAAAAAATATAATTTAGAAATAAGAGAAATGTGATATCTACAAGGTGAATTGGTGGCAAGCGTAACTCTAGATAACATAAATAGTATGTTGCATATTTTAGATAGAGATTATTTTATGTATTTAACTCCTAATTCCTCTCAAAGTTTTTGGAATGAAAATAACGTCTCATTTGATAAACAAGCCAACAATAAATGGTTGATTAAACTATGAAACTCTTATACATGAATCCTAAATAATATTGCAAGATCTGACTTCAAAAATGAGATAAATGATATAATAACACTATCATAGAATAGTGGGGAGCCCAATAACTAAAAATATTTAGACATGGATGTACAGGTTTATTTGGATCATTCATAGGAACATGTAATATCTCAATTGGGGATAAATCATTAGTGATGTAATTCATAAACAACTAATGAAAGTAAGAGTCACATTAAAATTTTATATGACTTCCTATCTCTATGTTGTTTCTAGTTGAGCATATTTTGATGGATTGCATATGGTGGGTGACTTCAAAAAAATAAAAATATATGATTTTTATCCCCAATTTGCATTGAAAGAAAGCACCCTATAATTTAAGAGGGTGAATGATTGTTTCCTTCATTTTGTCATTTAGTTGTTCAAGAAATAAATTTTCAACACAAAGATAATAGTGGTAGCTACCACATAAATAACTAGATGGACAACTTAGTTCATACAATTCCCAAATTTCATGTTAGAATATATTTACCATAGTAAGTTTGTTATATAAAATTCAAGTTGTTAATCTAAAAAAACTCAAGTAGTTTTTAGTTATTTTATTATTTTTTAAATTAATTTAATAAAATAAATATATTATGGATCTAATTATTAATTATAATATTAAAAATTATTATTTGGTTATATGTTCATCCTATTTTGTAGGACTATTATGAGCATATGTAGGCTTATTTATACGTTTCTATAATTCAAATTTTATAATCTCAATAAATATTATAATATTTATGCTCATATTTGGTATTAGAGTAGAGCATTTGTAGACCGAGACTCTATCAAAAATTATATTATGCAAGTTAGATTGCACTTGTAGATCTTGCAAGTTTATTTGTGGTTAAGGAACCAAGTTTTCCTAAGCTATCTATACAATTTTCAACAATAGTGAGCCATATACTAATTATTGGAAGGTGATTATTGTTGAAAGTAATTTTAGGCTTCATATTAAAAGATATATAATTCATTTAGACCATTTATAACCTATCTATACAACTCTTTGGGCCTTTGGATTCAATTTTGGTCTATTCACTCTCCTACAATCTACTACAAATCAATTTTTGGCCATATATGGCCATATGAGCATCATCAGTAACTAAATTTTTTGTATACATTTATGACTCCCTTGTGCACATTTTGACAACTAGATATATAGTTTTCCATCTAGCCATACCACTATTTGACTGCCTAAGATTTGTTCTTTATTATTTTCTACTACATACCAGTTTTCCTTTAGTATAGACCACACAAACTAAATTTTAAAGATTTGATTTTTGAAGAAAATTATTTTCTCATACTAACATCTTTTTACAATTATAAATACACATGTTTATGTCATCGTACAAACATTCAGGAGCCCTAAAGTTGTTGTAATTGGTTGGAGTAGATTTTTGGCTGGTAGATCAATTTTTTATGATTTTGGACTATACAAATGAAATTTTTTAGATCAAATTTTTTCATGGTCTTCTTTGTTCCATGATAGAACACTCCAACCTATGCCATACACCCTTTTTATTTTTGTAAAACGTTTTGAAAGCCACCAAGATGATGCAGGTTTTTGAAGCAATTTTAAACTAGTAGTTTAGTTTTTGGCCACATCAGTCGTATGGACCTAAAATTTCAAATCTGACTGCTAGGCATGATTTTATATTATATATTATTTCACCTAAAATTATAATGTACACTTGGAGATAATGACATACACATATTTGGTTGCTTAAAGGTTGTAATGTTGTTAAATCTTGATACATGGAGTACAAAGGAGTAGATTATCTCAATTTTTCCTAACAACTAACCACACCCATAGTGGATTACGCTTTAAAAGGTGTGATTTTTCCAATTTATATATCATTTTTATCCTTTACAAACTAGATTTGATAAATAGAGGAATTGGTAGGTTGATTTTTTTTAAACCACAAGTGGGAGGCCTAGAGTTCAAATCACCAAAATCTCATTTTTAGTCAAATTTGTACTTTTATAGAAAGATAAACTATGCATAGGACAAAATTGGGGGTATTTTTTTTTAATTATTGACATAATTATATTTTTTTGTTTTTTATACTTGTAAATTTCAATTTCTAAACATTTTTAGAAGTTTATTATTATTTTTGCCGAATTAAATCAAATTAGTGCAAAAATAATGAGATTGTGAAAATCTCATTTGCAATGTTTGGTATCAATGATGCCTCTAGTGCACATTTATAAGTAATGTTATTTTGAAATAATATATTTATAGCCTAACATAGTTGAAATAATTATGTCTTGACATTGACCCTTTTAATCAGTAGGGAGTAATAAGGTTCATATATTTTTTTAAACCATCCCTCCATTACCCATTTCAAACTATCGATAAAAGTAAATCCTAATAGTTAGAATTTCCAAGTATATAGAGAAGCTATGCCCACATATGAGGAATTATTTTTAAGCAAGTGTCAATCATAAAATGAATATCTTTCATGTACTATCTATGTACCCAATACCATTTTGATCTCACATGTGTTAAAGTATCTTTCACATATTGACAAGTATATCAAAAGTATGAGCTCTTCGTGTTCATAGATAAATGGGAAAATTTTAGAGTTATAAGACACCAATCCATCTCTTTTATATAGTTTGATTAGATTTGTATACATGGTTAGAAATAGACTACATTTTATTATGTCAGATACTCATCTTCTTCGAGGTGACAACTATGTTGCATGGAAAACTAAGGTCAAAACCCACTTAGAATTTGAGGACATATAGATAGTTATTGATATCACATGAACCCAAAATGATACAAATAGTGATCAACAATGCAAATTAAAAGGCTAATCTCATAATCATGTTTAGAGTCTCAAATGAAATACAAACTCATATCCATAATGCCATTATAGCTTAGGATTCTTGGGATAAGCTTCAAATAGTCTTTGAGACATATAATCAAAACTAGATTCTTCATTTACAAATCCAAATCTATAGTCTAAAGTTGAAATTTGAGTAAAAAGTAGAGACTTTTCTTCCTAGAGTTATAACCTTGTGGGCTTCACTCGAATAATTAGGTGAACTAATGAAAGATGACTCTTTGGTTTCTATTATCCTAAGAGATCTGCCCCCCCACATATAATTTTTTTATGACCATGTTGAATGTCACAAGTTAAAAAACAACCTTTACCTCATTAGTTACATTGTTTCAACATGAAAAATCATGTAAAATGTAAAGGAGCCTAATGAAAAGCATGCACTTGCCTCCTCTCATAAAGTGAAGAAGCCCATGAGGACTTATAAATAGAACCCTAAGTAGAACAATCAACAACACTAGCAAGGTAAAAAATCTTAATCATATGAGGTTTGTTTATTTATGTAAATATATGACATGACCTCAAACATTGCTGGTATAATGGATTCACATAGGGCTCATTAAGTAAGAATCCCACTTCACAGAATCCACCTTAGTCGCCAAATCTTAAACCCCATTCCAAAAAGCCTTTAAAGAAGAAATAATAACATGGGAATGTTACTGAGGATAATCATTCTTTATAAGATGATCATGTCTTTACTATATAGACACATAAGGAACCTTGTTCTTCAAAATCAGTCTAGTATGTTGATTTTGGTTCCATAAGGCACATGACAGGAAAAAATAATGGGTTTCCACTTTACACCAATCATGATCTTAGGGTAATGTTTATCTTGGTGATGACACATCATACACTATTCAAGGTAAATATGAGGTTTATTTATAGATTGGTAACTAAACTACCACATCATAGATGTCATGTATGTTCCAAGACTCACTAAGAACTTATTGTCTATAAATCAACTTCTTGATCACAATCTCAAAGTTGAGTTTGATCACAACCATGGTGAGAAGTTTTTCCTTATTAAGAACAAATCTCAAGGCTCTAAAACTATTGTATGATCTTTGAATATAGGCAAGATGTTTTAGTTTAATCTTGTACATAATGACCATCAGGCACTTTTTATGAAGGGTACATAATAATCTTAGCTATGGAACAAAAGATATGGTCATTTGAATTATGGGTATTTTCTTGCATTAAGAAAACACATTGTTAGAGGTATTCCCACACTCCCACACTCAAACAATATTTTGATATATATTTTATTTGATTAGATGGTAAATAATGAAGAAATCCTTATGGAAAAAGTGAATATTGGTATCTTTGTCCACTAGATCTAGTGCACATCGATTTATGCAAACCTTGACTTCTAGCCTAAAAGGATATAAGTATTTCTAATAGTTTGTTGATGAACATTTTGATAAGATGTGGGTTTCCTTATTAAATACTAAGGATCATGCATTTTAATCTTTCAAAGATTTCAAGGCCTATATTAAAAATTAAATTGGTCATAAAATCAAGGCCCTTCACTTAGATTGTGGGGGGAATACACTAGTAAAAAGTTCACTACAAACCTTGCAGAGCATGGAATACATCATCAATACACTACACCTTATACACCATAGTAGAATGGTAATTTATAAAGGCATAAACATGTAATTATAGAGATGTTTTAAGTCATGGTTAATGATGCACCATCACCCCATTCATATTGGGCAAAAGCATGTCTCACAACCATCTACCTACTATATAGGTCATCCACCAAAGCTCTTAATCAAATTACATCATAGGAAGCATGGACTGAGATGAAGATGAAAGTATTTCATCTTCAAGTTTTTGGTTGTAAATCATACATGCATGTCCAAAAAAAATAAAAGGAATAAATTGGATAAGAAAAATCATAAATGTATTTTTATGGGATACAGTAATGAGTCAGAGGCATATCAACTCATTGATCCAAAGACTATGAAGAGACTTATTAGTATGGATCTAATTTTTTATGAGAAAGGTGAACTCAGTTCATCTTCCACATAGACATCAAATACATGCATCAGACATGCCAACTTTCTATATGAAAATAGTGGTGATTGTTAGTCAGAAGCTCTAACACCACTAACTGCTACTCAATGTATGCCTAAATGGTATATGAATATAATTCAAAATGTAAAACTAGATGGACCTCCAAACACTTCATAAGACTGATGACTCACAATACAACTCATGTAGATGTAAAATTGGCCTTAATAATCATTATTTTAAAAACATTTTATCCCTCTATAGTTCATGAAGCTCTAGAGTCCAAATCTTGGAAAGATTCCATGAATGCAAAATATTAGTCTCTCATGAAGAATGACACATGGAAACTTGTTGACCTTCTACCATGGAATAAACTTATCAATTGCAAATGGGTATTTAAGACCAAAAAAAGCATATGGTAGTATAGACAAACATAAGTCAAGACTTTTAGAAAAAGGATATGCACATAAAGAAGGTATAAATTATGAGGATACTTTTGATCCTATAGCTAAGATAAAGATAATTAGAATGATATTTTCAATGGCTTCACAATTTGGTTGGAATGTTCATTAGATCGATGTTAAAAGTGTCTTCTTAAATGGATATCTACAAGAAGAGGTCTACATGACTCAACGAAAAGGTTATGTCACACCAAGGCAAGAGAAGGAGGTGTGCAAACTCATAAAATCTCTGCATAGTATCAAATAAGCTCTTAGACCGTGATATATAAAAATTAATGAGCATATCATGAAGAATGGATTTTAGAGGGATCCATATGATCCCAATCTCTACCTCAAAAAATAATAGGGGATATTTTTATCATTATTATTTATGTCAATGATCTAATCACTACTGGTAGCTTATTAAAGATGATTGATGAAATAAAGAAAGATCTCAACTAATCATTTTGATATGATAGATCTTGGACTAGTACACTATTGTCTTGGATTGGAATTATGGAAAAAAGAGAACCAAGTATTTATGTCTAAGATGAAGTATACAATGACATTGATCAAGATGTTTTAGATGATGGATTTTAAACTAATGGATACATAGATGGAGATAAGGCTTCAACTATCACATTTATATCCATCATCACTAGTAGATTACACTCTTTATCATTAGTTGATTACGAGTCTCATCTATCTCACATACACTAGGCTAGATATCATCTATGTTGTCAACTATCTTTCTTGATTAATGAAAGATCCAAAGGTAAGCCACTAGAAAGTAGCTAAGTGGGTAGTATGATATATTATAGAAATAATGGATTATGGCATAGCATACAAGAAAAATGATAAGTTCTTCTTGCTAGGATACATGAATGCAAATCATGTAGGTTCAATTGATGATAAAAATTCCACTTCTAGGTTTATATTCATTTAAAGATCTAGTCTGATCTCATAGGGGAACATGAAATATAAATTTGTTTCTCACTCTTCTACTAAGGCAAAATATTTCACTATAGGATGAATTATCTAAGAGGTGATATGGCTATATCACATACTAGCAGGATTGGGAGTTCTATAAACAACCAACAAATCTGAATTGTAATAATTAGGGTATTTTTATACTTATTTACAATATATTTTTTCATGAATGGACTAAGCACATAGAAGTTCAAGCCCATTTCATCTGCAAACATATTTAGCAGCACAATATACAACTCCAATATTTCCCTACTCAAGATCAATTTGTAGATGTCTTCATGAAGTCACTTGCATGTGATAAGTTTGAGGAATTTAGAAGTTCTCTCTCTTGTACTCTCTAAGCTATGATAAATTAAGGGGAGAATGTTTGAATAGATTGACCATAGTAAGTTTGTTATGTAAAAGTGAGGTTGTTAATCTATAAAACAACTCACATAATTTTTAGTTACTTTGTTAGTTGTTAAACTAAATTACTAAAATAAATCTATTATGGACCTAATACATAATTAGAAGAATACAGATTATTATTTGGTTATATGTTCATCTTATTTTGTAGGACTATTATGAGTATATGTAGGCTTATTTATATGTCTCTATAATTCAAATTTTATAAACTCAATAAATATTATCATATTTATGGTCATATTTTAATTAGTTAAGGATCAATGGCTATGAAATCACTCCATACATGCTTCCATGGTATGCCAATGATAAGTGAGCATTGATGGAGCTAATAAGGTAACTTGTTGAAACACACATTTTTTTGATAAGTAGACATAAAGTAGGGGTCAAATTTATAATTTCTATTGGCAAGTACACTTGTCCATCATTAATGAAAGTTAAAATAGTGGAACAATATATGCCCCATTACAATTTCAAAACTTTTGAAAGAAAGTTTGTATTTGATATAAGGGGTTTAATTAAACACAATCTTGGGCCTTTATTTCAACATCTCTCACAAATTGAAGATGATTGGATGGACTGTGATGATAAAAAATGGTCAGAATCAGGGGTTATTCATGTTTTACTATGAAATAGATAATCAAATTTGCCATTACAAAAATACCAAAGTAATTGGTAGATGATGAAGTCATGTTATATCCCATTTTTAAAAATGAGTGAATTATTATTCCACCCTCATAAGATTAGTTCGAGGGCAGACTAAATTTTTTTATGGGGTAATGTTGGACCCCAAGTCTATCTAAGTATAGGATCCACACCAACACAACAAAAACTTGGGTGTGAGGCAATCACTTGTCATGATTGTTGTTTTGTCATTTTATGGTACCAGTTGGTAGGTGGATAACTAACTCCCTTTTGGCTCAATCATCATTGGGAAGTAGACACACAAGATAGTCAAGACTCATTAGAAGAAGGATGGTAGAGCTAAAAAAATTATTACATCCAAAGCTAGATCAACAACTCAGATGCTCCATTTACCATGGCACTAAGATGCCCCAAAACACTAAAAAAGTGAGCTAAGTCTAATTAGCAAAAAAGAGTAGAAGATTGGAGTAGAGAGTCATTGGAGGATTGGTTCTAGATGTTATGTTCACCATTAGAACTTATATTTTAGTTCAAGATGGCTTTGATGCTCCCCTTTGTAATACCCAAGTTTGCTTGTGAGCCTTTGGGCCTTTAAGAACTTAAGATGAGCATTTTCTCAGTTCCCATTTACCTATATATATTGTAGTTGAACTTTGTCTAATGATGAAGGGCTTTGCATAGTGTTTATTAGTTTAAATTCTTAAATCTATATTCTTTTTGTTGAGATCTTGTAATATTTTGACCTAACTCATTTATGGCATTCATGTAGTTCATAAATATACCAACACTTGATATAGGAAATAATCTAAGTATGGGTAAGACTTTGTACCTCATAATGATACCTGCATCTAAGTGTGAACCTAAGTCTAAGTCCCTCAACTAGGTACCCCGGTGACCCCTCAAGTTCTTGAATGATGCTAAGCCAAGGGAACAAAAGGATTGCACTCATGAAGCTATAAACCTACATCTTATCTAATTTCACCTAGAAGATAGTGAATTTCCCCCTAAGATAGCTTGCACCCATGAATTCACCACTACCATTTCTCAAACCAAAGTCCCTAGAGGATAGAGTTGTGCCATGATACAACTAACCCAACATGAGCCCTGATCCCTTTTTTATTGTGCTTCAGGTGAGCATATAAGTCTTGCACCTTGTGTTAAGTGATTCCAACATAGTTGAGTGTCAAATGTTGAGTGCTATAGGATTATTCAAGGCCTGTACCACATTGTAACAAGTTTAATTCTAACTCAGAAAGCTAACTAGGTGTTCAACAAGGCCCATAACTAAAAATGATTACTTTTATACAACATTTTGGTTACATTTCTAGGATGTGTTAAATTTTATTACTATAATGGTGCACCATAATAATTATCTAACTCTCCCTCAAAAAAATTGAGCACTAGCTAAAATGAATGAAAGATAATTTTGCAATGAGGCATCAACTTGTAGAGAATAGGAACCAAGGAAGTGGGTCCAAAACCACTTTTATGATGCCCTATATGAGGTTTTATTTTGTGAACTACTAGATTAGGTGTACCAATGGTTGGATTCTTATATGACACACAAAATTCAAATTTATGGATAACACCTTTAATGGATAAAATATCACCTAGAAAGGCTTCAGAACTTAGATGCAGACTAGAGCTGTAGATAAATGGTGGTAAGGGGAACTGAATAACTACATGATTAAATTTGAAATATTGACACACTCCTACCCTAAATAAGTAGACTATTAGTTCTTATGCAAACACAAAAGTGTATTTGTAAAATAATTTGGCACCAAAATCAAGAAGTTGATGGTGGATTATGGCTTTGAGACCATGAGGATGGAAGGCTAAAGTCCTCTCATATATGGGCAATACAAAAGAGAAGATGGGGATGTGTAGGTGAGGCATAATGGAATAAAATGAGCCCTTTAACGCTTGAAATATTAGGAAATAGGCTTATAATAAGAGAAGGCATAGGATGATGGAAGATCTAAAACCTAGAAGTGTTGAGAGGGCCCATAGTGAGTAGGAAAGGCATGGGGAAGGATCTCTTGAATGGAAGTAGCACCTAGAGGAAGGAAACCTTTGGAAAAATATCAATAGTTGATAGGTAAATGCTCAAGGTCCATACAAAAATTCACCATTGGAGATGTATGAGATGTACCTACCCCTTTTGGACCTACAACATGAGCTCATGTATTGGATCTCATATAGTAAGTCAACAGATTGATAATTAACCTCATTGTAAACTTAGATTTTGATCATTTTGTAGATTTAAACTAGAATTTTATGATTAAACAGTTGTTCCTTATGATGAGATAAGTGAGGATACCTCTAGACCTCAAGGCATATGCATAACTAGATAGAACATGAGCATAAGCACCCTAATCTAGCCAATGTCAGCTACAAAACCTAGGAAATACCTTGAAGGAAGTGGACTCATGCTACTAGTCAATAGTATAACACCATGATCTTGTATGACACTAGTAGTAATGATGGGACCAGTGCATGGACTAATGGCTGGAGGCATTGGAGGACCAATAATAGGATAAGTACTAGGGGATAAGTTCCTTAGACATTGGATACTCCCCTACCTTAGATTTGTTATGATATGGCCATGTGTTTTCCCAAGTATTAAGGCATGGAGAATGTCATAGATCATGTGCTCAATTGTGAATTATAATAGCACGCTCAAGGAATAACCCAATCTAAGTGCAAGGTAATCTAGTTCATAATGAATTTGCTTGATCATAACCATACTTGGTATAGGAAGTTTGATCCTAACTGGGCTATGGTTGATTACAACACACTAAAGGAAGCCTTCTTAAAAGAATTTGATATACTTGAGTTTAAGTAATAGAGAATCATCATACTCAAAGAGATCAACCAAGGATTATCAGAGAGCATGTGCTTGTATGATGCTAGACTCAAGACTCTCCTTTCTAATCTCCCTTATGATATTTACCCTCCTAACATTCATAATGGTTTATTAGAGGATTATTAGTACTATTCAGAATGGCATTGTCCATGAAAAAAATTATGGACCCTTAGAAATTACTTGAAACCATGCTTAGAGATGAGGTGGTCAAAAACATTGAAACATGAATTAACCCTTTCATGGAGGAAAAAATTACATATATGGCCTCCCAACTATAAATGTTGATTTCTAGTTCATCACAAGACACTCAAAGTAGGTTGTGGTACACTGATTGTTAGATGGAAGGCCATAATACAAACAACTACCATTGAAAGAATGTATGCACACTTCTTCTTAGCTATGAAGTTTTTCACAAGGTGCATGATTTTTATAACTACCCTTTGTTGCAATACACTAGTTAGGTCAACCCAACTACCTATTATTAGTTATGTGATGCCTATACCCATACCATAGCTAATTGTTGCATAATATATGAAATGCATGAGAACATGGAGAGAGGTGCATGTAAAGAAATGATAGTAGGAGGGAAAGGAGCCTAAGGAAATGAGGGTTATGGCCAATAGAATATAGGCTATGGGATGCAAAGAGGCACTAGAGGGTGAGGTAGTAGATGTGGTAGAGGAAGCTTCCCACCATGATCATGTTACAAGTGTGGTTTAATCAAGCACTATCAGCATGAATATCCTATGCATCTAGCATGTGGGTATTATTGAAAATATATAAGGTCAAGGAATGCCCTAACTTGTACAAAAACTTGACCCAAGGTAAGACCAACACTGACAAGGGCACAAAAATGATTAAGCATGAGTCTAAAGAGGCAAAATGGATTCTAAAGGTACATCCAACCCATATGAAGTCAATCAAAGTACATGAAACTACTTTGAGTGGATTTTCCACTTAATCACTAGTTACACCATTATTAGAATTATGCTTGGAATATGGGGAGCCAAGCTATACTGAGTGTATTACATAGTCAAAACCCAAAGTCGTACCTTATCTAGACCTTGCATACCAAAAAGATGTATTACAACAAGCTATGAGTGTGATCTAAAACCTATAAAGAGAGCTCTAATTGGTGTAAGACCTAGAGGTGTAGGCTATCACCTCTCATAAAAAGCAAAATGGCTAGGAGGTTGAAGTATAAGAGCTAACATATATCTTTCAACTCTTATAAATATAAGGGATGTTTCCCCTACTAAATAAATTACTTCTAGAACATGTAGGATAATATTTAGTATAATTTTCCATGCCATGCATAAAAAGGGTGTGAGAGGTCAGGTATACACCAAATGTAGATTATGACCCAAACTCTTAGTGAATTCCACCATTGATGGATGGTGTATTTGCAAGGTCCTTATTGACATAGGTCCCAAGGTTAATATCTTAACCAAGAATGCATGGGAAAAGATGGGTAGGCCAACCTTGAAGCCTTCTCCCCATGTAATCTTCATGGCCAACAAGACCTAAGCATAGCTAATCAAAGTTATGAAGGGTACCATTTTAGATATTATGTATGCCTAATTCCACATTATCTTTTGTGGTCATATAAAATGTAAAAATTGGTAACTTGAGTGTGGCTAATAACACCCAACCCTTAGGTCCCTCATTCTTTCATTCATGACCCTCTTAGGCTTATTTTCATTGATTCTCAATCATTCATAGCCTTTCAGACTTGGTCCTAGCTCACCCTAACTTCTCTTTCCAAGAAAAATCAATCCCCCTAGGTCTTGTTTGCTTAGGAAAGTAGCACCACACTTGGACTATAGTATCGGTGCCACTCTTGTCTACTTTCAGTGCTATTGTCCAAGTCCATTTTTGGCCCCAATGGTTAATTTATTTTAGTTTCCCATCATTATCCTTATCATCCTAATGCGAGTACATTCAACCCATGACAAATAGATCCCTATAAAATCCCATTCAAAGACCATTTGGAAAGGGTTGGAAAATATCACTAAGCAAGCAAGAATACAAGCAAGACTACTCAAGCCATCTTCCCTATTCTCTATATACAACTAGCCAACACACTTATAATCTCATTCAAGTAATTACACTAGTCCCTAACCACCTCAAGCACATCTATTTTATCATTTTTAATCTTCATATACATAATTTCATAAAGCACATCAAGTGGGAGAACTACATATGGCTTGATCTCTTTTCAGATTATTGGTATTAGGTAACATGCCCACACATAGGGTGTAAAGCACATCTATTGCATCTTACACACATAATCCCCCCTCTTTATCAAAATTAATTAAAACACAATGGAAGATAGGGTTTGAATAAATAATATGCTCTACAAGGAGCTATACAAAATTCTAGCTACTGAAACTTCATAAACAAGGTCACACAAGCATAGTGAACAAAACCCAAAAAGCTCAAATCTTCAAGACAACAATAGACAAGGTAGACTATAGCACTAGTTACACTACTATTTATTTCTGGTGCTCCTATCTAATCACAAAAATAAATTTAGATCTTAGTTTGTGATAGTGTCTTATTCTTACATAATGAATTCCAACCTTTATCTCAATCACATCAATCATTTTCTAGCTAAGTTTTGTTTTCTTCTCCTTATTACTTTTTTTAGAAAAGTTCAAATTACAATTAATTTACACAAATAAGTAGCTTAATTATTGTCTATTTATTTAATAATTTTAATACTTATACCCTTTAACTAAATTAATAATAATACCCCAATATTCCTAAAATCGTTAAATCATTTGGTGAACCTGACTTTGTTTGTACATAAAAACCCTAGAAACCCTAGGGTAAATTTCTTACTAATTTTTCCTATATTTTTCTAATTTTTTACTTGCATAATAAAATAAGATATTAAAATTAAATTTTAAAATTTCATAGAAATTTTAAAATAATTTTCTTTCAAACCCTAATAACCCATACTAGGTCCCAATATTTTTCTAGTAATTTTCCAATCATTTTCTAAATTTTTACTAGCATATTTAAATCAAAAAATCCATTTAAATTTCAAAATTTAATATTAATCTTCAAAAACATTTATTTTTCAAAACCCTAATTGCATACATTAGGTCCTACTACTTTTAAGATATCACCTTACATTCTAAAATCAGATTTTAAAAATGAATCTCACTTATTTACAATTTTTTCTTACATTTCTTGTAAATAATAAGGAGACCATCATGGGTCCTATCATGTACATGAATGATGAAGTTTATCATATGTTAATACAAATCTTTATTCTTTACATTTCATGCTTATGTTTCATAATATGGGATGATGTTAAGAAAGTTCTTATTAAACATGCTAAGATATCTTTTGCATCACCTCCCTTGGAGCCTTTATCCCATGTTGAGTCATGTTGTATGGTCCATTTCACTCTTCCCCAGATCACTACACATCACCAAAGAGCCCAGTTGACATGATTTGCACCTCTACCACCTCAACCTATAGATTATATTCACTCTCCTCCCATAGGTACTACTAGCCCTATACAAATAGTAGATAATGCAGTTAGAGCTATTACTCGATGTACCATCATGCCTCCTCTACCTAGTTAGGAGACTCACCACCATCCTATTCCTTCCCATCCCAAACCCAATCTACCCACATAGGTAGATCTACACAAGGCATATGATATTATTGATCAATTAAGAAATACTCAAGTTAGTATTTCTATGTTAGAACTACTTCAAAAAGCTAATGTGTTCAAGGACATTCTCTATCAGGCACTCACTCAAACCTCTATGCCCATTGACTCTAATCCTTCTTATTTTAAATCAATGGTTAACACACTAAAAACTATATAATAAGCTATCACTTTTGATCATGATGACATACCATCTCAAATAGTAATTGATCAAAATTTACCACTATTCATATAATCTCAAGTCAAAACTAATGTAGTTAAGAGAGTTCTAGTTGATAGTGGTTTAAAATTTGATATATGTGTTGTCCCCCAAAAATATCACTCATTTTTGGGACAAAATTTGAGCTATTTTGGTCTTACAGACCAAAATTGTCTCTTCCCTTTTCAAAATTTGTCCTGGGCATTCAAATTCCTCATTTTTCAAGCTTCTCAAAAATCTATGGACTCTGCAGGCTTGAATCTATGGACTCTATAGGCTTGAATCTACAGACTCAACAAGAAGAGAAAATATATGGACTCAGCAAGAAGAGAAAATATATAGACTCTATAGATCAAGTTTAATGGGCTTTACAGGTTGATTTCTATAGACTTGATTTCTAGGGACTCTACAAGCAGGTTCATTTCTCCAATTTCAATGAGCTTCACAGGTTCTGCAAGTGGGTTCAACCAAAAGAATCAATTTCTAACACTTGGTCATTTTAAGGAATGGTTAAATGGCTTGGTTCAACCAAGTGATTCAATGATTTGTTTCACTCAGGTGGTCCATCTGCTTTGTTTCAATGCTTTGGTTTAATCAAATGGTTCGTCAATTGGTTCAAGGCTTCATTTGAACCATTGAACCAAAACTTGGTTCAATGGTTCAACAAAGTGGTTCAAAGCCTTGGTTTGAAGTGGTTCAATGAAGTGGTTCAACCAAGTGGTTCAATAGCTTAGTTTAACCAAGCAGTTCACTGTGACAGTTCAAAGGAGCAGTTCAAATGAAAAAGTTCAAAGAGCCTCCCGAAGGAGAAAGTGCCCTTACAAAGGGCACTTGGATGACAAAAGTACCCTTCAAAAGGGTCATTTTCAAAGAAGCCTCAAAAGGTAAATTCTTTTAGATTTTTGTTTAAGTTAGCTAAAAAAGTCTAAGGAAAGAAGCAATTCCTTTAGACTTTTTATCTGAAGGAATTCCTTCAGACAAAAAGTTTGAAAGAATTCAAGAAACAAGCTGTGGGCATAAAGCTCAAAGAAATTTTCAAAGAAGCAATGACCAAGGCAAACAAAACAATTTCTATAGACTTTTTGTCCATGGGAATTTGTCCCTAGACTTTTTGTCCATGGGAATATGCCCATGGAAAAAGCCCAAGAAATAGTTCGCTAAATAAAAAGCCATGAGAGACTTTAAGGAAAAGGCCACCGAAGGACCCCGAAGGGTAGGTGCCCTTACAGGGGACTCTTGGCTAACCAAATTGAAGGATACTTCCCTGAAGCTAAGAAGTCACCTTCCCTTTGAGAAGATGTAAAACAAGAAATTTGAAAGAAAGACCAAGGGGTGACGTGCCTGAAGACATCAAATTCAAGACAATAAATTAGCCATTGAAAACATAGTGAGGGGTACGTGAACATAAATTTTAAAGCTCATGAAATAGCAGTTGATCCTTTGAATCTATAAACCCAAATGCATTCATAGGATTTAAGGCCAAGGCCAACAAAAAGTGAGAAAGGAACAAAATAAAAAATTGAATCCAGGACCTGATTTAACTAACCAAAAAAGAAGGAATGATGAAGGAAGGATCAGATCACCAAGTGGACATTGAAAGTTGCAAACTTTCAATAAGCGTGACTTGTTTCCCTACATTGAGAAAAAAATGGGTAGATGCCCCTAATTTCTAGCTTGTCTTCCTAATAGTTTTCAACGCAACATGATGTGTTACTGTTTCCAAGTCCTTCTTGAAGTGGCTATATAAGGGACTCTCTTGTTATTGTAAAATATCTCTTTTTTTGACAATCAAAATGAAACTCTACCCAAATTAAAAGGCATCACTGAGACTTTGAGCTCAGTTTGTTGATCATATTTTGTTATTGGAATAAGAAAGTAAGTGACTTTTTAGACTTTGTGCTGTAATATCTTTGTTGTTGGGGAAATTGTTCTTATGTCTTTTTCCTTGATATATTTTTTGTTCCTTTAATTCAACAAGCAAGATTAGTGAAACTAGTTAGGAAGGTGTCTTGAAGAGTCAACTATGGAGAGAATTTGTGCCCCCATAATTGCTTTTCAGTGTGTTTTCTTTTCATTTCTATGTAAAGGACTTTGGGAAGACTTTGTGCCCTCATTGTCCTTCGTATCTTACTCTTGAGCAATTCAGGTGGATACTTTGTGCTGCATCTTAGTTTGTTGGTTATTACATCCTTTATTACATTTTGCATTTACTACCAATAATATTCTTGTGGTTTGATGAATAGTATTTCTAAAAGAAGAGGAGTGTTTTCTATTATTTTCATTGAGTTTTTACTTTGATTTGCATGCATCATCTCTGAAGAAAGAGAGATGGATGGTTTGTCCTACCCTTGAGTATTGTTTTCTATTTATATATATAACATACCTATAGGGAACCTCCCTTTGATGAGAGGGGAGATCAGTTTCCTTCTGATGTGGTAAAAACTACACATTTGGATGACTAGTCTTCCTACTTTGGCTGATCAGACCTATTTCATTTATCAGTATGCTGATTGACAAAATATTCAACCAATAGTTTTTGGTGACTCCACTGGGGATATATCCATTATCCATTTATAATTTATCCATTCACCTCTATACCAACTGGGAAAGAATGCACAGTCTAAAGCCTCAAGCTTTAACTGAAGCAAGGTCAATTATTTTCCATTTTTGTTTCATAATTTGGTAGATTCAAGGTATACATGAAGCCAAAGGGCTAAAGGTATCATTGACCCTGTATTCAAGTTGGTACAACAAAGTGATTTTGATTTATTTCCTTCACCATCTCATCTCCAATGAACCAAGAGCTTTCCTCCTACTAAAGTCAAGTCTCCATTGCTAGATGAAATATCTACTTCTACTATTGATAAAGCTTTGCCAATAATTACCCCTCTGAGATTTGTTATCCCTCTTTTTCATAATCCTACAATGGTAGTTCAAGGCCCTTGGGGTAATTCTTTTGGTCCTCTCAATCTTACTCCACCTCTACATGAGATTCCACATAGTTCAAGGAAGAACTTTCCCAAATTCTATGGTGATGAAAAAGTTTATCTTGATGAACACATTTCAGCCTTTAGCATAACTTATGGAGTAATCAGAGTAGAATTTAAAGATGTAGCAGTCAGGCTTTTTATAGAAACATTACAAGGTGCTGCTGTAGATTGGTTTTATCATCTACAGGCTCAGTCAGTGACTAATTGGAATACTCTCAAAGATAAGTTTGAAGCTAGATTCAAACCTATAGAAGATGTACATGCACTTCTGGCTCAACTTACATAGATGAAGAAAGAGCCTTATGAGCATATGAGAGACTTCATAGCCAAATTTGACAAATTGAGAAATAGAATTCTTGTAATTGCTTGACCTATAGCTAAGAATCTCAAATAGTTTTTCATTAATTCTCAGTTACCTGAAGTAAGTTTTCTCTTGAGACGTGCTGGTCAACTAGATCTTACTACAGGTCAATGTTTGGCCACTGAGGTAGAAGATGATCTCATCTTAGTAGGGAAGATAAGAAGAGATCCAAATAGAAATAGAGCTTCATCATCTTTTGAATATTCATCTACAAGCACCACAGATCCAATAGTGTATAAGTTGGCAAATGAGTTGCTTGCTCTCAAAAAGCAAATGGCTCAAGGAATGTCTTCTACTCCTTCATACAAAAGGACATTCCCAAATCAGTCATATCAAGGAAATGCTACTAAGAATCAAGGGTAGTAGAATCGCCTTCCTCCCTCATAAGAGAAACTTTCCCTAGAATCTTCTCTAACCAATTTAATAATGGGATATCTTGAAATAGAATCAAAATTATCTTTCTAGCCTGAATTAAATCAAGAAAATGACACTAATCTCCTTGAAAACAATAAAAAAAATCAACTGGTGACTCCCACATTGGTATCCTAAACTACCAAGATGAACTTGAAAGTAAAGGAGAAACTTTTGATGGATCATATATAGTGTTTACCAAGTCCAAGAACCAATCAGTCCAACAAGCTGATAAAGAGAAGATAGAGGAACAACTCCAGCGAACAATCACAATTGCTAAGCATGGAACCACTCTGCCTTTTCAGTCAAAGGATCCGATGATCACCCAAAAGGCAAATACATCAATTTTGCCTTCCCCTTCTACTTCAAATTTGCAAACCAGCCCACCTCCCATCCCCCCTAAAACTCAAAGAGTTGAAGTACCTTTTTCTGTATCTAGCTTGATTCAGCCATTTGACATAATAGATCATGTCAAAAATACAAAAATACAAATGTTTGAGTTCGAATATTTACAGTCCAATCTTGATCAATTAAATAAGTTGGTCCAATATGTTAAGAACCAAACCATCCCTATAGGACAAAAAGCTGAAAAGATAATTCCTGATTCTCCAAAGAACATTCCTATTCCAAATAATCTATAAATTACTCCCCTAGCTATTCTTGGAAAAATAGAACCTTTCTATGTTTTCCTGTTAATTAATGGCCACAAGCTGAGTAACTGTATTATAGACTCAGGTGCATTTGATAATGTCATACTTGCTAAAGTAGCTAAGTCTCTTGGTCTCACACTAATCAAGACATTTGGGAGATATTTCTCCATGCGGAACAAGCAAGTACCATTACTGGGGCAAATCAAAGATGCCCAATTTGTATTTGCAACCTTTCTAGACAAGAGAATCAAGATAACTGTCTTGGTGGTTGACATTCTAACATCTTATGGCATTTTGCTTAGATGAAATTTTTGCAAGGATGTGGGAGGATAACTAAACATGGATCTATCTGAGGCAAGGATCCCTATCTAAGGCATAATGAAGAGGTTTCTCCCTGAAAAGGAAGCAAAATATGTGGTCACCGAGACATCAGCCCCTGAAGCTCAAATTCTTTTTAAATCTATAGGTATGGGTAAATATTTTCTATCTACAGATGAAGTATATGAAACATCTAATATAATTCTTGAAAAGATCAACTCAAAAATTAGTTCAACTAGAACAACAGAAGAACTAGTAGGCTGCAATATAGATGAAGAAGGATCCTCCATCTCTGATGAAGGAAAGTCTAAAGAAAAATCAGTATCAGATGAGATATGGACTTTGGAATTTGATGGTAGTTATTTCTCTACCGATTCAAGATATGAGATTTTATTGATATCTCCTTAAGGAGATATTTTTCTTTCATCTTACAAATTACAGTTTAACAACACCAATAATACAGCTGAATATGAATCTATGTTGCTTGGCATGAAGCCTGCTCAAGACAAAGGCATCAAGTTTCTTCATGCCAAAGGGGATGCTGAATTAGTGGTTTGTCAAGTGAGGAACTTATACCAAACTAAGAATGAAATATTACGCCACTACCGTAACTTGGTTTGAGACCAAATTGAAAGCTTTGATGCTTTCAACATTTCTACCATACCTAGAGAGTTTAATGACAGAGTTGATGCACTTGCTATTTCAAGAACTCTCTTAGTTCCTCATTTAGATTTCAAAGAAGACAGGTATACTATTGAGCTGGTTTATAGACTAAGTGTTCCTGACAATGCTGATCATTGGCAAGTATTCAATGATGACCATCAAATCATTGCCTTCCTAGAATGAAAAGATAATTTTGAATAACTACATTTTGAAGGCAGTGAATCTTAGAAGAATGAATCAGCCTCTGAATCTAGTTCAGATATTAATGAAGAATTTTTATAGCTAAAAGGAAACAAAATTCCTAAAAGCCTAGTTTCTCTTGAGAAGCTATTTGACAAGAATGATAGATTCATCAAACAATAACAAACAGATTCAAGCTTTTCTCAAAGATTCGATCAAGTGAATCTGACCACTAAAGAAAATCCCAAGATGGTTAACATTGATAAGTGTTGCACCACTGAAGAAAGATTCAAGATCACCTCTTTACTCCATCAATACATGGATGTCTTAGCTTATTCTTATGAAGACTTGAAGTCTCTCAGACTAGATGAAATTTGCCATGACATTCCTCTCAAGGTCGACTCAATGCCATACAAGCAAAAATCCAGACAGTATAATCTAAAAATATTTGGTACTATTATGTTTGAGATATAAAAAATGTTGAATGCTAAAATTATCTTTCTAATCCATCATTCCACATGGATTGCAAATATAGTGCCTGTAAGGAAGAAGATTGGTGAAATTTGCATTTGTGTAGATTTCAAGAATTTGAATCAAGCATCTTTGAAAGATAATTACCCTTTGCAAATTATGGTTCAAGTACTTCAAATAGTGACAGGTTCAAAGATGTTATCAATGTTGGATGGCTTTTTAGGATATAATCAAGTTGAAGTTGGTAAAGCAGACCAACACAAGACTGCATTCACCACACCTTAGGGTACATTTACATATAGAAAAATGCCTTTTGGTTTAATAAATATTGGTGTTACCTTTCAGAGAGCAATGGATCTGGCTTTTAAAAATAAAATTGGTAAATTCATAGTGGTATACCTTGATAACTTGACTATATTTTCAAAGCATCAATATGATCATGTATGCTACTTACAACAAGTGCTGGAGCACTACCGTCAAAATGGTATTTCTTTAAATCCTAAAAAGTCTATTTTTAGAGTAACAGAAGGGAAATTCTTTGGATACATTATGTCCAAAGAAGGCATAAATATTGTCTCAAATAGAGTCAAGTCTATTCAAGAGCTTAATTTGCCTACAAGCAAAAATATTTTTCATTCTTTCTTCAGAAAGGTGAATTTCTTACGGAGGTTCATCTCTAAATTTACTGAGAAGACTAGACACATTGTGAATATGATGAAAGGGAAGACCATCTTTAGCTGGACTAAAGAAGGTAAATCAACATTTCAAGATATCAAGACTGCCATTGCTCATGACCCTACCTTGGTTTGTCCAAATTATAACAAAGATTTCATCTCATATAGCTATGCATCTGAACACACTCTTTCAGCAATTCTTACTCAATAGGACAAGGAAGGTATGGAATCTCCTATCTCTTTCATGAGTTTCCATCTCAAAACCCATGAGATGAAGTATTCATATGTAGAGAGGCATGCTTATGCATTGGTGAAAGTAGTTAAACATTTATGCTTCTATATTCTAAATTCACACACTACTACCTTAGTTCTTGATACTACAGTCAAGTCTATATTAACTCAACAAGAGTTTGGCATGAAAAGAGGTAATTGGATTGTAAAGATCTAAGAGTTTGATCTAGACATCAAGCTGACAAAGCTAGTTAAGGGTAAAGGCCTATACCAATTAATTGCTAACAATAAGCCAGAAGACACAACGTGAAGAAACTAAAGTGGAAAAGACACCAACAATCTTTTTTGTCTCCACTACCAATGAGTGGTATTTAGGTTTCACTTATTTTTTTACTTATGGTGAATGTCCTGCTGAAAATGTGAACTCTATCAGCAATTTGTTGGAAGACCCAAGTTAACTGCTATGCCTCTCAAGCCAGTGATCATAGAAGAACCTTTATAGCAATGGGGACTTGATTTTATTGGGACAATAAACCCATCTTCAAGTGCTGGACATGATTATGTCCTTATAGCAACTGACTATTTCACCAAGTGGGTAGAAGCAATCCCAACTAAGCATGCTAATTCAGAAGTTGTATGCAACTTCCTCAAAGAGAATATCATTTCCAAGTTTGGAGTTCTAATCAAAATTATTATTGACAATGCAGCTTGTTTCACCTCTTAGGAGATTACATAATTCCATTTCCATTATGGAATTATACTCTCTCACTCTTCTAATTATTTTCCATAAGGGAATGGACAAGCTGAATCTAGCAAAAAAAACCTGGTAACTATTATCAAGAAACTAGTAGATGACAATCAAAGGACATGGCATAAAGCATTGGTTGATGCTCTGTGGGCAGACATAATCAAACTAAAGAGGGAAATTGGTATGTCTCCTTTTTAACTTCTTTACGGTATCAATGCTGAGATACCAATCACCTTAGAATTGCCAGCCTTGAAATTGGTAAAGGCAATTGAAGATCAGACATATGAAAGCTCTCTTGATAAAAGAATCATGTGCCTAACTGAACTGGAGGAATAGAGAACCATGGTGGTGCACAGAATTATTGCTCATCAAAGTTTGGTAAAGAAACTCTTTGACCAGAAGGCCAAAAATCATGATTTCTAGATTGGGGATCAAGTCCTACTATGGGACAAAAGGAGAGAACCAAAGGGGATGCATGGAAAGTTTGAGTCCCTTTGGAGAGGCCCATTTATAATTCATTAGCACATTGATGAAAACAACTTTTTGCTGAAATATCAAGATGGCACACTCTTTTCTCTGCCTCACAATGGGCAGCATCTGATATACTTCAACTCTTGAAGTATCAAATCATTGCATCTGTATATATGTATATTTGTATAGTTTTTAATTTTGTTTTGTTTTATTTGTTTCCATTTTTTATGCCTTCCATTTCTAGGTAGCATGATTCTAGAGCCCAATGGTACACATGAAGACACTAGAGATTTTAGATTCTACTCCCTTCAATTCTTTTTGCAATTGACAGAAGTTCCCCAACTGGAGCCAGCTATTGTCCCCCAAAAATATCACTCATTTTTGGGACAACATTTGAACTATTTTGGTCCTACAGACCAAAATTGTCTCTTCCCTTTTCAAAATTTGTCTTGGGCATTCAAATTCCTCATTTTTTAAGCTTCTCAGAAATCTATAGACTCTATAGGCTTGAATCTATGGATTTTGTAGGAAGAGAAAATCTATAGGCTCATAGGAAGAGAAAATCTATGGACTCTGCAGATCAAGTTCAATGGGCTTTACAAGTTGATTTCTATAGACTTGATTTATACGAACTCTACAAGCAGGTTCAATTCTCCAAGTTCAATGGACTTCATAGGTTCTACAAGTGGGTTCAACCAAAAGAATTAGTTTCTAGCACTTGGTCATTTTAAGGAACAGTTCAATGGCTTGGTTCAACCAAGTGATTTAATGCTTTGTTTCACTCGGATGGTTCATCCACTTTGTTTCAATGCTTTGGTTCATCCTTTGGTTCAATAAAATGGTTCATCAGTTGGTTCAAGGCTTCATTTGAACTATTGAACCAAAACTTGGTTCAAACAAATGGTTCAATGAAGTGGTTCAAAGCCTTGGTTCAAAGTGGTTCAACGAAGTGGTTCAATGGCTTAGTTTAACCAAGCGGTTCACTATGATAGTTTAAAGGAGCAATTCAAATGCAAAAGTTCAAAGAGCCTCCCAAAGGATAAAGTGCCCTTGTAGAGGGAACTTAGATGACAAAAGTACCCTTTGGAAGGGTCATTTTCAAAGAAGCCTCAAAAGGTAAATTCTTGCAAATTTCTATTTAAGTCAGTTGAAAAAGTCTAAGGAAAGAAGCAATTCCTTTAGACTTTTTGTCCAAAGGAATTCCTTCAGACAAAAAGTCTGAAAGAATTCAAGAAACATGCTATGGGCAGAAAGCTCAAAGAAATTTTCAAAGAAGCAATGACCAAGGCAAACAAAACAATTTATGTGAATTTTTTATCCATGGGAAATTTTCATGGAATTTTTGTCCATGGGAATTTGTCCCCAGACTTTTTGTTCATAGGAATTTGCTCATGGAGAAATCTCAGGGAAAATACCCACATGAATTGTCTATGAGAAAGCTTGAGAAATAGTCCACTAAAGAAAAAGTCGTGAGAGACTCTAAGAAAAAGGCCACCGAAGGACCTTGAAGGGTAGGTGCCCTTACGGGGGACTCTTGGCTAACCAACTTGAAGGATACTTCCCTGAAGTTGAAGAGTCACCTTCCCTTTGGGAAGATGTAAAACAAGAAATCCAAAAGAAAGACCAAGGGGTGACGTGCCCAAAGATATCAAATTTAAGACAGCAAACTAGCCATTGAAAACATAGTGATGGGCACACGAACATCAATTTTAAAGCTTATGAAATAGCCATTGATCCTCTGAATCTATAGACCTGAATGCATTCACAGGCTTTAAGGCCAAGGCCAGTAGAAAGCAAGGAAGGAACAAAACAAAAAATTGAATCTAGGACCCAATTCAATTAACCAAAAAAGAAGGAATGATGAAGGAAGGATTAGATCACCAGGTAGACATTGAAAGTTGCAACCTTTCAATAAGCATGACTTGTTTCCCTGCATTGAGAAAAATAAATGGGTAGATGCCCCTAATTTCCAACCTGTCTTCCTAATAGTTTCCAATGCAACATGATGTGTTATTGTTCCCAAGTCCTTCTTGAAGTGGTTATATAAGGGACTCTCTTGTTATTGTAAAATATCTCTTTTTTTGACAATCAGAATGAAACTCTACCCAAATTGAAAGGCATCACTGAGACTTTGAGCTCAGTTTGTTGATTATATTTTGTTATTGTAATAAGAAAGCAAGTGACTTTTTAGACTTTGTGTTGTAATATCTTTGTTGTTGGGGAAACTATTCTTATGTCTTTTTCCTTGATAAATTTTTTGTTCCTTTAATTCAACCGTAGGATTAGTGAAATTAGTCAAGAAGGTGTCCTGAAGAGTCAACTGTGGAGAGACTTTGTGCCCCCATAATTGCTTTTCAGTGTTTTTTCTTTTCATTTCTATGTAAAGGACTTTGGGAAGGCTTTGTGCCCTCATTGTTCTTCGTATCTTACTCTTGAGCAATTTAGGTGGAGACTTTGTGTTGCATCTTGATTTATTGGTTACTATGTCCTTTTCTACATTTTGCATTTACTACCAGGAATATTCTTGTGGTTTGCTGAATAGTACTTTTGAAAGAAGAGGAGCGTTGTCTGTTATTTCCATTGAGTTTTTCCTTTGATTTGCACACATCATCTCTAAAGAAAGAGAGATGGATGGTTTGTCCTACCCTTGAGTATTATATATATATATATATATATATATATATATATATATATATATATATATAGAACATCCCCTTGATGAGAGGAGAGATTAGTTTCCTTCTGATGTGGTAAAAACTACACATTTAGTTGACCAGTCTTCCTACTTTGGCTGATCAGACCTATTTTATTTATCAGTACGCTGATTGACAAAATATTCAACCAATAATATGTAATATTACATTCTTACAGACCATGGGTGTATACATGGCATCCATGAAAAAAACATATAAGAAAATTTGAGAATTTGATGATATACGATGATAAACATTGGGTACCATTGCTTTAAATATCATGGTAGGACCCAAAACCCTCTCTACATAGTTCTAGGTCATGCTAGGTCCTCTTTATTATAATATTATACTTGGATGACTTTGGATACATTTTATGGGGGTAGTTCCTTCTAATCTTCATTGATTTATTAATTTTATCTATAAGGGATACCCATACACATGTCTAGTAGATAACCAACCATTTAGATATTATCAAACCACAGAGTCATATTTGACTATTTCACTAGATGGGACACCTCATATCATAGTTTAACCACCACCTCATTGCATTTATCTTGATCATATACATACATATGAGGTTGGAGAGACTAGCACTTATCACACTCTTCCACTTATAGTTATGCCCTCAGCTCTAGATTTTTATCCAATCACAACAACTTCAACCATTCCAACTACTCCATTAATCATGATTCTTACACCTATTATAATTATACATTTATTGACAATAATTCCAATAGTAACAGTTGATTCTATAAAGACAATCACTCCATTAGTTATAGATACTCTCATAATGCTATTATCTTCTACTACTATAGTTGATGAGATCCCCATATCACAGTTACCCCTTGTGGTAAATTATAAGCTACTATATGTACATGATGTTGATACAAATTCCCAAGCTTCTTCAGATGATGATATGACACCCACACTCATAGATGACTATTTGTGTGGGTTGAGCTTTACACCAGTTGGCCTAGGATAGTACTGAGATGTCTATAGAGATCTCATTAGACATCCTACACCACTCTTATCATCTTGTTGGGTGAATATTTTGTCAATCAGCTAACTGATGAGAAAAATATGTCTCTTCAACCATAGCATAGGGAAATTGGTTAGCTAAATGTGTAGGTTTACTACATCAAAAGGGGACAAATCTCTCCTCTCATCAAGGGGAGGTTCCTTGTAAATATGCAGGAGCTATATACTATATATATAAGTAGAAAATAACACTCAGGGATAGGATAAACCCTCCATCTCTCTATTTTTAGAGATGATGTTCACAAATCAAAGCAAAAATCTTGATGAAATGATAGAAAGCACTCCTCTTCTTTCAGAAGTGTTGTTCAACATACAAAAGGAACCTTTTAGGTGGTGACAAGTAACTGTAATAGGGTGTAGTAACACAGTAGGATGAAATGTAGCACAAAGTCTCCACCTCAACTATCAAAGAGTGAAATATGAAAGACAATGAGGGCACAAAGTCATCCCAAGGTCCTTTACACATAAATAAAATACTAAGGATAATGAGGGCACAAAGTCATCCCAAGATCTTTTACACAAGAATAGAAAGAAAACACACTAAAGGCAATTATGGGGGAACAAAGTCTCTCCATAGTTGGCTTTAGGACACCTTTCTAATTATTTTCACTAATTTTGCTTATTTAATTAAATAGACAAAAATGTATTAAGGAAACAGACATAAGAATAATTTCGCTAATAACCAAGCCATTCCAACACAAACTTTGAAAAGTCACTTGTTTTCTTATTCAAATAAAAAAATGTGATCAATAATATGAGCTCAAAGTCTCAATAATGCCTTTCAATTTGGACAGAGTTTTATTTCTGATAACAGAGAGAGAGATATCTAAAATAATAAGAGAGAGTCCAATATATAGTGATCTAAGAAAGACTTGGGTGATTTATTTCATGAAAATGTGTTATGATGCATTCAATGCCTTTAATGCATTTTAAATTTTATCCATGGGCTATGCTGGAATCAAGCATCGGTCTTTAATATAGGTTGCCTGATGTGTTTCCTGATGTGCATGCAACTATTTGTTTTACTCAATGCAAAAAAATGGGCCACGCCATTAAATGTTTGCACTCTTTTGATGTCCACTTAGTGGGCTACTTTACCTTCTAGAAACATATCCTATACATAGATATTTTTGATCTTTCTCCATCGTTCTCCCTTTCCTCACTGTATTTCATCCTTATCTATGTGATCTGAGCTCTTGGGATATCTCTTTAGCTAGTCACTAAATTTGTTCACAAGATCTGTGCCATATTTGAAAATCAACAGATATTTCATTATCTTAAATTTGACGTCTATAGAGATGTTAATGGTTCAATTGCTTCCTTGGTTCAATCACTTTCTTAGTTCATTCACTTTCTGGGTCTTTGATTGAACCATCCCTTTGTCCAGTGCTTCCTTTAATCTTTAAACCAATGTTTTTTGCCCTTTGCAAGGGTACCTACCCTTAGTTCACTGCCTTCCACAAGGGTACTTGTTCTTTCAGCTTTGGGATACTCCTTTGAACCATCCACGTTGAACCTTTGAACCATTGAACCATTTTGGTTCAAGGTTCAATGGTTCAATGGTTCAACAACTTTTTTGCTCTTTGTCTGGAGCTTCCTTTAAAACCATTGAACTTGTGAACCTTTGAAACTTTGAACCATTAAACCATTTTGGTTCAAGGTTCAATCAGTTCATTAGTTCATCTTTCAAGCTTTGAGAAAGGTCTATTTTGCTCATCACCTACCCTCTGTAAAGGTACTTTGGCCTATGGGATTTGGGGCACTCCTTTGAACCAACCACTTGAACCAACTAATTGAACCTTTGAACCTTCCTTTGAAACCATCCATTGCTGCCTCTTTCTTTGCTTGAGGCTACTTTCCACTAATCTCAACAAGTGATACTTGGTAGCTTCTACTAGGCTTTACAAAGGACATGTGGTGACTTCCATTACTTTTTAGATACCTTTTGAGAGTCCTATGAAAGATGACATGTGGTGACTTCTACTGAGATCCTAGAGACACTGTATAAACATTTGAGACTCATTTGGATTCATGCAGATGATGACACTTGTCACATTCTGCTTGACCTTAGCAACTCACCTAGGGCTCACCATAGTATTTATGAAACAAAAAGAAGAAGTTATAGAAATTGACACTTGGTAGCCTCTGACGAGCTTTATAAATGACACATGGCATGTTCTACTACTTCAAAAGTTACTAGAATCTATGTCCCAGTAGACGACACTTGGTAGCTTTTGCTTCAACTTTGTAAGGGACGTGTGGTAACATCTATTGCTCTTAGAGGTTTCATCTTTCCTAGAGGAAACTTCCCTTCAGGGTCTTGAAAGATGGTTCATTTTCTTCAGTAAGAGCCCCCATGAGGGTACCTACCCTTCAATATTTCTAGGTGGCCTTCAGGCTTTAATTCCTTTAGAAAAAATGTCCAAAGGAATTCCTTCAGACTTTTTGTCTGAAGGAAATGATCCTTAACAACTTTGCCATGGGAACTTTTCTGAAGGAATTCCCTATTCACTTTTGCTCGCTACCCTCCGCAAAGGCACTCTTTCCTTTGGCTTTGCCTTGGTCAATTTTTTGTCAATCTTAATAGGTGACATGTGGCAGCATCCACTATGAAATAGGTGAGGATATGTGGCATGTTCTGCTATGAAACAAGTGAGGATACGTGACATGTTCCACTGTGAAATAGGCGAGGATACATGGCAGCATCCACTTATTTTATAGAGACTTTGGATTCCTTTTGAGAGTCATGTAGAAGATGGCACATGGCAACTTCCACTAAGATTTATAAACACTTGGGACTCACTTGAATTCATGTAGATGTTGACATGTGGCATGCTCTATTTATCTTACAAGGGACACATGGCAAGTTTCACTACTTTGAGAAGCAAATCATAATGTGTCTCGATAGATGACACTTGGTAGCTTT
This sequence comes from Torreya grandis, assembly GCA_037957365.1. Taxonomy (NCBI): domain Eukaryota; kingdom Viridiplantae; phylum Streptophyta; class Pinopsida; order Cupressales; family Taxaceae; genus Torreya; species Torreya grandis. The sequence continues at coordinate 491,038 of JARHVA010003545.1, read as the reverse complement.
CACAATTTCTTCATGATAGAAAAAATGGCTAAGTATTGAACCTGTTTCTCTTCTGTAAAGTCCATAGAAACTAACTTGTAGAGGTCATGGATTTCCTAGCCTGTAAAGTCCATAGGAAAGAGCTTGCGGAGTCTATATTTTAAAGCCTATAGAGTCTGTAAAACTTTGAAAAAGCTTGAAAAATGGATAGTTTGAATGTCCAAAACAATTTTTGAGAAGGGGAGAGAGGATTTTGGTCTATTGGACCAAAATAGTTCAAATGTTGTCTAAAAAATGAGTGATATTTTTGAGGGACAATAGCTGGCTCTAGTTGGGGAACTTCCTTCAGTTGGAACAACTGAGGGGAGTAGAAACTAGAATCTCTAGTGCTTTGAAGTGTGCCATTGGGCTATGAAATCATGCTACCCAAAAAGAAAGGCTCCAAAAACAAAAACAAAGGCACAAAAATAGAACTAAAGACTATACCAATATACATATGTACAAGCTAATCTTATCTGATACTTCACGGATTAAAGTGTTTCAGATGCTGCCCATTATAAGGCAGAGAAAAGAGCATGCCATCTTGATATTTCAACAAGAAGCCATTCTCACCATTGAGTTGATGGATAATAAATGAGACTTTCTAAAGAGAATCAAACTTCCCATGCATCCCCTTTGGTTCTCTTCTCTTATCCCATAGCAAGACTTGATCACCAACTTGGAAATCACAATTTTTTACCTTCTAGTCAAAGAGCTTCTTCACCAGACTTTGATGGGCATAAATTTGGTCAATTACTATAGTTCTCTACTCATTCAGCTCAGTCAAGCACATGATCCTCTTATCAAGGGGGCTTTCATATGTCTGATCTTCAATTGCCTTAGCTAATTTTAACGCTGGCAATTCCAAAGTGATTGGTATCTCAGCATTGATACCATAAAGAAGTTGAAAAGGAGACATACCAATTGCCCTTTTTGGTGTAATTCTATCTACCCACAAAGCATCAACCAATGCTTTATGCCATGTCCTTCGATTGTCATCCACCATCTTCTTGATGATAGTCATCAAGTTTTTGTTATTTGATTCAGCTTGTCCATTCCCTTGTGGAAAGTAATCAAAAGAGTGAGAGAGGGTGATCCCATAATAAAAATAGAACTGAGTAATCTCCTAGGAAGTGAAACAAGATTCATTGTCTATGACAATCTTGGTTGGGACCCCAAACTTGGAAATGATATTCTCCTTGAGGAAATTGCACACTACTTTTGAAGTGGCATGCTTGGTTGGGATAGCTTCCACTCACTTGGTGAAGTAGTCAGTTGTTGTAAGGATATAATCATGTCTAGCACTTGAAGATGAGTTTAAAAATCCAATGAAATCAATTCCCCATTACTAAAATGGCTCTTCTATTACCACTGGCTTGAGAGGCAAGGCAACCAACTTGGGTCTCCCAACAAACTACTGGCACAATTCACATTTTCTTACCCACTTATATGCATCTTGGAAAGGATTTGGATAATAATACGTGGCTTACAAAATTTTATGGGCAGTCACAGGAGCAAAAACATGTCCTCCACAGGATCGATTGTGGAAGGATTTCAAAAGTTGGCTTTACTGCTCCTTGTCCACATAGTGAAGGAACACTCCATCAAGGCTCCTCTTGTACAGGCTGTTGTCCCAAAGGATAAAATTAGTAGCTTTCAACTTGATAGTCCTCCTTTCTTTATAAGATAGGTGAGAAGAACACTCACCATAAGTAAGGAAATGAGCAATACCTGAATACCACTCATTTATGGTGGAAACAAAGAGGACTATTGGCATGTCTTCCACTTCTTTTTCTTCATGCCCTACTTTTTTGGGTCTACTATTAGTAATCAATTAACAAAGGCCTCTTCCCTGCACCAGCTTCGTCAATTTGATAACTAGATCAAAATCTTAGATATTTGCAATCCAATTGCCTCTTTTCATCCCAAACTCCTATTGAGTTAGTATGGATTTGACTATGGTATCAAGAACCAAGGCAGTAGTGTGAGAATTCAAGATGTAGAAGTGGAAATGCTTGACTACCTTCACCACTACATAAGCATGCTTCTTAATGTTCAAGTACTTCAACTCATGAGCTTTGAGAGGGCAGCTCATGAAAGAAATGGGAGATTCCATACCATTTTTATTTTGTTAAACCAAAATTACTGAAAGCATGTGTCTAGAGGCATAACTGTATATGATGAACTCTTTATTATAGTCTAGACAAACTAGAATTGGGGCATTGGCAATGGCAGTCTTGATATCCTCAAATGTTGACTTGCCTTCTTCAATCCAACTGAAGGTGGCCTTTCCCTTCATCATGTTCACAATATGACGAGTCTTCTTAGTAAACTCAGGTATGAATCTTCATAAAAAATTCACCTTTTTGAAGAAATAATGAACAACAGTCTTACTTGTAGGCAAGGTAAGTTCTTAGATAGACTTGACTCTATCTGAATCAATCTTTATGCCTCCTTTGGACACAATGCATCCAAGAAGTTTCCTCTCTATTGCTCCAAAAATTGACTTCTTGGGGTTCAAGGAAATGCCATTCTAGTGGCAGCACTCCAACACTTGTTGCAAATAGTGTACATGTTCAGAGTGACGTTTGGAAAAGACGGTCAACTCATCAAGATATACCATAATGAACTTACCCATTTCATCTTTAAAAGCGAGGTCCATTTCTCTCTTAAAGGTGGTGCCAACATTTATCAAGCCAAAAGGCATCCTTCTATATGAAAAGGTGCCCCAAGGTGTGGTGAAGGCAGTCTTGTGTTAGTCTGCTTCACTAACTTCAACTTGATTGTATCCTGAAAAGCTGTCTAGCATTGATAACATCTTTAAGCTGGTCACTGTCTGGAGCACTTGATCCATTATGGGCAAAGGATAGTTATCCTTTAAAGATGACTGATTTAGATTTTTGAAATCCACATAGATGTGAATTTTGCCATTCTTCTTCCTTATAAGAATTATGTTGGTAATCCATGTGGAATGATGGATTGGGAAAATTATTCTAGCATTTAGCATTTTATGTATCTCAAATAGAATAGTACCTAATATCTTTGGATTATACTACTAGGATTTCTACTTGTAAAGGACTGAATCATCCTTGAGATGAATTTCATGGTAAATTTACTCAAGCGTGAGCGACTTTAGAACATCATAAGAGTACACCAAAACATCCATGTAATGGAAAAGTAGGTTAGTAAATTTGAGTTTTTCTTCTAGAGTACAACACTTCCCAATGTTCACCATCTTGGGATTTTCCTCGATACCCAAATTTATCTAATCAAACCCCTGAGGGGAACTTGAATCCATTTGTTATTATTTGATGAACATGTCGTGCTTATCAAATAGTTTCTCAAGAGAAACTAGTCCTTTAATAATCTTATTCCCTTTTAGCTATAGGAATTCTTCACCTGCATTTGAATTCATTTCAAGATCTGATTCAAGTTTTTAGAGCTTACTGCCTTTGAAGTAAAGGTGTTCAAAGCTGTCTTTTTGTTCTAAAAAGGTGATGATTTGGTTGTTGCCATTGAACACTTGCCAATGATTGACATTATCAGGCACACTTAGTTTAAAGATCAATTTGATAGTGTATCTATTTCCTTTGAAGTCTAGGTGAGGAACTAAGAGAGTTATTGAAACAACCAGTGTATCAGCTTAGTCATTGAATTCCCTAGGTATGGCAAAGATGTTGAAAGCATCAAAGCTTTCAATTTGATCCCAGACTAGATTGTAGTAGTGGTGTAATCTCTCATTTTTTGTTTGATATATGTTTCTTACCTAACAAACCACTAGTTTAGAATCTCCTTTAGCATGAAGGAATTTGATGCCTTTATCTTGAGTGGCCTTCAATCCAAACAATAGAGATTTGTACTCAACTATGTTATTAGTGTTGCTAAACTGCAACTTGTATGAAGAAGGAAAAATATCTCCTTGAAGAGATATCAACATAATCCCAGCTCCTAAGTTGGTAGAAGAATTATTGCCATCAAATTCTAAGATCTAAACATCATCAAAAATTGATATTTCCTTAGATTTCTCCTTGCTTGGAAGGGGAAATTATTTTGTGTTTGCACTGTGCTCTCTCACATCTTCTACTGTTCCATCTAAACCAATTTTTAGACTGTCATTTTTAGAAGTTTCATCAGCTGAAACATGAGTATCCTCTGTGGTCAAGAAATTGGGTGTCCTTGATTTATCCCAACATAGGTACTTGTTTGTTCTTCATGGAGAAACATCTCTCAAAGGTTTTGGTTAGCATGAGTCTAAGAGATTTTGCCACTTTGGCTGGCATGACATTGTCAAATGCACCTAAGTCTATGATGTAATTGCTAAGTTTTTGACCATTTATCAATAGGGAAACATAGAAGGGTTCTATTTTCCCAGGGATAGCTAGAGGAGTAATGACAAGATTGTTTGGGATGGACATCTTCTTTGGAGGATCATGAGTTACCTTCTTAATCTCTTATCCTATAGAGATGGTTTTATTCTTCATACACTGAACTAACCTATCCAACTGCTCAAGATTGGATTGCAAGAATTCAAATTTAGACATTTGAATTTTGGTCTTCTTGACATGGTCGATTATGTCAAATAACTAAAATAGATTAGGAATAGAGGAAGGGAGTTCATCTTTCTAATTTTTAGGAGGGGTGGTACTAGTCTATTGAATTGAAGTTGAAGATGGAGGAATGCTTGATGTACTTACCTTTTTATTACTCACTGGGTCCTTTGGCTGGAAAGGCAGAGAAGTTCTTCATTTGGCAATTGAGATTGCAGGCTGAGAAATTTTTTCTATTTTTCCTTTATCAGCTTGCTGGGTTGACTGGTCTTAGGACTAGGTGAATACAACATATGATCCATTAACTGCTTCACCTTTACCTCTAGGTTCATCCTGGTAATTTAGGAAACCAATGTTAGAGTTGCTAGCTAATTCTTCCTAGCCTTTTGCAAGGAGATCACCATCATTTCCTTGGTTTAATTTAGGCTAGAAAGAGAAATCAAATCTTGTTTCAAGGTATCCAACTATTGAATTGGTTGGGGGTGCTTTAATGGTGAGTTTCCCCTATGGGAGAGGAAGATGATTTGGCTATCCTTGATTTCTAGTAGCATTGCCTTGGTATGACTGATTGGGGAATGTCCTTGGCATATCTATGTATGAAGGAGTTGAAGATATCCCTTGTGCCATTTACTTCTTGAGAGCTAGTAACTCATTTGCCAACTTTTGTACCATTGGATTAGTGGTACCTATAGATATTTATTCAAAAAATGAAGAAGTTTAATCTCTGTTAGGATCTCTCCTTATCTTTCCTGCCAAGATAAGGTCATCTTCCATCTCAGTGGCCAAATATTGAGCTACAACAAGGTCTATTTAGCCAGCATGTCTTAGTAGAAAACTTACTTCAGGCAATTGAGAGTTGATAAAGAAACATTTGAGGTTTTCAAATGTTAGCTGAGCAATAGTAGGAATCTTGTTCCTCAACTAAGAATAATGAGGGCACAAAGTCATCCCAAGATCCTTTACATAGGAATAGAAAGAAAACACACTAAAGGAAATTGTGGGGGAAAAAAGTCTCTCCATAGTTGGCTTTAGGACACCTTTCTGATTATTTTCACTAATTTTGCTTATTCAATTAAATGGACAAAAAATGTATTAAGGAAACAGACATAAGAACAATTTCTCCAACAACCAAGCTATTCCAGCACAAACTCTAAAAAGTCACTTGTTTTCTTATTCAAATAATGAAATGTGATCAACAATCTGAGATCAAAGTCTCAGTAATGCCTTTCAATTTGGGTAGAGTTTTGTTTTTGATAATAGAGAGAGATATCTAAAACAATAAGAGAGAGTCTAATATATAATGCTCCAAGAAATACTTGGGCACTTTGTTTCATGAAAATGTGTTACGATGTATTCAATGCCTTTAATGCATTTTAAATTATGTCCATGGGCTATGTTGGAATTGAACATCAATATTTAATATAGGCTACCTGACGTGTTTCCTGATGTGTGCACAGTTGTTTGCTTTACTCAATGCAAAAAAATGGGGCACACCATTGAATGTTCACACTCTTCCAATGTCCACTTGGTGGGCTACTTTATCTTCTAGAAACATATCCTATGCATAGATATTTATGATTTTTCTCTATCGTTCCCCCTTTCCTTGTTGTATTTCATCCTTATTTGTGTGATCTGAGCTCTCAGACTATTTATTTAGCTGGTCACTAAATTTGTTCACAAGATTTGTGTCGTATTTGAAAACTAATGGATATTTCATTATTTTAAATTTGAAATCTACAGGGACATCAATGGTCTAATCACTTTCCTGGTTCAATCACTTTTTTGGTTCATTCACTTTCTAGGTCTTTGATTGAAATATCCCTTTGTTTGGTACTTCTTTTAATCTTTGAACCAATGTTTTCTACCCTCTACAAGGGTACCTTCCCTTAGTTCACCGTTGTCCATAAGGACAATTGTTCTTTCGGCTTTGGGACACTCTTTTAAACCATCCATGTTGAACCTTTGAACCATTGAACCATTTTGGTTCAAGGTTCAACGGTTCAATGGTTCAGTCACTTTTTTGCTCTTTATTTGGAGCTTCCTTTGAACCATTAAACCCGTGAACCTTTGAACCTTTGAACTGTTGAACCATTTTGGTTCAAGGTTTAATCAGTTCATTGGTTCATCTTTTAGGCTTTAAGAAAGGTCTTTTTTGCTCATCACCTACCCTTCACAAGGGTACTTTGGCATGTGGGCTTTGTGGCACTCCTTTGAACCAACCACTTGAATTGACCGATTGAACCTTTGAACCTTCCTTTGAAACCATCTATCGCTACCTCTTTCTTTGCTTGAGGTTGCTTTCTATTGATCTCAGCAAATGACACTTGGTAGCTTCTACTAGGCTTTATAAAGGACACATGGTGACTTCCACTACTTTTTCGATACCTTTTGAGAGTCCTATGGAAGATGACATGTGGTAGCTTCCACCGAGCTCCTAGAGACACTGTAGAAACATTCAAGACTCATTTGGATTCATGCAAATGATGACACTTTTCACATTCCACTTGACCTTAGCAACTCACCCAGGGCTCGCCATAATCTTTACAAAACAAAAGGAAGAAGTTGCAGATGTTAAAGCTTGGTGACCTTTGATGAGCTTTATAGATGACACGTGGCACATTTTGCTACTTTGAAAGTTACTAAAAACTATGTCTTGATAGCTTTCACTTTGAATTTGTAAGGGACACATGGCAACATCCGCTACTCTTAGAGGTTTGATCTTTCCCAAAGGAAACTTGCCCTTTAGGGTCTTAAAAGACGGTTCATTTTCTTCGACGAGAGCCCCCATGAGGGTACCTAACCTTTAAGATTTTTTGAGTGGCCTTTGGGCTTTAATTCCTTCAAAAAAAATGTTTGAAGGAATTTCATCAAACTTTTTGTCTAAAGGAAATGATCCTTAAAAACTTTGTCGTGGGAACTTTTCTGAAGGAATTCCCTATTTGCTTTTGCTTGCTGCCCTCCACAAGGGCACTCTTTCCTTTGGCTTTGCCTTGGTTGATTTTCTACAAATCTCAATAGGTGACACATGACAACATCCACTATGAAATAGGTGAGGACATGTGGCATGTTCTACTATGAATTAGGTGAGGATACATGGTATGTTCTGCTATGAAATAGGCGAGGATACATGGCAGCATCCACTTATCTTATAGAGACTTTGGATGCCTTTTGAGAGTCCTACAAAAGATGACACATGGCAAATTCTGCTAAGCTTTGGAAATAGTATAGAAACACTTTAGACTCACTTGAATTCATGTGGATGTTGACATATGGTGCACTCTATTTATCTTATAAGGGACACGTGGTAAGTTTTGCTGCTTTGAGAAGCAAATCATAATGTGTCTCAACATATGACACTTGGTAGCTTCCGTAATTTCTTCACAATAGAAAAAATGGCTAAGTGTTGAACTTGTTTCTCTCCTTCAGAGTCCATAGAAACTAACCTGTAGAGTTTGTAGATTTGAGTCTATGGATTTCCTAGCTTGCAGAATTCGTAGAAAAGAGCTTGCAGAGTTCGTAGTTTCAAGCCTGCAGAGTCCTTAGAACTTTGAAAAAGTTTGAAAAATGGATAGTTTGAATGTCTAGAATAATTTTTGAGAAGGGGAGAGAGGATTTTGGTCTGTTGCACCAAAATAGTTCAAATTTTGTCTAAAAATGAGTGATATTTTTTGGGGACAACACATCTCACACTACACTCTCAAGATATATTCCACATTTATGGCCATAGATAAACCACTTGACACATATAGTTTATATGGTTACCTCTATGGATATAGATCTAGTCAATCAAATTCAGGGAAACAACAAACAACATCAACCATAGATTATGTTAAAAATATTACTTGATCATGGATTAATCACCTTACTTACAATGCGACATAGATCTATTAGTAGATTATCATAGTAAGATAGTCACCCATTTTTTCTTTTTCATAGGATCATAGGTCATGATAAAAACTCATGTACAACTTTACAGAAGAGATTGGATAAACTATATGTTTATGGTATTATTCAAATTATAACACCACTAGTGCCAGCTTCTTCACTTCCATCAAAGTAATATACTATCAGAATTAAACATCCCAGAGAGGAATTAGTGTCTACACCACTAGAACAACCTTCAATAAGATGACACCATGTACATAGATTCTACAGTATATGATGAAACTTATGATGATGATTTTGAGGCATTTTATGATGGTTGTGATCCCTTCTTCCTTATCCATCTCTATCTAGCTCCATCATTAGACCCTTTAGCCCCTCCAACCTAGTCTTTTATTCATATTCTTGTATATAATCTCACTATGATTACTTGTACAAAATTTTCTCAATATCACTTATACATAGTTTTTTATTCTTGATTGTATATAGTTCCTTTTGAATTTCCTATACATAGTTTCTTATGATTGATTGTACATAGCTCAAAACTTTCAAAAATTCAAAAATAATACAAAATTTCAAAATACAAAAACATACAAGTAACATTCAAAAACACCAAAAATATTTTGATTGTATGCATCAACCATGATTTAAGACTTACATCTATTATTCTATGCTATTATTTGTTGATTTATCTACATTACCACACTTTACTTGATCTTATTTTGAGTGTGTGAAGTGACATCCAACTCTTTTATTTCTTCACTCTACCCATTAAGGGGGCATCCTACTTCTACATCAAGATACACATCGATATACATACCCACTAGGGGCATCTTCTACATGACTACATCATCCTACACCAGACATTCTAGTTATCATGATGATTTACATTACTTACTTGTTTACACAAATTAATCTATTGAAACTCACTAGTATATAGCACTTGTGTATTTCTTAGCATATACCTAGTCTTGTACTCACATGTCTTGCATACTTTCCCTCTTTCTTTGATTATTTATATGTGATTGTACTTCTAGTTCCTTACATGATTTCTTTTCTTGCTTAGCATATCTTGATGTGATTGCATTTCTCAATTCCTATTTGTCTCCTGTATGTACCTTAGGACATTTACCAATGTCCTTTGATTCTATTCATGTGTGTGCTTTAGGACATTTGACAATGTCCTTTACATGTAATCGTCTATATGATTATGGCTTTCATGCCAATTTTGCTTATTCAATTATATGTTTATGTGGAATTTGAACATGCCTTGTATGATTGATTTCTAGTTTGAGTGACATGTACCCATGTCCCTTGTCTGATTGGCCCCTTAGCCACCCTTGTATGCTTCTCATCGTTTTCAATGTCATGATCCACATCATGCATTTATCTTACTTTATTGGATGTAATGATGGACATCATACTCCATCCCTCTAACTAAAAACTAACAACTAACAAGACTTCTCATTCTCATTCTAGTTCATTAAATTAGATTTTTATATCTATCTAGGCATACTTCTATTGATCTAACAATCTTTCAAAAAAAATCATGTTATACCTTAAGATATCTTGTCAATTATCATTGCTATGTCATGTATCTTTATAACATAACACACTTGTAAGGATATTTCTTCTGAGGGTAGTCATTGTAGGGTCTTAATTCTTACCCTCAAAAGAGGGGGTAATAAAAAGGGGTTACAGCTTAGAGATCATAGCTCCTAATGGTTGAAATAATAGTTTTTAGAATACCTAGAACAATAAGTAGACATCAAAATAGTTAGAACATACCAGGTAGATAGTCAAGAATCTAGAACAGTTAGTAGATTTGGCTCTAGACAATAATTCCCAACTTGGACAACTATATCAATGCCACTAGTTTCCACTTTTAGTGCTCCTATCCAAATAGTAATAAAACTAGTTTTTCCAAAAATAAATAGAAAGGTAAGTTTAGTTACAATTCTATTAGCTACAATTTAGACCAGAATCAATAGTTTTAGTATAGTTTTTCTCAAAGAATAATGATATAGGGGGCATCATGTGTGATATGATGGTTATCACTTCTAATTCCAAATAGGATAATTGGTATAACTTTTAGATCAGAATCCATGTTTCAGACACAAATGATTGGGGGCAATATGCATGGCACATTTGCTTTCTTTTCTTTCTGAATTCAACATTACCCAAACATTCTTAGTAGTTGTGTGCCTTATTCCATCTACAGATGGTTGGAATCATTTTGGAATGGATTTCATAAAAGACTAACTTCTTGAGTTCTCAAGTTCTTGAGTGGATTTCATACAAGCCTAGTGCACTAGTTCAGAGTGGCTTTCATACAAGCCTAATCTCCATCTTTCAAAGTGGCCAAGAGTGGCCTAGTTTCCAACATACATTTGGCTATCCATGCCAACATTATCATATCATATTAGATTCATGGGATTCAAGAGCTATCTCATACAACATACATTTCATATTAGTATTAGTTCATATATTTACTTTATGGGGTAACAATGGAGCCAAAGGATTAGCTAGCTTTTATATTCTTGAGCCATTTATTCAAAGGGATTGGACACATAGTAAAACAATTAATCAACACATGAATGACCACCTAGATTAAATTAGTGGGTGATGATGGATCCAAAGGGCTAACCTTTGCATTCTTGAGCCATTTCTAGGGAATTGAGCACTCAGCTCCATTCATGATATTACTCTTGATACAACACACATCCATCATTACTCAACATCAATAGACATAACAACAAGTTTTATATTGGTTCACATACCCAATGAGATATATTCATTCTTTTTTCTTCCTCTCTCTCTTACCCAACTTTGTACGTTATTATTTTAGATATAGCATACCTAGTAAGAACTGATCTACTCTTTATTTTTCTTGCAGATACACACTTACAACATGCTCTCTCTATGCACACCCAATATCACATAACTTCATGAGCTTCAACCTTACAATTAAGTTTAGGTATGCTTTCTATTTTTCCTTTATCTTAGTATTTCACTTTTTTACATCACTAGAATAAAGTGGGGAAAATGTACTCATACAAAATGTGAAAATTGGTACCTTGAGCATGGTAAATGACACCCAACCCTTAAGTCACTCATGCTTGCTTTCATGACCCTCTTAGGCTTATTTTCATTGATTCCCAATCATTTTTAGCCTTCCATACTTGGTCTTAACTCACCCAGACTACTCTTTCCAAAATAAATCAATCCCCTTAGGTCCTATCTACTGAGGATAGTAGTACCACACTTGAACTATAAAATCAATACCACTCTTATTTAATTTCAATGCTATTGTCTAAGTCCATTTCTAGCCCCAATAGCTAATTTCTTCTTGTTCCCCATCCTTATCCTTGTTAGCCTAATGTGAGTATATTGAACCCATGACCAATAGATCCCTATAAAAACCCATTCAAAGATCATTTGGAAAGAGTTGATAAATATCACTAAGAAAGCAATAATTTAAGCAAGACTACTCAAGCAATCTTTCCTATTATTTATATATAACTAGATAACACACTTATAAGCTCATTCAAGTCCTTACACCAGTCCTTAGCCACCTCAACCACATCCAATATAGCATTTTACATCTTCATATACATAATTTCGCAAAGCACATCAAGTGGGAGAACTACATATGGCTTGATCCCTTTTTGAAATATTGGTATGTAGGCAGCATGCCCACACACAGGGTGTGAATCATGTCTAGTGCATCTTACACACACTTCCCCCCGCCCCCCACTTCTTGCTCAAAATTGTTTAAATTACAATGGAAGATAGGGTTTTAAGAAAGAATCTTCTATACATGGATCTATAAAAATTTACATCTATTGAAACTTCATAGACATGGTCACATAAACATAGTGAATAAAACCCAGAAAGCTTAGATCTTCAAGATAACAGTGGTAGAGGTGGAATATAGCACTAGTGCCACTATTGTCTAGTTCTAGTGCTCCTATCCAATCACAAAATAAATTTTAGATCTTATTTTATGATAGTGTCTCAATCTTAAACAATGAATTTTAACCTCTATCTCAGTCAGATAAATTAGTTTTTATATAAGTTTTATTATCTTCTCCTTATTACTATTTTTAGAAAAGTTTAAATTATAATTAATTTACATAAATTAGTAGCTTAATTATTATCTATTTATTTACTAATTTTACTAGTCAGACCCTTTAACTAAATTATGAATAATACCCCAATATTCTTGAAATCATTAAATCAACTTTGAAGTAATCGAGTTGGCTAAAAAAGATAATTATCTAGCACTTTTAGGAAGGCCATGGTGCGACACAAATAATACTAATTTGTGATTTAAGAAGAAATATATGAACTTTGAAATTGGAAAGGAAAGGGTAGTGATTCCCATATCAAGTGACCAAGGAACCCCCTATGTGGAGAGAATTAATATGGAGGATGAGATTAACCATATATAACATCATGGTGTAAGGAGTTTAGAATCTCAACCCTTCTGATCAAAGATTACTCTCTTGGGAGGAAGGGTAGTCAGCCTCTAACACCACTAATTTCACTTATGATAAATGGGTCAAATAGGATTATGAAACCACTAGTTATAGATGCCACATGGTGTGAGTAAAGGCACCAAAGCCTATGAGGACCGACTGGGTCTAGATTGATCCCACTCTGTAATGATGTGTCTCATGTAATGGGGAGAAAGGAAAGAAGGTACTCCACTTGAGCAAAGGCAAGCTTGTAGCACTCCAAAATTTTTAATGAACCAACCTAGTGGAAAAGTATGTCCATGACCTTTAATCATGCATCCCCAAAGAAATAGATCAAATGGGTGCACTAGTGTATACCTTGAGAAGCACTATCGCATGTTTGTGGGCAATTCAAAACTCTAACTTGAAAACTTAGCCAGAGGTGAAAGTAACCATTTTAAATAGATTTGGGAGGAGTAATGATCCATAAACTTTAGTAAAATATTCTTACATATATTTATTTTTATTAATAATAATAATTTATAGATTTAATTAATATTTAACTTGCAAATTTATTTAAAATAATAATTTTTCAAGAGACATCAATAAAATCAACACACGTAATTATTAACAGAGTTCACCCAATCTAGGATACATCTATAGGTCCTACTCAAAGGTATAATTTATTGATTATTGATGCAAATTTATTTATACATCACCTTATCCCTAGTAGGGGTTCTCAATCTATAAATAAATGTTTTGATGCCACTAGCTTTGGCTCTAGCATCTAACTCTAGCTCTTGGCTCTAACTCTAGCTCTCAGATCTCATATCTAACTCTGGGTCTTAGATCTCATCTCTATATTTTAGATCTTGGATCTTGGCTTTCAGCTTTAGCTCTGGCTCTTAGCTCTAGCTCTTGGATCTTGGCTCTGACTTTTAACTCTCAGCTCTTCAACTCTACCATGAGATCTTTGAAACCTTAGAATGAATTCACTGAATTCTAATGATTTTTAAATAACCCCTCACCCTTTTATATACTTTTTGGAGGTGAAAAAATAGTGGTATTATTTGTTGTCCCCACCTTTTTTGATGGGATTGGATAATATCCCATTTCACCATTTTTTATGGGATTTATATTATCACTTTACATTTTAATATGGAATTTTAATAATATCCTATGTATTTAAAAATATGGGGTGATAATTATTCAAAAATATATGATGGTTTATATTTTAACCATATTAAAATGGATTTTCATTTTCCACGTAATGTTATTTCTATGTCACTTTATTGTCATGCCATCGAGTTTGACCATAACTTTGACTAGTCATAACTTTCACATACAGACTTCATTATTTGAACCATTTTATGTGCTAAAAAGCTCTCAAAAAATATACACCATGGAATTGGTTAATTAATATTCCAAGATCATCATTGTTTCTAGTTTGATCAGCATTAACCACCTATTGGCATGCTTTGACTAGAACTTGGACTGGCTAAACAAGGAACATATGAGCTCTATTTCTGGAGTTATACATACCATTGGAAAGATTTTGATGAGTCCTATGTGATGGTATAGGTAATATACTAATTTTATAACTTTAATAAATTATATTTGGATCATACCTCCTCACTAAGAAGGATTTTGGTCCACCAAAAGCTGATATCCACTAAAATACATGTCAGTTCTAAAGATAATCTAATGGGTCTTATCGATTTAATCAAGTACCACAAATACACCTACAACACTTGGAAAAACTAATTTATCATACCTTACACAATTCCTCTACTACTGCATAGCCATCAATAGCCTCTACATAGAACTATGATGACTTTTTCTACTGCACAACTTCATAAGAGCCTCTACATAGAACAAGGGTTTGGAATGCAATGACTTCCTCTACTACACAGCTTCACAAGAGCCTCTACATGGATAAGCCTAGTGATATTTTATGTTTCATGGCTACAAAAAGCCTCTACATAAATTTGAGATCCTAAATCTCTTTTATTTCATAACCTCAATGAGCCTCTACATAGATATGAGATTTTGTATATGCATCCACATCTTCTTCTGCTACACAACCATCTAAGGTCCTCTACTGTCATGTCTCCTTTTTTGTGGACATTGACAGAGTTGATGATTAGCCTATTATGTAACCTTCGTAGGCTAATAGGATGGATAGAGGGTCATGATGGAGATTAGCTTGGCTTCGATTTGCAAAATTCCTATAGTTGGCTTTCATTTAGGTTATTTTAGACACATTTGGCCTGAGCTCCTATTAGTTAGGGATATTTGGCATGTAGTGGAGCACCTTTATTTTGGTATGGTCATGTGTGAAATCACTCCCTGGTTCACCAGCTTTGAACGGTTCGAGGATCTGACATGTATTGAGGGAGATATTAATATTTGATTGATTTAATCAACTATTAATTATTTAGCCTATTTTTAATTAGAAACCTTAATTCTAATTTAAGAAACCCTAATTAGGGCAAGCATATCTTTTGAGGGTATAAGGGTTTCTCATGGAGGTCATTATTGATTATGCATTGATTATTGATTTTGATATTGAAAGAATTCTTCTATGAAGACTGAGCCAAGGGTTCCAGGATTCCATCTGCATTGGAGAACGTCAACTCTTTAGTGTGTGTGATTTAGAGGCTGTGAAATATCAGCTGATCTATTGCCAAATTGAGAGATAACTTCATACAAAAGTTATCATAGAGGTTTACAGATTTGAGAGATAACTTCACACAAAAGTTATCATAGTATTCTAGTATATATTTTATTAGGTTTTTGATCCAATAAGTTATACAGATATAGATCTTCTGTATTAGAATTGTATATCTTGAGATCAGGTTGTTCAGCTATCAAGGGTTGAAAATAGATAGGTTGTGCTTAATTGGCAGCCGTACAGGTCCATACAAATCCGCTCAGACACCAACCTTAGCAAATAGAGATCCCCAATGATTGACATCGGTCGATTGAAGACTGACATCGACAGAGAAGGACCGACAAAGACCGATGTCGACAGTATATCGATCGACACCGGTGACTGTGTGTTCGACACAGCAGGCCGAGATAGAATTTCTAGATTCAAGCTCAATTGCTAGATTTGCAAAAGCCTAGGGTTTTAAGATAGAATATTTCATGTTATTTTATTTGTATGACAGAGACTCAATTGTGTAATCATCTAGAAGAAGAAGTGATAAGATCTGTGATTTGATATTGAGAGACTATATTATTGTCTATCTTCTAAATTTATTCTACAAAATTGTATCTTTGTTTAGAACTATGTGTTTCTATATTCCCTCTTGGAAGGGGATATCACAGTGGTATCAAAGCTTTTTATTGCTATATATCAGAGTTTTTATTCAGAAAAAGAGCCCCTAAGTAAGGGACATTACAGTGGTATCAGAGCTGAATTCCTACCATCCTGTTGGGTAGATCAGAGCCAATGTCTTGCCATCCTGTTGGGTAGTTTGGGTTTCAGTATGGCTTTAACAGGTGTCAAAGATTTAGAAGAAAGAATGCACAATGCAAAGAAGAAATTAGATAATCCATTTTAGCAAGCAGAGGACATTCTAAAAACTTTGGAAGAGTTAGAAACTCATTTAAGCAAGGTTGATCAGTCAAATTCTTATGAGATGCAAACAGTGTTATCTCCAGTGTTTGGTTCGTTGGTGAAGCCCCGATTATTGAGACATTATGATGAGGTGGTAAGACTTGCAAATCTCTCTTGCATTAGTGAAATCATGAGGATAATAGCTGGCTTTAATTTTTATGATGATCAAATTATGAGAGAGGTACTTCACGCCATGGTAAAAAGCTTTGAAAAGTTGGATGACATTAGAGACCCTCATTTCTCAAAGAGGGCAAGATTACTTGAAACATTTTCAAGGTATGGATTTGAAAACATTATGATGTTAGTAGGTTGTATTGGTGGCATTCACAGGATGTTTAAAACATTTTGGAGTATTTTAGATGAATTTCATTCCAGTGATGTATTAGCATCAATGCACTCTATCATGTTCACAATCTTGTTTGAGGAGGAGGATAAAATTTCTAAACTTTTGGCAGAAGATTTATGGTATGTCTGGACAAAAGAGAAAAATGTCTCACCTAGAGCTGGTATGTGGTTAAAGAGTTTAATTGATAGGCCTAAGGATCGTAGTACTTTCCCTATGACATGCATAAACTTGAATGATGAGTTTGACAGACATGCTGATCCAGTACAGGGAGACATTAACACATCTTCAGGTAATGATTTATCTACATTATCTTCACAGGTAGGAGCAGTTGAGGATGTTGTGGATGAGCTTTGTCTTAAGGTGAGTTCATCTCAGGTTTTAGACAATGAGGATGAGTCTGATGCTTGCATTCAGAGTGTGGAGGTGTACTTAGATGTTAGTACACTGAGTGTTGGTGGTGAGTACATTCCTGCAGTTGTTGTTGAGAAGCATGTTGTTGAGGCTGACACACATGTTCAAGATTTGGGAGTACCTGATTTTGATGAGTTTGAGATACCAGTGGACTCGAGTCTCTAGATTGATTCTTCTCACACATATGATAGTGTGGTACCATTCACTGTGCCACCTTTACAGAGGGATCAGTTATGGGATGGATTGGCACCATCTTTTGTAGATGGAATTGGCAGTTGGAGTTATCCATTCTACTTGGGTTATCATACTACGAGAGTTTATTTGTCATGCGTTCTTGACTATGGCAGTTGTGATTTTAGAGTTTGGTTGAGTTGCATTCGCCAGTTTGATTATGGGTCCCTCTTTGTTCTATTTTTGATGATGTTGCAGGTACTTGCATTGATTTACAGCTGTGCAGAGCATAACTACATTTGGGATCCAGGTGGATCAAGTGGTTCATTGTTCTGAGATTGCTTGGGGATAAGCAATTTTTAGAGGGGTGGATTGTCATGTCCCCTTTTTCATGGACATTGATAGAGTTGATGATTAGCCTATTATGCGACCTTCGTAGGCTAATAGGATGGATAGAGGGTCATGATGGAGATTGGCTTGGCTTCGATTTGTAGAATTCCTATAGTTGGCTTTCATTCAAGTTATTTCAGACACATTTGGCCTAAGCTCCTATTATTTAGGGATATTTGGCATGCAACAGAGCACCTTTATTTTGGTATGGTCATGTGCAGAATCACTCCTTGGTTCACCAGCTTTAAATGGTTCGAGGATCTGACATGTATTGAGGGAGATATTAATATTTGATTGATTTAATCAACTATTAATTATTTAGGCTATTTTTAATTAGAAACCCTAATTCTAATTTAAGAAACCCTAATTAGGGCAAGCATATCCTTTTGAGGGTATAAGGGTTTCTCATGGAGGTCATTATTGATTATGCATTGATTATTGATTTTGATATTGAAAGAATTCTTCTGTGAAGACTGAGCCAAGGGTTTCAGGATTCAATCTGCATTGGAGAACGTCAACTCTTTAGTGTGTGTGATTCAGAGGCTGTGAAATATCAGCTGATCTATTGCCAAATTGAGAGATAGCTTCATATAGAAGTTATCACAGAGGTTTACAGATTTGAGAGATAACTTCACACAAAAGTTATCACAGTATTCCAAGTATTTATTTTATTAGGTTTTTGATCCAATAAGTTATACAGATATAGATCTTCTATATTAGAATCATATATCTTGAGATCAGGTTGTTCAGCTATTAGGGGTTGAAAACAAACAAGTTGTGCTTAATTGGTGGCCATACTAAGTCCGTACAGGTCCGTACAAATCCACTCAAACACCGACCTCGATAGACAATGATCCCCAGTGACTGACATCGGCCGACTGAAGACTGACATTGGCAGAGAAGGACTGAGAGAGACCGACGTCGGTAGTATATCGACCGATGCCGGTGACTGTGTGTTCAACACAGCAGGCTGAGACAAAATTTCTAGATTCAAGCTCAATTGCCAGATTTGTAAAAGCCTAGGGTTTTAAGATAGAATATTTCATGTTATTTTATTTGTATGACAGAGACTCAATTGTGTAATTGTCTAGAAAAATAAGTGATAAGATCTGTGATTTGCTATTGAGAGACTATATTATTGTTTATCTTCTAAATTTATTCTGCAAAATTGTATCTTTGTTTAGAACTATTTGTGTTTCTATATTCCCTCTTGGAAGGGGATATCACAGTGGTATCAGAGATTTTTATTTCTATATATCAGAGTTTTTTTCAGAAAAGGAGCCCCTAAGTAAGGGACATTACATCTACACAGAACTATGTATGGATAATAACACATCCATAAATATCCTCTTCTACTAATGATGATCTAAAACATATAAAAGTATATAACTCAAATCATAGCATATATATAAAAATTGAAAAATATGATTCACAACTCAAACTATAAAGGCTTAAAAACAAAGCATAAGTTGCACTGAATCTTGTAACTACCAATAAGATCACAACATATACCAACTGTCTACCCATTGTCACATCCTATAAGTGGTGAACTACCAAACATTGCAATAATCACTAATGCAGCTATAGAACAAGTTTGTTAATGTAAACAAAATACATTAATTGTCATGACCATATTGTCATGTCATCACTTTTATCATGTTTGACCATAACATTGACTAGTCATAACTTCTACATACAGACTTAGAATTGGTCCATTCAAAATGCATCAAAAATATTGAAATAAGATCTAATCTATAGAAATAATTTAGAAACATCCCATGCTAGTCAATTTTTATAGTTTTACTATATTTGATAACTTGTTGACTTGTTTTGACTATAACTTTGACTGACTACACTAGGAGCATAGGATCTCTATTTTTGAAGTTCCACATATTATTAGAAAGGTCTCAATGGGCCCTATACAATGATGCACATTTTGATCTAATTTGGGACATTTTATAAAATGACCTCTAGATCAAGTGATGAGGACTTGGATATATGTCATGTCCCCTTTTTTAGTGGACATCATCAGACTTGATGGTTAGCCTATTATGCGACCCTCGTAGGTTGATAGGATGAATAGAGGGTCATGATGGAGATTGGCTTGGCTGATTAGCAGAATTCCTATAGTTGGCTTTCATTCGGGCTCTTTCAGACATGAATTAAGGGAGATATTAATATTTGATTGATTTAATCAAATATTAATTATTTGGTCTAATTTTAATTAAAATTAATTATTAATTATTAATATTTTGGTCTAATTTTAAAACCCAAATCCTAATTTAAGAAGCCCAAGTCTAATTTGAGGAATTCTAATTTAAGAACCCCAAGTTCTAATTTGAGGAAATCTAATTTTAGCAAGCACATCTTTGGAGGGTATAAGGGTTTCTCATGGGAGAGAGTTTGTATTCATGAATTGATTATTGATTTTGATTGTTGAAGAATTCTTCTGTGAAGACTGAGCCAAGGGTTCCAAGATTCCATTTGCATTGAAGAACGTCAACTCTTCATTGTGTGTGATTCAGAGGTTGTGAGCGATCAGCTGATCTATTGCCAAATTGAGAAATAACTTCATATAGAAGTTATCAGAAGGGTTTACAAGTTTGAGAGATAACTTCATACAAAAGCTATCACAAGGGTTCACAGGTATTTCTTTATTTTGGTTTTTGATTCAATAATTATCCAGATATAGATATTTTATATTAGCCCATAGTTCTTCAGATCAAGATCAAGCATACAGGTTGTGCTATATTGGTGGCCATAAGAAGTCTGTACAGATTCATGAAAATTTGTACGCATCAACAGAAAGATTAGACACTGACATCAGCAGGCAGAGCCTTACAGAGACCGACATCAATTGACCTCTCACCGACATCGGTAGGTTAATGACCCCAGTCGACCGACGTCGATGACTGTGTTCTTGACATAGTAGGCCAAGATGTACTAGATCCAGATTGATTACCTAGTTTGTAGAATACTCAGGCTATTAAGGCCGTATTATTTATTTTCTTTGTATACTTGACAGAGGACCTCTATTATAAGCATATGAGCAAATAAATAAGAGATTATATTGTGATTTATTTATCTATTTGAAGATATTTTGTATAAATATAGAGAAGCAATCTAGAGCTTTTGTCTTTCAATAGTCCCTATTGGTTGGGGATATTATAGTGGTATCAGAGCTAAATCCTACCATCCTGAGGGTTTGACAATCTTATGTAGCTACAAGAGCTGGGACCACACAGGTATAACACTCATAGTAGAGCCTTGCTTGAAGGTACCCAGGTGTTAGATCAGCCACTGATCATCATGAGTGACAGACGTGAGGGTAGCCCACCCAAGGGCCACAGGTATGATGTTGATCAAGACACCAGAGAATTCCACCGTGTTATGATGATAGGCGAACAGTAGATGAATTAGACAATATAGAGACTCACTACTATGATAGAGAGGATGAACCCACTTGATAGATAGAATGGGGAATAAGGCAATAACATGAGTGCTACTATTAATCACAGACCCTAGCAGACCCACTCCAAAATAGCTGATAGACCTACACATCCTACGTTTGTTTAAGAGGAACCATAGGCTCCAGCAGATGAGGAGGTAGGAGATTCCCCATTTGTAGATGTTTTCATGGCTACAAATGATGAGTGGGAATTATTAGCTCCTCATGTTTGAGAGAGGATATCCTTTGATCATTTTGTTAATCTGAAGAGAGAGCACTACAGATTGGTTAGACAAGATAGGAGACCTAGACTCCATTACAATGATCTAAAGCATGCTATGAGTAGGCTCACACTCGTAATGCTTGACGGTAGTGGTAAGGTCACATCACAGGCCTGGATTAGTAAGCTAGACACCTTTCTCACATTACATCTGATGGCTGAGGAAGATGCTATTAGATATGCAACACTACATTTGGAGGGAGTAGCTCACGATTGGTGGCACCACGGGATGGTGACACTCCATCATGATCAGATCACATCTTATCAGGAGTTTATGGATAGTCTGGTGGAGCATTTTGATAGGAGGGATCTGGAATCCTATTTTTGAGAGCTGGCATAGTTGTGCCAGAGTGCCAGTCTAGAGTCTTACATTGGTGACTTTTAAAAGTTATCAGTCATGGTTCCTAACATTTCTGAGAGGCGACTTGTAGTACTCTTCATGGAGGGATTGACAGAACCATTGAGAGGTTGGATCAAAGGCTTTGATCCTCCTTCATTATAAGTAGCTATGAAGAAGGCACATAGCATGGAGATGGTAGCCCCATCCAGTATATTTAACTCTAGAGGTACTTCTTCATCCAGGGACAATAATTTCTCCAACAGAGATAGAGAGGGATTAGACTTCAACAAAGATAAATCAGGTGTTAAGAATGATTCAAAGGCCAACCCAATAGCACCACCTTTAGATTGAGAGGCTCTTAACGATCTACACAAGAAAAAGCTTTGCTTTTACTGCAAAGGTCCATATGATGCCAATCACGATTGTCCTTTGAGGCCTAAGGGCAAGGCAAATCATGTGATGTGGGTGTATTATGAGGATTTAAAATCAAAAGATTTTGAATAGCAGGATAGTCCTGAGGAGCCTAAGATAGAGGCAAAATTAGAGCTACACATACAGGAGGCACGCCTATCTAGCATTCAGTCAGATGATTCATTCAGACTCCATAGAGTTTTGGAGGGACAGAAGGTCATCACCCTTCTTGATATAGGAGCCACACATAATTTTATAGATGCTAGATTTGTGGAGAAGCGTGGACTCACTATCAAATATTTTGAAGGCATTAAAGTTAAGGTGGCCGACGGTCACACTCTTAGGTGTGAGTGGATGATTAGAGACCTCCCATTGCAATTGAACAACTTTGAGTTCAATACTGATTATAATGTGGTAAACATGGGGGACATAGACTTAGTCTTGGGTATGAAGTGGCTTCATTCCCTTGAGGAAGTCACTATTTGTCTTAAGGACATGGAGGTTCATTTTGATGTCAGTGGGAAGACACATATTCTTAAGGCAATACAAGGTAGCAACATCAAAAATATGTTCTTTCATCGAATGGAGAGGTTCATACCACATGATATGGGAGAGTGCATTGTCGAGTGCACCTTGGCACCAATACAGGAGAGACATGTGGACGAGCTTTGTCTTGAGGTGAGTTCAGTTCAGGAGTTAACACATGTGGGAGGGACTCAACTTTCTGTTATAAGTGGGTCACATGTTGTTGATGATATGAGTATGTCTAGCATTCACATTCCAGATTCAAATATTATTTAGGTGAGGAGTTTACTTCAGTTGCCAGTTGATTTCCATTCTTGGATTGGATGTGGGGATTCTTATCTTAGTACTTGGGATGATGTGATGCCATTGGATGAGAGTTATGATGGACATGGCATGGAGTTTGTGTTGATTGACAGTGGTGGAGATCATGACTACTTTTGGGATCTAGGTGGACTGATTGGCGATTGCTTGAGGGCAAGCAATTTCAGGAGGGGCGGATTGTCATGCCCCCTTTTTTAGTGAACATCATCAGACTTGATGGTTAGCCTATTATGTGACCCTCGTAGGCTGATAGGATGAATAGAGGGTCATGATGGAGATTGGCTTGGCTATGATTAGCAGAATTCCTACAGTTGGCTTTAGTTTGGGCTCTTTCAGACATGAATTAAGGGAGATATTAATATTTGATTGATTTAATCAAATATTAATTATTTGGTCTAATTTTAATTAAAATTAATTATTAATTATTAATTTTCTGGTCTAATTTTAAAACCCAAATCCTAATTTAAGAAGCCCAAGTCTAATTTGAGGAATTCTAATTTAAGAACCCCACGTTCTAATTTGAGGAAATCTAATTTTAGCAAGCACACCTTTGGAGGGTATAAGGGTTTCTCATGGGAGAGAGTTTGTATTCGTGAATTGATTATTGATTTTGATTGTTGAAGAATTCTTCTGTGAAGACTAAGCCAAGGGTTCCAGGATTCCATTTGCATTGAAGAATGTCAACTCTTCATTGTGTGCGATTTAGAGGTTGTGAGAGATCAGCCGATCTATTACCAAATTGAGAGATAACTTCATACAAAAGTTATCACAAGGGTTTACAAGTTTGAGAGATAACTTCATACAAAAGCTATCACAAGGGTTCACAAGTATTTATTTATTTTGGTTTTTGATTTAATAATTATCCAGATATAGATCTTTTATATTAGCCCATAGTTCTTCAGATCAGGATCAAGCATACAGGTTGTGCTATATTGGCGACCGTACGAAGTCCATATAGATCCGTGAAAATCTATATGCATCAATGGAAAGATCAGACACCAACATTGGCAGGCAGAGCCCTATAGAGACTGACATCGGTTGACCTCTCACCGACATCGGTAGGTTAATGACTCCAGTCGACCGACGTCGGTGACTGTGTTCTTGACACAATAGGCTGAGACATACCAGATCTAGATTAATTGCCCAATTTGTGGAATACTCAGGCTATTAAGGCCATATTTTTTATTTTCTTTGTATACTTGACAAAGGACCTCTATTGTAAGCATATGAGCAAATAAATAAGAGATTATACTGTGATTTATTTATCTATTTGAAGATATTTTATAGAAATACAGATAAGTAATTCAGAGCTTTTGTCTTTCAATAGTCCCTATTGGTTGGGGATATTACAATTTATCAACATACTCTAATGATTCTTATCCCATGATGCATTTGCACTTATGCAAATAAATATGGATTGACTATGACATGATTGCCCCAAAGAACTTATGGGTGCATGCCTTTTATATAACTCTAAAAACATGGGTGTGAGCATGGTATGTGGTCAATGAGATGCACTGAGAGACAACCAATTGGGATGCCCTTAAGATAAGTTTGTACACACTTTCTCCTTTTCCTCATAGAACTTGGAATTGATTGAGCCACTATAAGTAATTTGGAGGGCAGTGTTTAAGGACACCGCTAATATTGAAGAGCACTTGAAAGACATGTTCAAAGAAAATGGGTTGGTGCTCCTAAATTTATTTGAGGAAAAAATACTCAAAAATGACTTGAGTAAAGAAGATGATGAAACTTAGAAGGAACACTACTAAAAAATGTTGATTGATAAAAGAAAACTCATATGCCAAGTAGATGATAGCATTCCTAGTGAAGAAGACGCCACTCATCTTCACATAAAGACAACTAAGGGAACTTTAAAATTCAAGGAATCACACTAGGAAAAGAATGAACCATACTGTGTACCACTAAATACCATTAAAGTGGAAATCAACATAGAATGAGAGCCAAATATGGCTACTCTGGGTACCTATTAGTCTGATGCAAAATTGGCACACATCATAAACCTCTTAAAGGAATTCCAAGACTTGTTCCCTAGGACTTATAAAGATATGAAGGGCACCCACCCATCCCTTAGGAAGATGAGCATAAAATTAATTGATGATGCAAGACTAGTTAAGAAGCACCCCTACAAAATTAATCCCAACCTCCATGCTAAGGTTAAAATAGAGATAGATATAATGTTGGTTGTAGGGGTCATTTGCCTTATATAGGAGTCTAAGTGGGTGATCTCGATGGTGATAGGCATCAAGAAGGATGGGCACATTTGCATTTACATTGATTATAGAATTATAAATGTTGACTATATAAATGACCCCTTTTTGAATCCATTCATCAATGAAGTTATGGATTGCAGCATAGGTAGTGAGATCTACACATTCATTTATGGGTTCTCTAGATACCACCAAGTTTAGATTGATGAGGAGGACAAACCCAAAATAACCTTTGCAACTGAATGGCACTATTTTACTGATCCAAAACTCAAAATCTTTGGTTGAAAGATAATTTAAGAAACAATAAAATCATAATTCAAATAATTCTATCTCTAAGAAGAGATGTTTTATTGATCAAATTTGCAAACCTAAACATATGCCTATCTCTGAGAAGAGATGTCTGATTTCCATTTCAAGTTACATATTAATTTATACACGTTTTTAAGGTGGGGGGAGGATGTGAAAGGTCACAAATCTTGAGGAAAATGAATTGGTTAGACTTCCATGATTTACAACAATACAAAATTTGAGGAATTACTATTTTTAGAAACTTATTATTTTTAGACTGCACTACTAAAATTGAAATTTGGGGCACTTCCATTGGGTTTTCTAGGGTAAAAAATCATTAAAAAATTATAAATTCCATCTCACCATTTTCTCCTCATTCTTATCTTTCTAATGGTTCAAATGGTGAGTCAATTGGAGCTATAGTGCAAAATTTATGGTTCCCAAAAGTTTCGTCATTAATTGGAGTGGACCCATAACTTGAATTATCTCCTGAATTGTTACCTAGATCATTTTAAATATAACATGATGTCCTTTGTACTCAAGAATTTAGTATCCATGTTCTTTAGAGTGGTGATCATCAAATTTAAAGACTTCATTAATACGTTCCTTCAAGTTTACCTAGATGACTAGATGGTATATGGCCTTGTGAACGACCATTGTGATAACTTGTGACTAATGTTTTAGAGGTGTAGGAAAATTTAGATACCTTGAACCTAAATAAGTGAATTTTTATGACACTATTTAGAACCATACTCAGGCACATCATATATAAGATGATATTCTCATTGATCTTGCAAAGATTATGATCATTATTCAGCTCTAGACTCCTATATAGAAAGATGTCTGTGCCTTTTTTGGCCATTGTGGGTATTATATAAAGTTTATAAGGAGCTATGAGAATATTTTAGTGCCATTATAGGATCTCTTACATAAGGATGACCCATTCTACTAGGGCAAAGTGAAACAAGATTCCTTTGAGACTTTGAAGCTCAAATTAAATAGTGCACCTATCTTATAATTTTTGGACTGGGTGACCCAATTCCACATCCATGTCAATGATTTTGGCTCTATGATTAGTGTAATCCTGGCACAACTTTGCAAAGGAAAAATGGATCACCTCATCTCCTTGGCTAGCTATAAATTAACAAAGGCAAAGAAGAACTATACCATAACTAATCATGATGCACTCATCATGGTTTATGCTCTACAAAAATTTAGATAATATTTGTTGGCAACCCCTTTCATGTTATTCATAGACCATGAGGTACTTAAGTATTATTGTCACCAAATATTACATCCCTAAAATATCCTATTAAATCCTCTTCTAGATTTGAGAAACATGAGAGCATTTCTAGGTATGTGGGTGTACCTATTATGGAAATGAGCCTCTAGATTTAAAGGGTTAGCTCCCTAAATGTATTGTGTAATGCTTATCACTTAAACTACTGCTTGTTTATGGAGAAAAGAGTTAAAATTTCATAAATGGAACCTACTCTATGGGAGGTGATGTACCAATATTATCTCCATGTGACCATCATATTCCAAGAACAATAAAGAAAAGAATACAAATTAATCTCAAAGCTCTAAAAGGTTCTAACATGAGTATTTCAATATGGAGGTGAGATGTGTGAAGCAACACAAGGAAAATGGACTAGAACATAAATTGCACATTCCAAGGATAATTATACACTTGAAAGAGTTTGACACACTTAACTACACTTTATATTACCTCTTAGACTAATATCTCTTACTCAGATATGGAAGGATAAAGGAAATAAGGATAGAGGATTATCACTTCTTATCACTATAAATCACTCACACACTTAGAAAATTGTAATAAAACTCAAAAATAAACTTGCATTAATGTTTAAAGGAAAAATGTGACATCAATATCTTAAGGATTCACCATACATGGTGTGTTTTCATCTACAAAGGCTAAAATGATAGCTACTTATATAGCTTTAGAGAGAAGAAAAAAAAGAAGCCCAATAGTCACTATAACGCATGTCTAAGCATGAGGACCAGCTACGTTGCAGGTGAAACTGAGTGTGAAATATATCATGAGTGCTTCTTAAGATAGATGTCCCTATAATCCATGACAAACATTTCCAAAATGGTGTAAAGATTCTTCAGTTAGCCTTTGTGAAACTGCTTTCATCATGGACCATCTCTCAAGTATTTGAAACTAAATTGAGAGATTCAACACATATGCACTATTTGAGGGTGTTTGAAACATGCTATAATAGTCATAACATGTTCACCTAACTACTAAATATATTATAGACACTTATATTCACCATCTATAATCATTCATTACTTTCCTAGACCTTATTATTCACATTTGGTAGTGCATGAGTCTAAAGATTTTGCTCTATTTTAGAACCCTTGATCCTAAGTAGCTATCCATGTAGCATTCCCTTGCCATGTTTTTCATTCCATTATGAAATATGCTTGTCACCATTTAGACGTGTGTTCATCTTATCCATCTAGAAACTAGTTAGATCATACCTATTAATCTCCTCTATAATCTCTTTAATTTAAATTTCTATGTTGGTTTTTGATCACTAACCTAAAGTCTCAAGATCATGATAGTTGGAAACATTGAATTTGATTGGATCTCCTTGACCTTTGAATTTCAATCACACTATTGATCTTGATCTGTATGATCAAGTACTAACCATTGATCTTACTCTTGACTTGTCAACTCTATTATAGCTTATGCCACATGTCAAATGTGTATTGATTCTCAAGATCTACTATTAATCTACTAGCCTCATGTGCTTATACCATGTGTTGATATTTAAATCTCTTTGACTATTTGACCCATCTCACACCATTAGATCAAAATGTATGATGTAATGTGGACCATTAGATTAAATAGGATCCATTATTTGAAACCTAATGGCTATTTCATGATCTTAAAATTGACATCCTCACTCTCATCATTTGACATTCATGTAACCATCATTGATGTCTCATGAATCATAAAATTTAAGCTTAAATGGATTTCCTTTGCTTTATCTAAAACTTGATATCTACATGTCTATCATTTAACATCCTCATGGACATATTTGACATCCCATAAACCATCAAATTTAGGCTCGTATGGGTTTCTTTAGTGGATTTAACTTGACATTAGCATGAATGTCTTATGCTTCTTAACCAACTTTGAAGACTTGGATCTTAAAGTGTAAGAATCATGGAGGCACCAAATTTATAAGAGATGTTCTTGATAATAAAAGGGATGAACCCATTTGATCTGCTATTCCTAAGATCTTTCTAAGTATTTTTACAAAATTTTCAAGTGTGTTCACCCGTGAAATTGTATATAACACTTTGATGATGGTCTGGTTCAAAATGGTTAAGTATGAAAGTTTAGAAAATTTTATTTGAGGAGCCCAGTTTGCTTATGCATAAATTTTATCTCACTTCATTGCATGACTAAAAAACTTAGTGTATATCAACTTGGTACAAAGATGAATGAAACCATATGATCATATTCTAATAAATTATCCACATACGTAAGATATAGCATCACCAAACTACCCACTTGGATTTATTTGAGCTCCTTTTCAAATTGGCTAAGTATGGAAACTTAGCAACAAATATCTGAGAGGCCAACTTTGAACCCTCTAATCTTTTGATACATTTAGATGCATGTCCTAAAATTTGGAAAATATCAACCTAGGACTAATGTGATAATAATCATATGACCAATTCTCCCTGACTCATCCATATGTGGCAATGATGATGTCAACAAATTACCTACTCAAAATTTTTGCAACTAAACCCAAATGTCTAGATGAACATAATGAAGAACCAAATGAATACCATATACTTCCACTTTTATATATGACTTCTAAAATGACCCTTAAGATATAAAATGGTAAAAGGACTAAACTAGATAGTGACCAAAACTATAATGTCATATGAAATGACAATAGATGAATTAAAACACACCCTATGACATTATAATTAGCCCTTATTTAAGATTTTGAGTATAGCGGGGTTGACCCATTTTGACCATGGTAAAAATGGTCAATATCTTTGGCAATTTCCCAAGGGTGGCATGATTGTTATGCCATAACCAATTGCTTAATCCTGTCCATTGGGATATGGAGTCATATGTATAAAAAATTAACACACAAATTCCTTTGACAACACACAACAACAAAAAAAACAAAGATAAAACACAAAGTAGAAACAAACATATATTCAACTAGAACATTTAAGGAACACAAAACACATAATTGAAAAAACACACACCTAATATAATATCTGTAGAACCAAATTTTACCATTCAATAGAAAGGTTTCAAATGTATCCCATTCATAGGGATAGGTAAATTTTCTCCATTCATCCTTGCTAGCTAGAAATAATTGCTTTGCTTACACTTGATGATGATATATGGTACACTCCATAGAGTATCAAATTTTGTATTCTTCCCTAGTTTTACTCTATCTTCATCTCATTTCAACACTATGCCACCTTCTTTAAATGATTTTGGAGTTGCCTTCTTGTCAAAAGACCTCTTCATCAATACTTGGTAATGCTTCAAAAATCTATGACCTTTCTCTCTAGTTTCTTGAAACTACATTAATTATGTCAATATTACATCCATAAGAGTGTTTTCCATTAGATCTAATTGATGTGCCAATTCTAAGGTAAGAAGCTCTTAGAAAATAAATAAACTGACTTCTCTTCCATCAACAAGCACAAAATGAAAATTCCGTGTTGACCTCTTAGGATTTATCCTATCAGCCCATAAGGTTGTCTTCAATTTGGTGTGCTAAGCTCTCTAGTTATGATCCAAGGTTCTCTTGATGATTCTAAATAGGTTCTCGTTAGTATATTCAACCAACCCATTAACATGAGGATAATAGTTAGATGAAGTGCTCAAAAATATTTGATTACTATTTGCCTAATCAGTTATCTAACACCCTTAAAATCAAGATCATTATCTAAAATAATAGTATGAGTGTTAAAGTTTGTTATGATGCTCTCATACAACTCTAGGATAGCATTCTCATTAGATTCCTTTAATGTCATTGCCTCAACCGATCTTGTAAAATAATAATTTTCTATGAGTATCCATTTATGACCAACACTTGATGGGGGTTTATCATGCCAATGAAATCTAGACCCCATTGCATGAAAGGTTGATCTACTTGGATTAGCTTCAAAGGAAGGGATGTAAGATTCTATTTTCCTACAAATAAAGCACATTATATACACCTTATCACCCAAGAATAATAGTCCTTAAAGAGAATAGGATAATAATAACCAACCCTAATGATATTGGTAGCTATGGTTCTTATTGAGAAATGACCTTCAGTTGTCCCATCATGAAACTTCTCAAGCAACACCCCAAACTGATCGTTATCAACACATCTCAATATTACATAATTAATTTATCTTATAAAAAAACACCATCCATAATACAAAAGGGAATGAATTATAATCTAAAATACCTCCTTTGTGATCTAATAATGCTATTAGGATACTCACCATTCTGAAGAAATCTAATCACATCTTGTGTCCAACTTTGTCAAGCAAAGAACCAGCTAGTTGTGAACAATCATGATTGAATAGAAATTCTTCTTTTGACTCATGAAGATATGAAGCTAGGTGTTCATAAAGGCCCTTACCTCTTATCAACTTTGTCACTCTGATATCAAAATCATATTTCATTACCTTAGTGATCCATCTTGCTCTCTTTTCACTAAGGTCTTTGCTCAAAAGACAATCTTTAATACTAGGATGAGAAACCATAATATGAATTTTATTATTTAAAACCATATGCCTAAACTTATTTATCCCTCTCAAAATAACAAGGACTTGTTTCTCCACAAAATTTAACTTGACTTCATAATATTATAAACCTTTATTAAAGAATGTAATAGGCTTCTCCACACCCTCATCATTATTTTGCATTAACATGGCTGAAATAGTATCAAGGTTAGCAAATGAATACAACATGAAGTCTTTAGTAAAGTCAAGATTCACAAGAGTATGAGATTTTTTAATTAATTTTTTAATGGATTAAAAACTACTCTTACCTTCTTTGGTTCAAGAAAAGACCTGATTCTTTTTTAGCATGGTTGTGATAGGCTTCACCAAAGATGCAAACCTAGGTATGAACCTCCTTAAAAAAATTATATTACCTAAGAAAATTTGGATACCTTTATTATTTAATGGAAATTATAGGCCAAGAATATCTTCTATCCTTTTAGTATCAATATCCAAACAATCTTTGGAAATAATGTGTCCTAAGAGCTTATTTTTGTGGGTAACAAAGATGCATTTATTTAGATTAAGAGATACTCCATACTGCCTTTATCTTTCAAAAACTTGTCTCAAGTGATGCATATGTTCATTATCATCTTTAGAAAACATTATCATATCATCTATATAAACCAACAAAATCTCATTAATCAAACCTTTGAAGGTCATGTTTATTGTTCTTTGAAAGGTAGCACCAACATTTGATAAACCAATGGCATATTACTATAAGCAAAATTTACCCATTTAGTGGTAAATGTTGTCTTAAACTAATCATATTAATTATATTTAATTTTATTACAACCTGAGTATCCATCTAGAAGATAGAAACATTGAGAACCTAAAACAATCTGTAGAATCTATTCCATTGAGGGTAAGAGATAGTGATCTTTAAGTGACACCCTATTAAGATCCCTGAAGTCCACCAAAATTATTATCTCCCCACTCTTATTTATAATAGGCACATGATTAGATACTTATTTTTAATTCTTGATAGGAAATATTATTTTAGATTCAAAGAGTCTAGTGAGCTCTAACCTCGTGAGTTTTTCTACCTTAGGATTGATGGGTCTTTGTTTCTGTCTGACCGGTCTAACTCCAAATTTAAACTTAATAGTATGATGTTCTAGGATATGATCAAATAATTTTAGGTCCTTATACTCCCAAGAAAATATGTCCTAAAATTATCTACACAAATAAATGAATTTTTGCTTTTCTAATGTAGAACATACCTTGCCTAATTTGAGGAGTCTATCTTTGAAGATCAAGACTCTTTCATAATTCTCTTATTTTGTAGACATACTCAATTTTTATTTCTTATTTTTATCATTCTCATTAAAGATAATTTATAAGGTCACTATATCCTTAGGTATCTTATTTTTCTTTAGCTACATAATCTGATCACCCAATTGTTGTTGGAGTCTATTTTGATTCTTTGAATAAAACTCAACCTCATTTTGTAAGAATAATGTAATGTGTTTGTCACTATCAAATACTTTATAAGATAATTAATTATTAGGTACAAAAGGTGTGATAATTATCTTAATGTGAGATTGCTTCCACATCTCTTTTATAGCTATTGGAATATCAAATTAAGCTCTTATGGTAGCTAATATATCAACATGATTATTCTACTCATTTGGGACTGATTGTATGTTGAATGCATTAAAATATTCAAGAAAATCCCATACCCTATGCTTATATGACTTATAAAAAAGTTTCTTTTAATCAACCATATTTCTAACCTAATGAACAACCAATTAAATATCTTCATATACCTATAAGTTTCGGATTCCTTTTCTCTTTTCCCATTGAAGGCCATGAATTGAAATCTATATGAAGCATATTATTGATTTTTAGATGGGGAGAATAACATGAAAACATATCATACACCAATTTTATTTATTGAACCATCAAAAACCATTTTCCACATCTTATCTTATTCACCTTCTTCCTTATCAATTAGAGGTGTTGGTATTCCTTCTTTATGTATGCAATATACTTATAGATCAGTTTCCTCTATAAGGGTATAAGGATCATGATTAAAAGTGTTAGTACAATATTCATTAATAAATAAATATAAAATGACTTCAATCTTGGAATAATTACCATCATCTACAATATAATCCTTCTCTTCATGAACAATACAATTCAAATTAGAACTTATCTCAATGTAAGGTTCAATATGAAACCTTGAAAGAGGTTGTGTCCTAATTGTCACCTTTGCACCATACCTTGTTTTGAAGGCCAATAATTAAAAATAAGCTTAAAGGTATCCATATATATTATATGTGAAGTCCCTTAATAGGTATATTGTAAAGTGAGCTAGGAGATCAACAATAACTATGTCTTGCAAGATGGGGAAACTAGGAAACTCATGTAAGAAAACATTTAAGTTATTGATTAGACCCACTATCTTGGTAGGTGTAACATGTAATTTAAGGAACCATTTGATATGTGGCTCATATTTTAGGCTTATATTTTCATCCACAACTTTGGGCATGACAGAAGTTGAAGCTCTACTATCAACTATGCAGTTATGGACTAGCTTATCACCCACTATGAGAGTGAGATAAAATGGTGGAGGTTTATCAAATATAGTAGATGGTTTGATAATATTGTAAGGAAAATTTTAAAGGAAAAAATTAATTTTAATTTTATTTGAAAGAGGGACACTATTAGGGATAGCATATAACTACTTTTATAGGAGCTCTTTCTGACTAGGCATATACAGAACATCTTAGAGAGAAATGGATGTTTTAGTAATTTTAAATGAATATATAATATTTAAAGAAGACCTAAATAATTTTTCATAGATTATTGGAGGCAAGGAAGTGCTTGAAGCCTTAGGAATTTGAGTGCCTTGAATAATCCTTCCATCATTCTGATTTGATGGAAGTGTAGGAGCCCTTTAAACTTTCCCACTTGTAGCCATGCTTTGATACTTTGGAGAATGATTGGATGAACTTGTAGGCACATTAATATCTATACCTAAATCCTTTATTTTGGATTTAGTGTTTTCTATGATTGAGGTTCCTTGATTATTCATGAAGGTGTCCTCAACTAGGAAGTTGATGAAGATATCTTCTTAAGGTTGTCTACTTCCACTTGTCTGCATCATAAATTCATCCTCAATAGATAGGAGAGGAGTAACCTCATGATAAGAAATAAGATCATTATCTCCACCTTATTATCATCCATAAATTTTCCTTGCTTCCAATTTTCACCTTGCACTAAGTTTCTATGAATTAGCACCATCTTTCTTGTATTGGTGGTAGAGTTGGGATTATATGCATTGTAAGTCATGTTGGGATTAGGTTTCCATTGGCCTCTTCCTCTTCCATGTTTCTAACCATGTTATTATTGATAAGTATATGAATTCTAATGGACACCTTTTTGCATATATGCTTGCCTATTTAAAGCCTCTAAGGCTAGGAACTTTGCTTTCCAATTAACATTATTTTCTACCTACCTAAGAAAAAATTGAGTTTTGGTATTAGCATTAGGAACTTGGGATACATATGGAGTATCAACAAAATCATGAGATGATGGAGGCATAAACACTTTAGGTGGAAATATTCCCACTTAGATGATATTATTTTTATCTCTGATAGAAATTTCATATGCTTCAGGTAGAGTATAACCACACATAAATTGAAGCATGACAACAATTTTAGTTCCTATAGCTCTTAGATAGGTTGGAAACACAAAACTAGGAGGTGGCCTCATAGAAGGAGGCAATCTATTCCACGTCTTCTAAAATATTTCATTAAAATCATGCATTATTTCTTTGGTTCCTCTTTTGATTACATTAAGATGGTATATGGGAGAGGCATGGTCACTCTCATTTCCAAATCTTGAGGTCAAAAACACTCCAAATTGATCCCAAGATGTGATGCATCTACCTTCTAGAGTCCTATACCAATCTAGAGCCTTCCCTCTAAGGTAAATGTCAAGGAGTCTAATGAAAATGTTTTCTTGAGTGATATGGAAACTAAAAAAGTTAGAGGCATCTCTAACATGCTCAGTAGGTGTAACATGACTCTCGCCATTGAATAGGGGTACAAATTTTATGACATTAGGAGGAATGACATCATATATCAGAAGGAAAATTGGATTCTTTGTATTGAATGTAAGGAAAGCATGAGGTCTAGTATTTATTATTCAATATCTTAAATTTATTCAACTTGTTCACTCTCTTGACTTCCCTCGCTAGCAAAATCCTCTTGATCCTCAAAGTGCAAATTATGAGGAAGATATTGAACTCTAAGGGAAAGTTTAGGTTGAAGGGGTGGGTTAACGGGATTAAGAACTCTTATAGATAGTTACCTAGTGATAACCATGAATTATGAGAACAATTTTATAACAAGACAATAGCCTTGAACTAGATTTACCTTGATAGAGTCACCAGATGTTGAGTATCAGACCAATTTGTTGTTGATGTTGTTAATACCAACATTAACCTTGACAAGTTGTCTTGAAGACAGGTCTCACTAGGCATGCCAAAACTATTATCACCAAATCACACACCCTAAAAGAGGGTGTTTAAGCCTCTTCAAGATTTTAGAAACATGGGAAAATTTATAGGTATGTGGGTGTACCTATTGTGGAAATGAGACTCTATATTTAAATGGATATCTCCTTGAATGTATCATGCAATGCTTATCAATTTAACTACTACTTGCTTATGGGGGAAGAGTTAGAATTACATAAATAAAGCCTACTCTAGGTGAGGTGATGCATCAATATTATCTCCATGTGACCATCATATTCCAAGCACAATAAAGCAAAGTATACAAATTAGCCTCAAAGCTCTAAAAGGTTCTAATATGAGTATTTCAATATGGAGGTGAGATGTGTGAAACAACACAAGGCAAATGGACTAGAAGGTAAATTTCACACTCCAAGGATAATTAGACACTTGAAAGAGTTTGAAACACTTAAATACACTATATATGAATTATTAGAGTAATAATTCTTGCTCATATATGGAAGGATAAAGGAAATAAGGATACAATATTATTACTTCTTATCACTATAAATTAATCACACACTTAGATAATTGTTTGAGAACTTAGAAATAGAATTTTATTAATGTTCAAATGTAAAATATGACATCAATCTAGTAGGTCTTTGACATACATGGTGTGGTTTCCTCTACAAAGGCCAAAATGATAGCTACTTATAAAACTTTAGAGAGAGAAGAAAAGAAAGAAGCTCAAGAGTCACTAGAACACATGTCCAGGCATGAGGACTAGTTATGTTCTAGGTGTAACTGAGTGTGAAATGGACCATGAATTCTTCATAAGATATATGTCCCTATAATCCTTGAATTTTTTTTCCAAAATGGTGCAAAGATTTTTTGGCTAGCCTTGATGAAACTACTTTCATCATAGACCATCTCTTGAGCATTTGAATATAAACTAGGAGAGTCGACACATATGCACTATTTAAGGGAGTTTGAAACATGTTATAATAGTCATAACATGTTCCCATAACTTCTATCCATATTCTAGACACTTGTATTCACCATATTCAATCATTCATTACTTTCCTAGATCTCATTCTTCACATTTGGTAGTGTATGAGTCTAAAGAGCTCAATCTAATTCAAAACCCTCAATCCTACATAATCATCCATATAACATTCCCTTACCACATTAGTCATTCCATTCTAAACTATGCTTATCACCATTTAGACATGTGTTTATCTTGTCCATCTAGAAACTAGTCAAATTGGACCTGTCAATCTCCCTTGAAATATCTTTACTTCAATGCTGGCCATCGATCACTGACCTAAATTCTTGAGATCATGATAATTGAGAACATTACATTTGATCAGAGCTCCTTGACTTTTGACTCTCACTCATGCCATTGATCTTGATCTATACAATCAAGTTCTATCTATTGATCTTGCTCTTAACTTCTCAACTTTATTCCAACTTATGCCACATGTGAAATGTGCATTGATTTTTAGGATTTGTTGTTAGTTTACCAATGTCACACACTTATGCCAAGTGTCTATCTCTCAAGCTCTATGACTATTTGACCCATCTCACACTGTTGGATTAAGATGTACGATGCAACATAGATTGTTAGATCAACTAGGACCCACTATTTGAAACCTAATGACTACTTCATGATCTAAAAATTGATGTTCTCTATCCCATCATTTTACATTCATGCAACTATCATTCATGGCCCATGAACTATCAAATTTAAGCTTAAATGGATATCCTTTACTCTATTTAAAACTTGATGTTTATGTGACTATCATTTGACATCCTCATAGATGTATTTAACGTCCCATAAAGCATCAAATTTAGGCTCAAATGGGTTTATTTATTGGCTTTAAATTGACATTAGCATGAACATCTTATGGTTTTTGACCAACTTTGAACACTTGGATCTTGAAGCGCAAGAATCATGGAGGCACCAAATTTACAAGAGATGTTCTTGATACTAAAAGGGATGAACCCATTTGATCCACTAGTCTCAAGATCTTTCTAAGTATTTAAAAAAAAATTCAAGTGTGCTCACCTATGTAATTTTGTATGACACTTTGATGATGGTCTAGTTTGAAATGATTAAGTATGGAAATTTAACAAATTATGTCTGAGGAACCCACTTTGCTTATGCATAAATTTTATATCACTTCATTGTATGAGTTTAAACTTAGTGCATATCAACTTGGTACAGAGATGAATGGACCCATAAGATCATATTCTATTGAAACTACCACACATGTGAGATATAAAATCATCAAACTTACCACTTGGATCTATTTGAGCTCCTTTACAAACTGGCTAAGTATGCAAACTTAGTAAGAAATGTCTGAGAGGTCAACTTTGAACCCTCATATATTTTACTATTTTTAGATGCATGGCCTAAAATTTGGCTAGTAGTGACCTAAGACTAATGTGATCACAACCATATGATGAATTCTACCTAACTCTTCCACACATAGTAATGATGATGTCAGCAAACTACCTACTCAAAATTTATGCCACTAGACCCAAATGTCTAGATGAACACAATGAAGAACCAAATGAATACCATGCACTTCCACTTTCATACATGAATTATAAAATGACCCCTAGATACAAAATGACACAATGAATAAACTAGATAGTGACCAAAACTACAATGGCATATAAAATGACATCAGATGAATTATGACACACCCTATGACATTATAATTAGACCCTATTTAATATTTTGACTATAGGGGGTAGACCCATTTTTAATGTGGTAAAAATGGTCATATTTAGTGATTTACCAAGGTGGTATGCTTAATATGCTATGACCAATTGC
This sequence comes from Torreya grandis, assembly GCA_037957365.1. Classification (NCBI taxonomy): domain Eukaryota; kingdom Viridiplantae; phylum Streptophyta; class Pinopsida; order Cupressales; family Taxaceae; genus Torreya; species Torreya grandis. The sequence goes on along the minus strand of JARHVA010003545.1, from coordinate 452,250 downwards.
CTAATCTTGTCCATTGGGCTATGGAGTCACATGTATAATATATTGACACACAAATGACTTTAACAACACACAAAAACAAAAAACAAGGACAAAACATAAAGTAAAAATAAATGTATGTTCAACTAGAACATTTAAGGATCACAACACACACAATGGAAAAACACACACACCTATTCTACTATTTATAGAATTGAATTTTACCATTCAATAGTAAGGTTTCAAATGTATCCCATTCACAAGGATATGCAACTCTTCTCCATTCATCCCTTCTAGCTATAAAGAATTACTTTGCTTGCACTTTATGATGATAAATGGTCCACTCCATAGAGTATCAAATTTTTTATGATTCCCTAGTTTTACTCTATTTTCATCTCATTTCAACACTATGTCACTTTTTTGAAATGATCTTTTTCAAAATACCTCTTCATCAATACTTGGTGATGCTTCAAAACATGATGAGCCTTCTCTCTAGTTTCCTGCAACTCCATTAATTCTATCAATTTTACCTCCATCAGAGTGTTTTTCATTATCTCTAACTAATGTGCTAATTCTAAGGTAGGTATTTCTTTAGAAATAGACAACCTATCCTCTCTTCCATAGACAAGCACAAAAGGAGAATTTCTTATTGACCTCTTGGGAGTTATCCTATCATCCCATAAGGTTGTCTTCAATTTGGTGTGCCATGACCACTGGTTATGATCCAAGGTTCTTTTGATGATTATGATTAGGTTATTATTAGTATATTTAGTAAATCTATTACCTTGAGGATAATAGTTGGATGAAGTGCTCAAAAATATTCCATTACTATTTTCCCAATCAACTATCTTAACACCCATAAAAGTAAGAGCATTATCTAAAATAATAGTATAAGGAGTGCCAAACCTTATTATGATGCTCTCATATAGCTCCAAGATAGAATTATCATTAGCTTCCTACAATGTCACTACCTCAACCCATATTTTAAAATAATCAATTACTATGAGTATCCATTTATGACTAGTACTTGATGGGGGGTTTATCATGCCAATGAAATCCATACCCCATTGCATGAAGGGCTGATCTACTTGAATTGGATTCAAAGGAAGGAATGTATGCTTCTATTTTATAATAAAGAAATCAAATTTTACATAAATTATCACCCAAGCATAGTAGTCCTTGAAGAGGCCAGGCTAGTAATAACCAGCCCTCATGATATTGGTAGCTTTGGTTCTTGGAGAGAAATGACCTCCTACTATCCCACCATGAAAATTTTCAAGCAACACCCCAAACTGATCATTATCAACACATCTTAATAGCACACCATTAATGTATCTTATAAAAAGCACAACATACATAAGACAAAAGGGAATAGATTAAAATATAAAATTCATCCTTTGTGATCTACTCATGCCATTAGGATACTCACCATTCTAAATAAATCTAAGCACATCTTATGTCCAACTTTGTATAGGTAAAGAACCAGCTAGTTGTAAACAATCATGATTGACTAGAAATTCTTATTTTTACTCATGAATATTTGAAGTTAGGTGTTCACTAAGGCCCTTACCTATTATCAACTTTTTTACTTTGATATCAACATCATATTCTATTACCTTAGTGATCCATCCTTCTCTCTTCTCACTAAGGTCTCTCCTCAAAAGAAATTATTTAGTACTAGGATGAGAAATCATAATATGAATTTTATTTTTTGAAACCATATGCCTAAAATTATTTATCCCTCTCAAAATAAAAAGGACTTATTTATCCATAAAGGTGTACTTAACTTCATAATATTCTAAACCTTGACTAAAGAATGCAATAGGTTGCTCCACACCCTCATCATTATTTTGCATTAACATGGATGGCATAATATCAAGGTTAAAAAATCAATACAACATGAAATATTTATCAAATTTAGGATTCATAAGAGTAGGATCTTGTGTAATTGCTTTTTTAATGGCTTCAAAACTGCTCTTACCTTCTTTGGACCACAAAAATACCTGATTCATTTTTAACATGTCTATGATAGGATTCACCAAAGATGAAAACCTAGGTATGAACCTCCTTAAAAAATTCATCTTGCCTAAGAAAATTTGGAGACCTTTCTTATGTAATGGTAATGATAGGATAAGAATAACATCTATCCTTTCAAGCTCAATAGCCAAACCATCTTTGGAAATAATGTGTCCCAAAAGCTTACCTTCATGGACAATAAAGATGCATTTATTTGGATTAAAAGATACTCCATATTACCTACATCTTTAAAATTATTATCTCAAGTTCTTCATATGTTCATTATCATCCTTGAAAAACAGTATTATGTCATCTAGATAAACCAACATCTCATTAATCAAATGTTTGAAGGCCATGTCCATTGCTCTTTGAAAGGTAGCACCAACATTTGACAATCCAAATGGCATATAAATATAAGAAAAAATTCCCCATTTAGTGGTAACTGCTATATTAAATTTATTATCTTCATTAAATCAAATTTTATTATAACCTGAGTATCCATATAGAAGAGAGAAACATTGAGAACCTAAAATAATCTACATAATTTATTCCATTAAGGGTAAAAGATAGTGATCTTTAAGTGAGACCCTATTAATATCTCTGAAGTCCAAAAAAAGTCTTATCTCCCCACTCTTATTTATAATAGGCACAAGGTTAGCTACCCATGTTGAATTCTTGATAGAAAATATTATATCAGATTTAAGGAGTTTAGTGAGCTCTAACCTCATGAGTTGCTCCACCTTAGGATTGATGGGTCTTTATTTCTATCTTACCGATTTAACTCTAGGTTCCAAATTAATAATATGATGTGATAGGATAGGATCAAATCCTTTTATGTCCTTATACTCACATGAAAATATATCCTAAAATTCTCTACACAAATCAATGAATGCTTGATTTTCTAATGTAGAACATACCTTTCCTAGTTTGAGGAGTCTATCTTTGAAGATCAAGACTCTTTCATAATCATCTTGTTTTTAAAACATACTAAATTTTTATTTATCCTTTTGATTATTCTCATTGAAGATAATTTCTAAGGTCACCAGGCCCTTAGGTATCTTATTTATCTTTATTTGCACAATCTGATCACCCAATTATGCTTGGAGTCTCTTTTGATTCCTTGAAGAAAACTCAACCTCATTTTATAAGAAGCATGCAATGTGTTTGTCACTATAAAACAATTTACAAGACATTTAATTATTATTTATAGAAGGTCTAATAATTATCTTAATGTGATATTGCTTCTCCTTTTCTTTTATGGTAGTTAGAGTATCAAATTGAGATCTTATAGTAGCTAGTCTATCAACATGATTGTTCTGCTCCCTTAGGACTGACTGTATGTTGAATGCATTAAAATATTCAAGAAAATCCCATACCATATGATTATATTACTTAATTAAAGGTTTCTTGGCATCAAATACATTTCTAACCTAATGAATAACCAATTCACTATCTCCATATACTTGCAAGTTCTTGATTCCTTTTCTCCTTGCCCTTTGAAGTCCATGAATTAAACCTTCATACTCAGCCATATTATAAGTACAAGTGAAATGAAATATATATGAATAATATTATTTATATTTAGATGGGGAGATTAAAATGACACCAACTACTTGCTTGGCCAGTAGTTCAATTCTATCTTTGATTTAATATTTTTAGGTAAAATTGACTTGTTAAAACAAAAATCAGTCAATTTGACTAAATATTCAGTTTTATAGACAGTTTTGTAATTTTGGGGTTTCCATTTAAAATTTGTATCTTCGCTTATCGAAGACGAAGGGTGAAGCCCAGGTTGGTGGGAGGCCAATTTCCTCTCACACAAAACTCCTTTGGATTCCTCATTTTGTGTTGAATCCAATGAGTGGTTAGAAGGCCACTTTCTCTCTCAAAATAGGCATTTTTTTAATGTTTTAGTGTTTTTTTTACAAAAACACTAGTTTATGGGAAAATTGAACCTTTAATATCTTGCAAACGGTAGCTCAGATTTGGGTGCCATTTTTTACAAAAGTGTTTGTAGTTAAATTATCTATAGTTTAGGCTTTTTATTTGTCAAAAATGCACTAGTTTATAAAGTGCCAAAAATTTGGGTCTCTCGAGACGCATTTTCGGTTGAGTTTGACATCCTGTTTGCTTTAGTCTTGCACTGATTGTCTAAGATGCATTCTCGGCTGAGTCTAACATATTTTTGGCATGCACTTGCATATTTGGGGGGGGCTCAATATTTTAGGGGGGGTGTGATTGCTTTTCACAACTTGCAAATTTTTGCTTTCATTCTCCTTTCTACATAATTTCACAACTTGCAATCAACATAACTTCTCCTAAATTCAATTAAAAATGGATTCTTTTCAACTTAAACCCCTAACACCCTTCAACTATCATGAATGGAAGGTTAAAATGTCAATCATTCTTAGAATCAAAGGGTTGTATAGGATCACCATGGGTACTGAAGTAGAACCCAACAATGATGCTGAAAAGGTCAAGTGGTACAACCATAGTGATGAAGCCTATGGACTACTGAGCTTGTTTGTGTCTCCAAAACTTCTCTTCCATCTAGAATCCTCCCAAACTCCCAATGACATATGGGACACCTTAGAAAATTCATTTGGAAAGCTTGATGAGATGAGAGGTCATGAGCTTGAAAATGAACTCATAAGTCTAAGTCCTAACAACTTTGACACCCTACAGGACTTCTTCACTAAGTTTAAGGCTCTTAGATTGAAATTGAAAGAATGCAAGATAGAGAATAAAGATGATCAACTCATACTTTCTATTCTCACAAAGTTAGGTCCAAGCTATTTAGTCTTTGTCTCCACTTTCCATGCCACAAAACATGCCCTTAGCACTACATGGAAAATGCCTTCTTTGGATTCATTCATTGCCAACTTGACTAGGGAGCAATATAAGATAATTCAAATGGGCACAATGAAGTCTACTCAACCCTAATCCTTAATAGCTAGAAATGGTACGGATAAGACTTCAACAAAGGAGAAGAAGAAAAAGAACAAGGACCAGGAGAAGAAGAAAGAAAACACCAATCCTACCAAAAACAACATTGAGACTTCCTCTTCCAATGCTAAACCTAAGAAGGAGAAGGTTAAGTGTGCCTATTGTAAAAAGATAGGGCATGATGAACACAAATACATGAAGAAACAAATAGATCACCTAACTCATCTTCTAGAGAAAAACAACATAGGTGTTCCTGAGTTCATCAAGCAAAATTCATCTACCCAAGATTCTACCAAGGCAAAAGGCAAGGGTAAGGAGAAAAAAAGGCAAGGCCCTTGTAGCTACATCATATTCTACATCTTCATGGGTCATTGACTTGGGTGCTTCTCACTACATGGGTTCTTCACAAGTTGATTTTTCATCTTTAGATCCTTGTAGCATGACTTCAATTAGTTTGGGTGATGACACTTCAGTTTTTGTTGCAGGGAGAGGATCAGTTGAAATAGAAGGAGGGACATTCAATAATGTTTTAAGTGTTCCTTATCTTTCAACCAATCTCCTATCAGTGTACCAAATCACTCACATTGGTCAGGGCATGAGAGTTGAGTTTTCACCAGATTCAGTGGCTATCAAAGAGTTGTATAGTGATACTACAGTGGCAGTGGGTAGGGCAGATCACCAAGCCAAGTTATACACCTCACATTTTTCATCAAATTCTTCTCCAATAGCATTGCTAACTCATTCAGATGGAGTTATCAAATTATGTGTCATGTCCCTTTTTTAGTTGACATCTTTAGAATTGATGGTTATCCTATTATGTGACCTTCATAGGCTGATAGGATGGATAGAGGGTCTTGATGGAGCTTGGCTTGGCTTTGATTAGCAAAATTTTACTAGTTAGCTTTCGTTTGGGCTCTTTCAGACATGTATTGAGGAAGATATTAATATTTGATTAATTTAATTAAATATTAATTATTTGGCCTATTTTTTAATTATGAAACCCTAATTCTTAATTATGAAACCCTAATTCTTAATTATGAAACCCTAATTAGGGCAAGCACACCTTTTTGAGGATATAAGGGTTTCTCATAGGAGGGAGTCTCATATGATTGAAAATTATTGATATTAAAGATAGATTTTGCTAAGGATTTTTCCTAAGAAGACTGAGCCAAGGGTTCCAGTATTCTATCTGCATTAGAGAACATGCACTCTTTAGTGTGAGCAATTTAGAAGCTATGAGATATCAACTAATCTATTGCCAGTTTGAGAGATAACTTCACATAGAAGTTATCACAGAGGTTTACAGGTATTTATTTCATTAGGTTTTAATTCAATAATTATCCAGATTAGATCTTCCATATTAGTGCCATATTTCATCAAATCAGGTGTCCAGCATATAGGCCACACTACATTCTATTTGCCTCTGTACAGGATCCATATAGATTCATGCAAATTCATACCATTCCATAGTAGGCTAGATAACACTGTAGGGGGCCCAAAGACTGACATCGACAGCCTAGAGACTGACATCGGTTGATGGAATATCGATTTCGACAGAGTAGTTGACTATTAGAGACCGGTCTTGGTAGTATATCGATCGACAGTGGTAGGATAGCTGATGTCAGTGACTGTGTTTTGACACAACAACTCGAGCTGCACAGATCTAGGGTATTTTTAGATTTCTAGAAAGAAATCAAGTTTTTAATAAAGTATTTTAATATTCTTTTTATATGCATGACAGAGGACTTCTTATTTAATCATTTAGATGAATAATAAGATCATTGATTTGCCAGTTAAGAGATTATACTATGGTTTATTTATTTATTTGATCTTATCTTGCAAAATTGCATCTTTATTCATGCAAAAACACAAAAACATAAAAATACACAAAATAGTTCAAAAAATATTTAGTTTTAGAGATCAGGGGAAATAGGGGTTTCTACAGTGGTATCAGAGCTAAATCGTACCATCCTGAGGGTTTAACAATCTTATGCAGCCACAAAAGTTGGGACCACATAGGTATTTCACATGTAGTAGAGCCTTGCTTGAAGGCACTCAGGCTTTAGAATAGTAGCCAATCACCATGAGTGACAGGCATGAGGGTAGCCCACTTAGGGGCCACATGCATAATGATGATCATGACACCAGAGAATTCTTTCATGTTATGGTTACAGGGTAGCAATAGATGACACAGGCACTACATGCACTCACTACTATGGTAGAGAGGATGAGCCCACCTATTCGATAGAATGGGGAACAAGGAGATAATAGGAGTGCTACTATTAATCAGAGACCACAGTTGACCCATTCCAAGATAACTGATAGGCCTACACAGCCTACATTTGTTCAGGAGGAACTAGAGGCTCCAACAGAGGAGGTGACGGGAGATTCCCTATTTTCATATACTCTCATGGCTGCAAATGATGAGTGGGACTTATTAGCTCCTCAAGTTTGGGAGAGGATGACCTTTGATCATTTTTTTAATCAGAGGAGAGAGAACTACATATCAGTGAGACAAGACAGGAGGCCTAGAGGTCAACTTAGTGAGCTGAAGAAGGATACTGGCAAGCTTTTTTTGACTACTTTTGATGGTAGCGGTAAGATGATAGCTCAAGCTTGGATTCATAAGCTTGACACATTCTTGGCATTGAGGCAAATGACAGAGATAGAGACCATCAAATATGCCACTTTTCACTTAGAGGGAGTAGCACATGACTGGTGGTACCATGGTATGGTAACACTTCAGCATAATCAAGTGACAGAATACTAGGAATTCATGGATAGGTTGGTTGAGAGGTTTGATAGGAAAGATCCTAAAGTTTACTTTTAAGATCTAGCATAGTTGAAACAAACAAGCAACTTGGAGTCTTTCATTGGTGATTTTTAGCGATTGGCAGTCATGGTGCCAAATATTTCAGAGCGTAGATTGGTAGTTCTCTTCATCAAGGGCCTATCCGAACCATTGAGAGGTTGGATCAAAGCCTTTGATCCTCCTTCATTACAAGAAGCTATAAAGAAGGCACGTAGTATAGAGATGGCAGCCCCATCTAGTAAATCTAACTCAGGAGGTACTTTTTCATTTAGGGACAATAAAGGCTTCAACAGTACTAGAGACCAGATTTTAACATAGATAAATTAGGTGTTAAGAATGATTCAAAGGCCAACCCAGTAGCACCACCTTTGGATTGAGAGGCTCTTAATGATCTACATAGGAAGAAGCTTTGCTTCTATTGCAAAGGTCCCTGTGATGCCAGTCACGATTGTCCTTTGAGGCCTAAGGGCAAGGCCAATCAAGTGATGTGGGCTTATTATGAGGATTTAGAATCAAAGGGTTCCAAACAGTAGGATAGTTTTGAGGAGTCAGAGGTAAAGGATTTAGAGCCTAAGGTAGAGATAGATTTAGAGATTCAAATATAGGAGGCACACCTATCCAGCATTCAGTTAGATGATTCATTCAGACTCTGTGGAGTTTTGGCAGGACAGAGGGTCATCGCCCTTCTTGATACATGAGCCACACATAATTTTATAGATGATAGATTTGTGGAGAAGCATGGACTCACTACTAAATATTTTGAGGGAATTAGAGTTAAGGTGGTCGATGGTCACACTCTTAAGTGTGAGTGGATGATTAGAGACCTCCCATTGTGCTTGAACAACTATGAGTTCAAGGCTAATTATTAGGTGGTGAACATGGGGGATATAGACTTAGTCTTGGGTATGAAGTGGCTTCATTCCCTTGAGGAAGTCACTCTTCATCTCAAGGACATGGAGGTTCATTTTGATGTTGGTGAGAAGACACATATTCTTAAGGCAATACGGTGCAACAACATCAAAAATATGTTTTTTCATCGAATGGAGAGACTCATACCACACAATATGGGAGAGTGCACTACCGAGTGTACATTGGCACCAATACAGGAGAGACATGTGGATGAGCTTTGTCTTGAGGTGAGTTCAGTTTAGGAGTTAGCACATGTGGTAGGGACTCAAATTTCTTTTATAGTCAGGTCACATGTTGATGATGATATGAGTATGTCTAGCATTCACATTCTAGATTTAGATATTGTAGTGGGTACAGGAGACAGGTGCATGAAGTCAGTTGGTATTGTTCACATTATTTAGGTGAAGAGTTTACTTGAGTTGCCAATTGATTTCCGTTCATGGATTGGATGTTGGGATCTTTATCTTGGTACTTGGGATGATGTGACACCATGGGATGAGAGTTGTGATAGACATGGCATGGAGTTTGTGTTGATTGACAGTGGTGTAGATCATGACTACATTTGGGATCCAGGTGGATTGATTGGTTTATCATTCAGTGATTGCTTGAGGACAAGCAATTTTAGGAGGGGCAAATTGTCATGTCCCCTTTTTAGTTGACATCTTCAAAATTGATGGTTACCCTATTATGCGACCTTCATAGGCTGATAGGATGGATAGAGGGTCTTGATGGAGCTTGGCTTGGCTTTGATTAGCAAAATTTTACCAGTTGGCTTTCGTTTGGGCTCTTTCAGACATGTATTAAGGAAGATATTAATATTTGATTGATTTAATTAAATATTAATTATTTGGCCTATTTTTTAATTATGAAACCCTAATTCTTAATTATGAAACCTTAATTAGGGAAAGCACACCTTTTTGAGGATATAAGGGTTTCTCATAGGAGGGAGTCTCATATGATTGAAAATTATTGATATTGAAGACATATTTTGCTAAGGATTTTTCCTAAGAAGACTGAGCCAAGGGTTCCAGTATTCTATCTGCATTAGAGAACATGCACTCTTTAGTGTGAGAAATTTAGAAGCTATGAGATATTAGTTGATCTATTGCTAGTTTGAGAGATAACTTCACACAAAAGTTGTCACAGAGCTTTATAGGTATTTCTTTCATTAGGTTTTGATTCAGTAATTATCCAGATTAGATCTTCTATATTAGTGCCATATTTCTTTAGATCAGGTGTCAAACATACAGGCTGCACTACATTCTATATGCCTCTGTATGAGATTCATATAAATTCATGCAAATCCATACCATTCCACAATAGGCCAGACAACACTGCAGGGGGCCCAGAGACCGACATTGGCAGCCCAGAGACTGACATCGGCTGATGGAATACTGATGTCGACAGAGTAGCCAACTGTCAGAGACTGACGTTGGCAGTATATCAACCAATAGTGGTAGGATAACTGACATCGGTGACTATGTTTTGACACAACCTAAGCCACACAGATCTAGGGTATTTTCAGATTGCTGGAAAGAAATTAGATTTTTAAGATAGTATTTTAATATTCTTTTTATATGCATGATAGAGGACTTCTATTGTAATCATTTAGATGAATAATAAGATCATTGATTTGCTAGTTAAGAGATTATGCTGTGGTTTATTTATTTATTTGATATTATCTTGCAAAATCACATCTTTATTCATGCAAAAACATAAAAACATCAAAATACACAAAATAGTTCAAAAAATATTTAGTTTTAGAGATCAGGGGAAACAGGGGTTTCTACATTATGGCATGAGTGGTTTGGCCACCTTAACTACCGCTACCTTGAGCAAATTTTAAAACATGACATGGTCATTGGCTTGCCTCATGTCCAATTCTCAAAATGACTTTGCGAGGGGTGCTCCCTTGGAAAGCATCCCGAAGTAAAATTTGACAAAGGTAAAGCTTGGAGGGCTTCACAACCTTTGGAGTTAGTCCATAGTGATGTATTAGGACCCTTTCCCAAACCATCTTTCACAAGGGCCAAGTACATCCTCACTTTCATTGATGATTTCTCTAGGTACACTTGGATATATTTTCTCAAACAAAAGTCTGAAGTGTTTGAAAATTTTCTAGACTTTAAGGCTCTTGTTGAGAAATAGAGTGAGAAATCCATCAAGGTTCTTTGAATTGATAATGGAGGGGAGTATGCCAGCATTAGATTTGAGAAATTTTTCACCATAGAGGGGATTAATTTGTAGTGCATAGTCACTTACAGTCCTTCACAAAATGGGTTTGCAGAATGCAAGAATAGGTTCTTGAAAGAGATGGGTAGCTGTATGATTCACTCCAAATCCTTAGCACCACAGTACTAGGTTGAAGCCATCAATTTTGCTTGCTACATTCAAAATAGGGTTCCTCACAAAGCTTTGAAAGGGATAACACCCTTTGAAGTTTGGCATAAAAGGAACTTGATGTTGAGCACCTTAGAGTTTTTAGATCCCCAGCCATGGCCCACATTTCAAAGAAGAAATGCAAAGCTATAGAATGTCAGTCCAAGCCTTGCATCTTTGGAGGATATCTGGATGGTATTAAGGGATATCACCTTCTAAATCTAGTCACTCATGAGTTTTTCATCGAGAGAAGTGTCCATTTTTAGGAGAGTCCTAAAGACTCAACACTTGAAACTTCTTCTCCCTCATCAGATCTAATTCTTCATGATGATTCCTCATCAAATTTAGATCAGCCACAATAGGTTCTCAAGCCAGAGACATCTTCTTCTTTGAGTTTAGATAGTGAGGATAGTGATGTAGAGTCATCCACCTCTAGTTAGTTAGAGGATGAGGATTTAGCACCTGACTCATCCACTTCTAGGCCACTTTGGGCCAGACACACTTGAGAGTGCTGGCACTTGGGAAGGAGATCCTGTAGATGACAAATGTACTAGGGGGATTTTTAGAGAGATTCACATGCCTTATTTGCTTTAGTTTCAAATCCATAGACTTTTTGAGAGGCATCTAGGGTACCTAAGTGGGATAATGCTATGGAGGAAGAATATTCTTCCTTAATTGAAAATCACACTTGGGATTTGACTTCACTTCTTAAGGGAAGAAAGATGGTTTGATGTAGGTGGATATATCAAACCAAGTTTGTAGTAGATGGGTCAGTTGATAAGTACAAGGCATGATTGGTCACCAAGGGTTTCTCATAGGTGGCAGGCATTGACTACTCAAAGACCTTTGTACCCATTGAAAAGATGACTTCTATCTAACTCACCTTAGCTATTACTACAACACATGGTTGGGATGTGCATCAAATGGATGTGAAGAGTGCCTTTCTTCATGGAGACCTAGAGGAGGAGATCTACATGGAGCAATTGCCAGGATTTGTTCAGGATTCTTCTTTAGTATGCAGACTTAGGAAATCTATCTATGGCCTCAAACAGGCCCCTTAGGCTTGGTATGCCAAGATAGATTCCTTCCTTCTCACAATGGGTTTCACTAGGTGCCATTTTGATCCCAATGTCTACTTCTTATGGTAGGATGATTCACTCTTAATTTTGGTTCTATATGTTGATGACCTTTTGATCACCAGGAGTTATTCATCAGCTATTGCAGTGGTGAAGGTATCTCTTTAGGATAAATTTGACATGATAGACTTGGGTTTGTTGCACTACTTCCTTGGCATCGAGATCTCATAGTTAGATTTAGGGATTTATCTTGCATAGCCTAAGCATGCTCTTGACTTATTGGCTTAGTTTCACATGGCTGATTACAAGCCATCTCTGACTCCCTTTCTATCAGGAGTCAAGCTTGAGGCTGATTGTTCTTCACCATTAGTTGATGATACTCGGTATCGACAACTTATTGGTAGTCTCATCTACTTGACTCACACTCGGCCTGACATATCATATACAATGGGACTTGTCTCCAGATTCATGCAAGAACCTCATGAGCTACATTGGAAAGCAGCTAAGAGGATCTTGCATTACATATAGGGTTCACATAGATATGAGATTCATTACAAATTTGGCATAGAGGTTGACTTGGTTGGATATATAGATTTAAATTAGGCTAGTGATTCATAGACTCGCAAGTCCACTTCTGGTTATAGTTTCTCTCTAGGTTTTGGTCTTATCAGTTGGTCTAGCAGGAAGCAAAATGCTATTGCTATATCATCCATAGAGGCAAAGTACAAGGGAGCTATTAATGCAGCTATTGAGGCTATTTGGCTTTAGGGGATACTTTCTGAGTTTGGCATTCCTATCAAGCATCCCACCATCATTTATTATGACAACCAAAGTACCATTCAAATTTGCAAGAATATAGTTTAGCACTAGTGGACCAAGCACATAGAGATTCACATGCATTTCATTTAGGAGCTTATTCATAGTTAGGTCATTAACTTAATATTTTGCCAGTCTTCAGAGTAGGTTGCAGACATCTTCACCAAACCTTTCACTGAGAGCAAGTTCATTCAGCTATGAGATCTTCTTAGGGTGCGGTCTACATTTGTAGCAGCATCATCTTCAGGGGGGCCTTCTAGCCACTTCTTGCTTTTATGTCTCTCTTTTGGGGGGGGGAGTTTTTTTCCTATAGGTTTTCTCCTTTTCTCTATCTTATGGGAGATTGCATTTGTATATGGGTACCTCATCAGGCCTAGTTGCCAGGACCCATTTTCTATTTCCACTACCCACCTAAGCTATGCTTATGGGGGGTATTAGTGTAGGTTTTTATTTTTGCCTATTTTTTAATTAGGTAAATTATATTTCTTATGCATACATGGAGTTTTCTTACATTTGTGGGATATGCTAGCTTATGTGGAGGTGTGTGTCATAGATGTGTCATAGGTGTCATAATAATGTCATAAGTAACTCCCTTGATGGGAGTTACTTCTCTATTATTAGCACCTTATCACCACCTTTCATTGAGGAGTTACATTCTATTCTTGGGGTGCCTTGTCCACATTTTGTGGAGGAGTTACTTATGTACTCTCTTATTTGTAGTCCTCACTTTGGCCATCTCATGTTAATCAAATTTTGGTTCTCTCCATTTTGTCTTGTGTAATTTATCTTCTTGTTATTTTCAAATTGCTTTAGCATCTATGTGGTGTGCACTTGCTTCATCTCATGTGATCATGTCTCCATTGCACTCGCATTATCCAGATTCTTGCAACAACTTTGATAATCTCTACTAAAAATCCAAGTAGTAAATATGAAAATTGACCACTACTAAAATTTGGCAATGCAAAACAAGACACTACCATCATCATCATGGTCATCAAACATCGGTCCTCTTGAGCCCTCTCCTATAAAGGCTTCTATTTAAAACCACTAGAATGCCTCCTGGCATGAACCCAATCCTCACCATAAATTATCTCCATGAGGTCATCTCACTCCTCACTCTCAATATTGTAAATTGGCTCCCCCTGAATGGGTAGTCATGTAATCCTAATCACATCCTCTAGTAAGATTTTGATCTCCCCTATTTGCAACAAAAATGTGTTCATGTCTGGTCCCATCTCTCGATGAGAGCCATGATCATAACCACATCCCATAATAGGTGTAGATAGTGAACCAAGGCCCTAAGACCAACCTCCTCCATATGCCTTCACTCATCCATAGTCATCCCATCATGAACCTCCATGAAGATCTTGAGAACCTGATCCCTCATTTAGATCTAGTTTTGTGCCTATAAAATAATCAAGTTAACTTGCACATTTCATTTTTAATAATTCTGCCTAGACCTACCTACATAGTCAGCCTTTTTATCCACCTATAATCACCAACATCCATTTATTCTTAGACCTATCTAAACATATCAAACACATCATGTTTTTACCTAATAATATATAACTCTAAACATGCAATAAATCTCCTACAACCTTATTAGAGCTATTAGAAACCAACATCAAGCCTTTCCAACACATTAAGCATGTTAACATATGAGAATTTGAACCTAGACCTAAGTATTCTCAACTAACCTTAACCCCTTTTTTTCAAAAATTCTAAACATTTCAAAATTCAACAAAATTTAAAACCTTACCTTCTTTAAGTACTGAACCATCAATGATCCTTACAACTATCAATGATCAATTGAGCATCTTCCTTTAGTGGTTGACCATCGATAGTCATACCTAACTATCAACAATCAGATCTAACCATTGATGATCACCATGCATAACTACCAATGGTAAAAAATTTGACTTAACCTACCTAAAGGAAAATTGAAACACTAAAACTCAACAGAATAACTACCCAAAACTACCCAATTACTTATCCCCAACCTAAACCCTCCTTCCAATTTCAATTTCATAAGTTAAATTTTCTTAATTTACCCAAACACCCACCTAGGGAAAACCCCTAAAATTGTATCAATTCAACTATATAATTACCAAATTCACTTAAGTAATATACCAAAATCACCTAATCTATAAACTTAATACACTACTTACCTCATTCCTCAATCACTATCAAGGTTAGAGTCTGTGTCTAGTTGCTTGACTGCACCCTCATCCACCTTGCATTATGGTCCCCACTAATCACCTTAGCACACATGCTCAACAAATATAAAAACTCCACCTCAGCCAAGAAACTTAGTCAAACACTCTCTTAGCTACACACCAAATGATAGAGCACTAGATATCATGGAAGTATAAAAGTTAATAGGCAAATAGTGAAAATGAAATTTAATTTTCACTTTTTGTATTTCATGGTTTTAGGGTTTCCACCTGACCATCGATGGTTGACCTTGGAGACCCTAACTATCAATGGTTAGGGTATCAATTTAAAAAAAAAATCTTGGCATCTACACCCTAATGCCCAATTTTTAGATATCCCCTAATATCCCCAAAACTAGAAACTTGAACCTTTTAGAGACAACCTTCCCCAACCACCTTGTCCACCTCGATGTTGGCCATTTTTGACCTAAACTATCACATGTTTTTTATGATGACCTTGATTATTTTTTTATTACACCAACCATTTTTACCATATTGACCATTTAATATTACACCACTTAGTGCATAACCACACCATTTGTGTTTTTCAAGGGATCACTTCCTACCTTGGATACCCATGGAAACACTAACCTATCTAAGAGACTAACAAGAGTACCCAATTTCCATGCCTAAATGTTGTTACACAGTATAGTAGTCACTTATCCTTTAACACCAAACTTATTTTTATCAACATTGGTAACCTTAGGTTGTATGTAATCTTGGATATCACATTTAGTCAAATTTTGTGTGCATATTTTCATCGAAAATGCCCAACCACCTGTTGTCACCACCTAGTGCCTTACCATGTACTTTTTATCAAACCTCAACTCAATTTTGGCTTCACCTCATCAACTCTAGGTTTGAGGGGGAACACCTCTTCTCATACTCGAGGTAAGAAACAACCTTTGCCTAACATTGGTTTTTGTTTTATAAATTATTCATTTCAAGCCACACAATAAAAAGAGGCAAAATGTAGACACCAAAAATATGCACAATATGATTTAAAATATCAAAATACCCCCTAAATAACCTTAGGAACCCATGGGGACCATTTATCATTTTGAACCTTGATATAACTAACCCCCAATAAGTTTAAATTAACTACCTCAACCTAGTCTTTTAACCCTTTTTACCCCTCAGCACTTGATCACTAATGGTTAAGGTGACTATCAATGGTCACCATAACCATTGATGGTCAAGGTACACCTCCTCAACCAAAAGTATGCAAATTACCTACATTGTTTTTCTAATTATAACTTTTCTAAATCTTATTGTAAGCCATTGCATGGGTGAGTTAATTTTAGAAAGACCAATTCATGTGTTGTTGAAACTATCTTGCCTTGCCCATAAGAAAGGGGAGAAAAGAGATAAAAATCCATCTACAAACATTTGAAAACATATGTGAATCTATCATTGTTATCAAGAGCTTTGTGCATACAAGAATTTTTTATAGGTCAATCACCATTAGCAATCTAATAATCATATCTGAAAGTTAACTTGCCACTCCCTCTCCACCAAGCCTTTAGGTATTTTTAATCTATTAGAATCAAGCTAGATTTCATAAACAAATCAACTACCTTAACCATCCACTCAATAAAATTTTAGTAAGACAAGTTTTTAATTCTCAGTATTCATTTACTTTATTTTCATTTTACAATCAACCTAGGCCTTACCCACCTCTCAAAATCCATCTTTTGGATCTCATCAATCAAAAATTTATCAACCCAAATATAGATAAAATAAAAGTAAATTTTTGTCTCAACCACTAATGGTCTGCTCAACCATCGATGGTCATCCCAACCACTAATAGTCACCTTAGCCACCAAAGGTCATCCCAACCATTGACAATCATTGTGGTACAAAAAACTAGCAAGTTAATTTCACCTACCTACACCTAATCAAACCTAATTTTTTATGTTCCTACCTATTCATGGACCCTTTTCTGATTTTATAAAACATACCCTAACACCTAGAACTATTATTAATTATTTTATCACTAATTTATTCATCTTAGAATATTTCCTAGCAAGCTTTCTTGTATTCAGTTTTAGTACCCTTTGATTTATTGATACAAGTACCTTCATTTCTATTTATAGACTTAATTTTTTTAAACATGTGGATTAATAGCCCTTAAGAAAGCTCTCACTTCCAAGATCTAGTTATCATTAGGCAATCCACCCAACTATTTATCTAGTAAACAAGTTTGCTTTATTGCTTTCTTATTTTCAAGTCATACTCCCAAGTCAAAGAGGATCTCCTCACAATCTTCTAATTTAGATACATGTAATATCAATAATATTTTTCAACCATACCCATACTTAGTTTCTTATTTTCCTCTTTCCCATAATAAGCAATAAATTCATTTAAAGAGACTTAATAGATTTCTTCTTAATTGCTAGTTGAACATGGAGACTTCATGAACTTCATAGATTATAGTTAGTTATCTTAGCCATGGAGAAATGGCTTGTTTATATAGAAAATGTAGTGAAGAATCAATATATATATATATATATATATATATATAATTCAATCTTAGGCCATTGGGATCAATGGTTGGGGATTTTCCAAAGAATTTTTGATTCCTTGGAAACCTCTAGAATAGAGGGTTCTAGATAGGGAAGGCTAAGTTAGAGAGGATTATAGAATTGGAGGATTATAGACTCTTTTTAGCGAATTATTAGGATTAGGTAGGGGATTAGATAGGGATTGGGTAGGTGATTAGGGACTAGGGGTTTAGGATAGTAGGATAGTAGGTGGGTAGGTGGGTCATGGAAATTTAAAATTCCTAAATAATGGATAAGTGGGGTTAAGATAAGATAATGGGGATTTAGGAGAATTAATGAAGAATTGGGGTAGGAATATGGTGAGTATATGAAGAAATTATTGGAATAAATATTATATAAATGATTAGGATTAGGATAAAGGGGATAAATTATCAAGATTAATTAGAATAATTAGGCAAGCAAAATTTAGTGCATACAATATACTTCTAAAGAAAATGACTTTCCATAATACTAATGCAAATTTTACCTCATTCAATGATCAAACTCTATCACAATGTATACTTTAATATTCTTATCCGCAATATTTTGAACTACTAGATTTACCTCTTTTGTTGAGTTACAAGGACCCATTTGACCACATGATTAACTATGTACATTCTTTTGGTCCAAGGGGAAAAAATGACAAACTATTGCTAAAGGTATTCCATATGAGTATTTCCAATAAGGTTCATAATTGGTTATATATCCTACCGAAGTTTTTTTTAACCACTTTTTCATAATTATAAGATTTGTTCTTCATGGCTTTCAATATCTATAAGGTGCCAAAATTTACACTATAATATTTGCATAATTTCAAACAATGTGATGATGAATCCCTTCAAGATTATGCCATTAAATTCAAAATAACATCATATGAGGTAGCATTTAGACCTTCATATTTGGAGTTACAATTCATTTTTAGTAGATGTATTATTTCTACATTGAAATAAGGAGTATTACATAAATAATATGATTAATTTACCCATTTATATGTGGATGTCCATAGATATGATTCATTCATACCTAATTATCCAAAGGATATTAACATATCCCCTTTTAAATACCTAAGTTGTATTTCTCACACAAAGGAGGGAAATAAATTACCAAATGAACATTACTAACAAAAATATGGGGTTTATAATCTTTATATGGGACCTTTATAAAATTTACTCAATATGGGACCAATCCAAGGTCCAAAAAACACCCCAAGGTGAACAATCCAAAAAGCATCCATGCCAACAAGATTTAACAATCATATTATTCATGGGTGGTGATTAATTTTGGCATAACCACATTGATTCTCCATAAACAAAAACTGATTTCAATATAAAATTCTTACAACAGCTTCCTTTTGACCTAAAAGACTTACATAACAAAGGAGGCTGGGAAGACTCCTTGGGAAAAATACCACTACTAATTGTTTGTGGTCCTAAAGTGATTTAAACATGGGTTTATGTTATGACACAAAAATACATATATGCATTTACATTAGGAACTCTTTGGTTATATCAAATGGAAGAAAAAATTGACCAAAATCAACAAGGTATTTCTTTTTGTCATGAAGGAAAACTGATCCACATTCCAAATGATAGCATTGATTCTTCTATTGTACATATAAAATGTGATGGGGAACATGTTATGTACTATTCAAACTTATCCAACCATGATTAAAACAATGTAAAGGATCCAACTTAAGGTTGCAATGTCTCACATATTCTTAAAATACCCCCAAAAAATTTAAAAAACTTTAAAAAATTCAAAAGTATTTTCAACATTTGCATATTCTTTTTCTCCTTGGCATATATATTTTTGGTTCCATGTTGGTAGATGACATATAATTTTTTTTTATGTACACATGTTTCACATATCTTTAGGGTGTGATACAAACATACATAGATACATGATCTATGCACTTTCAGATATTGGGTTTTCCCTCTACTCATGTCACTAGGACATTAGGGGAATCCACCTCTATGATCATGATACATCAAAGTTATATATTTCTATGGTCACTTTCACTTATCATGTTTGAGATCATGTATGTATTTACACATGCTTTTATCAATGCTTATATATTTCATAGTTTACTTGATATGTTATGTAATTAATGTTTTTACCAACACATATATCTAAGGACTATTATGAATATGTTTATATTTGTTATTTAAGATTTCATTTATAAACTTCTTTGAGTGTCTTATCTTGATATAATCTTTTTTTTATCATTTTAATATGCTCCATTATTTGTGGTCCTCATGGCTTTGTTTGCCTATTTGATATTTGAATATGTTATTATTTGTTTTATGCCAACATTTGAATATATCATTCTTGATTTTGTGGACATTTTAATAAGTCACATCCCTTTGATTATGTGACATTTTCACATGCCCCTTATTTTAAATCTTTTTGGACCATTGTCTTTTGACTTGATTTTGATTGCTCTTATGTGTGTTCTTGGTTGTTTGTTGATATTTTATTTTTACTATTTATATGTTTCTATGATTTACATCATGCATCTGTTATGCCTATTTTTCACACCCCCCTCATTTTTATAAAGCTAATACTTTTCTTTCATAGAGATGACTCAACCATAAAGTTTAAAGCTATGTTGGGGACCTAGTCAATTATTAGTATATTTAGATGCATGTTTTTAATTCTAAATTGATGATAATTGGTTTATGAATTCATGTTTATATTTTGAGTGGTTTCAAAAATTATAATGGATAAACAAATAAAATGTGGATATATATTTATCACTATGAATGTTTGTTAGAAATCATTTTGTTTTTAGTTGATTCATGATCAATTTATAATATAGTATTTTCAGTATAAAATGAGGATACCTTTGATGATTCAGATATATATTGATTTTCAATTGAGTATGATATGAATTACAAATTAGTTTCCATTTGGCAGTATGATCAGTTTGTGGTCACCATTTGATATTTTTAGTAGTAATGTGAAACTTGGTTTGAGACAGATAAGGATGGTATAAATTGGTTAGGATGATTTCCCTCTCAGCTCATTTTTTTGAATTGTGTACATTAGTGGTAACTATTACAGTTTGAGGAATGCAATGCAATGTATCTTATGGTTTATTAAATCAAATATATCATTTGATTTATCATGATCTTCATTATTTAAATTTGAGCTTTATATAAATTCATTGCTTAGATTAATGGATCAAAATTATACAAAATTTAGTCATAAACAAATTTGGCATTTATTTTTATATAAGATGGTTAAAATTTTAACCATGAGGTCTAAACAAAATATGATTAATGGTAGAGATTATTCATGCCAAGGTCTTATGAATTAAGTTTATATTACTTAAGATTTGATCAAAGTGATTTATTTTAAAACTTTCCTAATGTTTCAATATAATAAGATCCTAACTAGGGTCATTTATCCTAAAGTTTTGAAAAGATACTAATGAGTTTATCAAACCATAATGATTTTGAAATTTTTTAACCTAAGTCTATGGAATAGGATTTCACGAGCACAATGCTTTGTTTGGAAGGTTAATTTGATTAACTTAAATCTATGTCAAGGTATATAGTTTCAAAGTGCAGAAGTTGGTGATTTCAAAGGTAATGTGGTTTATGATTTGTGACTCATAAATGGTGAGTTATCATTTGAGTTGGTAGTCTATTCTATTATTTATGGCTTACAGGTTGGTAGGTAATTTAATGTAAAGCATATTCGAGGATGTTTTGAGATTATGCTAAGATCTTGGTAGTTCAAGAAGTTAATGCGAGGTGTACATGCCTCAAATGATGGAAGTTGGTAAGGAGTTTAGTAAAGGTTTTGAGTTTTACTAAGCTTGATAGTTTACTAACCTAGTTGGTAGGATTGTTAAATAATAACATCAATTTTGATGATCTAATTAATGGTAAACATGTCATCAAGGTAGTTATGATGGGGGTTAGTAATTAAAATAGATTATTTTTCTTCGTTTTGGTCATTTCATGAAGCTCGTTTGCAGAAATGAAGCTCTGTCAGCTTATATTTTGAGTTACAGATAAGGATTTTGAGTGGAAAGATTACAAATAAACACTACCAAGTATGTTATGAATAAGCTTAATAAGTTTTGGAAAACTTTATGATTCATTTTTGAATAGTTTTGCTATTGCATGAGAGGAAAATACTTTTGGTCTGCATGTTGATAAGATTTGAAGAGGTTATTGGTTTAAACCTATGCGTGAATTATTTGGAGAGTTGAATGATACTGCTATATATAATATCACTTTTATGCATGAATATTAGTGAATTGTGGTTCTAGTTTTTGATATATTATTGGTTGTTGATAAAATATAGAGTTAGTTTGGGTTTGAAGCTTGGTATTTGAGAATATAAGAGACTTTTGTTTAATGTGTTCAACTTTTGGCTTTCAGTAAGTAGTATAAATGGTTTGGTGCTTCAATATATGTAGGTTTGTAGAGCCAAGCTCAGTGAAATATTGAAAGGTTATTTTGTGTTTGACATGATATAAAAGTGTTTCATGAGTATTTGAGCATGCAAGTGTATTTTTTAGGTGAAGCATTCTATAGTCTCATATATTTATGGCTTTTGAAGTAAAATATTGCATAGTTATTTAGTGTATCGAATTTTAAGAAAGAATGGGGATTTTGTCAAATTTGTATTTTAGTTTTGACTTCAAAGAGTTTTGTTCAATTTCAGAGATTTTATTGAAAATTTTGGTTGAAAGGATAAGTTTTGTGTGTTTTTGTTTCATGAATCCAATGAAAGGTTATGTTATGGTCTATCATGAAAAGGATTATGGTGAGCATAAATTTTTATAGTTTCATTTATTATGGGTTTTGAGAGAAAATATTGCATGTTAAGTGTTTGAAATATAGTGTGATAAACTTAGAAGGTATGAAAGTTTGTTTGGATTTATGTATCACTTTTAAGGTTTTTGCAAAAGTTGAAGTATTTTTAGAAATTTTTTGGGTGTCATTCAAGTATCAATGAATAAAGAAATAATTTATTTCTTAGTTTCATAGAAGATATATTTGAATTTGAAAGATTTCATTTCATTATATTGTGATTTGGTTTGAATGCATAAGTTTATGTTGTGGAGATTAAGAGGTGGGGTTTTGCATAGAATATTTGAATGGTTATTGGTAGGCCATGATATAAAGAAGCAAATAAGTGGCTTGCATTGGTTTGAGAATATAAATGCCACTATATTTTGATACATTAAAACTATATTTTTCATACACCAGTTTTAGTTTCAAATTTTCTTTGACATAAATTTGCATATGAAAATATAATAGGTTGTATTCCAAAAATAATGAAGTTATTTTTGTATTTACACCTTAGTCTTGAAGTTTTCAGATTTTTTTAAAGTTATATATTGAAATAATGGTACTTTGAAAGCTATAATAGGTGAAAGAATTGTATTGTGTCAAAATCTCTTTGTTAAAAGGTTCCTGTAAAAATTATACATAATATATATGTATAATATAATGTTCAGACAGTGAAATAGTGATTAAATAATGCAAGAAGGATATAATTCTAGGGTTTCATATTAAGGTTTTGGAATGATATGTTGTTTATATTTCAAAGGTTCATGAAGTTGATTTTTAGTTAAAGATATGACAGTGAAAGGTTCTTGTTATTCAAGTCTTATTTAATGAAAGTTTCTGATTATTCAATTCCTTGGTCAACACATGAAAAGGATATATGGTTTCTCTGAGAGATACTTTTCATGACTAGAGATTTGTGGAAAAGATATTTTCAATTATGAGAGCTAATTTCAATCTAGATTCTCAAATTATTAGATATAATGAAGATAGAAAATTCATGAAAATATGTCAAAATATTTAAAATAAAATTATGGTATTATAATTTTATTTTGAAAATTTTAATTTCTTTTAAGAGATATTATGGTGAAATCAAATAAATATTATAGTAATAATCAGGTGCAGTAGAGATGGTTCAGTTTGTTGTAATAAAAAATAGTTTAGATATTTTGTTGATAAGTGATTATTTGTTTGAAATACAGTTGATTTTCATGTTGGATATGTATGTGTTGATTTTTTGTCATGATAATCATATTTGAATTAATTTTAGATTGTATTTTAATGTCTGGATAAAATTGACCTGGATCAAATAGAGATATTGATAATCAAGGTTGGAGAAATTAGGCTTCTAGTAGCAATGTGAATTAGTGGAACCCAAATATAATTTTTCCAAGGGGTGGTTTTATGGCTGGGAGATTTGGCCCTAGATTTCATATAAGTGTTAGGATGTTTATCCACTTTGATGTAACAGATCTTGACTTTTGGAATGTTTTGAATAATCTACCTTTTAACCCTACAAATAATAGAGGAAATAGGAGATTTCATGGACATAGATTTGGTGATAGGACTCCTTCTCAAAGTAGTTCATCTCATCATTTACAAAGTAATTAACATCATTTACCAATTCAGTCACCCACTCTTGAAATAATTTAGCATGTTAGAGAACCACCCCCTACCAATGAAGTCAAATAGCTTGATATTGAGGTTGTTCATGCCAAGAACTTTGTTAACCTTGCCCTACCTTTAGTTTCTAATGAATCTTTATCTTCTCAAAGGAAACCTATTTAAAGATGAAAAAAACTAAGTTTGGAGAAACCTATTTCAACTTGAAAAAAATGTACACTTGAGATTCATCCTATTAATCTGAATAAAAGGTTAAATAGTCAGAATGATACAGACACTCTAGTTGAGGTCATAGTTCTCAAATGGATTAAGCTAGAGGTGGATGATCCTACAATTGATTATAGAACAATCAAATTTCACCTTATAGTAGTTGAAATGGAGTAAAATAAATGTGTCAGTGAGTAGGAGAAGCCTATAATTAAGGTTCTTTCAGATTCTAATGATTATTGGATGTTAAGGGGATGAACTTTTACTTTTAGTTGAACTTTGGTTGACAAAATTCTATATTTTCAAACTTGATACTTTAGCTTTAAGTTTTGATATTTTGGAAAGTATATCTAACTTTTTATCTCTCTCTCTCTCTCTCTCTCTCACACACACACACACACACACACACACACACACACACATGCCTGAGTAATTTATGAAAATATGCATTATGGTTTATATAAATAGAAATTTTATTAAACTTTGATTTGTATATTTATTTATTGATATATGTATTTTATTTTATTACTAATTGATAGGGGTCCCCACCCATTAGATAGTACCTGGTCTATATTAAAAAATTGATCCATTAAGACTTTTAAGTCTTAATTAAAATCTTAACTAATAACTATTTATATTAATTGACTCTTACAAAGCCAATTAATTAAAGTAAACTAATATCTAACTAAGGTTAGTTATAACTTTTTTTCCACTAAATTTGAATCATAAAAGGAGATCAAAGATTCATTTGAAGAGGAGGAACAACATAGGTATTGAAAATGTACACATTTGTGAATTCAATCATTTATCTCTCTCTTCTATGAAACTTATCTGAGATAACATGATTTTTACATATAAACCCAATGGTAATTTTTTTGATGGTTGAGTAATTGCCTAGGAAAAATAGGTATATCTAGTTTCTATATTATCATTTATAATAGATTATATGAATCTTGTCAAGTTTAACATCTTTTGATGATTGCTATTTGCAGTCTTATATGTAGAATCCAATTATTTAACCTAAATAATGATGAAAATTTCATTATTTGTAACATTTCATTGATCTATTTTGATTGTAATATTATCTCTTAATATATTTGTAAAGAAAGATGTTGGTTTCTTAAATAAAATTGATCTTTTCTTCTAAGATGACTCTCTCTTTTGAGACTCATATATTTCATCTATATTGTACTTTATATTAACCTTGACTTTTAATATAGTTTATATCTATTTTAGATTAATATTTAATTAGTCTATTTTTAATTTCTTTTAATTTAGTTTAATATCTTTTTATCTTTAATTTATTTATTTAACTTTTCATTTTTGTTTTCTTAAGTTATTTCCTTAGATTAATCTATTTCTTTATAGTTTAGTTTTAGTCAATTTATTAGATTTTATTAGATTTCAGATTAATTATTTATAGATTCATTTCAATTTATATTGCTTATGTTGTCATGACTATTATTTCTTACATTGGTTTTATTATTTTGTAGTTTAGACTTAGTTTAGTCTTTGATTCTTTTAGTTGTTAGTTGTAGATTAGTTTAGATTTAGATTGTTTTAGTTATTAGACTTTGTTGATTTGGTTATTTTAGTACTTTGTTTCTTAATTTAGTTTGTTATCTCTATCTTAACTTAGTTGCTTGCTATTTATATTTTGTTTGTTTATTATTTTGTTGGTTTTTTATTATGTCTCTTACTGTGTTAATTTTTATTTTATGGTTTACTTGATTTAAATCTAGTATCTTGATTTATCTCAAATTTGTTTTACTTTATATTTCTAGTTTATTATCTTGAGGTCATTTGAAAGACTATTAAAATATAAGACAAGATATTGTGATCTAGGAATTTGACTCAAGAGAGGATGGTTAGTATCATGTTAGTTCCAAAATGAAAACAAAATGAAAGGAACACACTAACTAGCATAACATCTCTAGGCCTAGATACTAGGGAGAGCTTAGTTAACAAAAATAAATGACAAACACAACTAAAAAGTAAGGAATTAAAAAAAAATTCCTTCACCTTCCTTGGATGCTCCAAATGTATTTGTAGTGGTGGCTTGCTTGGCTTGTGCTCATGAAGTCTTCATCAAAGGAGGCTTGGATATCTCCTCTTCTCCTTGGCACTTTTGGCTTGTGGCTTGGTTTGGCTTGGAATCAATTTGGCATAGTAACACTATTTGAAATGGCTTTTGGAATAATTTGTGCATTATAACTTTGAATTATCATGTCTTAGAAATGATGTAGTAAGGCCTCCTATTTATAGATTTTTGAGAATCTCTAGAATCAACCTGAACCGTTTATATCAAGATTGAGATGTGTGATTGAGGATTAATTCAATTTTTAGAATTAAGTTTTTACTTATCCTCATCATGACATTGTAAGAAGGGGAAATTAAGAGGTATAGAGGGCATCATGGAAGGCATTGATGAGGCATGGAGGGCATGAATCTTGATATTTATGGCATTTATGGCCTAGAGATGTCTTCCTAAGAAATGAGGTCACTTGTTGATGCATATATTCAATATTTATTTCTAAAAATAAGTATTTAACAAGTTTTCATGGAATTATTAATTAGGCCCTAATTTGGATTAATTAGCTCTTAATCATGTTTAAGCACTGTTGACGTTGGAAAGTGCACCCAGTGGTAGGAAAACATGTTCCTGCCCTCTCCCCGCAACATGGAAACTCCTCTCTCACCTGTGGGATGGCGAAGCAGGAGAGGAGAGTCTCTAGATAAGGGCTAGCTCCCTTTGATGTATCATTGTTTGTTCCAATAGGGCAAAAAACATAGGTATATACAGCTATATAAACTAGGGGGATGAAAAGGGAGAAGAAAATACAGGAAAACAAACAGCCTACTCTAAAGAGGTGATACACCAAAAATGAAATGACCTTCCCACCTCCACACTCAGGATCAAACAAATACATACATACACTCAGACTTGGTAGAAAAGATCAGGTTACTAGAAATGATAGGGAGGTTCTTATGGAAAACATAGGAACAAGGACTCACCTAGATGCTATGGAATGCATACTGTAAGTGACCTCCCCTATTCTATACCTCTAAAATAGAACTCTACTCCTGGTAGAAATAGATAATGGTGGTTTGTAGATCATAGGTTTGCTGGTGTTGAACCTGTGAGAGCATCAAGAAATAATGACTAGACACAGACCAACATTCAAGGCGTACTCTACAAATCTATCCAAATAGAGGTAAAAATTGCATTTTATTCAATCCAGGCAGAAATTTTAGCAAGGCTACGCCTGGCTAAAACTGTGAAAAGATCCTTCACAAAATGACCAAGTCCCCAACTTATATGGAAAAGAAAAGACAAGAGGCTCATTGGCACCCTTTTTTGTAAGTGGCCATGTCATGTCTTCATTAGGAAGAAGAAAAACACTATTGGTGCATCATCCTTCTAGAAGAGACCTGCTAGAGCCATGCTACCAATTGAATTTTGTTCCATTTTATCTTGTCTAGTCATTTGGCCCCTTAGGTGAACTTTCTTAGCTGGTCGCTTCGTTTGAGCTCATTCGGGTTAACATTTCATGTTTTGTCTTTAAAATAAATTGTTAACTTCTTATGCTAGCTTGACATCCTCGAGCTTTACTGGCCTTCGCTATTTTCCCTTTTTTGTTATGCGGCCTACTCCTCTGCCAACTAGTTAGGCTTTGAAAGCCCTGTGGACTTTGTCTAACTCCTTCGTGGCGTGTTCTTCATTGGCCTTCACTGTCTGCCAGGTACTCTTTCCTTGGCACTTGATAGCTTCTCCTAACTGGCTATTTGACTACTTGTGGTTAGCAGCTTGCCTTGGATGGTCTGCAGCTTGATTAAATTTCTTCGTGGCTTGCCTTTCAGCTTTGTTAATTCACGTCAGGCTTTGGCTTGGTCTTGTAGCTTGAACTCTCTGTTTGAATTTTTGCAGACAAATTATCTGCGGGCAATTTGTCCACGGAAATTCCATCCGGCTATTTGCTATAACCCACAGACTTTTGTCTACGAATATTTCCCACAGACAAAAATTTCGTGAAAATTATTTTTTGCTACCTTTGTTAAGCCTGCCCTTTGCTAGGGCACTTTTTGCTGTCGACTACCCCCCAGACAAAAGGCACCCCTTTGAACCAAAATCTGTTGAACCAATTTTGGTTTAACAGTTCAAGGTTCAAAGAAGTGCGTCAATGAACCAAAGCACTTTGAACCTTTTGCATTGAACCAAAGCCATTGAACCAAGCGTTGAACCTTTGCCTTTGAACCATTCGATTAAACTTTTTGAACTGAGCCAAAGCATTAAACTTTTTTGGTTGAACCCACTGTCTTTGAACCAACCGATGAACCAAGTTCATTGAACTTTTTCCATTGAACCAAGTATATTGAACCTAGCCCATTGAACCAAAAATTGGTTCAACAGTTTAATGGTGTGATGGTTCAATGCTGCTGAACCAAGATGCTTGAACCGAATGATGAATGGACCAAGGGTGGTTGAACCACTAAACCAGGGCATGAAATGAACTTTCTAAACTTGCTAAACCTAAAAATGATTGGCATTAAACAACAAGGGAAGAAGGTGATCAAAATTTTGCCTGAGGGCAAAATGGGTCAACAATTGGTGACTCACAGGGGAAGCATGCCTGCTGTGCTTAGAACCAGTTGCCTTAAAATCCATTAGGCACGGAGTCAGATGCAACTCAAAAATAATTAATAATAGCTTGAAAGATCTTAGGATCAAATACACAAAATTTACCCCCATACGCGAAGGGAAACACACAAGACTAAAAATAACTAACTGTATAACTGCACTTAGGGAAAGTAGGAGAAAAACTAAAAACAAACTATTATGTATAGCTAATCAGGCATTTGATTCCCTCCTAGATCAAATGGAAAACTTCTCAAGTCCCCTTCTTGGCAAGAATACTTATGGCACCAGGCAAGTAGCTGAATGGAAAAGAGGACTGGTGACTTACTCTTACTGCTTGTCACCTGAGTTGGCTGGAAATTGAGAGGATCAAAATTGAACATGCCTCTGACATATATGTATTTTGATTGTTCCTAGAGGCCTGTTGAATGTTGGTCCTTCAAATTGGTGCTCTTCACCAAGAAATCTGTGGCTACTGGCTCATCACCGTTAGCCCTTTGATATGTATAACTCCTCTGTAGTGTATCATGGTCTGACCCATCTCCTTCTGCTTCATTGCAGGATCTGTCAGACTCATCCTCTACTTCCCTTTGGCCTTCTTAAAGAAGTGTGACTACTGTGATGTCTGAAATGGACTCAAAAAATGACTACTCATCCCATAGAACATCACCTCTTTCTTCAAAAATCTCTTCTTTAAGGCATTCCTTCAAGAAGATAGACCTCTCCTTTTCTTCTTCAAAAATTAGGACCTCTAGATTTTCAAAAATATCCTCCTGATTTTCTTCCAACTCAGGCTCTCCAGTGTAGTCATCCTCCTCATCGAAACAACAAGGAAGTTCATCGAACAAGGGGGGAGAGAGCTCACCATGCTTCTGTTCTTCCTCATACTACTGGAACATCTGCATATATGTGTGACCTGCATCTTCTCCATTGCTAATGAGGTCTTCATAAGGAGCATCAATGATGATTTCTTCTTAATTGTTGATCATGATAGCCTCTTGGATGTCATGGGAATCATGGGTAGGAATAGCTTTATCTTTTTTAAGGTTTTTAGCAAAACCTTTCTTCTCCTCCTTCCTGCCCCATGATTCCACTATTTCCCCCCAGGTTAAGAGGTTGCCATTAGGATCAGTGACCTGAGGGGGTTGAGGAAGACTAGGAAAGCTACTTGGGGGGATTGCATGAAAAGCTTGAGCTTGATTAAAACCATATGAAGGAACACAAGGTCCATGATTTTGTGCAAAGGAATTATACATATAGAAAGTGATTTTTGATGGCACCAGGCTACTTAACTAGCAAATTCAACTCAGTGTCACCAGATGCTGAAGATTCAATTTGTTGTAATAGGACCAACATCAATCCTAAAACTTTACTACGTTAAAAAACTTTGTGTCCCACTGGGCGTGCCAAAACTATTGATGCTAAAAAGTGCACCTGGTAGCTTTTTGCTGCCAACTGCCCCCAGACAAAAGGCACCCCTTTGAACCAAAATCCGTTGAACCAATTTTGGTTCAAGGGTTCAAGGTTTAAAGAAGTGCACTAATGAACCAAATTACTTTGAACCTTTTGCATTGAACCAAAGCCATTGAACCAAGTGTTGAACTTTTCATTAAACCTTTGCCTTTGAACCATTCGGTCAAACTTTTTAAACTGAGCCGAAGCATTGAACTTTTTTGGTTGAACCCACCGGCTTTGAACCAACCGATGAACCAAGTTTGTTGAACTTCTTCCATTGAACCAAGTACGTTGAACCTAGCCCGTTGAACCAAAAATTGGTTCAATGGTTCAACGGTATAATGGTTTAATGCTGCTAAACCAAGATGCTTAAACTGAATGATGAATGGACCAAGGGTGGTTAAACCACTGAACCAAGGAATGAAATGAACTTTCTAAACTTGTTGAACCTTAAAATGACTGGCATTAAATAGCAGGGGAAGAAGGTGACCGAAATTTTGCCTGAGGGCAAAATGGGTCAACAAGCACTTTGTGCACAAATTACTTAAATTGACCAGAATGCCTTGTTATTTGTCAAAAATTTGACTAGATTGGAATTAGAAGGTGATGTCAGATGTATTATTCCATTTAGGATGTTATTAACAACAAATAACAAAGGCATGTTTCTTGTGCAAAATATTTGATAGGAAAGAGCAATCCAGAGCACCTAGATGTAAAATTGGCATTTTGACTCAGAATGATCTAATCAAAGTTAGCTGGCCCATAAATTGCATTTTCTCATTTAGGGATACCCTAGCCAAAATTAGCACTTGAATATGTTAGTTTCACATTATTTAATGCATTTTAGTTATTTAAGACTAAATTGTGTATTTTAAGTAGAATTTGACCAAAAGCTTGATTGGAGGTCATTGGTGGCCAAATTTAGGTGTCTATAGTTTACCCCTATTTGGGAAGATGTTGTAGACTGTAGGCAAAGTAATCTCTTCTCAAATAATGAGAAATGGCTTGTATGCTAAAAAGAAGATGATGGCTGAAGAATAAAGCCCCAAATGATTTTGGGAAGCCTATGATGATTCCCCCTCAAGGGAGTGGTTATCACATTTGTTGATGGAGAGTCCCTCAAAAAGAAACAAGAAGAAAGGTGGAATTAACCCATGGTTGATATTAATCCAAATGATAAATTACTTGCATGCATTGATTTAAAAAGATTACTAATTTGCCCAAAGGTGGTTATAATTAGAACATAGTCAAAATCCATAAAATCCAAATCAAGACCTTGATTGGCATAAAGAGTCTTGTGAGGATGAATTTAAAGATCAAACTATAGATAATGTTTATTTGGATATGAATCCATACCCTCTTTTCAATAATCAGTACATGGAACATAGTCAAAAACTAGCTTATGAGCCAACTCACAACTAGGATGATATGGTTTATGAGGAAGACTTGGATACTTTGGCTTATGTGAGTAATCAAGATCCACCACATCATACCATTTATATAATATGACCTCATCCTTTGGTTTGTGTGAGTAATCAGTCTCCACAATGCCCCTTCATCATTCTAGGACCTAGTCCTTTGGCTTGTGCAAGCAATCAAACTCCATAATGCCCCTTCATCATTCCAAGACCTAGTCTTTTGGCTTGTTTGAGAAATCAAGCTCCATAATGCCCTATCATTACCATCTTAAGACTTTTTACTTTGGATCATGTGAGAAATCATGCTCCCTAAGGCCCTACCATTATCCCACCACAAGTCATTCATCATCCAATACCAATCCCATCCAAACCTCAATTGATTCAATCATTTAAAGAATAAGTTGTGTTCAAAACTAGTATTTTCCAACTCATTGGAAATCAAGGCCAAGAGAACTAACTAATCTAATATGTTTCTATTGAATTAATCATTTGTGATAAGTCAACCTATGATAAATTGCCTATTAATCCTATACTAGCTGTTGAGGAGTCTCACTCTAATGAGCCAATCTTTGTTAAGTCAATTATTAATGATTATAACCACCTTTAGGAAAATCATTACCTTGACCATCTACCTATTTTTCAATAGCCTCCTATTGACAAGCTAGTCTTTGAAGAGTTGTCTCTTGACCTATTTCCCATCTTAGAGGAGTCTCATTCTGACAAACTAGTTTTTGTGGATCCCATTATTCCATCATACACTGTTACTTGTCCAAAAACAAATATTTAACAAGACATCATTATAAAAAAGTAACCATTAGATGAAAAATCATAATTAGATTCAGGTTATATTCTTGAACCAACATCAGATTTAGCATCAGAATTAGAATCAACATTAGTCTCAACATTGAATTCAAAGTTCCTTGAGTTAGAATCAGATTCAGGAGAATAATATGTTTGTGGATATTACAAAATTGGTTATGCATGCATTGAAGATCAATTTGAATACATTTATGATCCTTCTATGATCTTTGAGGATGAGTACTTCAGCTTTGACATAATTTTTCATAGTATCTTCTACAAAGATTGTGTAGCCTCTCCCCATTCTATTACCATTTCACAGGCCATTACCATCAACCAAAATAGCCATATTATTGACATTCCATTTCCCACAAGTGTTAATTGGGATAGATAGAATCAATTTTTTTTGAATCACATCTATGGTGACATACTAGTTTAAAAATAACAAGGAGGCCAAAACCACATTCATGTAGTAGAAGAGCACTCTCCTAGTGAAACCTTTTTGGAGGTGCTAGGGGACAATCAAAGTCAGAACTTAGCATCTTATAGTGAATTTTTTTTGAAAGTGCTAGAAGATAATCAAAGTCAAAATCAACATTCCTTAGTGAAGCCTTCTCAAAGGTGCTATAGGACAATCAAGATAAATTCATTGGTAAAAACCTCACTGAGGCACCAATAGCTGAGCACAAAAGTTATTCACTACTTTATGAAGACAAAATCAAAACAACTTCTAATATATAGCCTAATAATATTGTACTTACTCTCAAGATTAAAAAACAAAAAAATATGGTGGTCCTATTGAGAGAACAAGTCTTTGGTCCCACCACAACCAAAGTTATTTTGAATCTAGAATCATCAACATTATGTGTGACTAAAAGTCCTAATCTTCATTTTTTCCCCAATCATTCCACATTCTATTATCATCAAGCATTCCATTTTAAAATAAAACCTACTATCCATTATTTGTACTTATTTACCATCCATGACCACACTTTCCTTTATAGAGGCTACAAGGATACCTTGTCTTGACGTTTGAAGGAATTAGAATCAACAACCAACAAAGATCACAAAAGCATTCTTGACAACCAAATTAGTAGGCCAGTTTTGACAAAGTAGTTATTTAGACAAGGTGTGGGATAGAAATTAACATGATAAAGTATTTTATTTGTATCATTTATTGATTAGGATGTGTATTTCCCCATCAACAGGAATAATAGAATCAAAAACCCCACCTAGGCCAAACAACATGTACTATACCATTTCACTTGCCATTTCCATTATTATATATGCCTATTTATCATTATTGTAGGTCCCAAGCATTTACCCCATCACTTGAGGGAAACCCTCTTACCATTTTATCCAATATATCTATACCATCATTATCTATAACGAGACCACACCATCCTATCATTCCATTCTTATCTAGACCAAAGCCTATTTTTAGTCATCCAACCCAGTCCTATTTTGATCTTGGTTGCTTTGGTTTTTAAACAACTTTTATGGGGGGATTATAATCAAGTTTCAACAATCAATCTAATCCATGTTTCAATAATAGTCTATAAAAGTAGTGTGATAGTTGACCTAGCAAGATATCTTTCATCCTATATCTACATTTGTTTATGTGAGCTTGATTATAACTGCTTATGGGAAAATTAATGTTTCACCAATCTTTCTACTAATTATAACCACCTATGGTAAAATTAGTATCATTGATATATGCCATTGTATCTTAGTTATAACTGCTTATGGGAAAACTAGGGGCAACATTTGTTTGCCATGCATTGCCGCATCAACTTGCCATTACTATTTTCATTTGACTGGCCATTTGATAGATTTGAGAACTTATTGAGACCTAGTTGGTTTTTCCTCACCTTTTGTGTGGATGGAATTACTATGACTTGAGGTCATTTTAGGATTATGTAGATCATGCTCAATTCACGTTGAGGTCACATC
Organism: Torreya grandis; assembly: GCA_037957365.1. Classification (NCBI taxonomy): domain Eukaryota; kingdom Viridiplantae; phylum Streptophyta; class Pinopsida; order Cupressales; family Taxaceae; genus Torreya; species Torreya grandis. The sequence goes on along the minus strand of JARHVA010003545.1, from coordinate 417,666 downwards.
AGTCCCCCTTTCCATATGCTCTCGCCATTTTGTGAGCAACCTAAGCTAAATGCTCTCACCATTTTGTGAGAAGGTATCTTGTCATTATTTAATAAGTTAATATACCTCAAAATTCCAAAAAAACATAACATTTCAAAAATCCAAAAATATTTGTCCTGTCTAAGCTTAGTTATCCTCGATCTGCCTTACTAGGGTATGGTCATTGTTATGATGCTTTATTTTACTTTTATTTTTAGGCTTTTTGTGTGTTTATTTATTTCAATTTGTTTGTTTGTTTATTTTCTTGCTTATTTGTTTTCTTTTAACACTATTACCTTGACTCGGTCTATATGTATGTATTGGGTGATTCTTTGCACACATTATTCTTGATTCTATCCATAGTCATCTGTCAACATTGTCATCATGGTTTTTATCATTGGATTATTATTTTAAAATATTTATTGGATTGGGAGTCAGTCCTTACATATATGTTGACCAATTTTTTTATGTTTTTCTATCATAAATCCTACCATCACATGCTACAACAAAAATCAACTTCAAGAAGGTCTACATTCAATGGAGTTGTAGAATTTTCTACTTGGCACCTTAGCAAATCCTTCCATCCCACCCTTGATCAATATAACTCATTTGACCATTTTAGTTGTATCATTACTAATAAGGACATGCATATCCTCATTGTTAGGTAATTTAGAGAGGATTACAAAGCAAGTTAGTTAAGAATTAGTCTATAAACAATGAAACATGCATAAAGACCTAACTAACCAAGTCTATCTATTCCTATGGGAATTACAAAGGATAAAAAGAAATAAATGAAAGAAATAAACACCACATTACCTTCTCAAATGGATTCACCATACCCATTTAGCTCAAAAACATGTTCTCTTTTGATCAAGCATCCTTATCTTTGTCAACAATGGTGGTAAGCTCCTCTAATGCCTCAAGAACACTCCATAAAACCTAGGCTCATGATTCCAAATCACTAAACTAGACTATAAATGAAGTTTGAAAACAAAATCTATGATCTAATGTAAAGTATTTTGAATATATTTGAGCATAATAACCTTGCACCAAAATAGAAATGATGTTCATGGCCTCTCTATTTATAGATTTTTTAGATTGGTCAGGATCAACCTAAACTATCCATCTTGAGATAAGGATGTGTGGTTGAAGATAATCCTAATATTTGGAATTAAATCTATAATTATCTTCATCATGAATTTGGAAGAAGGGGCATTGAAGAGGCATGGGAGGCATTAACTAGGCATGGGTGACCCATAATATTGATATTTGTGGCATTTATGGCCTAGGGATGTCTTCCCAAGAAATTATGTCACCTAATGATGTAGATAATAAGAATCAATTTTCAAAAATAAATATTCAACAACTCTCATTGAAAATCCACTTAATCTCTTGATTTGGACTAATTAGCCTTAAACAAGGTTAATCAATATTTGTGCAATTATTTGAAAATTGGTCCTCAATTAATCAAAATGGTCAAAAAGTCATATTATTGAGTTGTAATTTGACTTGAGAAGAATTAGAAGGTCAAGTTAGATACACTAGAACTGTATTTCCATTTAGGATGTTTCCAACACAAAATAACAAAGGTACATGGCATGTACCAATGAATTTAGGAGAAAAGAGTGATCTAGAGCATAAAAGGTGAAATCATCATTTTGAATTGAAATGAATTGATCAAAGTTAGCTAGCCCATATATTTCATTGCCCTATTTAGGGATACTTTGACCTAAATTGGCACTTTTAAATGACAAGTTCAAACCATTTAGCACATTTTATGGATTTTGACCTCAAATGTGCATTTGAGTGCAATCCAAGTAAGATTGACAATTTCAACGCAAATGGTCTTAGGAATTAGATGTCTACATTTTGGCCCTATTTGAGAAGACATAGCAAGATATTCAAGTGAAGCAACATCTTTTCAAAGAAAAGAGTTTTCAAGAATAAATTGGAACAAAGCCATGATTCCCCCTTGAGAGGACATATTAGGATGAAAGAGAAAGATGGACTCTTAAAAAGAGAGAGAAAGTGAGAGATTAACCCATGGAATAGATCACATCTAAATGAGATAATGCTTGAACATGTGATTACCATCAATGATAAAATATAATTAGAGGTATAATAAGCCCCAAAGATGGGGGGAATGGGAAATATGTAATCCATCAATGTAAGGGACACATTGTACATGTACCCAATTTGAGAGTACAAGCTATGCACTTATGGCATTTATCAATCCCAAAACAAGTTGCACATTAAAAATTTCCATCATGGGATTTAATGTGGAGAGATTATAATTAGAGGAAAAGAGAGAACACTCTATTTAGGAAGGGAAGCACCACTAGAATGAGGTCTCCAAAGAGAAGATAATAATAAGTGCCACAATAGAGTATATTTGATCATGATAAAATAGGTGTGCCCTCATAAGGTGAATCTTGATCATTGATAAAGAATAAATAATGGTTTTTCCCTTGTAGAGATGATCTGATTTAGATGTGGTTTAGATGTTGTGCCCCAGCTTGGGTAATTGGAAATAAAAATAGCTCAAGGATATAACTAAAAATATAGGTTAAAGTGAGAGGGTGCAAACATACATGTGATGGTGTAATGGATTAGAAAGCCATATAAAACCAATCATATAAAAATGCACAAAGTGATGAGATAGATGAAAAGAAGAATGAAAATATCTAAGCCGACCTCAATAGAAATTGAGTACTACATACATAGTTCCATGGAATCATGTTCCAACATGAACTTCAGGCCAATGTAGTTCTCCCAATTTTTGGAAAGAATGGAATGAGGAATGATGAAAAATGACCAATAATTGATTAAAATCACAATGTATATGAAGATATGCATGCCTAAGCATAGAAAAAGAATCCTAAAATGCATGCTACCTAGAAGCCTAATTCCATATTATGAGCCTAGGTTTTGTAAAATGTTCTTGAGAATCAGTCATCAGAGTTGATGTTGACATTAAGACATTGGGACTTGAGCAAAAAGTTCTTGCTATAAAAAATAAATTAAGCATCATAAATATGAATAACTTAGAATGACATAAGATTCCAATTGTCCTAAGCTAGTTCAAATGTGAATATCTATAATTAAGGATAATGTTAAAATAATGACCAAAACTAGAGTTACAATAATTTACATTTAAACAAAAAATAAAAAACAAAGATAAAGATAAAAATAAATGAACCTAACTTGAAATCAAGTTATGATCTTAAGTAGGAACAAAAATGTTTAAAAAATAAAAGGCAAGAACATCTTAATGACATAAGACCAAGATATGAATAATCAAGATCCATGTGGACCATTAAGGCATTCTTGAACACAAAAGAGAAAAGTAAAATGAAACAGAAAAACACAAGACCAAGAAGAGACAAAAAGTAATAAAAAGAGAAAAGGAGAAGAAATAAAAGGAAAGGTGTAAAAACTCAAATAAATACACACAAGCAAAAACCAAATTAGTGTAGTTTAAAGATAAATGTTCATGTATGTGTAGTAGAGGCATTAATTGATACCATATCATAATAAAGAACAATGACAATTGTTCCTTAATTAAAGAGGAACAATGATATAAGAAATGAGGGAAGAGAAGAAAAGGAAGGGGTTGGCCGAGCTGACTCCAGATGTATCAGACAAGTGGATGCTGCCTACATAGCTCCATGGATGCATGTTCCAATATGAATTATAGGTTAAATGTAGTTCTCTCATGAAATGGGATAAAAGAAAAAATGATGACCAGACCAATATGATTTATAGAAGAAATGGAAGATACAACAAATAAATGAGAATGGTCTGGCTTTCAAGAAGTTGATGAGATGAGAAAGAATGATGTTACAAAATGGCAAGTGCATGTGATAAAGATGAAATGAACTAATGTTTTTGTGCTTGAAAAATGGTGAGAATATTTAAACTTAATATTTACTCACAAAATGGTGAGAACATGGGTTGGTGGAATGGGAATGTATAAATGTACAAAAGTATGAGATAATGTGTTTATTATTTTATGGGTCATGTTATGATGTTTTTGTTATTTTCAAGGTTTTTTAATGTTTTTGGTGTTTTGGGGATAAGATATACATAAGGTGGGACCATCTAATCAAGGATATGCATGTCCTAAGAGTAGAGGTTCCAATAAGATAGCTAAGCTAATTGCAATAGTCCATGCTTGCAAATTAGTGAGAGTGAGGTTCTTGATAAAACAAGAAAAAGTAGCAAATACTTGTACTAATAAGATGTAGCTATTAAACTATGTGAAGCTTCATAATACTATCCTAGCTAAACTGCCTTGTAGAACTACTGATGAAGATTTTCATAATGTTTATGAGACATAATCAAGATCATAATTGGTCAAGGGACAAAAAGTGTTTGATATTATAACATGCCTTAGACATAATGAAGAATATGCTTCTCAAAGAGAGAAATCCATAATAGGATGAAGAATGTGTTTAGAGTGCCAAGGGTTTAAATCCTTTACTATTGAGATTCATGAAAATTTGACCATGGTAGTATAAAATGTGTTTAAGGTAAGATAAAAGGGTGGGATAAAATTATGATAGTACAAGTTGCCCCCAAGTTAGTGGTCTTATATAAAATGATTCAAATTTTTTCATGCGTAGAACCTCTTAAGGTGTATGATGTTCATGGGCTCTAAAATTTCTTCACCATTAGGTTTATCCAGTTGGTATGCTCCTGATCCATAGTTCACTTTGACAATATAAGGTCCTAACCAATTAGGCTGAAACTTGCCTTTCTTTTTGGGTTCAACATTCATTTTATTTTGGTTCTCTTTCAAAACTCAATCATCAATCTCAAATTACTGATGGAGAATGCATTTGTTGTAGCTTCTCCATAATATATTCTGATGGGACTACAAGTTTTATAGGGTATCCAAACACTTACCATCAAGAAGTTCTAGTTCTTACAGTTGTGAGGCTTTATAGTCTTCATCATATTCAATATGTTCCAGTGATTTTCTTAATGAAAGGATCTCAATCTCAACCAAGATGATAGCTTCAGTAAAAAAAGGGAGTATAAAGTAGCTTCAATTAGGGTGTGATGATTGGTTCTATAAGCCTAGAGGGCAAGACAAAGTTGTAAGTGCCAATTATGGCCAACATCATTGACAATCTTTTTTAAGATGGCTAGAATGGTTTTATTTGATGCCTCAACTTATCTATTTCCTTATGGGTTATATGGAGTGGATTTATTATGCTTAATATTGAATTTTGCACAAAGAGATTTCACATCTTGGTTTACAAAGGATCGACCATTATTGGATATAATATAGACTAGGATGCCATATTGATAAATGATATGGTAATGAATGAATTTGGCTATTTGTTTCCCAGTGACATAAGTGAGAAGAATGGCCTCAATCCACTCGGTAAAGTACTTGATTGTAGTCAAAATCTGTTTATGGCCATCTAAAGATGTTGGGTTAATTTTCATAATGAGATCAAGACCCCATGTTGAGAATGACCATGATGTTGTAATTAGCTTCAATGGTAAGGAAGGTGCATGTATCAAGTTATCATGCTGATGACAAGGAACACACCTATTTACATAATTACAAGCATTTGTCTCTATTTTGGGTTAATAATAGCCTACTTTAAGAAGTGTTTTTCCTAGGACTACACCATTGGTATGGGCCCCACACATTCCTTGATGAATCTCTTTTAGCGTTAACTTGGATTCTCCAAAAGATAAACAACAAAGAAGCATTCCATCATAGCCTTTACAATAAAGCATGTTTCCAAGGAGGATATAATGTGCTAAGAAATGAAAGAATAATTTTTGTTGGTTATTGGAAAGGTTGGTGGGAAATACATGGCTATGGAAATAGTTATAAATTTTTTGGTATTATGGTAGCTCAGGTGAGGGATTAAGATTAGCAATGGTGCATATCCTCTCTAAATCTGATAAAATATGTGTTGGTTGAAGAAGATTTTTAATCAATAACTGATAATTTTTAGCACTATCATGCATTTGAATCATGAAATTAATTATTTCCATGGCATCAATAGATCTATTATTGACTCATAAAACTTAATCAAACTATAGAGATTTAAAATGTGTTTTAAGGTTATCAATAATTTGCTTATAAGGAACAAGTTTATCATCTCTTAGTTGATATTGATTAGTTGTCTAATTTATGATTAGCTATGAATCTCCATAGACCTTTAAGCTTTGAATATCCCATTGTATGGCAAGATAGAGCCCTATAACTAATTCCTCATATTCAACCATATTGTTTGTACACTAAAATTGTATATGGAATGCTTTGGGGATCATATCCCCCTATGGTGTGATAAAAAATATGATAGCTCTAGACCCTCAAGATGTGAATGATCCATAAAAATAGAGTGTCCACTATTTAGGTTCTTGTGATGCTTATTTTTTCATCATGATAAAATCATCTAGAAGGTCAAAGTTGAGAGGTTGAGTGGTTGTAAGAGGAGTTTCTACAAGTTAGTCCATAAGGACTTGTCCTTTAATGGCCTTCTAATTATGGTACTCAATATCAAAATCACTAAGGAGCATAATCCATTTAGCCATACATTCTTGAAGAGCTACTTTAGATAATAGGAACTTGAGAGGATCTACCTTGGTGATAATAATAGTTTTTTTATTTAGCATATAATATCACAATTTTTGACCGATGAACACCATAGCTAAACATGCCTTCTCAATAGGCATATAATTATGTTCATAGGATACCAATGTGTGGATTAAATAATGAACCACATGTTCCCTATCGTGATCATCATGATGAGCCAAAAGTGCCCCTAGTGCATGTTCTGTGGCTGATATATAAAGAAGTAATTGTTTTCCTTATGTCAGAGGTCATGAAATTAGTGGATTGGTGAAGTATGTTTTAAGCTTTGTAAATGCTATCTGACAATATTCATCCCACTGAAATGTTACCCTTTTCTTTAAGAGGTGATTAAATGGGTGGCACTTATCTACCAATTAAGAAATGAACCTACATATGGACTAGATTTTTCCTTGTAGACCTCGCAACTGTTTAAGATTATTTGGTGGAGACATTTCCATAATAACATTGACCTTTTTAGGGTCAACTTCAATCCCTTATTGTGATATAATGAACCCTAGAAATTTTCCTAATGTGACTCCAAAGACACATTTCTTAGGATTCAAGTAGACTTTATATGCACGAAGCCTCTCAAATATTCTTCATAGAATGTTAGGGTGTCTAGCTCTTGTTCTTGATTTTGCTAATATATCATCAACATATTCCTTGACAATGTCATGCATCATGTCATAGAAGATGATAGTCATTGCATATTGATATGTGGCTCCAACATTCTTAAAACCAAATGGCATGACTTAGTAACATAATGTCTCCCATGAAGTGGTGAATATGGTCCTATGTTGATCTTTAGGGGCTATCTTGATTTGATTATAATAAAAAAATCTATCTATTAAAGATAGCATCTTGTACCCAATAGTTGAGTCAACAATCATGTCAATGTTGGGTAGATGAAAATCATTTTTGGGGCATGCTTTGTTGATATCATGAAAATCAATACAAACATGTATGCCTAGGGTCTTTTTAGTTACTGACACTATGTTAGAAATCCATTTAGAGTAGTCTAGTGGTCTGATAAAACTGACTCCTAACAACTTTAATAACTTGGCCTTAACCAAAAGGGTAATGTGTGGATACATCTTTCTCAAAATTTTCTTGATTAGTTTAGCATTAGGGTGAACAACAAGATGATGCACAACTAAATATGGATCTAGGCCTAGCATGTTAGAATATGCCCATGCAAATATATCTATATAATCCTTAATAATGGATATAATATGTTCACATTCTATTTTAGTAAGGGAAGATTCAAGATATTTTTTTTGGGGATCCTCATGGGTCCCTAAATTCACTTTTGTTGTACCCTCCATAAGGAGTGTGGATCCATCCTCTAAAATTATAGGAAATGTATGGTCATGATCATCTTATTCTACTATATCTTTTTGTTGTTCCTTCCAAAGATCTAGATAATATGAAGAATTAAAGTCTACCTTCTCAGGTAAAGGCCAATTAGCAAAAACCTCTAGAAACTCAGGACTAAGACACTCAAACATTTGATATTCTGAAGAGATGCTTGTACTAGCTATGGAACTTGGGCTAGATGGAATTTCTAAATTCTAAGGGGATGAACAAACTTTCCCACATGGGAGTGCCTAAAATAGGTTTTCACTCAAAGTCTTGTCTTTTTCTTTACTTTTTCCTTGATCAACAAGTGCCTCAATGAGATTTTCACCTAAATATCTCGATTTTATTTATTTATTATGACTTAATTTTTTTTGCCTACTCTCCAAAGTAGGCATAATAATTCAATGAAAAATCAAAACCCTACTTATAATCACCAATGGGAAATGCATCTCATAGGCCCATGTATTCTGTAATTGATTATTCATTTTGAAACTCATTGAGGCATATGAATAAATTTTTCTAATCCTAATCTATGAGCTCAAAGTAGCAAATGCATAGGTTATAGTGAGGTTTTGCTTTAGGATGGGAAGTACCAATGGTAAAGATATAATGTCTTGCTTCAAGAAGGAAAACACCACTAGGATGAATTTTTGCTTTAGGATGGAAAGCTCTAATGGTTAAGATATGATGTCCTAATTTAGGAAGGGAATCACTACTAGGATGGATTTTTTTTGAAGGATGGGAAGATCTAATAGGTGTTAGGGTCAATATGGCATTTGAATCAAACAAATATGAGTTATCAAGCTCATCAAAAAGGCTATAATGGGATGTTGTCTACTATTAGGAGTCTCATTACTAGTCACTTTAGAAGAGTCACTATCAAATGTCATGAGGTCATCCTATAGTGGTTTAAATCTGAGACCATGATTCCAATTGATAACTCTAATTGATAAGGGCTCTAAAATTCCTTGCACCTGTAGGCCAAGACCTTTCCTTGTATAGTCAAGATGATCCATTATCCAGTTAGGGATAGGATATTTTGGATTCTAAAAATAATCTGCAAATCCTTCAGAATGTAACCAATATCCCTTGATAAAATCCTCTCAATCTTTCTTCAATGTAATTATAGGTACAAAAACCATAAGAGGTTTTGGTTGCTTCTTTTTTGGTTGCCAAATCTGATTAGGTCTATTAGGAGTCTGGGAAGTTTTAGGCTTACCAAATATTTTAGGGGACTTTGGTAATTTTGTAATATGAAAGTCATCCTTTAGATGGTATGTGGAAATGCCTACATCTTTAATAATAACATTCTTAGCCAAAGCTATAGGAAAAGGATCAGCCAAAGTGGAGGCTAGATCACAAGGGTCTATATAATTAGATAGAGATGGATGAGAAATAATGGATTTATTTTTCTTTGTGATGAAATCCAAACTTGGGCAATAGTTATAATTATGAAACTCTACTTCAAGATGTTTGTAGTATTGATATGGCTATTGATCAATGGGAATAATAACCTTGATCCCATCATGGGGAAACTTAAGGCATTGGTGAAGAGTAGATGGAACTGCCTATACTACATGGATCCAAGGATGACCAAAATGTATGTTATAAGGAAGCTTAATATACACAATATGAAATAATGTGTTATAAGAAATAGACCCAACCATGACTAGAAACTAAATTGTACCGAATGACTCCCTCTCGATGTTATCATAAGCCTTGATTGTAATAGTTTTTGGTTAAATGTCTTTATCCATGTAACCTAATTATCACACCAATTTAAGAGATATGATGTTCATCCTTGAACCATTGTCTATAAGAATCCTCTTGATCTTGTGATTTGTAATGATTATCTAAATGTATAGTGGGTTATTATGGTTTGGGCCAAGGGTGGACATGTCCTTTTGATCAAATGTAATTTGCTAAAATGAAGACAAATATCCAACTAGGATCCAGAACTGATCAAGGTTTATATCATTAGGCATAATAGACTCTTGTAAAATTTTGTTCAAGATGGTTCTATGGGAATCAGATGTCTACAAGAGTTCTAATATGGAAATTTTTGTAGAGGTTTGATCTAATTGATCCATTAGAATAGAAGGCCTTTAAACTATGGATTGAACTAGTTTAGTCTTTATTGGGATGGTATTTAGCTTTGGAACTATTAGCATAATGTTCTCACTGGGTTTATGGAAAGAAGTGGGTAAGGGCCCTACATAGGAACTCATGGGCATCTAGTTGTAACTACATAACCTAGAGGTGGAAAAGAGTCATTATAATTAAAAGAGTGAGGTAGAGGGACTTGGATGGTGACTCACAGGTGATTAACTATATTACTATAATTTTGGGTTTATGAGGAGCCTTTATAATTAGAAGGATGGTATTATTATTTAGGATTAGTAACCCATGCAAATATAGTAGCAACATGATGATTCAAAATCAACATGGTATTAGTAGGGGGAGAGGGTGCTAACCCTATAATGATGTGTCTTATGTTATGAGGAACATGAGATTGGCCATGCGGATTCATAGTAATAATGGAAATGTGGGTTGCAAAAATGCATCCCACAATGTTATTATAGTCATAAGGTATATTTTTATAAACCATATTATTAGTGTGGGCATTATGATCTTGATTATGCTCATTATGATTATGACTTTATTGTTGGTTCTAATTCTACCTCTGTCTTTGATTGTGACCATTTGGATTATTTTTTGGTGGTGGTGGATCATGTTGAAGAAAGGGGTCTTTGTAGATTCCCATATCCTAATTTGTGTCCTGATTAGGAGCCAACTTAATTTTCAATTCACCACTTTCAATAAATTCTTAAATAATATGTCACAATTAAATGCAATGATATGCACTGTGACCAGTAACATGATGAAAGATATACCATTCATTCTCTTTATACCAATCTAGTTTTGGTTGATCTTGGGGAAATGGCCTTGATACTAGCCATATAATTAAATTATCTACAATGAGCTTTTGTAACACTATTTCAATCAATTCTCCTAACTTTTTAAAGATTCTAAAACTGTTATGAAATGTCCTTCCTGGAGGTTGTCTCTACAAAGTAGGTAGTGGATTTTGGGGAGTTGATTATATATTTGAAGGAGGCATAGCTTGTACTATTTGTACATGTCTTATTTCTGTCACCTCGTTTCCAACCATGTTCTTATTTTTTCTAAAGCCCTTAGGCTTATCCTGCATAACTATTTGAGTTGATGATTTAGTTTGATTAGATTATTGACCTTGTGCAAAAATATTAACAAGGCTTCTAACAATAAGAGCCTTCTCAATCTGCATTCCTTTGTCAATAATTTATTCAAATGAGTTAACATAAGCTAACTGTAGCTTATGTGTAACTTCAAGATGCAAATAATGTGCAAAGATATTAGCCAACTATTTATCTGGTAAATTTTGTTGAAATTAGGCTACCAATACTCTCCACCTTTGAAGATATGCAACAAAGCTTTAACCATCATACTACTTGGCTTTGAATAAGTCAACAATGGTCAATTCATGTTCTATGTTGTATGAGAAATGGTTAACAAAATTTGATGATAAGTCATTCTAATCCACAACTAATCCCTTGGGTAGTTTAAGTAGCCAATCAAGAGCTTGTCCTACTAAACTTTGTGTAAATAATCATAGTAAGTACTCACTACTATAAGCAACCTCTTGACATAAGACAAATAATTCTTTTATGTGTTCATGTGGATCTACTTTTCCTTTGTACTTGTCAAATTTGGGTGCCTCAAAATGAGGTGGAAATGGGTTTTGGAGAATAGATAAGTGAAATGGATATGGGTATATCTCATTGAATGTGTACTCTTTAACTCTATTAGTCATCTCTAATATTTGGATAATTTCCTTCATAGAATTCCATTCTTGCATGTTTGGTGCATTTTTGGATTGGATAAAATGTTGCTAGGGTGGAATGTGCCCCTAGTTTTGTTATTGTTGGGGTGGAATGTACCACTAATTTTGTTATTTTTGGGGTGGATTGTGCCCCTAATTTTGTTGCTATTGGGGTGGAATGTGCCCTTAGTTTTGTGTGAATCTATAAGGAGTATATACCTTTTCATCTATGCCTTGGTTCTGATTTACCCCTTGAGTTGAGAACATAGACTGTTGATTCTTAGATTGTAAAACATTCCTTGAATTTGACTATTTTACACTTTTCTGATTTTTAAAATTTCTATGTTTATTTACCAATTTTTGGGTTGGTTGAAAAGAGCTAGTCAAATTATCTTGAAGGATTTCCTCAATTCACACTAAATTTTTGGGTTTCTGAATTTGTAAAGTAACAAGAGGTTCTTGATGATTGAAGAATGTATGTTATGTGTCAAATGGAACATCTTGTAAGGTCTCTTGTGATTTTAATTGTTCATTTAGATTACCTTGATCCACAATGGTAATGTTCTCATCCAATACTTGTTGCATACTTTCAACCATATCTCTATGTTTTTTCGAAGCATTATTGTGAATTGAAGTGGTAAATAAGGAGTTAGTTAAATATGTGACAAGTTGATCTACATATCATTGACTTATTATCTTGATCTTAGCTAGAAGATCTATATTTTTGGGTTTTGACTCTATTTGCATTTCCTTTCCTTTGTTAGAGGAAGAAGGTATGTCTATTTGTGCAAAATATTTCTCTTGTCATTATTGTTATCCTTATATAACTAAGGTATGTAATTATCTATAGGAAAGTCATAAGGTGGTCTAGCACTTGATCCTATCAATCTAAGAAGGAATTCATCTTGATCTTCTTGGGGTTGATAACCTTTGTAATCATCTTTTAATCCTACTACTATGGGGATGTCATAAAAAATAATGGGGTTATCTTGACCATCATAAAATTGCTCATCCTCATAATTAAGGCCATAAGAGGCCCCACTATGAGTGAACCTTTGAGTCATGTTTCAAAAGAGTTATTTTATGTATTGACTAAATTTTGACCAATGTTTTGGCAACTAGTCAAAGTATGTTTTGGTTCTCTTTTAAACAAATAACCAAGGTAAAAATGAGATTATAATGGAGGGTGGTTTGAAAACACACACACTTTATAAGATTTGGTTCACAAGTTTACTCAACCTTTGGTAAAGTTGAAATTGTATAGATCAGAAGAGAGTAAGGTAACTCAAAGACCTAAGGTGAAAGCTAGTACACCAAAGCCTAGATATTTATGATACACCCACACTATAAAAACTAGCTTCAACTTTGAAAAGTTAACCCTAGAAGTTTTAGAGCAAAGATATCCAGATTGTGAAGAAGACAAAATAAACTAAGCAACTCAAGATGTAAAAACATACGTGAATCACTAAGTATAAATCTTGGACCAAATAGGTAGCACAATGTCACCACATGATTCTAGTAGGGTAAAACATGTTCGAAGACTCAAAGCATGAGCAATACACAAGATGACTTGAGTCCACCAAGATGATAACATGATTTTGAGTCTTAATAAATGACCTTCAATCCAAATTGAAAATTAAATTTAAGTTAAAACAAGTTTAGTGCGTAAATGGTGAACCCACTTTGACACACCAACCCTTAGAACTTAGAAAGGTTCAATTTCAAATGTGGATTATAAATGAAGGATTTAAACACATTGGGTAGAATATCTAGACTCAATTGGGTAGCATGACTATACCAAAGTGGATGACATGACACAAAGTCTTTGATAACAAGTTGAACAAGAAAAAGATGAATTTTCCATTTGGACAACTTAACACCTTCCTTGCTCAAGAAAAATGAGGACAATGTGTTTGGTTAAGTTGATTGAGTTAACAAGTAGTTTTAGACACAAATCAAGACCAAGTAAGCTAATGACAAAAAACAAACATCTTAAGTCTAAATTGATAAGGTATGGCCAAGTGGGGTTTACTAAACTTGTAAGGTTTCGATCATTCTAGGGGAATAAATTTCACAATGATTTTCACATCAAATGATGTAAAAGATAAGCACAAAAATTGGGTGACCATGATATTGACTAGTTATAAAAAGGTCTAGTCCTTTTTACAACCACTACATCCTATTGTTCACTCAATGTAGTGTGATGTACAAATGCAGATACATCCCGTGTACAACTCCAAAGGAGCCAAATGAAGTCAATGCTAGGAGATGAAACCTTGGATCAAAACTTCCCTAAAGAACTCATGCGAGGTAATGACACGTCCCCCTTGTAAGCCAAGTTTGCATGAAAATAAATAAATCATAAAATATAAAGACTTTAGGGTCATTTTCAAGATCACCCAAACTTTGGTGAGTTTTTGGGGAGTTCTTTAGATGAAATTCTTTCTAAGCCTTAGACTAGGATATTTTTAATAGGAATGGTGCTTTTGATTCCAAGGGTTCCCTAAAGAGGAAAAATGGAAGAACATACATGCAACATTTCTCTTTTTTCCGAACAAAATCTAAGTGCACAACTATTTTAAACAAAAATTGACAAGTGTTTTCAATTTTAAACCCAAAATGAAAGATTTGTTGGTGCTCATTTGACCCCTTGGTCTTAGTTGCAAATTTTTAAAACATTCACCAAAACATTTAAATTCTTTGTTAAACACCAAAGTAAAGTTCCTAATTGATTTTTAAGAATACAAGAAGTGATTTAAACATGTTTTTATCAAAGCATGAGTTTGGTCATGTGGCAAAATGGTTAGCATGTCCTTTAGCTTTGAAGCTTTTTTAACTTGAAAGAATGAACTTTGAAAAAGTAGCTCTCGGGTCTATATTTTTTCAAAAACTTAGTGATTGATGTCAATTATTACCATCAACATTAATTAATTATCTACCAAGATTTGACCAATGTTAGTTCTACTGACTGATATTGGCTAAGTCAGGTAACTAATGTCGATATTTCTTTAGACATTGATTACTATGTAAAACTGTGGTAACCAAAAATGGCAAAAAAGAGTTAGCAAATCAATTTGTAATAGTTTTAGAGGTCCAATTAGATATTTTAGAGTTACAAGGTGATCTTATTTAGGTGTGAGATGAATCGTAGTCCCATCGGGCATGCTAAGATGTAGAGAGGATTACAAATCAAGTTAGTCAAGCATTAGTCCATAAATAATGAAACATGCATAAACAACTAACTAACCAAGCCTATCTATTTTTATGGGAATTACAAATGATATCAAGAAATAAATGAAAGAAAGAAACAAAATATTACCTTCCCAAATGGATTCACCATACCCATGTGAATCAAAAACATGTTCTCCCTTGATCAAACATCTTTGTCTTTGTCAACAATGGTGGTAAGCTCCTCTAATGCCTCAAGAACACTCCATAAAACCTAAGCTCATGATTACAAATCACTAAACTAGCCTATAAATGAATCTAGAAAACAAAATATATGATCTAGTGTAAAGTATTTTGAAGATATTTGAGCATAATAACCTTGCACCAAAATAGCGTAGAAATGATGTTCATGGCCTCTCTATTTATAGATTTTTTAGATTGGTCAGGATCAACCTAAACCATCCATCTTGAGATGAAGATGTGTGGTTGAGGATAATCCTAATATTTATTAAATCTATAATTATCTTCATCATGACCTTAGAGGAAGGGGCATTGAAGAGGCATGGGAGGCATTAACTAGGCATGGGTGACCCATAATCTTGATATTTGTGGCATTTATGGCCTAGGGATGTCTTCACAAGAAATTATGTCACCTAATGATGTATATAATAAGAATCAATTTTCAAAAATAAATATTTAAAAACTCTCATGTAAAATCTACTTAATCTCTTGATTTGGAATAATTAGCCTTAAACAAGGTTAATCAACATTTGTGCAATTATTTAAAAATTGGTCCTCAATTAATCAAAATGGTTAGAAAGTCATATTACTGAATTGTAATTTGACTCAAGAATAATTAGAAGGTGATGTTAGATGAAATAAAACTATATTTCCATTCCAGATGTTTCCAACACAAAATAAGAAAGGTACATCATGTGTACCAATGAATTTAGGAGAAAAGAGTGATCTAGAGCACAAAAGGCAAAATTGTCATTTTGACTTGAAATGAATTGATCAAAGTTAACTAGATCATAAATTGCATTTCCCTATTTAGGGATACTCTAAATTTGCACTTGTAAATGACAAGTTTGAACCATTTAGAGCATTTTATGGATTTTGACCTAAAATGTGCATTTGAGTAAGACTGATAATTTCAACACAAATGGTGTTAGGAATTGGATGTCTATATGTAAAACTAAATCATTTTATAGTGATCAATCTTATTCTTCTATTTATCTCTTTCATTATTTTGTGCCCACTCATTTTTAATATGTATTCCAGGTTATACCCTTGAGTTATACTTGATAATCAACCCTAAATGGGGCACAATCATATTTAGATAATCTAAGTCCACTTAATGATTATAACCACCTATGGGCAAATCATTATTTTGACTTTTATTCCTGATTATAACTACCTTTGAGAAAATCAACATCCTTTTTACATCATTGCATGCAAATATTTTCTTCTTTCGATTAATCTCAACCATGGATTAATTCCACATTTCTTCTTGTTTATTTTTGAGGGACCATCCATAAACATATTGTGATGGCCACTCCATTGAGGGGGAATCATCATGGGCTTCCCAAAAACCATTTGGAGTTTTGTTCTTCAATCATCATCATCTTCTTTTTGGCGTACAGACCATTTCTCATTCTTTGAAAAGACATTACTTTACCTATGGTTTGCAATGTGAGACTCATCTAGGATGGGAAATAGGTCAAAAGGCAAATCTTCGAAGACTAGCTTGATAATAGGAGGCTCTTAAAAAATAGGTAATATGATTGAGGTAATGATTTGTCCAAAGGTGGTTATAATCATTAAGAAGTAACTCATCAAAGACTGGCTTGTCAGAGTGAGACTCCTCAACAACTAATATAGGATCAATAGGGAATTTATCATAGGTTGAATTATCACAAATGATTGATTCAATATAAAAATCTTGGATTGATTGGTTTTTTTGGCCTTGGTTTCCAATGAGTTGGAAGATGCCAATTTTGAACACAGCTTGGTCTTTAAATGATTAGATGGGTTGAGGTTTGGATGGGATTGGTACTAGATGAGGAATGACTTGTGGTTGGATAATAGTAGGGCCTTAAGGAGCATAATTTATTACATGATCCAAAGGACCAAGTCCTGAGATGGTAATGATAGGGCATTTTGAGGCTTGATTGCTCACATAAGCAAATGGACTAGGTCCTAGAATAGAAATCGTTGAGCATTATGGAGCTTGGTTGCTAACACAAACCAAAGGATGAGGTCTGGGTATGGAAATGGTGTGACAATGTAGTCCTAGAATATAAATGGTATAATGTGGTGGAGTATGGTTACTTGTATAATCCAAAGCATCCAAGTCTGACCTCATAAACCATATCATCCTAGTTGTGAGTTGGCTCATAAGGTAGTTCTTAACTATGTTCCATGTATTGATTATTAAAAAGAGGGTATGTATTCGTATCCCAAACAACATTATCTATAGTTATATCCTCAAAAGCCTCTTTATGCCAATCAAGGTCTCAATTTTGATTTTGTGGATTTTAACTATGTTCCCCATATGGAGTATTGCAGGGAGAATAGTAAAACTCAGAAAATATTTCTCTATAGGGGTTCCTAGTGGGATTTTGTGTAACCATTCTATCATAATTTAGATTGTACATGAATCTACCATAATTATAACTAGAAATATCCTCATAAATGATGAAATATATAAAAATAAAAAGACTTAGAGTTCTACAAACTCTAAAAAATGATCCAAAAGACAAATGGTTCAAACTTGGTCCAACTTGGTCGAAGGGGTAGAGCTGTATCTCCAATGTGGTCTGAAGGTGGATTTGTATCATTTTTGTGCTAAGACTTGGCATAAAATATCCTAATTCCAAATGTCTAATGTCAAATTTCATACACATAAAAGGTTAAGTATTTGAATAAAAACTAGTATGTCAAAGGTCTAGGTCAAAGTGTTCCAAACAAGGTCTAAACTAGGAAAGGGAAAAGTTGAGTTACTAGGTATTTTTTCCAAACATGAAGTCAAAATGTAGGCTAAAAAAAACATGCAAGTTCTAGGAATTTTGGCCAAATGACATCAAAATCTAGACTTGAAACAAAGGTTGATGTGATTTGATTTAATCTAACAAGTTTGGAAACAGCTTTGACATAGATCCAACACATGGAATCAAACATAAAAATGATCAATTGGCATAAGGCATAAGATAAAAGGATCTTTGATAAAGGCTATGTTCTCCCAAATAAATACATGAATAATGATGAGGATAGGTTCTAAACAAATAAATAATCAATAGTTTTCAAATTTGGGTAATCGATTAACCTAAGTTATGCAAACCAAAAAAGAAAGATCTGTGTATCAGCTCCATGAATTGAGGTCTAAATATAAATCAATCAATATTTGGATCCTAAATTAACAAGGATAATTTAAAAATCAACATTGAAGACTAAGATTTGATAAAATGAGCTAGACAATATTAGACAGCATGCCAACATAAGACAAAAATCCAAATGGTATATATGACATGGTTTGAAACAAATGATTTTTGATACAATGGTAAACTAGTTTTGAAATAAATTGAGTAGCATTATAATGTCAACATACTCAAATTATGTGGTCTATGTTATGTTTCAAAGATTCAAAAAGGCTCAAAATGTTTTGACATGATTTGGGCAGCATAACACTACCCTCCTCAACTCAAATGACACACACATATAAATAAGTTTAGCAAAAAATTCAAAGCACAAATGTGGTGTAAAAAAAATAGTATAACACCTCTTTAGAAAAAAGAGTGATGTATAGACAAATTGGTTTTGACATGGCTTATGAACAAATAAACAAGTTTTAGTCTCAAAACATACCAAGCAAAAATGACCAAAATACATAATCATTCAAATCTTAGCAAGGGTATAACAATATGGGGTTGACTAAATTAGTAAGTTTCAAATGTCTCTAGGGGAATCAATTACACAATGAATTTCACATCAAATAATGCAAAAGACAATCATGAAAATTGAGTGACCATAGCATTGGCTAATTGTAAAAAGGTCTAGTCCTTTTTACAACCACTACATCATGTTGCTCATTCAGTGTAGTGCAATGTCCAAATATATATAATTCCCATGTGTAAATCTAAAGGAGCCAAATGAAGTCAATGTTGAGAGGTGAAAACCCAGGTCAAAGCTTTCCTAAAGAACTTATGGGAGGTGATGAATTCCCCCTCACAAGCCAAATTTGTATAAAAATAAAGAAAGCATGAAAGTAGAAAGACTTTAGAGTCATTTTCAAGGTCATCCAAACTTTGACGAGTTTTTGGGGGAGTGCTATAGTTGAATTTATTTCTAGGCCTTGGACTAGGCTATTTTCAATAGGAATGACACTTTTGATTCCAAGGGTTCCCTAAAGGGGATAAATGGAAGAGCATACATGCAACATCTCTCTTTTTTCCAAACAAACATTTAATCTAAACAACTAATTAAATACAAAAAGCTTTGAAAAAGGTGAGTTCCTTTTTTAAGCCCAAATGGAAAATGAGGTAGTTTTCATTTGACCCCTTGGTCTTAGTTGCAAAATTTGAAAATATTCACCATAAACATCTAATTTTTTTTGTTAAACATCAAAACAAGGTTCCTAATTAATTTTTAAGCATGCAAAAGGTGATCTAAAACATGTTTTTAGCAAATGTCAAGCTTGGTCCTACATAAAAAATGTTAGCATATCCTTTAGCCTTGAATCTCTTTTTGGTTTGAAATAATGAACTTTAAGAAAAAAGAGCTTTCGAGTCTATGTTTTAAGAAAAACATAGTAACCAACGTTAGTTACAACTAACGATGATTACTTTAGCTAACCGATGTTGGTTATTTAACCAACATTAGTTATACCAATGTGACCTTCTCAATAGGTATCTAACTGATGTTAGTTTTGCTAACTGACATCAGTTAAGCTATGCAATAGATGTCGGTCTTACTTTTCAATGTTGATTACTATGTAAAATTGTGGTAAACAAAAACAACAAAATAAAGTTAGAAAAATAATTTGTAAGAGTTTTAAGGGTCTAAATGAATATTTTAAAGTTATAAAATGATCTTCTTCAGGTGTGAGATGAATCTAGTCCCATCGGGCATGCCATATGTGATCTAGGAATCAGACTCAAGAGAGGATGGTTAGTATCATGTTAGTTCTAAAATGAAAACAAAATGAAAGGAACACACTAACTAACATAAAATCTTTAGGCCTAGATACTAGGGAGAGCTTAGTTAACAAAAAAAATGACAAACACAACTAAAAATTAAGGAATAAAATGCAAAAACCTTCCTTGGATACTCTAAATGTCTTTGTAGTGGTGGCTTGCTCAACTTGTGCTCATGAAGTCTTGATCAAAGGAGGCTTAGTTATCTCCTCTTCTCCTTGGCACATTTGGCTTGTAGCTTAGCTTACCTTGGAATCAATTTGGCATGGTAACAGTATTTGTAATGGATTTTGGAATTATTTGTGCATTATAAATTTTCATTATCATGTCTTAGAAATGATGTAGTAAGGCCTCCTATTTATAGATTTTTGAGAATGTCTAGAATCAACCTAAACCATCCATATCAAGAATGAGATATGTGGTTGAGGATTAATTCAATTTTTGGAATTAAGTTTGTAATTATCATCATCATGAGATTGGAATAAGGGGAAATTAAGAGGCATGTAGGGCATCATAGAAGGCATTGATGAGGCATGGAGGGCATGAATCCTGATATTTATGGGATTTATGGCCTAGGGATGTCTTCCCAAGAAATAAGGTCACTTGATGATGAAGATATTTAATATTCATTTATAAAAACAAGTATTCAAAAAGTTTCCATGGAATTATTAATTGGGCCATAATTTGGATTAATTAGTTCTTAAGCATGTTTAAACACTTTGTGCACAAATTACTCAAATTGATCATAATTCCTTAATATTGGTCCAAAATTTGGCTAGATTAGAATTAGAAGGTGATGTTAGATGTATTGGATGCATTATTCCATTTAGGATGTTACTAATAATAAATAACAAAGGCATGCATCTTGTGCAAAATATTTGATAGGAAAGAGCAATCCAGAGCACCCATATGCAAAATTGGCATTTTGACTCAGAATGATCCGATCAAAGTTAGCTAGCCCATAAATTGCATTACCCCATTTAGGGATACCCTAGCCAAATTGGTACTTGAAAATGTCAGTTTCACATCATTTAATGCATTTTAGTGTTTTTAGGCCAAAATGTGTATTTTAAGTGGAAATTGACCAAAACCCTGATTGGAGGTCATTAATGGCCAAATTTAGGTGTCTATAGATAGTACTTGAGATATATTATTTTACTAAATCAAATTTATTTTCTTCAAGAAATTGTCTAATCCATAGGTCTTCTCTATCACAAAGGATAGATTACACATTCATATGTAAACTAATTCATTATTTGATTAAGTGGATATCTAAAATTATAAAGGAATATGTTATGTTTGATAGCTTATTATTTATTTTCCAGAATATTTAAAAAACCTATTGTGTCTTTAGGATCATAATTGAACATTTAGAATCTTACTATTAGACTGGTACAATTCTAACTTAACCTTTAGGATAGGTGAAAGGGTTGATTAGTTGATGGTAATATTTTTGTTGTCAATAGCATCTTAGGGTTTGGTGTGATCACATTCTTCTTGATTCAATGATATATCTACCTAAACATGTTAATCCTATATTCTACATGATACATTATTAGTTTACATAGTTATCTTATCCTTTTGAGGTAATGTAACTACTAGTTAATACTTATACCCACCTCAAAAGGGGGAAAATCTTAGTGGGGTTCTATGGCATGAGTTAGACATTGATTCATGGATTCATATTGTAGTAGGGGCATGTTTTAAAAACATGTTTTCAACATTTATCATAGTTTTAGATTTAGTGGGGGAATGTTTTGGAAACATTTCTCCACATTTATTTAATATTCAACATACCCAAATTATAGTGGGGGCATGTTTTAAAAACATATTATACACACTTAAAACTAGTTCTCAGACTCATATTATAGTGGGGAGAGTTTTTAAAACATGTTCTCCAAACATACACTAGTTCTCAGATTCATATTATAGTGGGGGCATGTTTTAGAAACATATTCACCACACTTACATCTCAGACTCAAATTATAGTGGGGACATGTTCTGGAAATATGTACTCCATAGTTACACCAATTTTTTAGTTTCATATTATAGTGGGGGCATGTTTTAGAAACATGTTCACACTTACATAACTTGAAATTATCCAGATTCATAGTTATATGATTCATATACACATTTATGGTAGAACTCTATACATTGGTACAATTGTTATACATAATTTTAGAATGAAACATATATAAGGTGCATATTATATGTAATGTCCAATAAATATTACAAAATCTGATCAATTTTAAATTTCAAACACTTTCAAAGACTATCATCATCCACTAGGTTGGATTTTTATGGATTGTATTGAGCTAATATATTGCAGTAGTTGGTTCAATTTTTGGTATGGTTGAGGTGATTAAATCACTCAATATTGAAAATTTTATAGTTTGGATTTGATTACATCATCTAACTTCACCAAATTTATATTATGAGTTGACTTGGTTCACTCAAACTCATCAGATTATAAGTATGATTGGGTTTCATAATTAAGCTAATCTCAACTGTCGAGTGGCAAACCACATTTTATCCAAGGTTGGGGGCATATGTTATCTAATATATCTTAATATCTTTAGATATATGCACTTAAAATATTTTATAACCTTATTTTTAATGATTCATAATGATATATCTTTCAAATTAAATTACCAAAGAGGCAAGATAGTTGCATCAATACACAAGTGTACTCCTAAAGCTCGCTTTCTTTTAATTTCAATTATTTCAATGATTTCAATTTCAAATTATATGCACTGATTATATATTGTAACATGATCATGGTTATAGACTAATCACCAACAAAGCACTCAAGTTGGAGTTATACATAGACAATATGTGTTACACACACCTAGATATGCATTTATTTCTTGTAAACTAGAAATTTATTACTAGATTAAAGGGGGAAAATGTAGACACTATTTTTGAATTATATATCACCTTAGTATTGTACACTTACAATTTACATATCATGGATGTACCTTCAGCTTCTAGACATTTCTCACTACCAAAAATCTTATGTATACTATCTCTTTATGTATAATTTCTTAACTCTTAGTCAAACCAATGTTATTATGATGATGATGTAGGCTATTTATCTTACCCATTTGATATGAACATGTTTATCTTCCATCTTTTCAAGTTTTGGGCTTGCACCTATTTTCCAGTTACCTAGAAATTATATCCCAATTAGAAACCTACATCGAGGCAAGTGTCCTTACCTAATGCAAGTATATAGTGCCCTAAAGTCATATAATTTACAAATTAAAGATATTCCTATGGTTATCCTAAGTGATTTAATGAAATACATTCTCTAAAGGGATTGGTATAAATACAACATCAATCTTCATTCATTCATTCATCACCTAACACATACCTAGAAAAGACCAAGGCAACTTACAAAGGCATCTAATCAAGAATTCAAGTGATCAAAACCTCCCTATTTTATCCTATTTCCATATTAGTCATAGGGATAACACGTCTCTAGGTTTGAAATTTTTCCAATTTACAAGATAGGTCACTCTAACCATCCTTCACCCAATTCCCCTCCTCAACATGATCCAATGATTATTCATATCTTTTCAATTGAGAAGATTAGAAAAAACATATTTACCTAATATTCAATAAAGATTGATGAGACATTAGTAACAGTTTGTATCCAGTTTCATAAAAATTTATCTAATGTCTTGGATAATATGTGTGGATAGATTTACTAGTATTTATGAGCAAATGAATGGTGCTTTATCATTTGCATTTGGATTAGACATGTGCTTCAATATTATTTTCATCTATTTTTTATTATATCATTTGACATTATGTCAAATTATTTCTTATCTTCTATCATGTTATCCCTTCGTGTTATATTATAGTTAGTTTTGATTATTTATATTTCACCTATACTTGTCTTTTTCTTATCATTGTTATTTTTTTCATTATCATTTATTTTTTTTCATTTAATTTTTTTCTCAAAACTCTTCCCTTGTATCTTCATGATTCTTTTCTCTCTTATCTTTATTTTTCATAGATAGTTGTCATGGTGACTTGGTCATATCTACCCTATCCCTTTTTGGTTATTATCTCCTTTTACCATGTGATCAGTTAGAAAATGTAGATACCTAAATTTCATTTAGTTTCAAAATTCATCTTAATTTATTTAATCATTTTCCCTTAATTTATTTAATCTTTATTCCTAAGTTTTTTTAATCATTCTTCTTAATTTAATAATTAACATTTCTTCCTAAAATCAATTAATTGATTTATCTAAATACTTTTGAAAAATTCAATTGTGCACTTTTTATTCTTTATTTTAATTATTTAATTCGTTAATTTACCAATTCAAACTTCTCCCATTTTTCTCTCTCTCATTCCAATCAAATCCATGAAAACCTCTACTTCCTATGACTCCTCCACTGAGTTGTCAATCCATTTTGACTAAGTTTGCTAACCAACCCCTCCTTTTCCTGACTTGGTTGAAATAGTCTTCATCCTCATGGATGAGGACTCATCCTCCACTATTGGTCATTTGGAACCTTGAAAAAGTCTAATTGATCCTCCACCATTGAATCGTAATCCAGGCTTCTATAAATAAGCTTGAGAATCCTCATTTTCAAGGGACACAAATCTTGAGAAATCACAATTAGAATCTAGAAAATCATAATCAAATATTTCATCCAAATCAAGTCAAAGACAATCTTTTACATCCAAACATTTCTTATTTCACCTTTGCATTGGAGGAGTGAGCATCACATTTTGATAGAGCAAATCAGATCTGAATCACAATGGAGGATTCTTGTGTCTAAACCATGAAGGTTTTTTATTGTTTTTTCTTGCATTTTTTGCTCTAAAATTGGTAGAATTTATCTTAGAATAGAATTATTTTTGGTCTTTACATTTTTTTAATTAATACATTTTTGGCATGCCTGATGAAACCTACCCATGTCTTTTTAATCTTTTTATTTTCTTTGTGTGTTTAATTCATGTGTTTTTTGAGCTAGTACATAATACATATTATTGTCTTAGATTTTATGTTTGATTGTATGTTTTTCCTATGTAACAGTGATTTTAGAGCACAATTCAACAATTTTATTAGACTAAACAACATTTTTGTCACTTTTTCTACATTTTTATGTTTTTTTCTATATTTTCTAGGTGAACACTAATTTTGTACCAGGATAGTGATTTCATCAAATAATAGTGATATCATTCTACCTTGCAATGATTTCATGTTTTTCTATAGTGAAATTATCTTTTAGTATAGTGATTTTGTGTTTTTTCTATAATGATTTATCATTTGGTATAATGATTTCATCTTTCTCTGCATCATTTTTGTACAACAATGCTTTTATTATTCTATGTAGTGATTTTTTTTAGCATAATAATGATATTGTTTTTGTAAGCCTTTTCTATTTTCTATAATTTTCTTGTTTGATCATTTTATAATTTCACTTTTATGGCTTAACTGTGTAACAATGATTTCATCACAAAGGCTTATTTTTTGTGTGTTTTTCATTTATTTTTGTAGGTTATGTAGACACCGAAATCGTGTCGACTCCCCTGGTCATTCCCCGTCTTATTCTTCTTCGCCTATTTAACCCTTGTCGATCACTTGTTCCACCAACCTTGACCCTGGCAGCATGTAACAATGAGCAGAGAACTAAAAGCTAGACTCTGTCCTCATTGTGCATCTGCCGACGACGGTCTTTACCCGGCCGATGTCGCCGACGTCGGTCACTTATCGGCCGACGTCGGCAATTCTGCTGACGTCGGTCACCATCCCGTTATCCGTTATCAGTTACCATTCGGTTCCCGATCGGTTTCCCAAGATGGTTATCGAACTGTCTCTCGAACCGTCCCGCGCCTTCATCAGCATCCGCTGATCAATCCCGAAGGCTGATCAACCATTTTTCGAACAAACACAAAGAACATAATCATTCAATCTCGATCTCTGATTTCCAACATCTACAGACTCTTGCAACCTCGCGATCAACTGACTCCAGCATCTACCAACTCTAGCGTTCATTTCACTCCGACACTGCACAGACAACTTCAACTATGGCTTTCATCACGGCTTCTGACAGGTAAGTATTTTTTTTGTTTATTTTTATTTCTTCTTGATTATTCTTCATTCACTATTTCTATCATCCCGAAGCTTCAAACCCCCAGACTCTGTCTAAACCCGACCTTACTTTGCCCAGACCCTATCCTGACCTTATCCCGATTCCATCAGACCCTATCCTGAACCTGTCAAGACTCTGTCCCGACTCTCCCAGACTTTCTGCAACTCTATCCAGAACCTGCCCCGACCGATGCCAGTCACTGCCCCGACCGACGACGGTATTTTAACCGATGTCGGCACCTTACCTAACCGACGCCAGCACCACAGAGACCGACGCTAGTGACTGTGCAGAACAGTGCCGCTTATCAGGTACGCCTTTTTATTTTTTGTCATTTATTTTTGTCATTTTATCTTTTATTATCTACTTTCGTCCAATATTCTACCTTTTTATCAGTGGGTTGATATCCTTCTAGGGAGCCTTCGTACTTTCGAGATCAGACGTTTGCCTGATAACCCACCATATCTTTGACTAACGTCTTTCCGTGTTTTAGTCTCTTTTCTTCACAGGTGTCATTCCTCCACAGCCAAAGAGGAGAATCTTCCAACGTCTGATTTCGGTGCGCTCGACTTTATCAGGTACTTCTAGCCTTGACCATTTATTTTAGTTTCTTATTTCTTCTTTGAATGTAGAAAGTAATTTTGCATAGAAACATTCTGGCACGCCCGGTGGGACCCTAGGTCCTCCTTGGGTTCTTTCTCTCTTTCTTTTGTTCATTTAGGCGCATTAGGTTCCTTTCTTTTCGCCTCTTCTCGTCTCTTCTTAAACGACATCATAAGCAGAACTAAAACGAACATTTCTTTCTTTCTTGCATTTCTAGACTAGCTAAAAACTCATATTCTTCGACTCTTTCTCCATTCGTCTTCATACGAACAAACATTTCGACTTGGACATTAAAACACTTTGCATTCATTTATGTTTGTCTGCATCTCTTAGACCACACATAGTAATTAAACCGCATATTGAATTAATCTAGATCACTTGATGTTACATGACCAAACCACCTGCACAAAACAAACATTTTAACTTACCTGAGACAAGGCCCGACTGGGATTTCATCCCCCAGCGGATACCTTACCCGTCCCGGTGACCCTACTTGGATTTCATCACCAAGGGGGAAGCCCACTCCGTTCTCTGGCGGAGTATAATCTCTAGGCGAGGTATATCTTGGCTAAGCGAAACCAGCTAACCACTGGAATCGTGAAGTGAGGGGAGCTTGCTCCTTAGCACCAGGGCACGTACCAGACCTAACACAGACTTCTTGAGCACCATAACAAAACCCGAAACCTTCCATAGACTGCTTCTTCTAGGACCCAACTCACAAAGCCAATCTCCCCAAACACACATTCTAAGGCATAAGCCACTATAATCCTAAAAATTTTACTTCTAGAGTTTTAGGATCTGTTTGTATCTTCATCTTTTTAGTTCTTATCTGCTTGTTTGAGCATGTAAGGACGTTCTCTCTTGCCTTTTATGGTTTTGACACACAGTCAAACCAAGGCCCTTTTTGACCACTCTGGCCATCAACTGCTTTCGTCTACCCCATCTCTAACCCGTCCTATCATGGAGTTCCACTCGGAGACTGAAAGAACTCCTACAAGATTGACCCTGACCCCGACTCAAATTCCCATCATCCCTGAAGGGGACCAGGATTTCAAAAAATTCTTGGACCTCAATACCGCAGCCCTCCATAACTATCTCGCGAGAAATCCAACGCGAGACCTTTCGGGTGACATGGCGATGACATTGACACCATTCGTGATCCAACCCTTTTTGACTCAGCCTTTCGCTTCAACCGTTAACTCAACCATGGCCAATACGGAAAGTTTGGCCTCTTCATCTATTTTTAGACCAACCTCCATAGGGGTTTCGTTATCCCCTCAACCACCTGTAATTCAACCAAGTTCTACATCATATCAGAACTTGATTGTCTCGACCCCTTACACTCTTGCACCCACAAATGTAGGAGTGCCAACCTATCCCTCTATCAGTGCCACTATTCAACCACCTTTGGCGGTGCCTAGTCAACTTATACCTTCGTCCTTCATGACGCAACCACCCTTAGCCTCTACTTCTGCCCCTGCGACTAGTCATCCATACGTTACACCCTTACTGGTACAATTGATTACGTCGTATACCTCCTCTAGCCTCTTTCAAGCACCTTACAACCTAAGGGGCGCTCCGTCCACCAATCTGTCAGCAGACGTCATCAAGATGCTGATGGATAAAATGTCCAGTCTCGAAGCTTCTATCTCCGGTTCAAATAATGTCTCTTCATATGACCAGATTTACAACGAGCCCATTCATCCTTCTGTCCCTATCCGACCATACCCCAACCATTGGGAGCTTCCTAAATTTACTCGCTTTCAGAGTAAGGAAGACCCACAACAACATCTACGGGCATTCAGACATGCTTGCTACCTTATTGCCCACAACGATGCGTTACTTTTACGCACGTTTCCTATGTCTCTTTCTGGCCCTGCCCTTGACTGGTATAATTCTCTTACCAGACATTCTATCTTTTCCTTCATTCAACTCGCTCAATTATTCATTGACCATTTCTTAATCAATATCACTAAACAAGTCTCGATCACAGACCTTTACTCCATTAGGCAATTTGACGATGAATCAGTAGTTGATTTTGTCGCCCGTTGGAGAGACTTGATCAACCAGCTCTCCTTCTCCTTGCCTCAACCCGAGCTCATTGAGCTCTTTTCTCGAGCATGTGTCAGTCACATCTCATCCACCTTGCGGGTTTAAACATTCCACACTTTTGACGAGGCCTTCACCATGGCCTGAAAGCTTGAACTCTGCGCTATTGAAGAAGATAAGGTCAAATTGTGTAACACTAACATAAAAATCAATGACCATTCTTCTTCCAGACCTTTTTCTGCCCACTCTCAATCTAAGGGGTTGGCAAACACTGTCATCTTTAGACCATCATCTTCAACAATAACTAACCGACCAACATCTTCAACATTAGACTACATCAATAAACATTTTCAACGTCAATCCATACAGCATCAATTCACTCCAATTGGAGAGTCATATGCCTCTGTCCTAGATAAACTCATCAAGCAGGGGGTCCTCAATCTCCCTTCAATCCGACCACATCAATTTGACCCCTCAACACCTATCCCTATGTGGTACAGGGAGAATCACTTTTGTAACTATCACCGTGTCAAAGGCCATGATACGGATCACTGTCAAACTTTTAAAAACCTCATCCAGGACATGTTAGACATGGGCGATCTTATCTTGGATAACCCGAACGCACCGCCCAACCAAAACCTTGACATCTTCAAACAACCTTTTCCTAATCACCCACCTACTCAAGACAACATCCAAACCATGATCAATGACCCTCAAGACCATGATATACACACCATCAACACTATCTTACCTCTTGTCCCTGACCAACCTTCTTCATAGGATGAAAGACCCTCTTCTCTTATTAGTCCTCCATTGACCTCTCTCATATTGGAGGATGCCTTGATCACACCTATGCCATTAACCCTACCTTTATCCAAAGACCTTACCTCTCCTACTCCTCAAGCACAAGCAGAAGGCATGATCATCCCTACCATCTGCCCACTTGAGGAGCCACCCTCTCCTATTTCTTCTCCACTAAGAGAAGACCCTATCTCTTCACCCATTTCGATTGAGGAAGACCCAGTCACGGTTTCCTCTTGCCCTTTGCCTGAGATTGTTACATCTCACTCACCTCCGTCCACATCTAAACCCAAACCCGTATCTAACCTCGCCTCGCACAATAGTGGCCCTTGACTCAAACCCATGAAGATCACTAGACCACACCGGAGGACTCCTCCCCCACCTTCGTTATTGCCTTCAATCTTGGGCCCGCATCCATCCACTTTAATAGGAGTACTGCCTACTCCCATCCTTCACAGAGGCACGTCGCCTCCATTACTCTATCAACCTGTCAAACATAGATTTTCTCTAAATCATCGACCAACGTCTCTTACGCCTCTCAAACCAACGTCATCAACCCTCACTGCAATAAAATATCCAGACCCGTTAGCCGGTTCTTATACCTTGCTGTTATGGCACTTGTTGCAGTCATCTCGCCTCAACCTTCTGCCTCTCAAACCATATCATTCTCTCGGACCTAAACCACCTTGGTTCGATGACACTCGTATTTGTGCGTATCATCGCACACCTGGACATGACACAGAACATTTTTGTGCCCTCAAGGTCGCCATTCGCCAATGTCTGGGGAATGACACCTCTCTTCTTGACCACGTTATCAAGCCTTCAACACCGCCCCTCTCATCAACTCTCAGATCAAGACCCTCTTGGTTCAACAACTCTAAATACTATCACTATCATCATGCCCCAGGACATGACACTGAGCATTGTTGCACTCTTAAAGCTGTCATTCGTCACCAACGGAGAAAGGATTTCCTTCTCATCAAGGATCCTCTAGACCACCTCTTTACCAAATCATCAACACCAACTCATACCTCTCCAACCTCATCACCTAAATCAAGATCTCCACGCCAGGTTCTGGTTCCTTTGTCGCCTTTAACCCCCTTATTCGACATCAACACAGTCCATCTGACCACTAAACCTCAACCGACCTTAACCAATCCGTCAAACATTCTCCCTAGCCGCTAGGGGAATTCAACCTTCATC
Organism: Torreya grandis; assembly: GCA_037957365.1. Lineage (NCBI taxonomy): Eukaryota > Viridiplantae > Streptophyta > Pinopsida > Cupressales > Taxaceae > Torreya > Torreya grandis. Next base: position 386,697 of record JARHVA010003545.1, on the reverse strand, counting down.
CAAACCTCGACCAATTTTTCAACACAGTCTCGACCACATATCAATCACTCTTTCAACTTAGCCTCAACCAGACTAGCAACCAAACATTTAACCCGACCTCAACCAAACATTCGACCCAACCAAAGACCAAATACCAACCAATCAACCCTCGACCAACCATTGACCAACTATCAAATGACCAAATCTCAACCAAACATTGACCAACCTTTTTATCGACACATTCAACCAGTCTCGATCAATCAACGACCATATCAGTCAACTCCACATCCACCATCAACATCTGACCAATCTGGAAAGAGTAAACGAGGCAAGTTTGCTCCTAATTGGCTCGAACCTTTTATTATCACGCATAAGTATGGATCAGGGACTTATCGTCTGTCTTCTCTTGATGGATGCCCAGAACCTGAGCCTCTTAATGCGTTGCATCTGCGACTATTCTACTGTTAGTCGAGTATTCATCCACTTGACACTTAACTTGAGCTCGTCCCTTGAGTAATCCCCGTCCTCTTAATCCTACTTCCTTTCAACCCTATTCCTCTTAACAATTCCTATAACCCTTATATGCTGTATGGATGCTTTGTCCTCATAAAAGGGAGCCCTTGACCTTCTATAATCTTGTCCACGACTCACATTCCTATCAAAACAAATCAAGATGTCAGAATATCCATGGTCACTATATCAATATCAAAATCAAAAAAAAAAAATAGACTGCTCCCTCAAAGGATAGCTGTACTATCATTGCTGTAATTAATAGACTGCTCCCTCGAAGGATAGCTATTCAAAAGCCCTTATATTAAACAAAAATCTAGACCACTCCCTTGAAGGATGGCTATGACTCAATCTGGCAATAAACAGCACTATTTTAGAAGCTTCCCACATTGATCAGCTTCACAACCTGACCACCAAGCAAATGACATCTCTATGCAGGCTTCCCGCATTGATCAGTCTGCGCTAAAAAAAAAAAAAAAAAAATTGAATGAGTCATGGACTTGACTTATAGTTGTCTCAGGGTCTCCTATAAAAAGGGGCATAGTTATCTCTGCTCATAAAATGGGTTACCCTCTTTCCTCCTCCTATCACCTGCTCAGGGGACTTCGAGCTCACTTTAATGTCGAAGTGATTCGATTACCGCTCTAACATAACCACGGTCAACGACGTCACGCATGACTGGGGCTCTTGGTTCTCATAACCCCTATCTATGCTATCTTTTTGGTCCTTGTCAATGAAAGAGCAATATGCTTTTCACTTCTTCTACACTTTGGTCACATTCATCTTCATCACTTGTCAATCGACTCAACTCAACTCTCTTTTCAGACCATCAACATGACTTAGCCTATTCATCCTAGTTTCTATGGACACCAATACACATGGAAACTTTCGACCCGCCACAATTTATGTTCAGCATAAACCAATACTTGCTGAAGCATAAATAAACCTCAATTCATTTTTAGCATACATCCATCACGAATATGGAATATTGCTAGGGATGAAAAACCCCTCAACCAATGTTGCAGAATACACCATTTGGAAAAGGCTGCAACATCTTTTTTCTTCATCATTTCATCATAACCACGACCAATCTATCAACCATTTTAACCACCTGAATCTCTTTGGTGGACAAACCTTCTTTCCTTCTTTTAACCATAACCTTGTCCTTGACCACGACCCATTTTATCCCTTTGACCCTCCCTCCCTTCTAGGGAGAACTACATTGGCCTGAGGCCCTATCACTAGGGCTATGTAGGCAGCACTCAGTTGACATGGGGTCTTCTGGGGTTAGCTTGGCCACATCCTTTCATCCATTCCTCCCCTCGACCACCAACCATTGGAGATCATGCCTATCTCCTCCGACCTCGACTACTTCCAAGACACTGTTGCCTTGGTTGTTTTTGCATGTATGCTACCTCATGACTGGTTAGCAGAATTGTGCGTAGACCTTTTTGGACCCTCACAAGTATAGGATCACAAACTGGTTGATCTGCACTACTTGTGGCTTTTTCATGTTTCTGGGAGCACTTCTTGAGCCCGGGATACCTGGAACACGATGACCATTTGGAGCTTCAGCTTAGATTGAGTGACCCAATCAGCAGACGACTAAATGCTGGGGCCCGATTATTTCAATTTTGGCACTCCTCGACCCTTGACCTGTGACACTTTTGACCTGACCATCTCGTGTAGTGGTATGCGCGTAATCACGACTTTTGTAGCGTTCACCCTCACCCCTTTTTCATCCACTCTTTGTCAAATTAGCACCTGATTCTCAGTTCCCTTCCCTCGACTCCTGCTTTGAGGGGGAATACCTTATCCATAATCGGGGCAACCTATCTTTTTCCTATTTTGTCTTGCAGTTCATTCGAACAACCAACAAGATGAAATCAACCTTATCCCTCACCTGGGGCAATCACTCCTATTTTTGTCTTGCAGTTCGTCCAGAACAACCAACAAGACAAAAAGGGGCAAATGTAGACACCGAAATCGTGTCGACTCCCCTGGTCATTCCTCGTCTTATTCTTCTTCACCTATTTAACCCTTGTCAATCACTTGTTCCACCAACCTTGACCCTGGCAGCATGTAACAATGAGCAGAGAACTAAAAGCTAGACTCTGTCCTCATTGTGCATCTACCGATGACGGTCTTTACCCAGCCGATGTCGCCGATGTCGGTCACTTATCGGCCGACGTCGGCAATTCTGCCAATGTCGGTCACCATCCTATTATCCATTATCAGTTACCATTCGGTTCTTGATCGGTTTCCCAAGATGGTTATCGAACTGTCTCTCGAACCGTCCCGCGCCTTCATTAGCATCCGCTGATCAATCCCGAAGGCTGATCAACCATTTTTCGAACAAACACAAAGAACATAATCATTCAATCTCAATCTCCGATTTCCGACATCTACAGACTCTTGCAACCTCACGATCAACTGACTCCAGCATCTACCAACTCCAGCATTCGTTTCACTCCGACACTGCACAGACAACTTCAACTATGGCTTTCATCACAGCTTCTGACAAGTAAGTATTTTTTTTGTTTAGTTTTATTTCTTCTTGATTATTCTTCATTCACTATTTCTGTCATCCCGAAGCTTCAAACCCCTAGACTCTGTCTAAACCCGACCTTACTTTGCCCAGACCCTATCCTGACCTTATCCCGATTCCATCAGACCCTATCCCGAACCTGTCAAGACTCTGTCCCGACTCTCCCAGACTTTCTGCAACTCTGTCCAGAACCTGCCCCGACCGACGCCGGTCACTACCCCAACCGACGACGGTATTTTAACCAACATCGGCACCTTACCTAACCGACGCCGGCACCACAGAGATCGACACCGATGACTGTGCAGAACAGTGCCGCTTATCAGGTACGCCTTTTTATTTTCTGTCATTTATTTCTCTCATTTTATCTTTTATTATCTACTTTCATCCAATATTCTACCTTTTTATCAGTGGGTTGATATCCTTCTAGGGAGTCTTCGTACTTCTGGGATCGGACGTTCGCCTGACAACCCACCATATCTTTGACTAACGTCTTTCCGTGTTTTAGTCTCTTTTCTTCGCAGGTGTCATTCCTCCACAGCTAAAGAGGAGAATCTTCCAACGTCTGATTTCGGTGCGCTCGACTTTATCAGGTACTTCTAGCCTTGACCATTTATTTTAGTTTCTTATTTCTTCTTTGAATGTAGAAAGCAATTTTGCATTGAAACAGGTTATCTTATTCGTTAGCCTAGGCAAAATAAACTAACACCATGTTTGTAGAATGCTGGTCAAATAAAATTGCAAAAAAAGCAAAAAATCAAACCAATTTTATTTCATTTATTTTCACTAACCTCTTTCATTTTCAGTCTTTGGCATTCCTAGTAAATAAATCACACTTTATTTTTTATGAAGTAAATCTATTTGTTATTTTTGTCTTCTTGTTTGATTACAAAGGTTGTGTATTCTCTTTCTTTGGCATCACATTGGTGATGATACCTAAAAATTAGAAGTAATCTTTTAACTTATCTATTACCCTATTTGATCTTGCATATGCTCTTTCCTTGGTGTCACATTGGTGATGATAACTAAAAATTAGAAATAAGTACTAACTCTTTATTTTTTTAGGGGCTCTATTGGTTTTGGATTTCACCACCACATAATAGGCCAAACCCTATTTTTTGATAGGGTATATAAATCAAGATCTAGTTGTTTCAATTTCTTAAGTAGTTATGTGTTTAAGCACATCATGATGTAAGAGGATATCATGCTTCAATACCCAAGGTTTCAACAGTTGACTCAAGATCTGATATTATTGATTGTCAATACATTAAGACCCCTAAAATTATGTTGGAAAAATTTGGATAATACTTAATAGTGTGCATCTACATGTCAATTTCTTTTATGGCTTTATTCCCCCTAGATAAGCTTATGTATACCTTAATCCTAGGATTGCCTCTTTGCCATTAGACTTTGGTGGATCAATTAGCAGTTGGCACCAAAAATTAGACTTAGTGGTCCATGGGCATGGTAGGATCCTCCATGATTAGCGTCTTTAAATATTAAGCTGTAGTTGAGATCACAAATGAGTAAGTGACAATAGAAAGCCCAAAAGTTATTCAACACCCTTCGGCTTAGTTTTTATCCTTTTTGTGCAAACTATTTATTTTATTTCTTTGGTGTATGTCTTGAAACCACCTAGTTAGATATTTTTTTAATCTTTATCAATATTTTATCCATTGTAAAAAAGAATCATGGCCTCTTGGAACAATAACAATCCTAACTCATTTCCAAATCACAATTTCAATATCCTATTTTATGATCTAGAGTTCAATTTTCCTAACTTTGATTCAAGTTCACCTTTGAATCAAGTATGCTATCAAGCCAACCAAAAGTTGAGTTTGAATATGCATTCAAGATCTAATTTTAACTAATTGAGCTACAACATGGATGGTGATTTAAACTGTCTAAATTCCCCACCTAATCTTTATCAACAAACTGCCTCCTATTCGTATTTACCCTTGGGACAAAATTCTCATGCAAGGAGAGGATTAAACCATTCCCCTGATTATAGTGGCTAATTTATTTTGAATAGTTCACCTAGTCCCATGTCATCTCCTTACCAAACATCACCTAACTAGAATCAAACTATGCATATAAATCCATATGGATCAAACCTTGGAGTTTCCATGAATCAATCTTATAATCCACCCTCATCACCATTTTCAAATACCCACATATATCAAAATGCTTCCACTAGAAAAATCCAAAATCAAGCGAGCCCAAACACATTCCATTCAAATTCACCATCCAACATCCATCAAAACCAATCTTTCCATAATAGTAAAAATTAACCATTTGGTTTTACTACCACTTTGTCCCAAGGTTAAAATCCCCATTTTTATGTAAACCTAACCAATCACTCTTCCCAAATCCTAACCACTTTTTCCATTCCATTTGCCACAAATAGATATCAAAACATTTCATCACAGTACCCTTATGCCACTATTACCCCTAAATTTCAACCAAATCATTATTCATTTACTAAATACAAGGCTCACATTCATCAATAAATTTTAGATTTGAGTATATTAGTCATAACTGTCCATCCATATATCATAATGCTCACCTCTCTTATCTAGCAAGACAATAGATGGTAGATGTATAATATATTTGGCATACTCCACATCTTTTCATACTTAATAATCTAACCTTACAAGCATTTCAAGAGCTCCCTGCATCACCAAATAATATTTTACCTCACCCTAGTCAAAATGGGGATCCTTAATCCATCATCAATCAAACCACTATTTACAACCAAACACCTACCTTTGATCAACATCCCATATACATAAAGACACCACCCAATCCACCTGTGGACTTAACATATTATTTTAAATCACCACCCAAAATTCCCCTATAACAAAAAGCTCTTACTTCAAAACCAAACATTTCCAAAAAAAAATAGTTATAGAGAGGTGTGGTGTGAAGATAATCCAGCAAGCTCTCCTATAAGCCATAGTTCAGCCTCAGGAAATGATATTATCAAAATTTCATATTCACTTTCTCTTAAAGTTAAAAGTAAATTTAATATCCTCTTAGATACCAACCATCATTTTAATAGTAGATACAAATGCAAACAAAAATAATAATGTTATATTAAGGGAAGAATCTTCATCCATCATTACTACCAACACTATCAACAATATCACAATAGTTTGTTCAATCACCATAAACATGATTCTTCCTTTTCTTATCAATATTGCATTACTTATACACATCAACTAGAACCCATAAAGAGGATATTGTTAGACTAGTCTCATAGGAATTTGTCAATTATCACATCTATCAATCTCTATGAGAGCATCCATTTAAGAGAAACATTACTACATCAACCACTACTTGAAGCTCCAAGGGAGAACCATGGAATGGTCATAGATCAAAAAATTGGCTCTCTATTTCTTGAAGATAATCATACCTAAGATATTACACACATTAAATCTATAAAGTGAGACACAATGTGGAATGATCTCCCTATAATTTTACAAGAAAGAATCCCAACTCCAAAATTTCATACCTATTATACTGCATTAGTGGAATGGAATTACAACAATTTAGATCCCCACTTTGAGATCAATTTTAAAGCACATAGTAGTCAGTTTGAGTATTTTGCATTCATGAAAGAATTAAGAATAGTCAACACAAATCTATCCTACTTTGATTTACGTATTATTTGGTGGTTAATATATGGTGGTTGGGTAAGAGATATTGGTTTTTGTACATATGGAGAATTGATTAGCCCATGGTGTTTGGTCATTTTTAATAATATAGCTTACAATCCCTATAAATAAAGACATTTTCATTCAATGGTGGTTAGATAAACTATTAAAATATTTTTAGAGGTTAGTTTTACCATTAAGCATATCAATGTAGGTTTTTTTGATAATTGCATGTTTTCACAACAAATTAAAGTTACTACCAAAATTTGCCAATGAAATTTGTACCTATACATATATATCCAAAAAGGTTACCTAATAATGAAAGGCTTTTAGGGTGTTTGCTAGTAGCCTTTGGTGGGTTCAACAATGTTAAGGTATGGAGTTAAAAGCTTCACCCATGAGCGAATACAGAAGTTGCTGGAAGTTAATAGTCACCATCAATGGTCAGGAGTAGACCAGAAGCTACTGGCATCGGTAGTTGGTTGGCCGATGTCAGTCACAGGCAAGCATACAGGGACTGACGTCGGTCACCTATGTGTGTTCGGGATCTATTTTCGTGCGAGAATAGAATGTTTGCATGTAAATATGAACTGTTGGTTGTAAGTTCATGTTTCTATTTTGAGTAGAAATGATTAGAGCCCTTGATTAGGAGGTGCATCTAATGGCTGTAAGTGCATGCTCATGAATCTCTAAATTTACATATTAGGGATAGATCTTCATAGCTTAATTAAACAGTACAAGATATTGTAAGATAGACAATTCAAGGACTGAATTGTGATTGTAATTGAGAGAGAAAACTCTTGAGGGAAAGAGATCTAGGAAGGGATTTGTACATCTGAGAGAGGTGTGGAAGAAAATAAGTTTCTTCAATTGTAATTCCTTCTGTAAAGAGTTTAATACAAGTTTTCAGGGTGGTTTCTTGTATCTCTTGTTCTTTGCTATTTTTGATTCTAGTTACTTATCTATCTGGCTTGATTTTGCATTTAATTACTTTCATATAGTAATCAATTTTATTGATTGATCCCCAACAAGTGGTATCAAAGCTTTGGTTCACTAACAGGTGGTTTAGATCTGGTTAGTGTGTATTGATTACAGGTTACTCACAGGGATTTCTGTTTGAGTGGGAGAAGCAATGGCAGAAAAAAGTAAACTGAGAATGGAGAAGTTTAATGGCAAGAACTTTCAATTATGGAGAATGCAGATATAAGATTATCTATATCAAAAAGATCTATACTTACCATTAGGTGGAGCTGCAAAGAAGCCCACAGATATGGATGATGAAGAATGGGAAGTTCTTGATAGAAAGGCTCTTGGATCTATAAGATTGAGTCTAGCATCTACTGTGATATCTAATTTATCATAGGCAAAGTCTACAATAGAGTTAATGACTACTTTAGCAAATTTATATGAAAAACCCTCAACTTAAAATAAGGTATATCTTATGAAGTAGTTATTTAATTTGCAAATGCAGGAAGGTGGATCTGTATCTAATCATCTAAATTATTTCCATGGAATTTTAAATCATTTAAATTCAGTCAAAATAGTGTTTGATGATGAAATTAAACCTCTATTAATCTTATGCTCTTTACCAGAAAGTTGGCATAGCTTGGTAATGGTGGTTAGTAATACTGCATTTGCTTTAAATATTTTAAAAGTAGATGATGTTGTTAGTGTAATCTTGAATGAAGAAATTCACAGGAAAAGCACAGAGGAGACATCAAGGAATGCTTTAAGTTTTGAGAGCAGGGGAAGGCAAAAAGAGAAGGGCAAGAAAGGGAGATCAAGATCTAAGTCAAAGATGAGAGGTAGATCCAAATCTAGAAATGGTAGGAAGCCACAATGCTGGAATTGTGGAATGAGAGGGCACATAAGCAAAGATTGCTGGTCAAAACCAAAGGAGGACAATCAGCATGAAGGTAAAGAAGAAGCAAAGGTGGCAGGTATTGTTACACAAGATGCTCTTATATTCTCTTTGCATAATAATATAGAATCTTGGGTTTTAGATTTTGGTGCATCTTTCCATGCATCCCCCAATAAAGAATATTTTAGTGACTATGTCCATGGAGATTTTGGAATAGTTTACTTAGGGGATGATGAGCCTTGCAAAATTGTTGGCAAAGGAAAAGTGCAGCTAAAGATGCAGAATGGAAACACATCGGTGTTGAGAGATGTCATGCATGTTCCCAACTTGAAGAGAAATTTGATTTTTGCAGGAAAGTTAGGGGATGAGGGTTGTACAGTAACTCTCACAATAGAAGCTTGGAAGGTTTCCAAAGGTGCACTTGTATTGGCCAGAGGTAAGAGAGTAGATACTCTCTATTTGTGTAATTGTATTACTGATAATTCTCCTTCTGTATTATCTACTTTAGATGTAGATGCAAAATTGTGGCATCAAAGGCTTGGCCACATGAGTGAGAAGGAAATGACAATTCTTAAGTCAAAAGGTATGTTTCCAGATTTGAAAATCATAGATCTAGATTTTTGTGAAGACTGTATTTTTGGAAAATAGAAGAGAGTGAGTTTTCTCAAGACTGGGTCAACAAAGAATAAGCACAAATTGTAGCTTGTTCACACAGACGTGTGGGGACCAGCTCAAGTTGCTTCTATTAGAGGATCATAGTACTATGTTTCCTTCATAGATGATGCTATAAGAAAGATATGGGTCTATTGTATTAAGAAGAAATTTGATGTTTTTGATGCATTTAAGATTTGGAAAGCTATGGTTGAGAATGAAATAAGTAGGAGATTGAAGTGCCTAAGATCTGAAAATGCTGGTGATTTCTACAGCTATAAGTTCAACCAGTATTGTTATATGCATGGAATCTGTAGGCAAAGGATGGTTTTAAAGACACCTTAGCAAAATGGAATTGCTGAAAGGATGAACAGAACAATCATGGAGCATGCAAGGTGTATGAGATTGCATACTGGTTTGCCCTTAGAGTTTTGGATAGAAGCTGTGGATACTGTAATGTACCTGATTAACAGAGGACCCTCTACAACTCTAGATGGTGGAATTCTAGAAGAGGCATGGATAGGTAAAAAGATAGATCTATCATTTCTCAAAGTTTTTGGTTGTGAAGCCTTTGTGCACGTTGATAAGGAAAATAGAAAGAAGCTAGATGTTAAGTCTATGAGGTTCACATTTATTGGCTATAGCTCTGATGATTTTGGATTCAAGTTTTGGAATCTAGAAACTAATAAAATAATTAGGAGCTGTGATGTTGTTTTCAATGAAAAAGAGATGTATAGTGATCAGCTCAAGAAGTTGAATCAATCTGAGTAGAGCAATGTAAAATTGGATGAGGTGAAGGTCTAAAAAGAGCTCACAGGAAAGAAAAATCATAGAAAAGAAAACACGGAGGCTGACGTTGATCAGGCAAGAATCAACATCGGCCATACAGTGACCGATGTCGGTCATACAAAAATTGATGTTGGTCAGGCAGAACTGATGACAGTCAGTTACAGGCCTAGAAGTGATCGAGGTCGGTCATTGTCAGAGAATTTGGGCAGACAGCGTGTTGTGACTAAGTCTCAAATGCCCATCAGGAGGTCAGACAAGGTAAGTAAACCTCCAATTCGATATTCCCCTTCATTATTCTATTTATTGCTTACTAATGGTGGAGAACCATAGAGTTTTGATGAAGCAATACAGGTAGAATCTAAGAGTCAGTGGGAGCTAGGCATGAATGAGGAAATTGATTCCTTAAAAGAGAACCAAAAATGGGATTTGGTTGAGTTGCCAGCAAGAAAGAAGACACTGAAGAATAGATGGATCTACAGATTGAAAGAAGGTGAGAATGGACAAATGAGATATAAGGCTAGGTTGGTAGTGAAAGGATTTGCACAAAAACCAGGTATTGATTTTGGTGAGATTTTTTCTCATGTTGTTAAAATGACCTCTATACAGACTGTACTGTCTTTAGTTGTTATTGAAGATTTGCATCTTGAGCAGCTTGATGTTAAGATAGTGTTTCTTCATGGAGATTTGGATGAAGAAAAATATATGGATCAGCTGAAAGGATATGAGGTCAAAGGTAAGGAGAAGCTAGTGTGCAGATTGAAGAAAAGCTTGTATGGCCTCAAGCAAGCTCCTAGGCAATGGTATCTAAGATTTGATAGATCTATGACTGAGCATGGCTATAGTAGATGTCAATCTAAACATTGTGTGTATTTTAAGAGATTAGATAATGGTAGATATATTATTCTATTGTTGTATGTAGATGATATGCTAGTTGTAGGATCACACATGCAAGATATCTCTAAGCTTAAGGTGAAATTAGCTCACACATTTGCCATGAAAGATTTGGAAGCAGCAAAGAAAATATTTGGCATGAATATTAAGAGAGACAAGAAAAATCACAGGTTGATTTTGTCTCAAGAAGATTATGTGAACAAGGTGTTGAAATGGTTCAATATGCAGGATGCAAAATTAGTAAGCACACCTATGACTGGTCATTTCAAGTTGAGTAAAGAACAGTGTCCTAATTCACATGATGAGGTAGAGTACATGAGAAAAGTTCCATATGCTTCTGTAGTAGGAAGTTTAATGTATGCAATGGTTTGTACTAGGCCTGACATTGCCCAAGCGGTGGGAGTTGTAAGTAAGTATATGGCCAATCCAGGAAAGGAACACTGGAAAGCAGTTCAGTGGATCCTTAGATATCTGAGAGGAACCAATAGTAGGCATTTGTGCTATGGTGGTTCGAACACTTCTCTACATGGTTATGTAGATTCAAATATGGTAGGTGATTTGGATGGCAGGAGAAGCACCACAGGTTATGTTTTCACTGTAGGTGGAACAATGGTTAGTTGGATTTCAAAGTTGTAGAAGGTTGTTGCCTTGTCAACTATAGAAGCAGAATATATTACAGTCACAAAGGCTAGCAAAGAGATGATATGGATGACGCGGTTATGGAAGAGCTTGGAAAGGAGCAAGAGAGTTGCAGATTATATAGTGATAGTCAAAATGCAATTCATTTGGCTAAGAATTCAGCCTTTCATTCAAGAACTAAGCATATACAGCTTAGGTACCACTTCATTAGACAGGTATTGGAGGATGGTGAGTTGAAGCTGGAGAAGATCCATACAGATAAGAACCCTGCTGATATGTTAACCAAGCCAATTACAAAGGACAAGTTGAATCTTCATTCAACTTTTGTTGGTCTTCATGATTGAGTTGAAGATAGAGGAGCTAGAAGATGTTACTGTACAGGTACTGGTGTAGTTGTTTATCTCCAAGTGGGAGATTGTTAAGGTATGGAGCTAAAAGCTTCACCCATGAGCGAATATAGAAGTTGTTGGAAGTCAACAGTCACTGTCAACGGTCAGGAGCAGACCAAAAGCTACCAAAGTCGGTAGTAGGTCGGCCGACGTCAGTCACAAGCAGGCATACAGGGACCAACGTCGATCACCTATGTGTTTCTGGGATCTATTTTTGTGCAAGAATAGAATGTTTGCATGTAAAGATGAACTGTTGGTTGTAAGTCTTCATTTCTATTTTGAGTAGAATTGATTAGAGCCCTTGATTAGGAGGTGCATCTAATGGCTATAAGTGCATGCTCATGAATCTCTAAAGTTATATATTAGGGATAGATCTTCATAGCTTAATTGAACAGTACAAGATATTGTAAGATAGACAATTCAAGGATTGAATTGTGATTGTAATTGAGAGAGAGAACTCTTGAGGAAAAGAAATCTAGGAAGAGATCTATACATCTAAGAGAGGTGTGGAAGAAAAGAAGTTTCTTCAATTGTAATTCCTTCTGTAAAGAGTTTAATACAAGTTTTCAGGGTGGTTTCTTGTATCTCTTGTTCTTTGCTATTTTTGATTCTAGTTACTTATCTATCTGGCTTAATTCCGCATTTAATTACTTTCATATAGTAATCAATTTTGTTGATTGATCCCAAACAAACAACCTCATCTTGCTCATGTTATCTTCTGAGTTAATAATAGGACTAAAGTAGAAATTGATGAGGAAATCCAATTTGAACAACATCATTTATCTAGATTCAACATGGGGTACAATTAAGAGATCATATACATACTACATCTTGTAGACTTCCATGGGATACAAACACCATAAAAAATATTAAAAAAACAAAATAAATAAATAATAAAACCATAAAAGAACAAAAATTCATATCAAAAATGTTTTCTATCGTCACTGTTTCCTTAGTATTTGGGGCCATTTTGTTAATATTACATCCCATTGTCATGCGAGCTTAGTTTTATACATCATATGTGGTGTTTAGTTAATTTTTAATTATTATTTTACATAATATTGAAGTTTTTAAAGCTGCAACTTATCCATATTACTATCTCAGATATCATCTCAAGAATTACAATACATTGGGTTAAGATTAAGATATTTATAAGTACAATAAATCAATTCATCATCACCATCATTTATGACCACCTAGCTAATTAATTTTATCTAAAAGATAGCTTATGATAGAGTCTCCTTTATTTTAAGTTTATCCTTTCAAAAATGCATAAAACATTTAAAACATGTTACAAGAAGAAAAGTGGAACACTTAATTTTATATCATTGTCTTCGATGATGAATCCTTGCATCTTACTAGTTGCATGGGACCATGATCAATAAGTATGGTTTACCCATATAAGGAAACATCCATATCATAAAAAAATATCAAAATTAAAAATCAATATTTCTCATCCTTTGTTGGTCTTTGATGATGAGCCTTCGTACCTTACTAGTTACGTAGGATTAACATTGGTGAGAGACATCAATCAAAATCAAAAATTAATATTTCTCACCCTTTATTGGTCTTTGGTGATGAGCCTTCTTATCTTACTAGTTGCATAGGATTATCATTGGGGAGATATATCCTTACTCACCTTTTTATAGTCTTCAATGATAAGCCCATGTGTCTGCCTAGTCACATTAGATTATATATTGGGAGTCGTAAAGCAAATAAAAAGTGAATGGATGATCAAACATAAAAAAATTCTTTAAAAAATAGCTTGTTTATATGACTATACTATAAAGAGAGGATTAATATATCCCATTTATCAACTCTGTCAAAAGCTTGTTCTTTCAATATAAATTTGATAAAGCTAGTATTTTTATAAATAAAAAATGATAATGCACACTTTACTACTGTTTATAAGCACCTTTTCATTATCCTTTGAAAAATGTAATTTTGATCAACATGCCTTCATCTTGTTTAAAATTGAGAGCTACATGTTATGTACATATATGATTAAGCTTTACTGACAAAAAAAATGATCAATGTATTTGACTAAATCTTATATAAATTATTTTCATTGAAAACTAGTTCTTCTAGCATCATGTGTAAAAAGCCATTATCTATAACTACTCATTTTGCTTGGGGGCATGATATTTTCAATAGTTCCACTACATAAATCCATTTGTGTCATTTTGTTTACATTATAGCATTGTTCAAATTCTGAGTTGTAATTGCATTTGCAACACTAGTATTCTTGCTCATAGTTTGTGAGAGTGGCTTCCATAATCTTTCTATTTAAAACATTAGAAAACTACAAAAACATTGAAAATATTTCAGAAAAAAATTCAAAAACAATTTCAAAAATCCAAAAAGCATAAAAACATCAAAAAATTAAAGAAAATAACTATAAAAACATTCATAAAACATACAAAACAAAACAAACCAAGTCCAAACAAACCAACCAAATTCACACATTTCATAATATAAAAATAGTACCCATTACCCTTTCCTTCCATTTGTTTATTGATTGGGTGGGCCATTCATGCATCATTTTCATCACACACTTCATTTTCCTCATTAATCATTCACTTTTTCATCACTTCTCATATTTGGGAGAACTACATATGGTCTGATATCCACACATAGACATTGTTTAAGTGGATTATGTAGGCAACACTTAGAGACATAAGATATATAGGGTCAACTCAACCACCACCTTTACCATCATCCATCCCCCTCTCCTTTACCTTTAGACCCTTTTTTTTGCCTTCTCTCTCTCATATATCTAGTGTTTTGTGCTTTCTCTTGAACATAATTCTTATCCTAACCCATGATTCTTTCTTTGCCTTAGTCATTTCTTTGGTTAATTGTATCATGTATTTTACATCTTTGCCTTAGCCATTTATTTAGTTAATTTTATCCTTTGTTTTACATATTTACCTTCACCATTTGTTTGGTTGCTTTTTACATCTCTTTCTTTCATAATTTATTTGGTTGTTTTATCTCCAAATCATTCTTGGTTTTGTAAATCTTTGTTTCTTTATAATGCATTTGCTTACATTGAATCAATTAGAAATAGTCATTTATTTATTGGTATTAGTCTATTTATGTCGTTTGTCTAGATTAAATCTTGTTGTTTTACTTTCTTGTTTATTGTTGAAAAGATTATTTTGTGTAAATGTATACATAATATGGTTATGACTATATCATGACGTACTTTGCTAAAACACGCAACTTATTCTTCCTTTATTTTTACATGTTTACAACATAAATATTCATCATTATTATTACATATCATAGGTGATATTATGTTTTATAGCTACACTAAAAATTAGGTTGCTTAAAATACTCCAAATGTTTTGGATGCCAATGTAAAGAATAAAAACCCATATTATGAAACAAAGTCTCATTCATTTCATTTCATAAAAAATCATGCATTCATTTCATTTCATTAAAATCATGCATCCATACATAAAATAAATGATAAATAGAATAATATTGCATACATTCTAAATACAACTAATATGCAAGAAAGTATGAAACAATGATATCCATGTATTCATCAAAACAATAGTCAGAGAATCTGTTTCTAGATATTTGTAGTAGTCAACATCAATGTTATTCCTCACAACTAGGAACACACTTTCACTAAAAATCATATACAGAGTTTCATCCTATGGACCTTATCCCTAGTACACTAATTTACCTCGAATCAAACTGCCTAGTATCCGATATGCATCTTCTAAAGTAACAGTCATCTCACCTATCGACAAGTGAAATGGACTTGTCTCACTATGCCATCTCTCAACTATTGTAGTTAATAAATTTATATCAACTCATACTTCAAGCATCTGTGTAATGTAGGAAATCCTAGTTGCCTCTAAAACACCCCACTCATACTTTGTAAAAGTTGACAAATGTGACATAGCATGTGACCTGTGTTCCTAAGTCACTATCACTAGTAATACCTCCTAAAAATTAATGCCATTTAATATTATGCAAAATTATTATACATTATATATATAAATTTATTTCATCTACTTCACTTCATCATCCATTATATCAAAAAACCCTAATTTTTTTAAAACATCTAACAAAATTGCTTTCATCCTTTGTAAAATCATTGCAAATAAAATTGCTTCACATTTTATCGATATCACTACTATGTTTAACAATATCACTATAATGTTTGATGATTTCTCTGTAATGATATTGTCTTAACCCAAAAAACAAAATGGCTTCTCATAATTATGAAATCACTATGATGTCTAATGAAATCATTATTTACCCAATTAAATTGCTAAAATTGATAATGATATTACAATTTTGAGAACAATGATTTCATTTTTGTCACTTTTAAACCATAATAAATGTTCAAAAAATTCAAAAATTCATCAAATTAGGAGACTTATTAGAGGCTCACTCCTCTCAGGTCTCTATAAATATCTCACTTGCTTTGCATGGTACTCGTGGTGAGGAATGCGATCCATTTCTCTTCATTGGCCTTAGACTTAAAATCATTATAATCACTTTTTTAGTTCTAATTGTGAATAATATTTGTACAAATGATTTTCTAAACCCCCTAAGCCATTATTTATATTAAAACCCTAGTTGTCATTTCATCTATTCAAACCAATTAATTACTAATTGCAAACATTAAACCAATTTATTTTCACAAAGCTATCACACCCCTGCAATCATTTATCAATTTAAAATCCACCAATAATTTTCAAACTCAATAACATTTTTCTATTTATGGATTCACAATTTATTATTGCTAGGATATATCATTCCCACACCTAATACTTTGACCACTGAACCATTAGCAAATAACAGTAAGCATGTAATCTCTGAGTGGTTTAAATTGTTGATTTTTAAATCAAAGACCTAATATTACCTTACTAGGGGCAACTCTTTTACGTTTCAAACACATTACAAATTTGACATAAAAACTAAAATAGATTGATTTTTTTTGGTTGCTTAACTATTTCCTCTTTTCATTAAATTTTGAGCATTTGTCCATTTCTCACACAAACCCTAAAAGGGGGCATCATCATACTCATTTTCATACATTTGGAAATAATTTATTCATTTTCTATCATCAATACTCTACTTCTTCTATTCTTTGAAATAGTATTTCTTCACAAAATCATTTCAAAGAAGGGTAAATGCAAACGCCTAAATTTTATTTAGTGTCAAAATGCACCATAATTTATTTAATAATTCTCCCTTAATTTATTTAATCATTCTTCCTAAGTTTTTTTAATCATTCTTCTTACTTTAGTAATTAACATTTCTTCTTAAAATCAATTAATTGATTTATTCAAATAATTTTGAAAAAGTCAATTGTGCACCTTTTATTATTTATTTTAATTATTTAATTCCTTAATTTACCATTTCAAATTTCTCCCACTTTTATCTCCCTCATTCCAATGAAATCCATGAAAACTTCTACTTCCTTTGACACCTCCACTGAGTTGTCAATCCATTTTGACTGAGTCTGCTAACCAACACCTCCTTTTTTTTCACCTGGTTGAATAGTATCCATCCTCATGGATGAGGACTCATCCTCAACCATTGATCATTTATAACCTTGAAAAATTCCAATTGATCCTCCATCATCGGATCATAATATAGGCTTCTATAAATAATCTTGAGAAATCATAATTAGAATCTAGCAAATCATAATAAAATATTTCATCCAAAGTGAGTCAAATTAAATTTTTTGCATTCAAATGTTGCTCATTTCACATTTGTATTGGAGGATTGAACACCACATTTTGATAGAGAAAATAAAATCTAAATCACAATAGAAGATTTTTGTGTCTAAACCATGAAGGTTTTTTTATTGTTGTTTCTTATATTTATTGCTCTAACATTAGGAGAATTTAGATTAGAATAGAATTTTTATTTGTCTTTGCATTTTTTAATTCATATAATAAATAATCTTTCTCGTTACTATTTCATTTTGCTGGTAATCCTTAGGATCTCCTTTTTCCTTCATTTTCCACAAAATAAGCATATACAAGATTGAGACTTGAGAACACATACTTGTTTATTTTCAAATCTAAGTGTCCTAGTTAGTTTTTGGCCTTGGGTTACTTAGCTTTCATTAGCCTTAGCTTACAACTCATTTGTGTGCACCACTATCTCTCTCATGTTTGGTTTTCCAAATATGTATGGAAGAGGAATCTTAAAAAGCCTTCAAAATAAAGTTAAAATACAAATAACTTAAATAAAAAATAATGATATCAAAAGGCAAAATTATTCTCAAAATTCAAATCACATTAAAAGACATGATTCAAAACACATCTCCTTATTCTAGTCAAAGCTCAAACTCCATAGTTGGCCTCATGATAGAGTTAAGGTGCTTGGGGTAAAGTAGGCCAGTAGATTAAAAGAAGAGAATAAAAAAATCTCTTAGTGCTACCTATTTTCTCAAGCAAGTACCCAATCTTCGTAGTAGATCGATGACTCTGTGCAGGGTCCTAAGGAGTAGGGAACACGTCGTGGGGAGGTAAGCTCATTTTAGTTTTATTTTTACTAATCTACCTTCATGAGTTGATCTTATTAGCACACTTATATAACTATAAAGCTTTGTGTCTATAGGGAATAGGTTTCCTTTGTACATAGATGACCACTAGTCACTTAATGTCTTCTCATGTCCTTAATAGGCCTCTTGCCTCCTAAGGTCTTCTCATAAGATGCCTAAGTCTTTGCTTTTTACACTCCCTTTTTCATTCTCTTTCCTCATATTTCCTCTTGGGAAATATTATTTTTCTTTTTTATCACTCCCCATGGGATTTCATTTATGAGTTACTTTATAAGACTGCAGATAGGACCCAACATTCCTCACAAATTACCATCTTTTCCATCCTATTACCCACATTATTGATTTATCAGTCCTAATCCTTCTAATTACCAATGTTTTTTTGGGATCCTTTGGGATTTCTTTTATGAGTTGTAGTGTAAGACTGTGGATAAGACCTAACCCTCCTCATAAAACAATAAATAATTTTTTTCCAATAAACAAGTCACCATTCAAATTACATGTGTCAAGTAAGAGATAATATTTGATTAATTATGAGGTTACACATCATTTGAAATACTTTACATCTTGATATTTAGTATTTTTTATGCTTACTTCATTTTTATTTTGCCTTTTATTTTCTTATTTTTTCAGTGCATGTAAGATTACAACCATTTATTGAATTTCTCATACTTTCCAGCTTGAATTAGTATGATAAATTTAAGACCAAATTTTTGAAAATTTTGTTTCTCTTTTATACTTCCCATTGTGAAATAGTATAATTAATTGAGTTAATTTTTATTTGTTTTTATTTACTATTTGTTCCCTTTTCATAGATTTCATTTTATTACTTTATTTATCATACTTCCCAACATGATATTTAATATGATTTTAATTATTTTAATTTGGTGCCAAAATCTTTCACATTAGTTTTAAAAACAAATCCTCCTTTTACCATCTTATTTTTCATTCTCTTGGTTCTTTATACTTAGTCATTTTTCATGTTATTACACATTTCTCAACTTGAATTAGTGTGTAGTGAATTTTTGATTGATTATATTTTTCCAAGTCTTTTTGCTGTTTCTTTTTAAAACTATACATGTGTTATCCATAATGCTAGAAAAGAAATCACATCACATATATTTCTTATAGCATATACAACAAAGCTAAATGCATGTGCTAGAAAGAAATATATCCAAAACATCCATAGCCTCAACCATAATGAATAAACCCAACCATCATAAAGACAACATACATAACCAACAACAATATGCCAAAATGATACATAATATATATATTTCAAGAGTTTAATACAACCATATACAATGCCTCAACATTAGGGTTAAGCCCCATCATGTATATCTCATGGTCTAGCCATGATACTTTCTAAGGCCTCAATCTAACTCCTCTAAATGGTATGCTATAATGAAGTAGTCTAAGATCTCAATCCATCTACCTACCCCAACAGATGTGTTATCTACACTTGTACCTATACAAACTTGATATGGGTCATTACATGTGCCTATATAAACTAGGTATACATTATCATATATGCTTACATCATTTATGTCACTATATCTTGATACATAGATATCTCATTACCTAGGGCCTACCAAGCCTGCCTCTCCCCTACACACATCTCTACTGGTGACTCTACCCTCTCTCTACATCTATATCTACATCACAACCTCTCTTAATAGTTTGAATCAACTTGCCTAAGATGGGGTAGATGGTACACTCAGATCCTCCAGTGTCATGGGGTCATATGGTTGTAGAGTCTCATCTAGGATGTCATGGAGTGCTCCCCTAACCATGAACCCCCATCTCTCCTCCTCATCCTCAAATATGCCTGCAACATCACACCAGATGGATATTTGATCA
This sequence comes from Torreya grandis, assembly GCA_037957365.1. Lineage (NCBI taxonomy): Eukaryota > Viridiplantae > Streptophyta > Pinopsida > Cupressales > Taxaceae > Torreya > Torreya grandis. The sequence continues at coordinate 366,386 of JARHVA010003545.1, read as the reverse complement.
CTATCATATCTCATAATATCTATCTATCTACCAAATAATAACTTAAGCAATAAATTAATCATAATTTTTCTAACCTATCTATGTCTTGGATCTTATGATCTCACTATCCATGAAATTGCCTAGCATAGTCTTCCTATTTATGTAATCTCTTAGTACTATGGGTTGCCTCCTCATCTCAAACCTATTTTTCATGGCTCACATCCATCTTAGACTTCATTTGAGTGGTCTTTATATCCTCTCCTCTATCTCCTCTTTTGAATTACCAAGGATGATAATGGTCTTTGCTCTCTCCTCCTACCTCTATTATTATTGTGTCCTCAATAGTCATAGCTCATCTCTTTATGGAGATGGTGGTGATATATCTGGTATCTTTACCCCTACCTCCACCTCCTCATGCTCTACCCTTCATCATACCTAACTAGTTCATGGTCACTCTCGGTGTGGCCTTAATGGTGGTCTCATTATCAGTGGTCTAAGTCCCCTCTTCCCTCTTGGCTCTCTCACATGTCGAGTCTACTATTTGGGCATGAGTATCAATGTTGTTGGATGAGGTAGACCCATCTACCCTATCACCTATGCCACTAGATGTGGCTCTCTCCACCTTGTATAGTGCCCTATCACCTCTCTTCTCTCTAGTGTCAGTTCAACTATATGCCAACTCTCCTAGGTAGTTTCTATCTACTCATATGTTTACCACACTATATTAGTGCATCTCACCATTTATAACACTAGCATGTGGAGCATGACCTGAATTACCTAGTGATCCCTTCATCTCTTCACCTGAGGTGACTTATTATCAACTAAATCGGGTAACCTAGTTGACCAATACATAAGAAATCTCTTATATATCCATGCTATCAATAGTATTATTGGTTTCATGCTCTTATATCCTCTAAATTGCATCTCAAATAGATCATGAACAAGCTAGACCCAAATGATAAAACCCAAATCATATAACACTCCCTCTTCCAGCATCATCCTACTCAAGGCTATCATGTATAGTGGTACCTTTCCATCTAACTTATGAAAAATCACTCACTATGTCATAAATCCTATCACCACCTTCTAGAGATCTAGAATTTATGATATACACACATCATCCATACTCACTCTCTACCCTATAAATATCATGTCTAAGCATGTAGCCCACATGGCGAAGGTCCCCTCTCTTCTATGTTATTTCGTATCCCTATGGTCACTGGTGCTCCTACTATGGGTAGTCCAAGGATGGTATGGATATCCTTTAGTGTGATATCCACCTTTATCACATCCCCATCCACATCCCATCTAAAGGTGTTGGTTAGCCATTCAAAATAACCAAGGAACATGACCAACACATCCACACTCAAGGGGATCTTGTACATATCCATTATACCTCTTAGACCTATGGCTACCAGTCTAGTTCTATCTCCATCTATCAACCTCTCTAATAAATTCAAAAACCATGACATGTCTAGAAATATTTAGAATTATGGCCATCTCTACAATCAAGAAATAACAAAGGACGTATTAGTTCCTCCATGTCATGTATAATCATAATACATTCTTTATACATTCTATCTTTAATCATAAAATAAGCAAACTCTATTTATTTTTATCCTGTTTTGGTCCCTCTTGCCCTTCTTTGGTTATTTAAGGCTATTATATCCCTCTTTTGACATTTTGCATGCTTTTCTATGCTTATTTTGGCTCTTTGGTGAACCTAGTTTGACTAAAATTTCCTTATTTTATCCTAAATTTCTTAATTTTCCTCTTATCTTCTTATCCCCAGTGTTTAGGTTCTATTTTGGCCCTTATAGACTAATTGGACACCTTTTCACTTAGTTTCAACTAACAGAATACACTAGGTTTACCTACACCTACTAGGTTGACCATATGGATTTTCACCTTGCTTTAACCTATTAGGTTGACTTAGTTGACCTAGTAGGTTCATTGTGGTGACCTAGTGTATGTTGCTAAAAATTTATCTTTTTTTTTGCTTTCTGCCTATTTCCTTCCAACCCATTTCTTGTCTTCCTATCTACTACACTTAGAACCTAATTTTGTTCATTTTTTATATTTATAAATAATTAAAATCAAAATTTATTCAAAATTCACTTAAATCAATGCAAATTTCAAAATCTAGTTTGAGATTCTTGGTTGCATAATTATAGTGCACTTGCTCTCACTCTTGGGATTCTCTCTTACCTAGCATGGCATTCCCTCACCATCCTATCTTGTTTTATTTCCATAGATATTTTTCTCAAATAAAAAAAAAAAAAAATGATTTCTCTTTTTCCTATTTAAAACCACTTTTTCAAAATTCTTAATTCTTAATTATTTTTCTTCAGATTCCTTATTTTTCTCATATCTTAATTTTTGCTCCTCTATTTTGAAAACCATAAAATGCATTGTATTCATGATGACATAACAATTATTTTCCACTATTATATGCTTATCTTCCAAAATTTTAGATTTTTGGCTATGTTTTTTGTACTAACTTCTATAGGTTCACCTAGTGTGCTTTACATTGAATTCCTTCACTGTCTTATAGTCTTATTATTTATGTATAGTACTAAGGTAAGTTAAAGGTATGTATTTTTAAATTTAATCCTTTCATTTATCTTATTTTTTTCCTACAACACTACACTTAGCATCAACATTATGTGTTATCATGTTCTATCTCTGAAGCACCATCATGTGTTACACTTATGTAACATGTGATGAGCTTTAGTTGGAGCATATGTATACACATAATATTTTCAAACTTTTATTGATTATAGACACTTTGTATCTTATATGAACCTATTGAGTCTCAATATTTTTGAGTTCATGCCTTAATGGGTGTACTAGGAAAGGGGTGCATAGACCATCAATGCTTTTTAAGATTATGATTCATTTTGCCACTTGATATCTACACACTAACTCCCTAAAACCATGAACCCTAGGCTTGTTATTCTCTTTCCTATCCATTAAATTCATTATCATGGTTTATTTATTTATTTCTTGCCTTATTACCTTTTTTACCTATTTAGTACACTAGGTCAACCTAGTGTATTCTAGGGACACTTTAGCTATTTTGATTTGTTTGTATTCTGATTGACCTAGCATAGACTTTAGGTATTAGCCAGAGAATGTACTAGGTTAACCCAATTGACCTAGTATTTCCAACATGTTTGAATGGCTTTTAGGTAAGTTACTACTATATAGACAAAGTCATTTACCACCATTTCATAAAATTCAAATAAAAACATAAGAATCAAGTGAAGAAATGTAAATAAACATATGCTTATTGACCATTCTGCTTGAGGAATAAACATTTAGGGTTCAATACTTTCATTGGAGCTCCAATATTGTCTTGTGGAGAAGTATGTTGGTTGCTTAGGTAGGTCATATAGCATATAGGTGATTTAACCTGGTTATCCTTACATGCCACAATAATCTCTTGAAAACCACCTTGGTTAAGGGAGAGGTTGAGATTCGATAGGTTCATTTTTAAATGTAAGTATTCTGAACTTTATTTCTCCTTTGTAAGAGTAGATAGATAATGCAATATGTATTCTTATCTTCCATGTTTTAAGATTCCATATACATTGACATGAGTATATGTCTCTTATGCATGTTTAATTTAGTTGTTGTTTATCATTTTTGTTCTAACCCCCACTTTGTGCCACAAGTTTTGGTGCACACTAGATTGGTTTACTTTTCATGTTATTAGAATAATTTACTTTCTTATTTATTAGCATAAGTGAATATCAAATCATAAGGCTCTTTTAAGTTTGTTTGATTATGTTAGACTTTAGGCTTTGGAACCCTTCCAAGCATGATATGTTGTGACAAGTGATACAAGTGATACCCTAATCGGGTCTACCAAATCCCCATATTGGTTATGATCCTAATTAACAAGTGTATACCTAATCAGAAGTGTAGGTGTGCTCTATCTTATCTAATCTTAGATTAATTTATTATGCATCATGAAATTCTAATTGCATACACAAAGTTCTACATCTTGAGCACGGTGCCTCTAGACCTACATAGGATTTGGATTCTTTTGCTCTACTTCATACACCATTGGCATGTCATATTGCTTCTACACCCTTGCCACCAAGTTTTGTTTAACCCAAGCTCACTATATATAATGGCAAGGGTGATATAGAGACACACTTGAGAGATTTTCATCCAATATTCTTGGACTATATGACAAATGACTAGCTACTAACCAAGTTATTTCCATGGAGTCTAAAAGATTATGCTTTATAATGGTTCTATAGTCTACTAAATCAACTAGTCAATGCATTCAATCCTTTAGCCAAGATGTTCCAATCTCATTTCAACATTAACATTGGTGATAAATTTTCCTATGCCCAAGTTGCACAATCAAAACAAAGGTCAAATGAGCATCTCATAGATTATGTTCTTTGATATAATACTATCTTGGTTAAGATGACTATCCCCATAGCTGATCAAGAGTTACAAGATATTTTTAAATAGAGTCTTCTACTAGCTTTGAATGAGTTAATAATGTTCAAAATATTCTCTTCCTTCACTAAGATATGTCATACACTAAAGGAAAGTGAAGTCAAATTAATTTCAATGGGCAAACTCAAGTACAAAAACATATTAGAAACAATAAACAAAAGTAGCAATAAAGTCCCATATAAAATAAAGGTTAATGATAACAAAAGTCAAAATCAACCAATATCTAATGTGGATTTAGAGCCCCCTTAATGAGTAGTTTTATCAGGACCTCCTTGATGAGTCTTTACCAATCTACCAATATCTCCAACCAAAGTCTTACAATAGCTATTAGAATGTAATATCATATTTCTCCTACATATTCAAGAAATTGACACAACAAAGCCTCTTCCATAGGGATATGAGTATAATGTATTTTGCAATTTTCATAGGGCAGCAAGCCATAAAACAAATAGATGAATCGATTTGAAACATAAGATACAAGACTTGATAGATATAAATTTTATTGATCTTGGCACTCTAGTTGAGCCTCCATAGATAAAGCAAACACAAGAAAAGTCTCTAAAATTTTTCTCAAATCCTTTTCCACATCATTCTAAATAGGAAACAAGGGACACATCAGGTGTTTACCATATATATCATGTCATCTACCACTAGATACATATAGGTCACCTTTAGTTGAGTGACATTATTAGTGTGTACAGTGCTAGAGTTCTAGCTAGACCTTTGATCTCCTTTTTAGAGAATTAGATAGTTAAAGATGATTTAGATTATCATGGACTATTTATCAAAGCTTACATTCATAATCATCCTATTCATAGTGTTCTCATAGACAATGGATCTAGTGTGAACATGTGAATTATGAAATTATTACATCATTTGGGATATTCAATGTATGATATTACCCTGATAGACATAGTTATCAATGGATTCAATGGGCACATACAAAGATCATTGGGTGAAATTGTACTTCCTCTACAAGTTAGTTAGACACATATGGACACATCATTTACTATTGTTCCTAGTGTAGGAGTTTTTGATATGTTGTTTAGTTGACCATAGATTCAAAAACTTTGAGCAATACCTTCTATAGTTCATAGATGCATGAAATCCATTCACAGTAATCAAGTTGTTATAGTTGGTGGAGTTCCATATAAGTTACCACTCCGTACTTCAGATCCATCTACTATTTTATAGTCACCAATTTTAGTTTCTCCACCAGTTATAGTTCTTCTTATAGCTCATATTTAGACATAATTAAGGCCTCCATCACTAGTACAAAGAGCTCATACACTTCCGTAGTGGCCTCTCTTAGAGAAACCATAGTGTTCACACCTAGGGATGTATCATTGAGGTCTTATATGTCTACACATAGAGCACATGTTTATAGAGCTTCTCCTACCACCAAATGGGTCCCTAGGAACCCCAAAGTTTCATCCATTTCTTAGAGTTACAGGGGGACCCAACAGTTGGTTTCTACTTTCAAATATTTTAGATTATTTACAACATACGTAGCTTTTAGAGTTACAATCTTAACCTCTCCATCATGCTTCATGATCATGCATGATCCCTCTCTTCAATATAGGACACCATGATACAGAGTCTCCCATGAGACTCATCGGTTAGTATCATTTCTTATTAGTATTTTTTATACATAGTCTCTTTATGATTGCTTGTACATATCTTATTCTAAAAATCTAAAAATAGTCAAATATTCAAAAATACCAAAAAAAATTCAATTATATGCATTATCCATGCTTTACATATCTACTACCATGCTATAATTAAATTTTTTTATTCTATGAAACTTCAATTTATCTATATTACCATGCTTCACTTGATCTTCTTTGAGAGTGTGTAGTGACTTTCAGATCCTTGATTGCTTCACTCTACTGATTTAGGGGGTATCCTACTTTATACATTTCAGACACATATCGATATATCTAACCACTGGGGCCATATTCTACATGACTAAACCATCTAGGTTATGTCATTCCTACACCATACACTCTATTTATCATGTTGATATACATTACTTACTAACTTACATAGATTATTCTATTGACATTCACTAGTATATAGGACTTATGTATTTCTTAGAATATACCCAGTCTTGTACTACATGTCTTACATAATTTCATTTCTTGCTTTGATTAGTTATATGCAATTGTAATTCCAACATTTACATGCTTTCCTTTCTTTCTTTACATAACTAGATATGATTATATTTATTAGTTCATGTTCTATGTCTTGTGTGTGCCTTAGGACATTTGCCAATGTCCTTTACTTGTACTTTTTTATGTGCTTGTGGCCCTTGTGCCAACCTTTCTTATTTTAATTGTATATGTATGTGTCATTTTAACATGCCTTGTATTATTTCTTCCCATTTTGAGTGAAATGTGCCCATTTCTCTTATTTTTTTGGCCCCTTGGCCACTTTTTTATGCTTCTTGTCTTGTGTGCTTGTTTGCAATTTCATGATCTACATCATGCATTCTCTTACTTTCTTAGATGCCATGATGGAAATCAGATCCATCCCTCCTTGACAATTAATAACTAAAAACTAACAAATAACAAATAACAAATAACAACTAATCAGACTTCTATTCTAGTTCACTATATTGCACATGTTATTACATTTTTATATCTATCTAGGTACCTCTATTGATCTAATAATCTCCATTATAAACATGCTATATCTTGAGATATATTTTTAATTATCATTGATATATCATGTATTTTCATAGCATAACACACTTATAGGTCTCTTTATTCTAAGGAGATTCATTACAAGGTATTCATTCCTACCCTCAGAAGAGGGGGAAACAAATAGGGGTTTTTGTCATAGAGATCAAAGCCTCTAACTGGTCAAAAATCAATTTTTAGAACATTCAAAATAGTATCCAGACTTCAAACTAGTTAGAACAAACCAAATAGATAGTGACAATTATATAATAGTCTTTAGAATAACATAGGATAAGAGCACCAAGTTTTGACTATAGCAGTGGACAATAGAGTGTCCTATTTTGGTGTTCCTATCTAAATAACCAAAAAACTAGACTTTCTAGAAATAGATAGAAAGGTAAGACCAGTTATAATTGTGTCAACAATAGTTTAGTTCATAATTAATAGTTTTAGTATATTTTTTTGTAGAGAATCCAAATATAGGTGGCATCATGCATGATATGATGGCTCTCACTTCCAATTCTAGATAAGGTAGTTGGTACAAATTCCAAATCAAAATCCATGCTATAGACACCAGTTATTGGGGACAAAGTATGTGGCATATTTGATTTCTCTTCCTTATAGTTTATGTAATTACCCAAACATTATTAGCATTTGTGTGTCTTATTCCATTTTTAAGTGGTTGACATCATTCTCGAGTGGATTCTACATAAGCCTATTGCCCAGTTTCAGAGTGGCTCTCATACAATCTTAATCTCCACCTTTTTAGAGTGGCCAAGAGTGGCTAGTTTCTAGCACACATTTGACTATCCACACCATATTTTCAAATTATATAATATTCATGGGATTTAGGAGCTATCTCATATAACACATATTTCATACTAGTATCAGTTCATAGCTTCACTTCATAGGGTAATGATGGAGCCAAAGGACTAGTTATCCTTTGTATTCTTCATCCATCTACTCAAAGGGATTGGACACATAGTCAAAACATTGATTATCACATGTATGATCAAATGGCTTCACTTAGTAGGTAACAATGGAGCTAAAGGGCCAACCTTTACATTCTTGAGCCACTCTTAGGGAATTGAGCACTTATCTTCATTCATGATATTAATTTTGGTACATCATCATTCAACACATTACTCAGCATCACTCAAAATCACAATAGGTTTTATATTAGTTCATGTACTTAGTAAGGTGTATTCATTCATTTCCCTTCCTCTCTTTTTTACCCATATTTTTGTACATTTTTACTTTACACATAGCATGTCTTATAAGAATTGATTTACTCTTAATTTTATTTTATAGATTTACACTTCAAGACGTGTTCTCTCTATGCATACCTAACATCACATAGCTTCATGAGCTTTACCCTTGTAGGTAAGTTTAGGTATACTTTCTAATTTTCCTTTATTTTAATATTTTTCTTCACTAAATCACTAAAATATATAGGGGAAATGTAGTCATATAAAATGTCAAAATTGGTAGCTTGAGTGTGGCTTGTGACACCGAACCCATAGGTATTTCTTACATGATCTCATGACCCTTATAAACACTTTTTTGCTTATTCCTAATAATCTTGATCTTTCTAGATGGTCATTCCACCTCAGCTAGGTAGCATTTCTCAGACCAATATTATCTCCCTAGATCCCACACATGTAGGATAGGAGCACCCAACTTAGACTATAGTGCTAGACCCTAGGGTGTCCTATTTTGACACTCCTATCCAATTGAATTTTTATCCCCAATGGTTACTTCTTTCTAGTTCATATCCTTCATCTTTTTAACCTAACATAAATACATTTGACCCATGACCAATAGATCTCTATAAAATCCCATTCAAAGTTCATTTAGAAGGAGGTTGGAAAATATTACAAAGCAAGCAAAAATATTAGCAAACCCCACTAAGGCAAGTTTCCCTATTCTCTACATAAAACCATCCAAGATAACTACAAGCATATCCAAATCCTCACACAAATCCCTAACCACCTCAAACATACCCAATTTAGCATTTTCATGTTTACATTACACTATTACACAAAGCACATTAAGTGGGAGAACTATATATGGCTTGATCCCTCTTAGGAGTATTGGTATATAGATAATGTGCCCATACAAGGGGTGTAAATGCAAGTATAGTGCATCCTACACACACTAACCCCACCTTTTTTCTCAAGTTTTATCAAAGTACAATGAAGTCTTGGGTTTGAAGACTAAATCAGATCTATAAGGAGTTTCATAGACTTTTAGTAGTCAAGATTTGATACTTAGGCACACATAAAGATAGAAAATAAAACCCAAAAAACTTAGATAGATACGAGTAGTTTGGACAATAATGACAAAAGAGGAAAATAATGTTAGACTTTAGGGTGTCCTATTTCAATGGTCCTATCCTTTCACAAAATTAAATCTAGATCCTAATTTGTGATACTATCCTAGTCCTACATAGCCAATATTAGACCCTACAATAGCCATTTCAATTCATTTTAAGCTAAGTATTATTTTATCCATATTTATTTCTATTTATAGAAAGGTTAAAAATATAAATAAAATATAAAAAATAGTGGTTAAATTATTACAATATTATTTATGGATTTAGTCAACCTAGACCTTTAACTAAAATAGGAACAAAACACCAATATTCTCAAAACTGTTAGATCAATAATCATGCTTCTAGTGCTTCCTCTTCTCATCCCTTCACTAATCCATTTCTACCACACAACCAAAATTTTCCACTAGTGCCTCACATTCCAAAAATGCTTCTCAGGATCCTACTAACACCCATAGAGGTACCTAGGCCACTACTTTTAATTATAATTCTTTGAATAATGCCAACAATGTAACTCAAACCCATCAATTCCTATTATAGACTCTTAATCAAATGAATGCTTTTCAAGCTAATAATGCAAATAAAATGATGCAAATGCAAAACCATCTTATCCATCTTCAAATACACCCTCAACAAATGCCATGGGTCATGTATGATCAAAATGTTCCCCCACCTCCTCTTTAGGATGCCCATGGTGATCTCATCCCTCAACCTCCTCTTGTCAATAAGATAATCAAGCATCTTCAAAATGAGACTCTTACATATCAAATTTTTAATATTGATATAGGAGGTATCACCCCTACCATTTTTTATAATGCATCAACTAATCCTACTCTTGATTTAAAAACATTTGTAAATATATATAAAGATTGGGTCAAATCAAATACCTTTTTTTCTACCAATCTATTAGTTAAAACTCTCATGGGTGATGTTTTTGATTGGTACAACCAACTTAAAACCCATTATATTGCTAATTTGGAAGATTTAGTAAATGCCTTGGCCTATTTTATAAAATTTAAGCAAATTGAAACTAAAATTACCCAACATTTTATTAAAAAGTAGAAGACATTGTCCAAAAAATGTGAACATAGCATGGCTAATGATAACCTTTTCCATCTCTTTACCAATGCTCTTTTTCCCAAGTTATAATATTAGGTCTAGAATCTCTCTCCATATACCTTAGAGGAGGCTATTGACTAAGATAAATGTCAAGATTTCCTTATGCATCAATTTGAACCATTCCAAAATTCTATGGGTAATCATATATTACTTATAAACAAGAATCCTTATGCTATCAATTATGGTGTCACAAACTGTTATGACACCATTCACACTATTCAAGCTATTTTTCCTAACCAATATTTAGAACCATCTCCCCTTTATCAATGATTTACCAATCCTAATTTATCTTCACCTAATAACATCAATGTTCACAAACCTTTATCCTCAACTGAATTACTAAAATGTCTACCTAGGCCTCTACCATAAGAACTTGATCCCACTCATCCTATGAAATATTGGTATGATCCCAATAAATTTTGTTCATTTCATACTATTTGGGGTCATTCACATGAGACCTATAGGAAAATTCATAATTTGGCTATGGATTTTATTCTTGGTCTCAAGTTTGACCATAATTCTATAATTTGGAAATGACAACAAGCCTATGACATTGCTTTCAAAACCCATGAAACAAATACCAAATCTCAACCATTGAATCAAGCTAATGCTCATTTGGCTATCTATAAATATCCTCTTCCAAATCATCAAGATACCCAAGACAAGATCACCCCTTACACCAATAATTTAAAAATTCTTATTGATCCAACTCTATAAGAGAATGTGGTTAATATGACTAATATACAAAGGGTAGTTGATTTTATTAATCCATAACCTATATACACACCTCCATTGACTTGCACATTTCATGTTATCTAAGATTATTATCCAACTCACTTAAATGAGTTGGGGAAATATGAAATTATAAATTTTGATGAACTAATTTCAAATCTTCCCTTGGATAACACTTTCGATTCTATTTCTACCATCCCTCCATCTTCTTTATCTAATACCAATGATACTCAAGTATTTATCAACACTTCTTCTAGGAATTCTCAAAACTAACCTACATCAACTGCTTCATCTTCTCAACATAAATACCAATTTATCTTCTCACTAAACCTAATACCTCTTATCAACATAACTTCTAATGTACTTCAGATCCTCTTTTTGATGACATCATTTAATACTGTGCACATCTTTCTAGCAATATTATTATGGGTTATGATGAGTGGGATCCCATCGTGGAACTCACTAATCTCCCATCTTAAACAATTTTTTTTGATCTTATGAGGACCTCTCTATATTACCAAAACCATCTTATGTAGCTATTTTTAGAAAGGAACATCCCTCTTCCTCCCCTAGTAGGACATGAAACAACCTTATCTGGATTTGAAGATAGCATATTGCAACAGTGCAAAGAGATGTCTATACATGTTAATGAAATAATGGGCACTTCTCTTTACCTTAAATTTCCCATTATTTCCATGATCCCTGATGATATTCTACTTCATGCATATGATCCTCCTCTTTTCATTAGTGTCTAAATTGGTGATAGCTATGGATACCTAAAATTGACCACAAATTTTAAGCTTGGATAGTACAAAGTTATAATTCTTAAATCATTACATTTTAGTGTTAAAATGCAAAAATATTGAGTCAAGCCAAGCTAAAGCCAAAGGTGCCAATAAGAGATGAAGGCATCCATATTCCATTGAAGAGATTTATGTTTTGTGTTCATATCTCTCATTTTTTCCATTTTTAAGTTGTGTTTTCAAATGGTTTTTCCTCATTAATCTCCCCCTAGTGACTAGGACTAGAGATGTTATGCTAGTTAGTGGGTTTCTTTCATTTTGTTTTCATTTTGGAACTAACATGATACTAACCATCCTCTCTTGATTCAAATTCCAAGTCTACATAGTGGCATATTTGATGGGACCACACCCAATGAATTCAATCAATAAGCACCTATAAATAACATACTAACCATTTCCTTGTAGGATCTTGGAGTGTGAAAGCAAAAAAAGGTGAAAATTTGAGCAAAAAACCATTTTTTTATAAGTCACAGTTTTATTCTTAGGAATGTGTAACCCGACTCGACTGTGTAACCTAACCCAACCTGACTCAGTTGTGTAACCTAACCCAACATAACTCAGCTACCAACCTAACTCAATTATGTAATATAACCCAACCCAACTCAATTTCCAACCTAACTTAACTATGTAACTTGACCCAATTAGACTCAGCTTCCAACCCAACTTGGTTGTGTAACTCGACCTAACCCAACTCAGCTGTCAACTTGACTCAGTTGTATAACCTAACCCAACTTGACTTAGCTACTAACTGAACTCAGTTATGTAACCTAACCCAACATATCTTGATTGTGTAACCCAAGCCAACCTAACTCAGCTACCAACCTAACTCAATTATGTAACCTATCTTTATTGTCAACTTGATTTGATTATGTAACCTGACTCAGTTGCCAACCCAACTCAATTGTGTAACCTAACTTTGCTGCCAACCCAACTTGATTACCAACCCAACTTAACCATGTAACCCAACTAAACCCAAGCTAACTCAACTGCTAACTTGACTTGGTTATGTAAACCAATCCAACTTGACTACCAACCCAACTTGACTGTGTAACCTGACCCAACCCAACTTGACTGTGTAACCTGACCCAACCTAAGAGTTTAATTTAAAAATTTATTTATTTCACTTGGAAAAATTCTTCAAAAATAAGAGAAGTGTTGATAATTTTATTGTAGGATTTACTTGAACAAGTGTTAAAATAAACTTAATTAGTACTTTCACACTTATTTTTAGATGTTCTAAAAATAATTAGCCATTTTCACTTTGGGTTTAAAGAGGAAAATTTCCATGTTTGTGTTGAATGTTTTGGTTATTATTTCAAATTTTACAACATAAATCCAAGGAGATAAAATAATACCACCATAAATTTTATTTAGTGATATAATATTGAATACACTTCCAAGTTTTTTCAAGTTGTTTTCATTCTTTGTTTATTCTAAACTTGTTTGAGTAAATAGGGAGTTGTGCATGTATGCTCTCCCATCCATCCCCTTTAAATAAATTTTAAGATCAAAATAACCAACTTATTTTTGGGTGGTTTTCAATTACATCCATTTTCATATCTTAAAACCAAGGGGATAGTAACAAATCTAATCAACACTTTCAATTTGGTGCAACTAAATTAACCTCACTTCAATTATTTGCAAACTTGCTTGTTGATTGTGTGTTTTAGAGAAAACAGATGTGTGTGTATACTCTCCCATTTATCCCTTTTATGGAACTTTTGGGATAAAAATTGACATCTCATCACACTTTGAGCTTAGTCTAAGGCATAAAAAGAACATCATTTAAATCCCTCACCAAAAACTCACAATAATATTGGGTGATCTTAAGGCAACCATAAAGTCTTTCTATTGTGTCATTTATTTCATACATCTTGGCTTATGAAGGGGACTTCTTTACTTTCCATGAGTTCTTTAGGGAAGCCTTGACCTAAGAGTTCATCTCCTGACATTGTATTCAACCCCTTTCCACAAGGGGTATATAAATTAGGATAACCCCACTAGGATTGGAGGTTTGAGTAGTTAAACCATATCTTAGCACTAGGGCTAAGCCTGGGATGTATGATCATATTAGACATCACACTAAATCGAGCAAGTAATAAATATAGTGGTTGTAAAAAGGGCTAGACCTTTTTACAACAAGTCAAGTTCCATAGACCCAATCAACATGTTGCTTCTCTTGTTTGCTAATGTGAAAGTTTGTAGATATGGGATCCATCTAGAATGATTAAAAATCAATTAGTTTTACTCAACCCCAATTTACAACACCCTTGATATTAATTTGGATGATTATACTTAGCATATTTTGATCATTTTTAATTAGGGTTTTTGAGATTAAAACTAATGTGTTTGTTTATAAAGCATGTCAAAACCATTTTTTTATATGCCACTCTTTTGTTTAAAGAGGCATTATGCTATCCATTTACACCACACTTATGCCTTATAATTTTTGCTAAACTTTTTTGTGTTTGTTTTATTTAAGCTGAGGAGGGTAATACTATGTTGCCTAAAACATGCCAAACCATTTTGCCTTTGAATCTTTGAAGCATAACATTGATTAAATCACTAGAGTACACGTACATTGTTAGGCTACTCAATTTATTTCAAAACTTGTGTACCATTTCACCAAAAACCATTTGTTTCAAACCATGTCACATTAGCCATTTGGACCTATTTTATGCACTATCATGCTATCCAATCTTGCCTATCTTATTTGTTCAAATCTTAGTTTTCAATGTTGAGTTTTTAATTAACCTTATAAAGTTTGGATCCAAACATTGATTTATTTTTGTTTAGGCCTCACTTCGTAGGGGTTGATACATAGATCTTTCTCATTTAGGATACGTAACTTTAGTTTATTGATTACCCAAATTTGAAAACTATTTCATATTTATTCAAAGAGCCTTATTTACATTGCTTATTTGTTCACAGAGCCTATCGTCATCATTGTTTGTGCCTTCATTTGGTAAAATACAACCTTTCTCCAAGATCCTTTTTCCTTATAGCTTATGCCAACTCATCATGTTTATGTTTGATTTCATGTGTCAGGTCTATGTCAAAGTTGTTTTCAAACTTGTTAGATTAAATCAAATCACATCATGCCTTTATTTCAAGTCTAGATTTTGATGTCATTTAACCAAAAGTCCTAGCATAACCTGTTTAATCCTAGCTTTTAACTCCATATTTGGATTAAAAAACCTAGCAACTTTTTTTCCCTTTCCTCATTTAAACCTTGTTTGGAACACTTTGGCCTAAAGCTTTGACATGCTATTTTTTATTCAGATTCTTGACCATTTATTTGTATGACATTTGATGTTAGACTATTTTATGCCAAGTCTTAGCACAAATCATTTTGGAGATACGACTCCATGATCAAATCATTGTTTGGAGATATAACTTCACCCTTTTGACCAAGTTAGACCAAGTTTGAACTATTTATCCTTTTGACATAGTTTTTTAGAGTTTGTAGAACTATAAGTCCTTTTGTTTTTAAATCTTTCATCATTTATGTGGATATGTCTAGTTACACTTATGGTGGAGTCACGTGCTATCCAACTTATGATAGAATGGTCATACAAAATCTAACTAGAAACCACTACAGAGAGATTTTATAAGGAGTTTGATTATTCTCCCACAATACTCCATATGGAGAACATAGTCAAAATCCACAAAATCCAAATCAAGTTACCAAATAGAAAAATATGGTTTATGAGGAAGACTTGGATGCTTTGGCCTATGTGAGTAATCAGGATCCACCACATCATACCATTTCTATTCTAGGACCACATCATCACACTATTCCCATGCTAGGACCTCATCCTTTGGCTTGTGTGAGTAACCATGCTCCAAAATACTCCAAACTTGTCCTTATAGGACCTCATCCTTTGGATTGTGAAATAAATCAAGCTCCAAAATGCCCCTTCATCATTCTAGGTCCTAGTCCTTTAGCTTGTGTGAGTAATCAAGCTCCACACCACCCTCTTGTTACCATTTTAGGACTTTATCCTTTAGCTCATGTAAGCAACCAAGCTCCATAATGCCCAATCCAATCAATCCCTTAACCAAGCCAATCATTTAAAGACCAAGATGTGTTTAAAATTAGTATCTTCTAACTCATTAAAAACCAAAGTCAAGAGAACCAACCAATCCAAGATGATTTTATTGAACCCACCATTTGTGATAAGTCAACATGTGATGGATCACCTTTCAATATCATACCTATTATCAAGGAGTCTTGCTTTGATAATATAGTATTTATTGAGTCAATTTTTAATGATTATAACTACCTTTGGGCAAATCATTACCTCAACCATATACCTATTTTTCAAGAGTTTCACCTTGATGAGCCCATCTCTATGGAGTTGTCTCTTGACCTTTTTCCTATCATTGAGGAGTCTCACTTTGACAAACCAGTCTTTATGGAGCCCATTATGCCATCACAAGCCATCACTTTTCCAATACCAAGAATTTAACAAGGCATCATTATAACATAATAGCCATCAAATGAATAATCATAGTTAGAGTTAGGTTCTATTTTTGAACTGATATCATCTTTAGCATCAGAATCAACATTAAATTCCAAGTCCATTGAGTCAGAATTAGATTCAAAAATAGAATATGTTTTTGGCTATTACAATATTAATTGTGCATGCCTTGTAGAATAATTTAAATACATTTGTGATCCTTTTATGATTTTTGAGGATGAGTTCTTTAAAATCGACATAAGTTATCCTAGTATTTTATATGAGGATTTTGATGCCAACTCCCACTCTATTACCACTAACCAACATAGGCATATTATTGGCATTCCATCTCCTGCAAGTGTTGATCAGGACTGACATAATCACACCTTATTAAACTACATCCATGGTGATGTAGGATTTGAAGAACAAGGAGGCCAATACCAAATTAATGCAAAAGAAAAACACTCTCTTAGTGAAACCTTTTTAGAGGTGTTAGGGGACAATCAAAGTTCAAACTCAGCATCTTCTAGTGAAACTTTTTTGAAAGTACTACAAAAGCTAATGTTCATTAGTGAAACCTTTTTAGAGGTTCTATGGGACAATCAAGACAACTTCATTGGTGAAAACCTCTTTGAGGTTCTAATAGCTAAACACACAAATTCTTCAATGCTTGATGAAGACAAAATCAAAGATCAAATCAAAATAACTTCCTATTTATAACATAATTAGATGATAACTACTCTCAATCCCAAATAACATAAAAATTAGTGAGTCTTATCAAGAGAATATTCAAAAGTATTTGGGCCTACCACATTCAAGCTTACATCAAATCTAATATCAACAACATTAAATGTGACTGAAAGTCCCAATCTTCATTTGTTTCCCCTCCATCATTCATTCCATTATCATCCACCATTCTATTTAAAAAATAAACCTATTATCCATTATTTGTCTTTATTTACCATCCTTGGCCATAATTTCCTTTGTAGAGGCTATAAAGATACCTTGTCTCATGCTTGAAGGAATTAGAATTAATAGCCAATGAAGATCAAAACAACATCATTTACATCCAAATTTATAGGTAGTTCTTGATAGAGAAACTATTTAGACAAGGTGTGGGGTAGAAATTAACATGATTGATTATTATGTTTATATTATTTGCTAATCAAGATGTGCATCTCCACTTTGGTAGGAATGATAGAATCATATTCCATTTACCATACCTAGGCCAAACACATCAAAACTAATAATCACCCAGGATAAAAACATGTACCATACCATTTCATTTGCCATATCCATTTTCCATTGTCACATATCCCAACCAATCACCTTCTAAGTTAGGGTAAACACTCTTTCCATTTTATCTAATCTATAAAAAAACATCACTATCTTAAAGCAAAACCATGTCATCCTATCATTCCATTCTATTTAGACCAAATCTTGTTTTTAGTCATCTGATTTAATCATGTTTTGATCCTGGTTACTTTGGTTCTTCCTACACTTTTTGCAAGGGGATTCTGATCAAGTTTCAATAATCAATCAAATTCATGTTTATAATGATAATATATGAAAGTAGTGTGATAGTTGATCTGATAATATATCTTTCATTTTCTATCCTATATCAAGTTTGTATATATGAGCCTAATTATATTCCTTGTTGGGGCAAATCAATGTTCATTAGTCTTGTTACTAATTATAACTACCTATGGGTAAATTAGTAATATTGATCTAATCCATTGTATCTTATTTATAACCACCTATGGCCAAACTAGGGGCAACATTTATTTATCATGAATTACCACATCACCTTGCCATTATTTTTTTCATTTTAGTGGCCATTTTTTGGATATGAGAACTTGTTGGGACATAGTTGGTTTTTCCCTACCTTTTGTATGGATGGAATTAATATGACTTGAGGTCATTTTGGGAATATTTGAGCCATGATAAATTAATGTTGAGGTCACCTCAGTCCCCCTTTACATGTGCTCTTACCATTTTATGAGCAACCTAAGCTAAATGCTCCCATTATTTTGTGAATAGGTATCTTGTCATTCTATAATGAGTTAAGATACCTAAATTTTCTAAAAACATTCAAATATTTCAAAATATAAAAATATTTGTCTTGTCTAATCCTATTTAGTTATCTTCGATCCACCCTACTAGGGCATGGTCATTGTTAGGATGCTTTGTTCTTATTTTATTTTTAGGCTTTCTATTTGTTTCTTTATTTCAAGTTGTTTGTTTGTTTGTGTGCTTTCTATTTGTTTATTTGTTTAATTTCAATACTATTGCCTCAACTTAGTATATATGTGTTTATTGGGTGATTACTTACACTTATTATTCTTGAGTCCATCCATATTTATACATCAACATTTTCATCATGGTTTTTATCATTGGTTTATTATTTTTAATTGTTTATTGGATCAGGAGTTAGTCTTTGTGTATATTTTAGCCTAGTCCTCATGGTGTTCTATCATGATGCTTATCATCAAGTACTACAAAAAAATTAGCTTCAAAAGGTTCTAAAATAAATGGTACATCATAAGATTTTCCTTGGTACCTTGACAAATATTTCCACACCCATCTTGATCAAATCAACCCATTAGCCATTCTAGTTATATAATTTATAATAAGGATGATCATCTCTTCATTTATAGGTATAAATAAATAATTTCCACTGATCGATCTTATTTTTTAATCCATCTCTTTGGTCACTTTGCATCCTCATATGATTGCTTGTTTATGGATTTTTTAGTCATTAAACCATCGCACTATATCCTTGATTTATGCTTGCTAATCCATCCTACTAGGGCAAAACCATATCAAACATCATCTTTATCAAATAATTTAAGTCATCTTAATGATTATAACCACCAATGGGAAAATCATTATTTTGAATTTTATTTCTAATTATAACTACCTTTGGGAAAATTAGTATTTTTTAAATCAATGCATGCAAGCATTTATCATTTAGATTACTCTCAACCATAGGTTAATCCCACCTTTATTCTTGATTATTTTTGAGGGACCATCCATCCACATATGTGATGACCACTCCCTCAAGGGGGAATTATCCTAGGCTTTGCAAACAATCTTTGGAGTTTTTTCTTCAATCATCATCTTTTTTTTGGCATATAGGCCATTTATCATTATTTGAGAATATGTTACTATTCCTATAGTTTAAAATATCTTCCCAAACAATGGAAAACTATAGACACCTAAAAATGGCCACCAATAACCCCCAACCAAGGTTTTTACCAATTTCTTGCAAAATACACAATTTGGCATAAAAACACTAAAACACATTAAAAGTTTTAAAACTATCACATTCAAGTACCAATTTTGGCTAGAGTATCATTAAATGAGGTAATGCAATTTATTAAGAAACTAACTTTGACCAGATCATTTCGAGTCAAAAATGACATTTTAACACGGGTGTTTTAGATTGCTTTCTTTTACCAAATTTATTGAAGAAGACATGTGCCTTTGTTATTTTGTGTTAGTAACATCCTAAATGGTATAATGGATCTAATGTATCTAACATCACATCCCAATTCCAATCTAGTCAAATTTTAAGCCAATAATATGGCATTCTGACCAATTTGATTAATTTGTGCACCAATTGCCAAGATTTGCATCAAAGTGATAAATCATGTTTAAAGCTAATTAATATAAATCAAGATCATAATTAAGAATTCCATGAAACTTTTTTAATGTTTATTTTTGGAAATTTATTATGATTTTTTGCATCATCAAGTGACATCACTTCTTGGAAAGACATCCCTAGTCCATAAATGCATAAAATATCTAGATTAAGCCCTCCTATTCCTCATTAATGCCTCCCATGACTATTTAATTCCTCTCTATCAAAAATATTTATGAAGGCATTTATTTTATTTGGCCTCAAAAATTTAATGTATTATTAGACACACATTTCCATCTTGAGATGGATGGTTCAAGTTCATTTTGATCATTTTGCAAAATTATAAATAGGAGGCCTCACAACCATAATTTTAAGCTTGGATAGTACAAAGTTATAATGCTTAAATCACTATAAAATAATTTAAATTTATTTTTATAATTCAAAATTATTGAGCCAAGCCAAACCAAAGCCAAAGGTGCCAAGAGGAGATGAAGGTAGCCATACTCCATTGAAGAAGATCTCTTGAAGCACAAGCCGAGCAAGCCAAAGAAGGAGAATTTTAAAGCAATCAAGGAATTGGTAAGAAATTTATGTTTTATGTTCATATCTCTCATTTATTTCTATTTTTTAGTTGTGTTTTCAAATGTTTTTTCCTCATTGATCTCCCCCTAGTGACTAGGCTTAGAGATGTTATTCTAGTTAGTGTGTTTCTTTCATTTTATTTTCATTTTGGAACTAACACGATACTAACCATCCTCTCTTGAGTCAAATTCCAAGTCTAAATTATCCAAGTCAAGCATGTCTTGACTGAGCAGGGTTGAAAATTATGTTGCCTCTCTCAATTTTATCAAAACCCTTTAATATTTTGAATGCAATCTCAAATCCACATGTAGTACATGTTAAGGAAATGATTGAAGTAAAATTCCTCATTTAGGTTGTGTGTGGATTCCCATTACTATTCCACCTATCACCATAAATTAAATTTTATGATTTTTAAATTTATTCTATCTTACAACATTTTGATTGGTAGGCTATAGAATCATCATATAAGAGCAGTTGCTTCTTCCACCTACCAATGCATTAAATTCCCTCATAATGGAGCCATCTAGGATTTAGTATGACATGATTCATTATAATTTTGAACAATTTAAAGATAGGGTTGTATTCAAGATTCCTACCCTTGAACCATTGCTAAGTATTCCATTTCATAAGTCTCATTGCTTTAAATTTTGTATCAATTTCACTTGAGGTTATAATGGTCATCTTGAACTTATTATAAATATTATTCCTAACCTTTTATATTCTGATGATGATGAGCCTAATGAAATATCAAGATTAAAACTTTTGATCTCTCACCTCATCTCATCTCTCAACTTCATGCTTCTTTGTAGCCTCATTCTCATCAACCACCTTATGATGACATCCTCATTGTCTTAACTAAGACTCGACATTACATTCATCACACCTCTTCAAATGATAATGTCATCCCTACCTATAACATTGATATTCATACACCTAATTATGATTATGGTTATACCTTAGATGATCCATTCTTAGGAGGTCTTATTCAGGCTTATGATGTTGAGATTATCAATTCTTATTCCTATTTTCTTCAATGTTTTAGTGAATATTCTCATATTACATAATATATAATTCTCAATTTTAGTATTTTGCCTCTTTATCATAGGGTAGATATGGTGTGAACACCTCCAATTTCTAAATAACCTTGTAGGAGTATGCTCATAGATTATGTTATGATGAAGACCTACCACTTTGCTAGGTATCATGACCCTTATAACCTACTTATCCTTGAGATGCATGTAACTCTCCTTTAGCCTTATGTAGACCTTGAACCTCCCTCAGTAGAGCCCAATTTGGATCCCATTATTACATTCACTTTAGATTATTCTATTCGTGCTTCTAATTTTATCACTCTTATTATCAAGCCTTGCACTATCTCTCCACCAATACCACATTCTCTTAGTGATGGTTTGTTTCATTTATAGTAGTTGGATTTTTTACCCACCATATAGGTTAATTAACCTTCCCAACTTTCTCTTTATTATGTTACACCTTGTCTTATGAGTATGCCTACCAAGACTACTCACAAGCATATATGTTACTTCCATGACATAAATAATCATTCATCTACACATTATCACAAGCTACAATAATACATTGACACTCTACATCATACTACCCTTTAGTCTTTAGATAAGGCTATACCTACTTTGAAGGTACTACTTGAGTATATTACTAAGTATGGTGAGGTGTATTATCTTTGGCACTAATGTGGTATCCATCACATCGATCATTACCACATCCTTTAGCAACATCTTAAAGACCATCTTTTAACTATTTATGCACTTTATACCATTCCTCCCATAGGTCATTCCTATAGTAAGGTTACCCCTTCTTCCCCCATGGTTCCACCTCCTATGGTCCCTCCACATCTTATTCTTCCACCAGTGAATCCCTCACTCATGGACCTTCCCTCACCTATAGATCCTTCTCCACCTATGATACCATCACTTGTGGATCCTTCCCCATCAGCGATCCCTTCATCTCCTATAGAAACCACTCCTATGCATTCTCCTAATCATCCCTTACATGATATCCCTCCTATGCATAATACATCAAACATTCCTACCTTTTTTTTTTGAAGAGATTAGATGTGAAGTATTTTCCTAGTTTTTGCTAAAGATAGATGAGGCATTAACTATAGTTCATATTCAACTTCATAAAGACTTATCAGATGTTATGGATAATATGTGTGGACAAATATATCAGTACTTATGAGCACATGCATGGTTTTCTTACATTCTCATTTAGATTGGATTTGTGCTCCAACTTTCTCTTTATCTCTTTTTTTTTATATCATTTGACATTGTGTCAAACTCTTATATATCTTACATGATGACTTTAATTTCACATTTTATATTTCTCATAATGTCATTTATGTTTTATTATGGACTTATTCTTTATCATTGACTTATTTCTATCATTGATTTTATTTTTAATACTCCCTTATTTTCTTTTCATAACTATTTTCTATCTTATCTCTATAAACATAGATAATTGATTGTGACTTTATTATACAAACCTTAGTCATTTCCTCTACCAAGTGATTAGTGAGAAAATAATTCCTCTCATTATAACCTCCTTTTACATATCCACATTGGATCTCCTTTATTTTCCCTTTATTCCCTTTCACAAAATAAGCATACACATGGTTGAGACTTGAGATAACATGTTGGTTCATTATCAA
The DNA here is from genome assembly GCA_037957365.1 of Torreya grandis. NCBI lineage: Eukaryota > Viridiplantae > Streptophyta > Pinopsida > Cupressales > Taxaceae > Torreya > Torreya grandis. Next base: position 342,887 of record JARHVA010003545.1, on the reverse strand, counting down.
TCCTAAGTGTCCTAGTCAGCCTTGTCTTTAGTTACTTAGCTTCCTTTAGCCAAAGCCTAAAGCTTATTCATGTGTATCACTCTATCTCTCATGACTAGTCATTCCAAGTCTGTATGGAAGAGGAATATTAAAATCCTTACAAATATTCAAAATCCAAATAATTTTATAGAAGGCAATGATCTAAAAAAGGCAACATTCAAAATTATCAAAATTCAAATCACACTAAAAGATGTGATTCTAAAGGACATATCCTTATTTCAGTCTAAGCTAAAACTCCAAAGTTGGAATCACAATAGATCTAAGGTCTATTGGGGTACAATATGCCACTAGATTAGAAAAGGAGAATTAAAAAAATCTTTTAGTGCTACCTACTTTCTCACACAAGTACCTGATCTTCATAGTAGATAGATGACTCTGTAACGGGTCTTAAGGAATAGGTAACATGTCATGGGAGGGTAGGTATATTTTAATTTTTATATATCAATATACCTTCATGGGTTGATATTATTAGTACACTTATTTACCTACACAACTTTGTGTCTATAGTGAACAAGTTTCCTTTGTACATTGAAGGTTTCTAGTCACTTAGTGTCTTCTTATGTCCTTAATATGCCTCATGTCTCTCATAAGATTCCTATGTTATGATTTTTTACATTCCCTTTTTTACTCCCTACAACCCTAATATTTCTCCTTTATAAATATTGATTTGTTTACTGATCACTCCCCAAGGGATTCTATTTTTGAGTTGCATTGTAAGACATGGATATGACCCGGCCTTCTTCACAAATTACTAATATTTAACCTTCTTATTACCAACATCCCTTTTTACCATATTTTCACATTTATTCCACCTAATTTGTATTCCCTTTGTGATTTGTAGTGTAAGACCATGGATAACACCTAGCCTTTCTCACAAAATTTTCCAATAATTCAATTCACAAAAAATTACATGTGTCAAATATGAGATAAGATGTGATTGATCATGAAGTTACACATCATTGAAATGATTCCCATATCAATTGAATATGTTTTATGCTTACTTCATTATTCTTTCACTTTTATCTTATGGTTTTCTAATTACATGTAAGAATCCAATAGTTTCTTGAGTTTTTCATACTTCCTAGCTTGAATTAGTGTCATTACATTGAGACCAATTTCGCCAATTTTGTTTCTCTTTTATACTTCCCAATGTGATTTAGTATGATTGATTCACTTGATTGATTTATTTTTTATACCATTTGTTCTTTCAACTTGCTTTCCATTTTATTACATTATTTTCATACTTCCCAACATGACTTAGTTTTATTTTCCTTGTTTTAATTTGGTGTCAATATTTTTCATGGTTTAAAAACAAATGTTTTACCCTCTTGTTTACCATCCTTTGGTTTATTATAATTAGTCATTTTATTGTTATTTCACATTTCCAAATGTGAAATAGTGTGTAGTACTTTTATTTTTGATTGATTATATTTTAATATGTATTTTTTGCCTATTTCTTTTTAACCATGTAGGTGTCCTACATAATGCTAGAAAAGAAACCACAACTCATGTATTCCCTATAGAATATACAAAAAAAACTAAATAAATTTGATAGATAGAAATATATTCATGCATCCACAACCACAACCATGATATAAACACATAATATCAACATCTAACTATCCAAATGATATATATATATATATATATATATATATATATATATATATATATATATATATATATATATATATATATATCATATGTTTTTGATACAAAATACAATAATATACATTTCACCAAATCTAAGACTGGGCTCTATCCTATCTATCTCATGGCCTAGTTGTGATGCCCATAAATGCCTCAGACAGTCCCTCTGAATAATATGTTGTAAAGTGGTTGTCTGAGATCTCAACCCTATCACCTATCCTTATAGGTTGGTCACCTGGGCTTGTACCTATGCCAGCTAGGTAATGGTAGCCATATTCATGGATCTCTCTTGAGCCAAAGCTTACCATGTCTATGCCTCTCCCACTCCCACCCTTTTTGATGGTTGTTGTTCATCCCTGTGCACTCATACTCATCTCATATCCTCTCCTACTAGTTTGAACTAGCTCACTTGAGCTAGGGTAGATAGTATCACAAGATGATCTAGTGTATTATGGTCATACAACATCATTTCCTCATCTAAGAACTCATGGAGTACTCCCTTAACACGGATCCCATTCTGGTATCTTCCTCCATAGGATCTATAAAATTCAAACCAAATAGATATTAGATCACAAATATATCTCAAAATTTATCTATAATCTATCTCAAAAAACTTAAGTAAATTTTAAATCATTTATTACCTCTTTGAGTGTCACCCATCACCATCTCTCCATCTACATGACCACCAAACATGATCTCTCTATTAGCTCATCCTCCAAGTACCTCATTTATAGGAATCCACCCAATCAATGTAAATCCTAAGGTCACCACCCATGCCCATCTCAAGCTACACTTTAGTGGTACATTTAACATCCATATCTATCTTAGGCCACTTGATGGGTCATCTAGGATAGCCACCCTATGTGCTCTCTCTCATCACTAGCATATCTGAGGTGATCATTGATCCTCTTACTATGGTGCTAGCTATGGTACCTCTAGTACTCCTACATCCATATCCATCTTCTTTCTATCTAGTGGACATCATACTCAACCTACCCATGGTCTCACATGTTGTGATCTAATCTCTAGCCTAGTAACTGGTGGTTTTATTCTTCCTTTCCCCCTTAGCTCTCTCACATGTCTAGCCCAAAAAGTCGGCACCATTAGTGAAGCTACTACATGAGAGAGTCCAAATTATCCGGGTATGCTTGCCATTAGATGTGGCTCAATCTATTAGGTATAATGGCTTATAATCTATGTTCATGTCAATGTTGGTGCCACTATCCTCACACTCAGCCATACTATCATGATGTGTCCATACAATTACCACATGATATCTACTTGCATGACTATATATAGTATTAGCACATGGGGTACAAACCCATGCTACTTGATCTTTTCACCACCTATACACTTGAGGCAACTGATCATTGACCACATGGGGTAACCTAGTTGATTAGTACATTGGGAACCTCTCATATATCCATAAACATATTAAAATCACTAGCCTCATGGTCTTTTACCCTATGGATAGCTCCCATACATATCATACATGAGTTGGACCCAAATGATAGAATCTAGATCATATATTTACCCTTACTCTAAAATGGATTAAAATAAGGATATCATGTATAGTGACACCTTTCCATCTGACTTGTGACATAGCACTCATGCTACATAAGTCCTATGACTGCCTTATGAATATCCAAAATTTAAGATGTATATAAATCAAAGAGGCTAACTCTTAACCTAGGATATATCATATTTTAGCTTATTTCCCACAAGTATAAGGTTCACTTCTCCTCCCAACCTTCAAATACCCCCATGATCATGGGTATACCTCCTATCAGTAGTCTAAGAATTACATGGACATTCTCTAGGGTGATACCTACCTTGATGGTATCCCCATCCACCACCTATCTAAAAGTGTTGGTCAATCATTCCCAAGCTCTCAAGAACATGACTATAAGATCAAGACTCAATGGTACTCAACACATATCCATAATGCCTCCTAGACCTAATGTGCCTAATCTAACTCAATCCTCAACTATCAACCACTCCAAAAGGTCTAGGAGCCATTTTTCATCTACCAATCTCCAAAATCTCAAATTCCCCTACAACCATCAAACAACAAAATATGTATTAGAAATCCATGTCACTTATAATCAAGATATATTCTTTATAAATTTTAAACAAAAACAAACCTAATTTGCCTTAATCTATCCATTTTTTACCAATTTGACCTATTTTTAGCCTACTTGGCCATTTCAATACTTAGATATGAATTTTAGGCCTTTCTAGTATTATTTCAACCTATTTCATGCATTTATATATTATTTTGGTCACTTAGTCAAATACTAAGTTGACCAAATAGTCCTCATTTTGACCATGTTGATTTAACAAACTAAGTCAACCCTTTACTCCCCCACCTTAGTACTAAGTCGGCAGAGTAGATTAACCTACTAAGTTAGCAACTTGAAAAAAAACTAAGTCATCCTACACCTACTAAGTTGGCAATATGGAATTCAAATTTTCAGCCTATTAGGTTGACTTGGTTGACCTAGTTGGTTTAGACTACCAACTCCTTTCATTGCTTATAATAAATGCCTTTGGAAATTATTACTTCAATTCCTTCCAACCCATTTCCCATTTTGGCCTCTAGTACCCTTAAAAACTATTTAGGGTTCATTTTGATTTATATAATTGGATTAAATTTAAAATTTATATAAAATACTTAATTTTCAATAAAATATTCAAAAACTAGTTTGAAATTTTCCATTACCTACCTGTGTTGCATTTGTTACGATCGTTGGGCATCCATCTCATCTCAGCTATCATCTCCTCACCATCTTAGATCTATTACCTTTCATTTTTTTTATTAGATCTCTATTTTTATCTTAAAACAAGTCAAACAATAAGCAAATGACTTTCTTTTTAGCTTATTTAAACTTACTTTTCACATTTCTTTACCTTTCAAATATTTACCATCAGATTCCTTATTTTGCACATATCTTTATTTTTACTAACCTATTTTTCAAACCATAAAAATTTCTATAATTGTGATTTCATATAGAATATTTTTCACTACTATATGATTATATTCCAAAAAAATTGATTTTTAACTATTTTTTGCACTAATCTCTATAGGTTTGTCTAATGTTCCTCGCATTAGATGCCTTCAAAATCTCTTGCAGTCTCCTTATTTATCTACAACACTAAGGTAAGTAAAAGTATGTGTTTTTCAATTCTATCCTTTCATTTATCTTATTTTCACCTTATTATATTTTACTTAGCATCAGCGTTATGTGTTATCATGTTTTATTCTTGAAGCACCATCCCATGTTGTACTTATGTGACATGTGATGATATTTGAGTGGGGAATATATATACACATAGTATTTTTAAAAAATTATAAATTTTTGATGTTATTTATCTTGTAGGAACTCATTGAGTCTCAATCTCTCTAAGTGCATGGCTTAAGGGGTGCACCATGAAACTGGTGGGTAGACCACTAGTGCTTCATATGATTTTTGTCCCTTTTTCCACTTGTTATCTACACACTTATCTCTTGAAAACCATTCCCCTAAGATTTTTATTCTCTATTACACACTCGTTAATCATTTCCTACCTTTTATCCCCATTTTCCTATCCTTTATCCCCTTTCTATAGTCTATTATACTAGGTTGACTGGGTCAACCCTGTACTATTTTGGTAAAATTCATTTAAGGTTTAGGTTAGCTCTTGGCTGACCTAGCCCATGACCTACTAAATTTTTGTCCATAATAGTACTGGGTCAATTGGGTTAACCCTATTGATTGAAAATTTCAAAAGGGGTTAGGTTTAAATCCACTTATATGTATAATATCATTTCACCATTACTTAGAGAAAATAAGAAGTAAGAGCTATTGCACATCTACTTATCCACCATTCTACCTGAGGAGTAATCTTAGGGTTTCATACTTTATTTGGAGATACAAATATTATCTTATGGATAAATATTTTGGATGAATTGATAAGCTATGTAGCCTAAAGCTGATTTATCCTTATCATCCTTACATACCATAACAACCTCTTGCAAAACACCTTGGCCAAGGGAGAGATTAAGGCTCGACAAGTTCATCTTTAAACGTAAGTATTCCTACTTTATTCCTCCTTTTTAAGAGTATATAGATATGCATTTTTACTTCTCTTCCATGTATTAAGATTCCTTATACATTGATGTGAGTATATGTCTTTTATGCATATTTAGTATTAGTGTTTATTACCCCCACTTTATGCCATAAGATTTGGTGAGCACTATATTAGACATTACTTTACTTTTTATTAATTTAGTGAGATATGAAAACATAGGACCTAGTTAGGGTTGTTTCATGATTGTGCTTGACTAGAGGCTTTAAAACCCTCCCTCTTATGTTCTATTATGATAAATGATCCCCTAATTAGGTTTAATAGATCCCCATATTGATCATGTTCTTGATTATCTAGTGTATCCCCAATCAAAAGTGTAAGTATGATCTATATTCTTTGAGTTAGGATTGATTTATAGACATGATGTATTTTTGATTACATACAAATTCTCTTCCTTTATTAAGGCCATTTTACCTTCAAGGATAAATATCCATAGAAGATTTAAGTTCTTCCATGGGGCTAAACTTATTTTGTATTAGTTGAATGAATTCTTCTTTACTAGAAGGCTTTTGGTATAGCTTCAATTGATGTCCATTAATGAGTGTCTTTTGATTACCATATATAGGCAATAATTATAATGAACCATTTTCAAAAATATTTTTTAATCTAAAATGGTCCTATCCATCTAGTTCTTAACTTACCTTTGAAGTGTTGATACTTAGAATCATATAAAAGTGCCCAGTATCCTTCTTTAAACTATCTTTCCTTGATGTGTAAATCATGCCAATATTTCCTTTAGTACTTAATCACGTCTATTTACTAAAAATCTTTTGTTCTCATCTCATCCAACTCATTCAATTTTAAAATTCTCTCTCTATGTGCTTTATCCAAGTTAATTTCTACTTCTAGTGTAGTATTTAAAGTTTACATATCAAATTATATTGAAAGGAGAGGTTTCTTACCAAATACCAATTCATGTGGTGAAAATCTAGTAGAAGTATTTTTTGTGGTGTTATATGCCCATACAACTTCTATAAGTTTGGCTTCCCAATTCATTTTGATGATACTAACTATTTTGGCAAGGATATTTTTTAATTCTCTATTGGTAGCCTCTACCTATCCATTTGATTGAGGGTGGTATGGAGAAGACTTTCTATGGTTGACTTGGTAGATCTATGTGAATTCTTAGATCATTTTGGACATGAACTAAGGTCCTTGATTAGACACTATCTCTCTTAGTGCTCCAGAATACTACATGATTTTAGAATATAAGAAATCTACTACTACCTCTTCTATTTCAAAGGAAAGAGCTTGTACTTCAACCCATTTAGTCACATAATCTATACATACTAGTAAGTACTCCTTGTTTTGAAAAGGGGGATCTATGGACCCAACAAAATCTATGCCCCAGTACTTGAAAGGATTTAGAACTACTTGAGGATAGAGGGGCATCTCAAAATATAGTGTAGGTTTACCCATTCTCTAACAAGGGTCATATTACCAAATGTATGCCTTGACCTACTTATGAAGTGTTGGATAAAAGTAACCAACCCTAAGGATCTTATATAAGTATTATCCTTTTAACTGAGTAGTGTTCTCCACTAGATTCATCATGATAAGCATGAATGATGTCATACATTTCATTTTCCTTCACACACCTATGGAAAACATGATCATGCCCAAGTTTAAACAATATAAAATTAATCTATTTATAACAATAACTAACTTTAATCAAATGTTTCTTTTCCTTTTTGGTAAACTAAAAAAGAAACTTCCCTATAGCCAAATTTTTTGATATATCAGCAAACCAAAGTGATTGTGCTACAACAACAAATAATTATTCATCTAAGAAACTATATTTTACTAGTTCTTCTTCATCTACATTTTTCAAAGTATAAAGAAAACTAGCAACCACATTAAATTTATCTTGTTTATCAACAATTTTTATATCAAATTCCTACAATAGTAATAGCCATCTGATAATTCATCCACCTACCACTAGTTTGTTCATCAAATATCTAATAGCTACATGATCAATTTATATAAAGATTTTATAACTATTAATATAGTGTCTAAACTTATTTATGACATAAATCATAGCAAAGAATTAGTTATCAATTGTTATATAATTTATTTAAGTTGAATTCAAGTTCTTGTTAATGTAGTATATGACATATATCTATCCATATTCATATTTTTGTCTTAGAATAACTCCCATAACATGATTAAATGCATTAGGATAAACATGGAAGGTCGATGAGCAATTATGCCCTCTTAGAACTAGAGCAAAACTTCATTTTTCCTTGGTGGTCTCAAAGGCTTTTTGGCAATCTAGACTCCAAACAAACTCACTTTCTTTTATTAGCAAAGAAAACATTAGAACAATAATTTTGTTGAAGTCCTCTATAAACTTTCTATAATATTCTACATGGCCTAAGAAGCTTTTAATATTAGTCTAATTTTGAGGGATAGGTAAGTTTGAAATTACCTCAATTTTATTTGGATCTACTTGGATTCCTTTTATATAAATATGATGTCCTAAAACTATGCCTTCCTCTACCATGATCAAACATTTTCATGAATTAAGGAAAGAAGGTGTTCCTCACATATTTTTAGGAATTTTCTAATATTTCTCAAACTTTCATAAAAAAAACTCCATTAATAGTAAAATCATCTATGTAAAACTCCACACAGTCATTAGTTAAATTTAAAAATATGTCTAGGACTACTCATTGGAAAGCAGTAGGTGCATTGCATAAACCAAAGGGCAATACCCTATATGAAAATTCCCTCCATGGATAAGTGAAGTTTGTTTTGTCTTGGTCTTCGAGTGCTACTTGTATATAATTGTACCCACTAAAGCCATCCAAGAAATACAAATATATTTTTCCTACCAAGTTGTCAAGTACTTGGTCAATAAAGGGTAAATGGAAGTAATCTCTCATGGTTGATTTGTTCAATTCCCTATAGTATACATATAGTATCCATTTAAAATTTTTATTAGGAAAAATATCCAAATGAGAGACCCATTGGTTGTAAAAAATATGATAAATGAATCCCACTTTTAGTAACTTTTCTATTTTAGTTTTCATAATATTTTTTAAGGTAGGATTAATTCTTCTTTGAGGTTACCTTACTAGTTTAATGTTCTTTGTGTAGATATGGTGTGTGCATATACTTGGATGGATTCAATTCATGTATTAATATTCCCAATCAGAATATTTAGTATGATTTCTAAGTACATCAAAGACTTTCACTTCCTGATCATCTATCAACCAACTATTTATGTTGAGTGTCTTCCTTGGTGCTACTATGATTTATTTAGTGCTTGTATGGGAAGAATATATTTATTTGAATTCAATCATCAAAGATTCAAGAGGATAGGGATGTGGTAAAAACATATGGAATGTGATATTATCTTTGACAAGTATATCTCTTATAGAAATCACTCTAGCTAAAGGATAATGGAAGGTTGTTAAAAATGAAATTTTTACCTTCATGTGCCCACTACATTATTCTATGTTGAATGTCTTTATGTTTGTAAAACATGATGGAAGATGTGGAAAAGTATGGGTGTTGAAAAGGACAATAATTTCATCATGATAGGATCCTCTATCAAAATCCATAGTTGGAATGAAAAAATCCATAGGTGGACTCTCCAAATCTAGAACTAGACTATCATAATCTAGAGCTAGACTATCAATATCCATAGTAATTCTGATACTTCTTGATAATTCATACTCTAATTTTTCCACATGATCAGTGATTGTTGCCATATATAGAGAGGAGATACTATCACATTTTTCTTTAGGTTGATCCACCCATAACTATTTGACAAGATTGGTTGATGGTTGAGCAGGTGGATATAAAGAAATGTATTTTGCTTTAAGACCATTCGATATGGTCATATCCCCTAATCTACAATAAATCAATGTTGCTACTATTTATAACCAAAGAATTCTTAGAATCAATGGGTATCCAATTTTTTTTTTTAGTATGGAGGATAATAAAATCAATAGAGTATTCCCATGCCTCTAAAGTCAATGTTATATCCTCAATGACACCTTCTGGTTTGGTAGTGGAATGATTTACCATTTGTAAGATTATCATAATGGGTTGCATATCTATTAGAGATATATTTTTAATGGTTTCTATAGTCATTATGTTAATATCATATCCCATGTCTACCAATACATTTGGTATGTCCTACTTTCTAATCTTTATAGAAATGATAGGACTCCCTAGGTCCACATATTTAGGTAAAAATAACTTACTTGTTAATAAATCAACAAGTTTGCCATCAACCTATATGGTCTTGGGATATTATATTTTTATGCCAAGTGTCTTAATACACAAAATTTTGATCACCTATTTACTTCTAGAATGTCCCTAATGGCTTGTAATAATGGAATTTCTATGTTAATTTTTTTGAGTTCCTGAATCAACTCAGATTCCTTTTTATCTTCCACTTCCTTCAATCATTATAGAAAAAGAACATATGGATGATTTATGGTGACTTCCCCTATTTTTATAGGTTTCTCTCTTAACTCCTCTTATTTCTCTAGTTGATTCTATTGACTTGATTTTTCAGGAGGCATTTCTATGATGATGATCTAGAGGTTCTTATAACATTTTCTTGACCTGAGATATATGGCCGCACATTAAATAACACTTACCCTTATGGTTTCACCTTGTTAATTTACATAAACTTGTCTATTATTTGGATTTTATACTATATGGTTAGGTATCTAATGTTTGAGGAGTCATAAACGCTTCTTATTATGGAAACCTTTTTTTTTTCTATTCGTTATAGTTTGGACTAGGATTCTAATGTTGATTTGTCCATGGCTACTTGTGACCTTAGGGTATCCAAGTTTATTGAAAAGGTTAGGGAATAATATATTTTTTTGTTATCCATTACTAGGTGCCCCACTATGGTGGTATTGCCCACACTTGTGGAGGTGCATGCCATTCTAGAAAATGAATCTTTGAGACAAACTATTATGGTTGATTTTATTGGAAGGTATTTTCTTGTCTTTGAACATAGTTTATTTATTATATGGTTTATTAATTTCTTTGAATTGGTTATTAAGAGTAGGAAGTATTAGCCAAAATTTTTCTATCTATGAAACTTTTAACTATATGGATCATGCCACTCTCTTGGGCTATTTAGTAACCTTTTACCCCCATGACTAGTCTCTTTCTAGTCTTGACTTAATGATACAATGCAGTATCTTAGGAGGTCTCAGTGTGGTGTGAGAAGTTGAGTAGAGTTATTTTTAAGTGGATGATACAATGGTGGAAATTTAAGACAAACCTCATGACCCTATCTAATGTCTCTTTCAAGCTTTTGAAACATTTTAAGTTTTAAGGTGAATTTGAAGATTTTGAGGAAAAGGCCTAGAAACGGATCTTGAACAATAAGTGAGAGATCCAACTAGTTTATAGGGTGTTTTATCATTCAATGGCATGAATCAGGTTTTCACTATGTCTCATATATTCTAATGGGTCAAAAATGAGGTCTAGAGAAGTTATTATGCCCAAAAGACCCCCAAAAGTGCATTAGATGATTTAAGGGTCCTCAAATTAGAAATTTCAAGTGAAAAAGTAAATTTTTGAGGAAGTAAAATAATTTTGACTTAATAATACCTCATTATGTCATGTTTTACCCTTGTATACATGTTCAAGTCCATTTCAAGTCATTTGGAGTGGAAGAGAGGGGTTTGGGAGCAAAAAGATGCATTTTAGAGCTTTGGTAGAACAAGTTTTTGAAGGTTTTACTTGATGAAAGATCTTGGATATTATATTAATGAATCCATGGTGTCCCTAATATACTCTCATATTCATATTAAATCATACTATAGCACAAGAACCAACAGAGATAATGAAAACCTATTAGCTGAAACTAGGCATAAAATAGGTTTTTTGCCTTTAATGGAGGTTCAAGTATTTTAGAAGGTTTATATAAGAAATAAAAGGTAATTTACAGATTAAAAAATCTTTCCCAAGTTTTTTATTTCATAGGTAGCCTTATGGTTCTTCATGCTAAGGAAAAACCATTTTGGGCAGTCATGGATAGCTCTAGGAAAGCCTCAGGTTTTCACTTGGTATGTGGCTATAATAGAGAGAGAGTTGGGCCAAATTTTATTATGAAGTGATAGGGACCCTAATTGAATTTTAATTTATGGAATTTTTGGTCTATTTAATCTCCCCATATTTATTAATAATCACTAACCATTCAAGGGTGTCTAAGTGGCATACTCATCCATATAGGGTCCAAGTTTTCTTATATTGCTTCACTTCAGAATTTGATCAGAAAAAATGGTTTTAGGGGAGATGTTTTAGGGTAAAATAGGATGTATTAAAATTTGTTTCATTATATAATTCCTCTAATCAAGGTACTTATGGCATAAAACTTGTTTTCCTTGTTATCCTTTTGAATGGCCCGTTTGCTTATTTTTAGATCAAAAATTGTCTTAGAGGGATAATATACTTCCTCATCCTTATGAAAAATCAACTTAATCAATTGATATTTGATCATAAATCCTTAATATTTAATAAAATACTTGATGGGTCAAATGAAGACTAATCTTGCATGGAAAAACACCACTTACAACACTCTTTATCCTATCTCAGAGTGAAAGGAAGGCAATGAGTAGATTTAGGAGGTTCATTTGAGTGGAATTTAGGAGAACCAAGTGATGAGGGTAGAATAATTTTCAAATTTATAATGAGGATATATAAATCCAATCATATTAAGCTTGCCAAGTTTAAGAAATAACTTACAAAATCCTATAGTGGCATATTTTAAGGTTTTGGTTGAATCCTATGTTTTATTCTAACACTAATTACATTGGCCTTAAAATTGGTTTTACTAATTTGTCCCTACGTATGTGCTTCCTCCATGGTCTTCAAGATTACTTGGTGATGGGTTTCATCTTCATCATGACCTCCATTTTGTATCTTTCATTCCCAATGCCTTTACATTGCTATAAGGCTTCATTTTCACTCCATCATCATCCCATTCTTCATCATAAATCATCTTCATCACCCTCCCATCCTCTACCATCACATGAAAACACTATCAAGAAAGGGTTTTTGGAGATAAATTCCATCATGATTATGGAGGATGATATGCAACCATAGAACCATGATAAATTGAGATGAAATGATGACCTATAATAGGTAAAAAATAATAGTTAAGGTGGGTTTTAGGGGAATATTATCTTGAAGGATTAGAGTGCATATTATCACATGAAGAGAGTTAAATCATCACTTCAAAAAGAGCTTGAAAGGGAACATGGGTTCAATCAGATTGTTTTGTGACCTTTCTTAAGGTCATTTCCACTTTAGTCCATATAGGTGGCCTGAGAAATCTCCATCTAAATCCATGGTTTGAGGAGGAAGGAAAGTAGATACTCTCTTTAGCGATTTTGGATTAATTGTCTCTTATTACTAGTGCAATCATATAGGAAACCAATAAGGGTATTAGTTTTCATCTATTGGATAATGATGTAATTAAAAATTGGTGACCTTCTCAAGGTTTAAACACAAACTTAGACTATACAAAGGGTAACCTACAACCAAGTCAAGGATGAGAGGAAATCAAGCATGTTTCAAGGAGGGTCCAAAGCTGTTGAGGATAGATTGGAACTCAATGAGAGATCCAAATAAGTTTAAATCACACCAAGAAGGAATTAGGAGGCCTATTTAATTATGTTTCAAATTAAAAAGGATACACAATTAGTATAAATATAATACACATAGTCATATACATTTGATAAAGATCACAATCTCTTAAGGTGTTTTATCATATCATTAATAAATGATTTAATAGTGGAAATTATCCAAATTTTCAAGACCCATAAAGGCCAAGAAAATTTATATTGATAAGTTATCAAGGGTTCTTTGGAGACCTTTAGGCCTATATAAATGTTACAACAGTCATTAATCAAGATAGTCTTAATCTTAAGACCTTATTAGGCTTGGGGAGGATTGTTACATCATTATCATGCATGAATCAAGGCACAAAGTGGATACTTAAATGAATTTTGTTCAAAGTGAAATAATTTTCAAGATTTTAATGGCTCAAACAACACCAACCTAACCTATATCCACCCTAACAAGCCTACAATTGGCATGAAAAGAGGGTTGAAGAGAATAACATGTTCATGGGACTGTAGGGTGTCTCTTGAGAAATCCAAAGTGTTAGTAATGCTAAGGAGTCTATGAATATACAATTATGATACATTACCCCCTCAAAAGGGACTAATACAAAGGTATAAACCTATAGTCAATTTCAAAAGCAAGCTATAACTCATGAATTTAGTCATATATCCAAGTTTGGTAGGTAACATAAGAACATAGTTACATGAAGGAGTTCCATATTTAGAGGAGAGAGTAATACAATAAAAAATTATGATATAGACTCATTAGGATGATGATGATGATGCTCAAGGATATGGTGCTCAGTTAAATTCACTCTAGGACACATGACCTACAACAATCCTCTTAGAGGGATTAGACAATATTACTAATGAAATTGAATCCAAGATTGATAGAGAGAGTGGAGTTATCAAAAATGTAACCTAGGTGACTGTTGACCATTTTGCCCAACAGTGCAAAAAATGGGTCAACTTCTCCCCCTGCCATTTAAGGCCAATTCATTTTTTATTTTGCATAAGTCTATAAGTTTCTACAGGCTCTGTAGGTGCTTGGTTTGAGCTTCAAGTTCTTTGGCTTTGGTTTAATCAGCTAAGTTCAATGCATACTTCAATCGACAAATTTCAAGATAGTTCAATGGCCTTTAGTTTGACAAAGAGTTCATCATTTAGTTCAAACACCTTGATTTAATAGCGCTTGATTCAATGGCTTGGTTCAATGAGCTTGATTTAAAATGAGTGGTCAATGTTTGGTTTAATTGGCTCAGTGCACAACGTTAAAGCATTGAACCGTTGAACCAATTTCGGTTCAATAGGTCAGTTCAATGAGGTACCCCAAAGATAAAGGGGAAGTGAAGAATAGAAAAAGGGATGAAAACAAAGGAAAGACCCGTAGAAGGAACAAAAAAAAGAAAAGCCTGAAGGAAATTGCCAAAGCGTTAATGTCCCAGAAGTTGTCAACTTTAAGGAAGTGAATTAGCCATTTGCTTTCGAACCAAATGAGCGCTAACCATGGAAAAGGCTAAGCAATGTAGTGACTCACTAGAAGATAGCTCAAGGTCCGAAGGAACTAGAAGAGACAAGATAGGAAAAGGACAAAGTGCCAAGCATGGAGCAAACAGGTCATCCAAGTGGCGAAGGGAGGCATCAGTTCAAGAAGTAACTCTAGCAGGTGGCACAGTGGCTGTAATTGATCACTAAAGGATGAAAAATACCAATTGTGTGACCTTTTTATTCATTTCATATTTATGAGTAGACAAGCTGCATAGGCACCTTCAAGAAGTAGCCTTGGTTAATGAGAAAATTGGGCAGCCATGTCAAAGAGATCCTAAAGTAAAAGCAAGGGTCAACACATCATTTACTTTTAAAGTAGCCTGCTCTTACCAATGTAGGGGACGCATGGGCCACTTTTAAAAAGGGGCATGAAGGGACCTCCCTTCTCCTATATATTTGAGAACTTGTTATTTTGTAATGATCTTCCACATTTTGTAAGGCGTAGCCCTGACAAAATTTCCACCTGAATCAATAAATGCAATTTTTACCTCTATCTTGGATAGATATATCTGAGTATGTCTTGAGTGTTTTTTTGTGTTTAGTCATTGTTTCTTGATGCTTTCACAGGCTCAACACTAGCATACCTCTTATCTATAAGGCACCATGTTTGTAGCTGATAGGAGAAGAGTTGTATTTGGAAGTGCAAAAGTAGAACAAATTACTACATAAGTGTGTGTCTCATAACACCTTTGGTGATCTCTATTTTATATATTTTCCATTAAGGCCTCCCTACCAGTTCCTAGTAGCTTGGTCTTTCTGCTAAGTGTGAAGTGTATGTATGCATTTGTCTAATTTCAAGACTGGATGTGAGAAGGTTGACTTTATTTTAGTGCATCACCTCTTTAGAGTAGTTTGTTCTCCTATATTTTTCTCCCTTTTCACCCCCTTTTATATATCTATATATATGTATGGGTTAACACTTACTGGAACAAACATGATGCATCAAAGGGAGCTACCCCTTATCTAGAGACTCTCCCCTCTGGCTTCACCGGTCCCACAGGTGAGAGGGGAGTTTCCATAGTTGCGAGGAAAAGGCAGGAGCTTGGCCTCCTACCAAGGGTGCAATTTCCTACATCAACAATTTTGGCATGCCTGATGGGACCAACTAGGACAAGTTATGTCCAAAGAGTTGAAGAATTTTTGGTATGTTCTTTAACCGATTAGCCTTTAGAGGCTTTTGCATCAAACACCAATGGTGACTCCGAGTTAAATCAACTGGTTAAGCAGTTTTGGTGCCATCAAGAAATAATATTTTGGTATGTATACCCCCATCATTTAGAGCCATAGACCCTATTTTCCTTGGCCAGCATGGCTATGATCCTTACCAGCCTTATGTTGATCCTTATCAAGTCCAATATGACTAGTCTCAACCCTACCATAAGCTATATCAGCCTTATGCCCAGTCTTCTTATTACGTCACTTCTCCCACTCAACCCAGTTTCTTTGCCAATCAACCTGTTTCTGCCTTCAAGTGAGCACTGTTGGGATACAAAAAATATGCAATAGATCTTGACATCAAAAGGGGATGTGGCCAAGAAATTCCTAATCATATCATCCATCAAGTGAGGAATGCACTGGATCAGGTTAAGAAGGAATGGGTTCCTATTAAAAGAGCTAATTGGTACAAGCTTACAAATGAGATGTTGGATGTGAGTGGTTTGATTGCATCTTTAGTGGAGAAGCTGAGTATTTATGAGAGGCAGCCTTACCAAGTCTATCAACCTACATACTTGCTACCCCAAGGATCATATCAATCATATACAGCCCCTGCTTATGACCCAAGTCAAGCCTATCAAAGTCCTTTCCCCAATTATGTTGAGGAGAGCTCTGAAATAACAAACCTTGTGTTTAAGGCTAATCTTGATAGATAGATTGAATTGGTAAATATTCAGATGCAGAATTCCATCTTGGAAATGAGGGAAGTGGAATCTAAATCTTCACTACCCTCTCACATTGTGGCCCCTTCAACCCCAAAGGAGATGCCCAGTCTAAATTTCTTGAGCTAGAATCAAGTGGTTGAGTCACAGAATAGCAAGGGGGTGAAAGACATTATCTAAGAGTGCAAGGTACAAGATGAGGTTAGTCCTTTTCAAGTTCCCCCCACCCTTCTTCAGGAAGCTCCTTGTACTTAATGGCAATCTTCATGTACTCCCCATCTCTATGGTGTTTCCCATGAGCTCCAAGAAGTACAAGGTGAGGATTATCTAGCTAAGTGGGTTGAGGAATTGGAAGCTAAGATGAGACTACTTAGAGAAAGAGAGATGGAGATTTCAGACCTTGTACAGGAGCTAACACCAAAAGGCACCCCTTCCACCAATCCACAAGCTAATTTCAATATTGATGAAGTGTTGGTAAAGTGAAGGGATGAAAATCAATAAATTTTGCCCCAAGGTCTCCCCCCTCTTATTCTAAAGAAATATCCCTCTTATATGCCAAGTCCTTTCTATCAGATGGCACTTATTCATTTTGACTCATCCAATGCATCAATCGATCCTACCCTCAATACCGTGCACCTAGCTTTTTAGCATGCCTCTTTTCACATAGCTCTTCCTATATATGAGTAGACACTCCCAAATCTTCCCCAACCTCCTCAAGTCTTTCAACATGATATCCCATTTCCTAGCTGGAAGAGGGAACATCATGAACCAACTCAAAACCTTGAAGAGGAATAATTTGCTGCCTATTCAGAGGAGCAAGATTCCAATCCCAAGATCATGAGTTGGAAGCAAACAGTGTAATCTTGGGGTAGAAAGGAAAAAGAAGAGAAAGGTTTTGCTCAAAACCTTGAAGAAGATGGGGCTGCTCCTACTCTCAATGATGATTGTGACTTTTGGGAAAGGCCCTTCCAAGAGGATATAGATAGGCAAAATGTAGAGTTAGAATCCAAAGAGAAATTCCTTAGCTAGTGTGTGATGGATGGTTCAAACCCAACAACACATTCCATGTCTGAACACACCCCACCTACACATCCCCAAGAGAGCTATTAGGCCATGCCTGATATAGGTGAAGTACTAACCAAATGGAAAGAGGAGAATCATTCGATTTTAGTTCAAGGACTACCTCCTCTTCCACATGAGTTTGTCCATCACCCTTCCACTTCACCCCTTCTCGAGGAGGAACCTATCTTGAAGGAAGCAAGTGAAGAAGAGTGTGCTCAATTCATGACTGATCAAGGAGACTTCATGAGTGCAGATGAAGAGGAGATCACCTTAGGTGACATGGAGGAGCATGGACAATCTCTTGTTCATTCTTTGAATGATTTGTTTTAAGATATTAGGGTGAGCTACACTATTCTTCAAGGAGGCTATGAGCTGGATAAGAGCAGAGAAGGTAGCATTGGGTTTCAAACAAGCATGCAAGGAGGTTATAGTCTTTCAGATTTATCCCTCTAAGAGGTTGGTGAATTTGAAGATACTTTATTTGAAATCATCAATGAGGATGGTCATACCATGGAACCCAAGCATGAGGCAGAAGAGAACAAGCTAGTCAATGATGCATATCAAGATGCTTCTAGTGATGAGTCGATAGCAATTAATTTCTTGATGGGATACACCAGCCTAAAGAACTAATAGGAGGCAAGCTTCCAAGAACAAATAGAGTATGTATACATTGGAAGCATGCATGAATCTCCACTTGGGTACAAGCTAAATCAGGTGATAGGCAAAAGGAGTAGGTCACCAGCTCTCCTTTTCATTTAGCTACTTGCCTGGCACCATAAGTCTTCTTGCCAGGAAGGGGATGTTAGAAGTTTTACCTTTGATCTAGGAGGGAATAAAAAATACTTGGTTAGCTGTATATAGTAGGTTGCTTTCAGTTTTCTTTCCCTATTTTCCTTAAGTGTTGTTTGCACAAGTAGTTTTCTTAGCCTTGTGTGTGTTTTTCTTTCCCCTTTTGAGGTGAATTTGTGTGATTGATTCTGGAATTTATTAGATCTATTGCTATTTTAAAGTTAAAATTTGAATTCATGCCCAATAGATTTTTTAAGGCAACTAGCTTCTAGGCATGGCAGGCATGCTTCCCTTGGGAGGTACCAATTTGTTGACCATTTTGCCCAATAGGGCAAAAAATTAGTCAACTTCTCCCACTACCGTTTAAGGCCAATTCATTTTTTATTTTGCATAAGTCCAAAAGTTTCTACAGGCTCTGCAAGTGCTTGGTTTGAGCTTCAAGTTCTTTGGCTTTGGTTTAATCAGCTAAGTTTAATGCAGACTTCAATCGATAAAGTTCAAAACGATTCAGCGGCCTTTAGTTTGACAAAGAGTTCATCACTCAATTCAAACACCTCGATTCAATAGTGATAAGCCATTGAACCATTGAACCATTTTTGGTTCAGTGGCTTGGTTCAATGAGCTTGATTCAAAATGAGTGGTTCAATGTTCGGTTCAATTGGCTCGGTGCGCAGCGTTAAACCAATTTCAGTTCAATAGGTCAATTCAATGAGGTGCCCCAAAGATAAAGGGGAAGTGAAGAATAGGAAAAAGGATGACAATAAAGGAAAGACCCATAAAAGGAAAAAAAAAAGAAAAGCCCGAAGGAAATCACCAAAGCGTTAACGTCTTAGAAGCTATCAACTTTAAGGAAGTGAATTAGTTGTTTGCTTTTAAACCAAAGGAGTGCTAACCATGGAAAAGGCCTAGCAATGCAATGACCCGCTATAAGATATCCTGAGGGTCGAAAGAGCCAGAAGAGACAAGATAGGAAAAGGACAAAGTGCCAAGCATGGAGCAAATAGGTCATCCAAGTGGCGATGGGAGGCGTCAATTCAAGAAGTAACTCTAGCAGGTGGCATAGTGGCTTTAATTGATCACTAAAGGATGCAAACTACCAACTGTGTGACCTTTTTCTTAATTTCATATTTATGAGTAGACAAGCAATGTAGGTGCCTTCAAGAAGAAGCCTTGGTTAATGAGAAAATTGTGCAACTATGTCAAAGAGAGCCTGAAGTCAAAGCAAGGGTCGACACATCATTTACTTTTAAAGCAGTGGGCTCTTCCCAATGTAGGGGACACATGGGCCACTTGTAAAAAGGGGCATGAAGGGACCTCCCTTCTTCTCCTATATATTTTAGAACTTGTTATTTAGTAATGATCTTCCACATTTTGTAAGGTGTAGCCCTGACAAAATTTCCACTTGAATCAATAAACACAGTTTTTACCTCTATCTTGGATAGATATATCCGAGTATGTATTGAGTGTTTGTTTTGTGTTCAATCATTGTTTCTTGATGCTTTCATAGGTTCAACACCAGCATACCTATTATCTACAAGGTGCCATATCTATAGCTGATAGGAGAAGAGCTGTATTTGAAAGTGCAGAAGTAGAACAAATTACTACATAAGTGTGTGTCTCACAGCACCTTTAGTGATCTTTATTTTCTATATTTTCCATTAAGGCCTCCCTGCCAGTTTTTAGTGGCCTAGTCCTTCTGCCAAGTGTGAAGTGTATGTATGCATTTGTCTAATTTCAAGAGTTTATGTGAGAAGGTTGACTTTATTTTGGTGCATCACCTCTTTAGAGTAGTTTGTTTTCCTATATCTTTCTCCCTTTTCACCCCCCCTTATATATATATATATATATATATATATATATATATATATATATATGTATGTATGTGTTAGCACTTACTGGAACAAACATGATTCATCAAAGGGAGCTACCCCTTATCTAGAGACTCTCCCCTCTAGCTTTTCCAGTCCCATAGGTGAGAGGGGAATTTCCATAGTTGTGAGGAGAAGGCAGGACCTTGACCTCCTACCAAGGGTGTAATTTCCTACGTCCAAAGTTTTAACACGCCCAGTAGGACCAACTAGGACAAGTTGTGTCTAAAGAGTTAAATAATTTTTGGTGTGTTCTTCAACTAATTAGCCTTTAGAGGATTTTGCATCAAATACCAATGGCGACTCTGAGTTAAATCAACTGGTTAAGTAGTTTTGGTGCCATCAAGAAACAATATTTTGGTATGTATACCCCCATCGTTTAGATCCATGGACCCTATTTTCCTTGGCCAACATGGCTATGATCCTTACTAGCCTTATGTTGATCCTTATCAAGTCTAATATGACCAGTCTCAACCCTACCATAAGCTATATCAGCCTTATGCCCAGTCTTCTTATTACGTCACTTCTCCCACTCAACACAGTCTCTTTGCCAATCAACCCATCTTTGCCTTCAAGCGAGCACTGCTGGGATACCAAAAATATGTAATAGATCTTGACACCAAAAGTGTATGTGGCCAAGAAATTCTTGATCATATCATCCATCAAGTGAGGAATGCACTGGGTCAGGGTTAGAAGGAATGGGCTCCTATTGAAAGAGCCAATTGGTACAAGCTTACAAATGAGATGTTGGATGTGAGTGGTTTGATTGCATCTTTAGAGGAGAAGCTAAGTATTTATGAGAGGTAGCCTTACCAAGTCTATCAACCTACATAATCGCTACCCCAAGCATCATATCAGTCATATACAGCCCTTGCTTATGAGCCAAGTCAAGCCTATCAAAGTCCTTTCCCTAATTATGTTGAGGACAGCTCTGAAACAACAAACCTTGTGTTTAAGGATAATCTTGATAGACAAATAAAATTGGAAAATATTCAAATACAGTAGTCCATCTTGGTAGTGAGGGAAGTGGAATCTAAATCTTCACTACCCTCTCACATTGTGGCCCCATCAAACCCAAAGGAGATGCCCACTCTAAATTTCTTGAGCTGGAATCAAGTGGTTGAGTCACGAAATAGCAAGGGGGTAAAAGACATTGTCCAAGAGTGTAAGGTAAAAGATGAGGTTAGTCATTTTCAAGTTCCCCCTAGCCTTCTTTAGGAAGCTCCTTGCACTTCATGGAAATCTTCATGCACTCCCCATCTTAATGGTGTTTCCCACAAGCTCTAAGAAGTACAAGGTGAGGATTATCTGGCTAAGCAGGTTGAGGAATTAGAAGCTAGGATGAGACTACTTAGAGAAAGAGAGATGGAGCTTTCAAACCTTGTAGAGCAGCCAATGCCAAAAGGCACCCCTTCCACCAATCCACAAGCTAATTTCAATATTGATGAAGTGTTGGTAAAGTGGAGGGACAAAAATCAAGAAATTTTGCCTCAAGGTTTGCCCCCTCCTATTCTAGAGAAAGCTCCCTCTTATATGGCAAATCCTTTCTATCAAATGGCACTTGCTCATTCTGACTCATCCAATGCATCAATCAATCCTACCCTCAATCCCATGTGCCTACCTTTTCAGCACACCTCCTTTTAGATAGCTCTTACTGTACATGAGCAGACCCTCCCAAATCTTTCCCAACCTCCTCAAGTATTTCAACATGATCTCCCATTTCTGAGCTGGAAGAGGGAACATCGTGAACCAGCTCAGGGCCTTGAAGAGGATAAATTTGCTGCCTATTCAGAGGAGCAAGATTCTAATCCCAAGATCATGAACTAGAAGCAAATAGTGGAATCTTGGGGTAAAAAGGAAGAAGAAGAGAAAGGTTTTTCTCAAAACCTTGAAGAATATGGGGCTACTCTTGCTCCTGATGATGATTGTGACTTTCGAGAAAGGTCCTTCCAAGAGGATATAGACAAGTGGATTGCACGGTTGGAATCCAAAGAGAAATTCCTCAACCAGTGTGTGATGGATGGTTTAGAGCCAACAACACATTCCATGTCTGAACACACCCCACCTACACATCCCCAAGAGAGCTATCAGGCCATGCCTGATATAGGTGAAGTGTTGACCAAATGGAAAGAGGAGAATCATTCAATTCTAGTTCAAGGACTACCTCCTCTTCCACATGAGTTTTTCCATCAGTGTTCCACTTCACCCCTTCTCGAGGAGGAACCTATCTTGAAGGAAGAAAGCAAATAGGAGTATGCTTAGTTCATGACTGATCAAGGAGACTTCATGAGTATGGATGAGGAGGAGATCACCTTAGGTGACATGGAGGAACATGGACAATCTCTTGTTCATGCTTTGAATGATTTGTTTGAAGTCATCGAGGTGAGCTACACTTTTCTTCAAGGAGGCTATGAGCTGGATAAGAGCAGAGAAGACATCATTGGGGTTTAAACAAGCATGCAAGGAGGCTATAATATTTTAGATTTATCCCTCTAAGAGGTTGGTGAATCTGAAGATACTTTCTTTGAAATCATCAATGAGGACAGTCATACCATGGAACCCGAGCATGAGGTAGAAGAGAACAAGCCAGTCAATGATGCATATCAAGAAGCTTCTGGTGATGAGTCAATAGCAATTGATTTCTTGATGGGATACACCAGCCTAATAAACCAATAGGAGGCAAGCTTCCAAGAATAAATAGAGTACGTATATGTTGGAAGCATGTATGAATCTCCACTTGAGTACAAGCCAAATCAGATGATAGGCAAGAGGAGTAGGTCACCAGCTCTCTTTTTCATTAAGCTACTTGCCTGACACCATAAGTCTTCTTGCTAGGAAGGGGATGTTAGAAGTTTTCCCTTTGATCTAGGAGGGAATTAGAAATACCTAGTTAGTTGTATATAGTAGGTTGCTTTCAGCTTTCTTTCCCTTTTTTCCCTAAGTGATGTTTGCACAAGTAGTTTTCTTTACCTTGTGTGTGTTTTTATTTTCCCTTTTGAGGTGAATATGTGTGATTGATTCTATAATTTATCAGAGCTATTACTATTTTAAAGTTACAATTTGACTCTATGCCCAATGGATTTTTTAAGGCAACTGGCTTTTAAGCATGGTAGGCATGCTTCCCCTGGGAGGCACCAATCTGTTGACCATTTTGCCCAATAAGGAAAAAAATTGGTCAACTTCTCCTGCTGCCATTTAAGGCCAATCATTTTTTATTTTGCATAAGTCCAAAAGTTTCTATGGGCTCTGTAGGTGCTTGGTTCAAGCTTCAAGTTCTTTAGCTTTGGTTCAATTAGCTAAGTTTAATGCAGACTTCAATCGGCAAAGTTTAAAATGGTTCAACAGCCTTTAGTTTGACAAAGAGTTCATCACTCAGTTTAAACACTTCGATTCAATAGCACTAAACCATTAAACTGTTGAACCATTTTCAGTTCAATGGCTTGGTTTGATGAGCTTGATTTAAAATGAGTGGTTCAATGTTTAGTTTAATTGGCTCAGCACATAGCATTAAACCATTGAACTGTTGAACCAATTTCAGTTCAATAGGTTGGTTCAATGAGGTGCCCCAAAGATAAAGGGGAAGCAAAGAACAAAAAAAGGGATGAAAACAAAGGAAAGACCTGTAGAAGGAAAAAAAAAGAAAAGCCCAAAGGAAATTGCCAAAACATTAACATCCTGGAAGCCGTCAAATTTAAGGAAGTGAATTAGCCATTTTCTTTCGAACCAAAGGAGTGATAACCATGGAAAAGGCCCAGCAATGTAGTGACCCACTAAAAGATATCCTGAGGGCCGAAGGAGCTAGAAGAGACAAGATAAGAAAAGGACAAAGTGCCAAGCATGGAGTAAATAGGTCATCTAAGTGGCAAAGGGAGGCATCAATTTAAGAAGTAGCTCTAGTAGGTGGCATAGTGGCTACAATTGATCATTAAAGGATGCAAACTACCAATCATGTGACCTTTTTCTTCACTTCATATTTATGAGTAGACAAGCTATGTAGGTGCCTTCAAGAAGCAGCCTTGGTTAATGAAAAAATTGTGCGGCCATGTCAAAGAGAGCCTAAAGTCAAAGCAAGGGTCGACACATCATTTACTTTTAAAGCAGCCTGCTCTTCCCAATGCAGGGGACACATGGGCCACTTGTACAAAGGGGCACGAAAGGACCTCCCTTCTTCTCCTGTATATTTGAGAACTTGTTATTTTGTAATGATCTTCCACATTTTGTAAGGCATAGCCCTGACAAAATTTCCACCTGAATCAATAAATGCAATTTTTACCTCCATCTTGGATAGATATATCTAAGTATGTCTTGAGTGTTTGTTTTGTGTTCAGTCATTGTTTCTTGATTCTTTCACAAGTTCAACACCAACATACATGTTATCTACAAGGCACCATCTCTGTAGCTGACAGGAGAAGAGCTGTATTTGGAAGTGTAGAAGTAGAACAAATTACTACATAAGTGTGCATCTCATAGCACCTTTGGTGATCTCTATTTTCTATATTTTCCATTAAGGCCTCCCTGCCAATTTCTAATAGCTTGGTCCTTCTTCCAAGTGTGAAGTGTATGTATGCATTTGTCTAATTTCAAGAGTGGATGTGAGAAGGTCAACTTTATTTTGGTGCATCACCTCTTTAGATTAGTTTGTTTTCCTGTATCTTTCTCCCTTTTCACCCCTGTTTTATATATCTATATATATGTATGTGTTAGCACTTACTGGAACAAACATGATGCATCAAAGGGAGCTAGCCCTTATCTAGAGACTCTCCCCTCCAGCTTCGCCATCCCATAGGTGAGAGGGGAGTTTCCATAGTTGTGAGGAGAAGGCAGGAGCTCAACGTCCTGCCAAGGGTACAATTTCTTGCATCAACAGTGACATCATGATAATTTTGAAAACTAATGAGGGGATTGGTTTTCATCTATACAAAAATTGTGTTTCATTTTTTAGAGATGGTCAATGAAAGTAGGCCCATAGAAAAGAAGCTTGTGTGAAAGATATAAAGGAATATGGATGAAATGAGGTCCATGAATGTAATTTTAAAGGTCAAGGATGGTAATTCAAACCTTCTATAGGTTTTAAATAGTCCATAGTGGCATGAAAATGAAGATAGAGGTCTCACAAATCATAAAACCCTTACATAGTCCTAATCAAAGCATGTAATCAGCTACGTTTTGGTGTTCTTAGGCATTAGATGGATTGAATAGGATTTATAAATAGTTGGAGGAGGTGTGGCATGTTTAGATAATTATAAAATTATATAAAACTCAAGAAAACAAATTTTGGATGCTCTTGGCCAGTTAGCAGGCCTACACAAACCTGGGCTAGGGGTTCTAGAGAAAAACCCTCACATCTCAGTTTTGAAACCTTGAAAATGGCCAAAACATTTTATTCTAGTGTATTGGATAATTTTAGAAAGGATTAACATAGTTTTGGGGATGTATGACATTGTAAGGAGTATTTATAGCTGACTATGTTGTGGCTAGGCTTAAAGACCTAATGTAATGCAAGGGGGTATTGAGAAGGTGATGAAGACCAAAGAGTTGAGAAATATATTTTTTAATAAGTTGTATGGTGGAAAAGGTTTCCCAAAAATATGTTTTTTTTGTATGGAATCTCTATGATTGGGTCAAATAAAGGAGCTTTGTCCACAAAGAGGCCTAGTTTATAGGACCATTATAAGGGAAAATGTACTTGCATAAGGGATGGACATGGGAATATTCTTGAAAAGTGGTATGGATATTGAGGGTGGTGAAATAAGGTCTTATTTGGCAAATAAGACCTGTAGAATCCTCAAACAAGGAAGAAATGCCAAAAAAGGGTTACAAGCCTAGAGTGGTCATGATGATCTTTGTATGTTAAAGTGAGAATTGTAGGGTATTTGAACAATTTTATGAGGTCAAACCTAGTGTGATTTGATAATTTAAGATGATATATGTTATAATATTGAGTCTCTAATACTTATATCAAGATTTAATACTTGAGATCTAAAGAGGATTGCCTAATAAGGAGCTAGTGAGTGAGGGATTGTGGAAAAGATGAATGAGTGAATAGAGATGAATAGAGGAAGTTAATAGAAAAAATACAAATGGTTTGTTATTATTAATAGGTGAGTCCAATATTTTAGACAAACAAACAACAAGAGGATACTATTTATCCTAGTATAAAGATGAGAGTGGTCAATGGATTAAATGAACCTTATGTCCAAGGTGAGTATAATGATATTATGTAAAACCAATAATCGAATTGGTTTTTCATCTAATGGAGACCTATAAAAAGCTTCAATAATCACCTACATATATGTTTGAGCACAATCATGCATTCAGGTTGGTAAAGGTTTTTAAACATAGTGGTTTTTAGGGGGGTGAAGTTGATGAAGAGGCTATCATCATCAAGTAATCAATCATGGTTTACAAACCCAAAGATAGTATGTATTAAAAAGTCCACTCATTGAGCCACCACCTATAGTCTAATTCAGCCATACACCTTATAAATAAGGACCTACAGTCATGAAAAATGCAGACCTGTCTAAAAGCTCTTGGAGGTTGATTGACATAATGGTCAATGGTGGAACTTCATGTTCAATGAAGATGATCTTAAGAAACATAATGAGGTAGTGAGGTCAATACCATGAATAAATGATCCCAAGAAACTTTATGATCAATTTAAATCTCAAGAACACATGACATACATCTATTTAAGGGTTATTAAATACAATCATCAAGGTGAACAATGTAAAATGGAGGTTTCTAAGTTTTTAGGCCTTCAAGGGAGATTGTTGAGTTTTAGAGGTCATGGGAATTTAATGAGATAATTTGGATCATATTTTTACTTGTTTCAAACTATTCAATCTTTCTCAATCTCACACTTCGTTTTCAACAAGGACCTACAGGCATAAGCACAGTCAAGTACATGTAGAAAGCAAGACTTAAGAATAAGGGCATGATGTAATGGAAAATCTATATAGTGATAAATTTTAAGGAGATGCATATAAATATTGGTATCAGGATAATTTAGATAATGAGGTCAAATGAGTATGAATAAGTACTACGAAACAAGAAAATTCAAACTTAAACTAAATTCCACAACTATAGCCATGTTAACATAGACTTGTATAGAATTTGACAGTGTTTGAGGCCTAAAACAAATAAAGAAAATAGAAAGGGATGGGAGGTGAGTTTAAAATGGTTTTAGTCATCATAAAAACACCAATTTTTTGTGATAGGGCTACCAAACATCTTAAAACATCATAACCATCACCTACAATTTTGTTTGTACATAGTCAATGTGAGGTTCTTGAAGGAGCTTAAGACATACATGAGTAATATAGGTTTTAAGAGATGGTAAAATAAGGTGAAAAATTTAAATAAGTATATTAATAAAATATTTAAAACAAACTCATCATGCTAAGACACAAACCAAGGCAAAAGGAAAGAAAACTCAGTTTCAAAACTTGACCATGTAGGTAGCATGTCACTAGCTTTTGGTAAAAGAGGTCTACAGACCAAAATATGCATGATCTAATCACAAAATTTTGTGGAGATACTAATTATGATAGAATATAACTATAAATAATATTTTTTAGTTTTTTTATAAGGTTAACCATCCTTTTTTTAGCACATTCAACCCCATGTCTAATCACAGTCAACATTAGATCCTATCTTGGAAGAATTGGCCATTTTAGGTAATCTACGGGTCAATTTAAAGCATTAAATTTGGAAATAATGGAATAAATTACCCATAAAATAGTAAAATTACATTATAAATGTCTTAAAAAATGTGAAAATACTAGTTGTTCTTACACATACCTCTTGTAGTCAATAGGTAGCCATTAGAGACCAAATGAAGCTTTTGTCAGTTTCAAGTGACAATGAGGTTTTTAAGAATTAGATAGGTATTAAAAAAATTTAATATTATATTTTAAACCTAATTTTACCTATGGAGTTGATAAATTTCAAATTTTAATTAACGTTTTTGAATAAATACAAGTTTAGACAAGGAGGAAGTAAGCAGGCAACTCAAGGTAAAGTTTGAGAAAAAATGGTCAACAGGATAAAGTATACATCCTTAAACCATTAAAATTGGTAATATTTGTAATAATTACATAATGTACCTATAAGTAATATTTTTAATGTGATTTGAAAAGCGTAATTTCCCACTATTTTAACACAATCCCCTCCATGTCTCATAATAGTCACCATTTGTGCATGCATGCTTCTTAGAGGTTTAAGGTATAAAAATGGGTTTAAATATTAAGGAATCATTTTAAAATAATAAGGGTATGGTTTTAATCCTATTAATATCATTTAAAGAGTGTTCACACTCAAAAATACATGCAAACACATAGGCAAGATCGAAACCCCATAGGTAATCAAAGGCATAAAGAACAAAGTTGGATTTTTTTTATCATTTAACAAAGAGAATACAATTTTAATTAGGTAAGGAACATTTAAAAATGTTTTTTTAACCCAATATCATAATAAATGTGTCCAATATCTCCAATATTCATATTTTTCCAAGGAGGCTTTAAAGCTTATTTGAAGGCATATAGCATCAAAAGGCACTCTTAGACCTTTTAATGTAGGGTAACTTCATGAAGAGGTTATATGAGATGTTAAACGTGATATTATGGTGTTTTATGTAAAATAATATCAATGGTAAGGTCAAATTGGTCCTTTGGAGGAATTTGAGTTTTTTAGGCCTAAGACACCCAGTTTTAGCTCCTCTTCAGATGCTCATATCTTTCACACCATGAGGAGTTGGGCCAAGTTCTTATAGTATGTTTTGAGTAAAAATATCTAATTTAAATTAATTTTTAATTGATTTTTGTTAAGGGCCTGATTTTTATGAACAATCTCTAAGAGCATAAGCATGTCTAGAATGCTTACAAACCCTACATGCAATTATCTTTATGTATGTATCTTTTCATACTTTCTACATGGGATCCCAATATTTTTAGGGATGTTGAAAATTTATATGGAATATAAATACATGGTGATAATTTGTGTAATGGGAGTCTATATTTCATGAATGATCACTTTGAAGGTGAGCTTGTTTGAGCAACCAAAGGAGATTTTTGACTAGTTTTGGGTTTTTGGACTCATAAGTCCATAAAATGTCATAAAAACACTTGGAAACTACCTATAATGTGTATATTACTCCATAAATATCATTTAAAACCTATTTTTTAGAACAATTTGACACATTTAGGTGCCTAAAAGGCTCAAAATGGCTAAACAATACTTACTTTTGCAGGTCTTCAAAGAGATAAATGTTATATATCCATGAAATAGGCCTAATGGGACATAAAAAATAATTATATATCACTTTGATCTCTTCATAAGGGTTTATAAGGTGACTTACTGAGCTAAAGGGTTAAAACCCAAGTTTTTTGACATTTAATGGATTTTTTCAAGTTTAATGGTGATTTTCACCATTGTTACATGTCTTGAAGGTTGTCAAAATATTAATTTTATTCCTAATATGCATTAGATGGATTTTTGAAATTATTATACATGTCCAAAAGTGGTTTTTATGGTGCTAAATGGTCTTGAAAGTAGGTTTTAGGGTAGCTGGTTGAAGGTACATCAAGCTTGAGAACTCCATCAATGGAGTCCATGAAAATTGTAGGTTTCATGGAGTTTATTTCAGGTTAGAAGAGTAAAGTGAAGTTTAAAATATAATAAAACATAAAAAATAAACTCCAAGAGATAACCTCCATGGTCAGTTAAGCATCAAATGTGAAGGTTCACTAACCATTTACCAAAAGATTCTAGAAGTGCAAGTGGGGGGGCATATAAGTAAAAGAGAGAGAAGTTTGGAGGTTTGGAGAGCAAGTGGAGCATTAAATATGTTTTCCAAGTGTTTGGAGACTTTTACCTTGTAAGTGGATCATGACATCATCATCCTCAAATGTTTTCATCTTTTAGTGTCTTTCTAAGCCAATGAGGGGGCTTGAAGATTATTTCGACTAATGAGGGTTATTTTTTCAAGGAGATCTTAGTTTTAATTTATCAAAACGTGGTTGAGACTCCATGGAATGTGGTTCTGTCTCATTTATTGACTTTTGAGTGCTTGTTTCTCCTCTCTCTCTTTTTTCTCATATGTCTTTCATTTCTCCCCCATTTGTAAAATTATTCTCATTTGACAAGGTAAAACCCTATCAAATTTTGTAATAAATACATTTGAAGAAATAATATCATTTTTCACCTATCTCTTACCTCTAACTTGTGTTTAACAAGCTTGTGTATGATGGCTTTGTACATAAGTGTTCTTTCATGTCCGTTGTCCTTATTCCTTACCTCTATTCAAGTGTTTTCAATCTAGTTATAGGTCTGAAATTGAGATTTTTACACCATTAATGGATGCTTGGTGTGAGTTTTATAACTCTTTTTTGCTTCATTTATTGCTTAGTGAACCTAGTTTAAGAAATAATTATGAAAACTTACTAGTTTGTGAGGTTGTGTGAGCAAAGATTGTCTTATACTAAATTAGTATTTGTTTTAAAGATTATTTGAGTATCATTTAAATTGGTGAATTTCCATTTTATTATTATTAGTCAACTTATACCCCCTTTCTATCCATTTTATAAGTATAATTAGTAGTTTAGTGATCTACCAAGAGGAAACTAGCCTTTTCCAAAGTTTCAACCTATACCCATATCCTGAGGTTACTCCAATATTATAGCTAGGAGTGAGAGAGCTTGAAAAAATCTCCCATAAGGGTACAATTATATGTAAAAATAGTTAATGACACACCCTATGGGACCACTTTAAAATAATATTAGTCAATTTTTATGCTAGTTTGATCAATTTATAGTGGTTATAGCTTTCATCTTTCAGTATCTAACGACTCCAAAGAATACTCAACCTTATAGTGGTAGAGCAGTACCTATATTTCATGCCAAATGTGACTATAATATCATCTTATAGAGGTATTCATTTTCAATTATCTAAATTACCTTTTAACTTAGAAAAATATTAAGGTTTACTAACACTCATCCCTCCAAAGGAAACTTTCTTCCTAAACTAATTTATAAGTCTACCTCTAGTAAAAGATCTTTGTTAGCCTCTTTCATCACCATGGATCTCCCTAGAGCATTACATTTTGTTTCTTTAAATGTTTAGATTCCATTTAACCTCAATTAGTATGATTCTACTCTAGTGGCAGCCCTAAAGAGTCTACCTTACTTCATGGGAGACAATTATACAACCCTTTATAAGTACCTTAGATATATATCTAACTTTTTAAATATTCATGACATCAATAGGTTGTTAGCCATCTCTTTTAAGAGAAAGGCCCTAGATTGGTATAAGAACCTTATTCCTAACTCTATCACATCATGGGACTAGTTAGGTGATGCCTTGTGTAAGAGATTTGAAGACAAGAATGACCACTTGTCACTTATAGAATAGTTAATTACAATCAAGAGGGATCCTCAAAAGGTTATGCAAGATTTTAATACCATGTTTAAAAAGACATGGGACATGATTCCAATATCTATCAAGACTACTCTTATTTATGATTTATTATACTATTTAAAAAATCTTAATAGTGGCATTTCATTGATGATTCAGTCTATGGGAGGGAACACACTACTAGATTCTTATGAGGTGGCAATCAGAGTAGAGAATAGCCTAGTTCAAGAAACAAGGTCACAACTAGGACACCAATGCCTTTGTTTCCTAAGATTAAACCATCCCATATTATTATTCCTTCACTTTCTACTATTCTCCCTATGCCAACATTTACTACCATACCTACACCAAAGTAGGATACAACTTCAACTAGTCAGTCTAGTGAATCCCAAAAGCACAAGAACTTCCAAGAACTTAAGAGAATGTTTCAATACTTGGGAAATGAAATGGTAAATGTGAATAATTATCAATATCAGTTTAATATACCTTATCAAACTCCATATCAGCTTTAACAATCTTACCAAGCAAATAGGCCACCCTTCAAGGCAAATTTCTAAGGCCAAAGACAAGGGTAACCTAACTATGATAGGTAAAACAATTATAATCCTAACATTGAAAACACTTCCAATACTTTGGTCCCTATTCAAAAAAATAATGCACAATAAGGTGAGGGCACTATACCTAGGAACAAATCATTCAATCAATCCATGGTTACAAAAACTAAGTTCAATTAGGATTTCAATGATTAGTGGTAGTAGGGTGTTAGCAATAGATTCAATAAATCTCTTATCAGTCAAAATATAGAAATGCCTATGATGACAAAAATGGAAGAACCTCAAAAAGA
Organism: Torreya grandis; assembly: GCA_037957365.1. NCBI lineage: Eukaryota > Viridiplantae > Streptophyta > Pinopsida > Cupressales > Taxaceae > Torreya > Torreya grandis. The sequence goes on along the minus strand of JARHVA010003545.1, from coordinate 310,066 downwards.
TAATGGCCCTAATAAGGACCAAATTAGTTGGGTGCTACAATGGTTAACTATGAGTAGGAAGAATGCTATGCTTTCAATAAGCAGGTTAGTTCTAGCCAAGCAAACATTCTAGTGGTAGCCAATATGATATAGAGCTTATTTTATTAGCCTACAATTCTCCTTCTCTTTTCTTGTAAACTTGTAACTCTTGTTGGCCAACACTAGGCCTATCTATCCAAATGAGTCAAAAACACAAATACCTATTTAATCAAGTTTCCAAGATATCTAAAACACTCCATAAAACTATATCAAATCATCTTTAACATTCCTTATCCTTGCTTTTCATTCAACATTCTCTCTCTATGTTCAATCATACACCCCTAGCTCTTTGAAACATACAAAAAAGATCATATGGGTTTCCTCCTAATGAATTATCATTAAAATCATATTAGAGATGTTCATCACAGCCTGTTTACACTTTTACACTCATTCTATACCTTATCTAATGCATCAAATCAATCCCACACAACTTTGTCTTGTCTTATGACCACTTATAATAGCCCTATTTTAAGGGGTTTCTCTATTAAAAAGACATGTATGATATAATAATATAAAAAAAACCACTAATTTGAACACCCATTATACTCTTTTGGTTGATTACAAAGTTTCAAGACATACCTCCTTCATTAGATCACTAATCTAGACCTTTTTCACTCTATAATTAGGTCTATTAGGCTTTATAACACCGTATTTGGTTACAATCATCTATAAAAGTATAGACACACACCCTTAAGATATAAAACCACTTTAATATATATAATAACATTTTTATGTATATATCCACCAATTTTTATAATTTTCTATGTTATTTTACCCAAAATTCAAATTTGAAGATTGTTACTAGTTTTTAGGGTTTCTAGTTTTCTTCATAACCTGAGAGGGTATAAAATCATTTGTTAGACTCTTATTTGAATTCAAAAAATGGAAAATACCTCTAAGGTATCTATTATATGAAAACACACCTATATAATTTCATTTCATACTTTAATTTCTCCTCTGTCATAGTTTTCTAACTCAAAATTCAAATGACTGTATATAGGAAGACACACATGATTGGTTTGTATTCGAAGTATTTGAATAAAGAATGTTAAAATGACAAAAATAAGGTCAATGGACCTTAAAAAATGTTCAATACTACTTAAATTAATAAAAATAAGTCTTTTAGATGGCAATGCAAGTCACTTCTTAGCCTTACCATGCATTCTTAGTATCAAATCATAAGTTTGCTATAGGAAAATGGAAGCTATTCATTCCATAACATTAACACAATGAAAAATATTCACTTATCATAGATAATATGGTTTGAAATTGATATCCAACCATTATTAGTCACCTTTATTAAGGCTTTTAAACACTACTTCTTGCAACTCATAGTCTTATGGCATTTTAAGCAACATTAGAATCATATAACCTCCTATTCATAGGAAAATAGGGGTTTATTAATTAGGTTTTACAATTAACCATGATTAAATAAATATATATATTATTTAAAAACTTCAAGATACTAATAAAACACAATATTCATCATTATTCCCTTATCAATTCCTTCATAATGTCTTATGACTACTCATAATTCATAAACTCATAAAAATACAAGAATATAGGGTAAATTTCCTGAATAGAGATTCTCATTTTTAGTTTGGAAGTAAAAACCTTATTATGTAAATATCATCACAAATAAATTGGAAAAAATAGGTCCATTACTATTATCTTTATTTACTCTTTTGTTCAATCCATAAAATGACTTACATAGTCCTATTTAGCTTATTAGTAGACCTTTCTATTTTAACATGTCTGCCCTATCTTTTCCACCTCCCATCCTTCCTACATAATATATCTCTATATATCCTTTATACTAATAAATAAAATCTAAAAAATTCTAATAACCCTTTCTTTATTAAGAAATTCTTTAAACTATTACAAAACCCTTGTAGGGTGGTGAGCACACTAGTTGTCACCTCACATTCCAAACATGACATATGACTCAATATCAACTTAAGACCCTTAAAAAGACCTTATAGGTCCATTATAATATTATTCAACATAACATGACATTATAACCCACTTAAACCATCTAAACACACTCTCCACTCCTCCTTATAATCTTGAAAATTCAAATCAAGAAAAGGCAAGAAATTTTCTAAAGGTCTAAATTCAAATTTCACTCACTCACTTCCATGTTCACCTTTTATCATTCCTAAGATACCCCTACATCACAATACAAGGTTAAAAAGAAGGAATATGGATGGAAACTAATAAGTAGTCAATGAGTCTCCTACTCGTACTCCTTTACTATCAAATCCAAATGAACCTACTGCTACTCTAAAGGTTCTAATAACTTTTAAAAAAAAATCAAAATATATGTTTGTTTCTTAAACATATATTTTGATTTTTTAAAGAAAAAAACAGCATTTTAAGTTATAGAAATAAACAAAAAACTAAAAACATATATATTAGATATATATGTTGAACCTACTGCTACTCTAAAGGTTCTAATAACTTATAAAAATCAAAATCAAGGAAACACCTTTGTACCCCAAAACTCATAGGTTAAAAATAATGTTTTGGCTCCCAAATCACAAACAAAGGTTGGTGGTTTACCCATCAATATTTTTGAACAAATGAAGAAGTCCAATATGAGTGTTCTAATGTGGGATGTTCTTTCTATGCCTAGTCAACTAGATATCCTTCAAGAAGGTTTGTCAAATATCAATATTTATGAGAAGCCACCAAGTAAGGAAAATGTAGTTCTCACCAATGCAACTAAAGGGCCTAGTGAAGGACAATCAAACAAGGTGGTCAAACCTTCTCCCTTTTACCTTTATGTAATCATTGGAAACTCCTTGGTACATAAATGCATGGTAGATAGTGAATCAAGTACTTTGGTGATGCCAAAGTCAATAGTAGATCATCTTGGTTTGAAGTATGAACCTAAATCTAAAGGAGTTTTATAGTTTGATGGATATTCTACCAAACTAGTTAGTATTATCAAAAGTCTAAACTTGACCCTACATGTTTGTCCTAGTATTTAATTGGTTCAAGATGTAGTGGTTTTAGATGTATCTCCTCACTTTTATATATGCTTATCTAGAGAGTTCATAGCTAAAATTAGAGATTACCTAGTAGCAGATTGGTCCTACATGGATTTAAGACAAATTATAGGACCAAGGTATCTATCAAAACTGATCCTATTTCCCAATTTCACATTCAGGCTTATGGGATAAGTATTCTAAAATTCAATTATACCATTATAGATGAAGATGACCACCTTGTTGTTCAAGAACTAGACACTCATCCTGAGGGGATAGTTGATATGTTTTTGGCTGAGTTATGGAGTGAGAATCAGCTACTTGATCCTTTGTAAGGTGTTAAAGATACATAAGAGTCTATTACTTACATGAAGATAATGAGTTCATGCCATCCCTGACTAGGCCATAAGAAGATACTATCAGTTTTTGGAAATTTTTCTTGGATGGCTCAAAGAGCAAGCAGGAAGTAGGTACATGTGTAATGCTAATATCTGCCTCTAATGACAAGTACTTTTTGTCATACAAGTTCCAATTCAATTTCTCTTGCAATGTAGTTTATTAAGAGGGCCTTATCCATGGTCTTTAATAGGCCAATAAGATGGGAATTAAGTAGTTAAAGTTATGGGGATAGTGAGCTGATAGTACATCAGGTTAGAGGTTAAAACATCACCAAGAACCCCTTAATGAATTCCTACAAGCACAAAGTGTGGGACATACTTGAATACTTTGAAGCCTTCAATATCCAAGCAATGCCAAGAGAGTGAAACCAACATGTTGATAGGTTGGTAGTTATAAGGGATCAATTTGACATCCTAAATGAGTTTAAAAATTCCAAACTACGATCACATGTCAAGGTGGTAGTGAGACCATAAGTTCTAGATAATGAGGCTCATTGGTAGGTCTTTTATAAGGATAAGCATATTTCTTGTTTCTTCCAATAAGAGGTATATTTTTCCTTAATAAACCAAGGTAAAAATTAATATAAGTATGAGGATCAAATTATTTAACTAAGGTCTAATAAACTTCTTAAAGGGCTAGTCACCCTTGAGGATGTTTTTCATGAGGGGATCACATGAGGAAAGACAAGGCAACAATATATATTAATGAAAAAAACTATTAAAGAGTCCTCATCTTCAAGCACAATCTCCTAAATCTTGGAAAGGTGATCAATGAGGCATAAAATCATGCTTTCATTAAAATTTGTAAGGAATATTAAACATCTTTGCCTAGGAGTACAGTGATCTGAGAGGTTTTAACCTTGAGCTATCCCAACACACCATAGAATTGGAGGCCAGTGTCAATCCTATTAGGCAAAATCAAAGGCATATCAATCCAAAGATTGAAGAGCTAATGAGTAAGGAATTAATCAATTTGATTGAGTCCAATACCATTTTTCTCATCAATCACTCCTCATGGGTAATTAACTTGATGCATGTGAGAAAGAATAACCATGAGATCTAATTATGTGTGGACTTTAGAGACTTGAATAGGGTCTCTTTGAAACACCATTACCCCTTTCCATCCATGTAAAAACTACTTTAAATGGTTTCTAGTTCAAAACATTTCTCTCTTTTGGGTGGGTATTCAAGGTATAACCAAGTGCTAATAAGAGAGGAAGACAAATATAATACTACCTTCACTATTAAATGAGGCACCTATGCTTATCAAAAGATTCCTTTTGGTCTCTCAAATGTTGAATCTACTTTTGAAAGAGCCTTAGACATGGATTTCTAATGTTTGTTGAATCAGATGGTACTTGTCTACTTAGATGACATAACAATTTTCTCCAAGAAGACTAGCGAACAGTTGAGCCACCTAAGGTTGATCTTCAAAAGATGTAGAGAGAATTTGATCTCATTAAATCCTAATAAGTGTGTGTTTTATGTCCATGAGGGAAAACTCTTGGGTCATATTGTCTCAAAATAGGGACTAGTTATTGATCTTGATAAGAATAAGTGAAATCTTGGTATTGTCCTTGCCCAAACATAAGAAGGGAATTTAGAGTTTATTTAGGAATATAAACCTTTTGAGGAGATTTATACCTTGTTTTTCAAGTTTGGTTAAACCCATCACTGCTATGCTAAATAATAATTAGGTTTTCACTTGGTCAGGATAAGGTAAAGTAGTATTTGAGGCTATCAAAGAAGCCATTGCCCAAGCACCTACACTTATGAATCCTAATTTCTCAAAATATTTCATATTATATTCCTTTCCCAACATTGATAATATATCATCTATGTTGATGTAAAAGAATGGTGAAGGACTTGAGCATCCAATTGCATTTTTTAGTTAATGGCTTGAAGGGTATGAAGAAAGGTATACTTTTATATAAAAATAAGTACTTATAGTGGTAGGAAGCCTTAAAAAATTCAAACCAATGATCTCTAATATCAAAATATATCTTATGGTATCTCATCTTGGAGTGAAAGGTTTCCTTCTAAACAAATACCTGAATGAAAAGAGGGTTGGTTGGATTAAAAGGGTCATGAAGTATGACAAAGAGATCAAGGTCACTAAGCTAGTGAGAGGAAAAGGCTTATGTGAAGACATGGTTGATAACCTTCATTAAGATAAAGAGGTTATCTTGGTGACATGATACAAGTCATAAATAGATGAACTTCCACTTCACACTAGATAGCTCTAAGATATGACATAGTTCTTGATAATAGGTGAGTTCCCTCAAGGTATGGATATGGAAAAGAAAAGGTATTTTAGAATTTAGTCCATACCTTATGCATTGGTTAATGGGGTTCTATTCAGAAAAGACCTCAATAGAGTGATTCTTAGGTGCATAGATGATGACAAAGTGACTAGGCTCTTGGAACAATTCCTTGATGGGCATGTAAGAGGCCATTTTCCCCCAAGGAATATAATAGAAAAATTAATGAGGGTTGGTTATTATTATCCCAAATTATTCAAGGATGCATATGCATGGGTGAGAGAGTGCCAAAAGTGTGCTCTCTTTGTAGGCAAGTAAATATTAGTAGCCATTCCTCTCAACCCAATTTAGGTAGAGTAACCCTTCATGCAGTGAAGGTTGGAATTTATAGGAATGATTTGTATGCAATTTGAATTATATGGTGCACATGAATCAATACTATATTGGATAAGATAGATCACACCTACACTTCTGATTGGGGTACACACTTTTTAAGTGAGATCATGGCCAATATGAGAATCCACTAGACCTGATTAAGGGGTCAATTGTATCATCTATCACAACAAATCATGTTAGGCGAGGTTGCAAAGCCTATAATATAACACATTCAAAAAACAACCCTAAAATAGTCAAATGATTTCTATATGCACTTATGATAATAAACTAATCTAATAGCAAGAAAAGTAAACTAATCTAGTGCTCACCAAAACTTGTGGCATAAAGTAAGGGGTTAGATGCAAATCAATTAAATACATGTATAGGGAACTTCAAATAAATTAAGTATGAGTACCACCCTAATACATGGAATACGAGTATTAATATTATTTGATCCAATACTTATGCTACTTCTATCTACTAAAAGAGAAGAGAACAAATTTAGAATATAATTATCTAAATGTGAACCCATCATGATTAAATCTCTCCCTTAACCAATGGGGATTCAAAAGAAGTTTTTGTGGTTTGTAAGGATCACTTTTTTAGGATAAATCATCCAAGACATATCCACAACACTAATATTCTCTAAATAAAAAACCTAAGCTAAGACTCCTCAAGTAGAATGGTGGAAGAGCAGATTGTGAAGAAGTGAAAGCGAATAATAACTCTTGATTGTATTCATATGTAAATGACCAAAATGACCTTGTATATATAGGAGCATCTAACCCAAAAATCACTTGAACATGTTAGCTATTCTAGGTTGATCAAGTTGACCTAGCACATTATCAAGATAATGCCTAAAGTTTGTGCTAGGCCAACTAGATGAAAACTAGGCCTAAAGAGCTAAAGTGACCCTAAACTATGCTAGGTTGACAAGGTCGACCTAGTTTACCAAATAGGTAAAAAGGGTAATAAGCAAGGAAAAGAAGGATAAAAAGAGGAAAATAATAGATGAATGTGAAAGGAAGGAGAGATAGCTTAGGGAAAGGTTTTAGGAGTTGAATGGATAGGGAATAATATGGTAGTAAGGGATAATAATCTTGTGAAGCACCAAAGGTTTGCCCACCCCTTTCCTAGTGCACCCCTTAAGGCATGCACTCAGAGAGATTGAGTTATGACAGGTTCTTGTAAGTGTAAAGTGTTAATAATAGATAAAAGTGTGAAAATATTATGTGTATACATATGCCCCACTTGAATATCATCATGTATCACTAAGGTGTAATAGAGGATGGTGATTCAAGAAAGAACATAAGGACACACACAATGCTGATGCTAAAAAAAATTGTAGTATTTTAAAAAACATAAAATAATTAAAAGTAAATGATAGAAAAAGAAACTAACTAAAAAGTAAATGATGCGTACCTTAACTTACATTTATCATGGGATGTTTTTTAGTTGTGTTTTAGTTTTGATTATGGAGGGCATAGAGACTAATTTATACAAACCCAAAAATACAAAGCTAAGGAGTAAAAACAAATAAATGAAAGAAAAGACAAGATAACTAGTGGTATGTGGATGAGACATACTTAGGAATTTGACAAGCTGGGTGACAAGTGTTATGTTAGACCAAATGACCAAGTCAAATAAGAGTAAATAAAGTAACCAAAAAGCCAAGGATACTAAAGACCAAACAATTCAAACAAGTAAACCTCAATTAAGAAAAGGAAAACCCACCAAATTAAATCAAGGATACATGTCAAACAAGATGGTAAAAAGAGGATTCAAAAATAAAAATGGTAAAGAAACATTGATGAGTGAGTCATAACAATCCACATCTCAATCATTAATGGAAAAAGGGGATGCATAAAAGGGGGAAAAACATGGTTAGGTGAGCAGTAACAATCCACATCTCACGTAACAATGGAAAAAAGGTGTGAAATCAGGTGTCCACAACAATAAAATCAAGATAAATGGGAAAATGAAAGAAAAGTAGTTTTATTAAATATATAGAACATGATGAAAATGATCAATAGTTTCTCAAACATGTTGTTTTGCATCTAAAGATAGATAAAAATGAAACAAAGTAGAGTTAGCATGTTTTTAAGAAATGAAGAAAAAAATTTAAAGAAGACGGAAAATGGATTTGGAATCAAAATTTGACTATCAAGGGGGGAAACGAAATGGGGTAGAGGGGAGAATGAAGGAAAAACCAAGGTAGAGTAACTATTTATCAAAGTAAAGACACTCAAATTTGGTTTGTCAAAACAAGAGGGCTGTCGACCTTAAGGACTCTGAAAAACTTCTCGTAGATACATAAGTCTTAGGTTAATAAATGAAGTATATGGATCATTTCATGAAGGTTATATGCATGAAAAGTAAAATGGACCTACCTCTCCACAATGTGTTCCACACTCTTTAGGACCCCTTACAGAGTTGTCGATCTACTATGAATATTGGGTACTTACATAAGAAAGTAGGTAGTACTATATATTTTTTTGACATCCCCTATTCTAATCTACTAGTCTACCACACCCCAAAGGACTTTAGTTCTATGTGAAGTTGACTATGGAGTTTGAGATTTGATTATAAATAGGAGATGTGCTTGTAATCATGTATTTTGGTGTGATTAGACTCATAAGATTTGTATGTTGCCTTTTAGATATCATTGGCTTTATTTTTAAATGATTGGCTTTTAACTTCATTTTTTTTAAATTCCTCCTCCATATAGATTTGGAAGACCAAACATGGGTGCTAAAGATGAATTTAATTTGAAAACTTTGGGACAAGGTTTCTAAGAGAGATAAAATCAAAGATCATGGTGTCTAAGAGTCTCATAAATCTAGGTGAAATAAAAGTGCTAACTTGACTTCGACCTTGTTTTATCCAAATGTGGAGGTGAAAGAAAGGGGGAGATTAAGAATAAAATGACACATGTAACAAATTTGAATTTATTTAAATTGAAAAAAAATTGAAAAAGGTAAAAAAGGAATATAATAATAGCAAAAGTGTGATTCTTTATCATAAAACTGTGGGAAGTGAAGGAAAACATGCTAACATAGATTGTTTACAAATTCCATCTAGCAAAAGAAGAAAAAGTTAATGTCTTAATAACAAGGATCAAAAAGAAAATGAAAAGAAACATGATTTTATTAGGAGGGTCAGGTTTTATCCATCATATTACCAACAAACTCACAAAAATAAAACCCAAAGGGTGACAATAAGCAAAAAGTGAGGGAGCCTTTGTATAAAGCACTTCACAAAGAAAGACCCAAAGGATGCTAAAACAACATTGGTAAGTAGAAAAAGAATGAAAAGGAATAAATGAGAAATAAAAATAATTGTCATTCTATGAGGAGGGTCAGGTTTTATCTATGGTCTTACCAAGCAACTCATAAAATAAAAGTCCAAGAGGATGCTAAAACAACATTGTCAAGCAAAAGGAGAATGAAAAGATAAGTGATGAAGACTATGAGACGTTAAGAAACCAAAAGACCCAAAAGGAAGGATTAAGGTTTGAAAAGGAAGGAAAATATTACATAGAGAGAGACATGTGCTAAAGTAAACTATAAAAATATGTTAGATAGATATATAGAGAAATCATGAAAAGAAGGACAAGGATCTTACATTAATGGCTATATCAAGGATGAGTATATGAGAGACAAGCCTATGTGTCTCAAAAGGTTTCTTGGAGTTGAACTAGTTTGGTAACATATAATGGATAATAATATTGGGCCTTGTAAGATGACCCAAGGGTTAAATTAATGTGTGGATGGGCATCATAAGATGCCCCAATAACTAAAAAGAGGAAGAAGAGATAGTAAAGGATAAGACACAAAGAGAACCCTATAGAATGTCTAAATGGATTTAGGTTATCCAAGAAGATTTTAATGAGGTACATGATACTTGAGGATAAAAGGAAAATAGTTTTAAGTAATAAGAATAATATATAGAGATAACTAACTAATTTAGGAAGACAAAGAACAAAATCAAACATATAAAGAAAGCAAAAACTTAAATTGGAAAGCATATAAGAATGACAATAGTATAGGGTCGACCCAATTAACCTAACACAAAATATAAGGTTAAAATATAGTATTAGGTCGACTAGGTTAACCTAGCACAGTATACAGAGGTCAAAAAATGTACTAGGTCAACCAAGTCGACCTAATATAATAGACAAGAAAATTATTTTGCCTATATCTTTAGTTCTACTCATCTATTTTACAAACCATAAAATGTGTTGGATTCATGATGAGGTATATAATGAAAATAAGGAAGAAATAATTGATAAAATGATGATAAAAATAATTGTTAAGCATGGGATATCTTGAGAGGGGGGGTGAATCAGTATATCATATAACTTATAAATCTTTCCTTTAACCAAATTCCACGTAATCAAACATTCAAGATATGAAATAAAACTCAAACAATAAACATCACACAAAATAGAGAGAGACACCAGATATAACATGGAAACCCAATGTGGGAAAAACCATGGAGAATCAATCTCAAATATATTCGTGAGAACAAACCCACAAGAGCACCATACCCCTTTGCCAAGTACAATCCTCAGCTACAATTTGTGAGCACCAACCCATAGGAGCTTCAAACCCCTTTGGAAAGCACCAACCCAACACCTATTTGTGAGCACCAACCCATAGGAGCACCAACCTAGCAACAATTCCTGAGCACCAACCCATAGGAGTACTAACCCCTTTGTGTATACCACACACCTATCTCTCAATGTTACTATCTCAATAAATGATAGATCAATACAACATCTCCTTTCTCTCTCTCTCACCTTTGCTCTTCTAATCTAGATGTAACAAATACAAATCATATTCATCTCTCACAATTGCTCTTCTAAGCTAGATATTACAATATTAAATCAACCTCTCACTTCCACATTACAAATGGCTACTCAAGCCTTTTTTTATAGCTTTCCAAATGACCTTTGGCCTTCCCCTTTTGTGACCTTTCAATCCTCATGGAAAATGGAACCAATCTTGGATGACCCTTCATATTCAAGCCTTTGAAAAGTCATGTGGTGACCCTTCATGACCAAAAACGTCCTTCCCACTTTTGTCCTTATCTTTGGTGACTTTTCATATTCCTTAAAGTGTCCCTTCATGAGAAATTTGCCCTTACTCTTTTGTCTTCACTTGGTGACTCTTGGTATTCCCCAAAATGACTCTTCATGGGAAAATGCATCCCATCCTTCTTTTGTCTTTACCCCATGGCTCTTCGACTTCTCCATGGGCCCTTATTTTGTCTCATATGCAACCAAAAATATATTCATTAATATTAAATAAATATTAACTCATATTAGCCAAGATAAACAACATTAAATGCAATGGGGCCTTTATCACCAATAATGCTAAACCTTTGACATCAATGACCATATTTCCAATAATAATGATAAAAAATAATAAAATAAGTGAAAAAAATCCTATAAGGGTTTGATTCATGTCTAGAATGTAATGAAGGTGAAGCCAAATTGAAGCTAATGCTAAATAAGAAAGGAAATAAAAATGGAAACATGAAGACAATATAACTATTGGTGAGATAGGATTCATGTCAGGTTCACCAAAATGTATTGAAGGTGAAGCCAAAGTGGACCTAATGTTAAATAAGAAAGGAAATAAAATGGAAATGTGAAGATAATTCAACCAGTGGAGGGATAGGATTCACATCAAGTTTACCAGAATGTATGCAATTAGAATTGCATGGTGCACATGAATCAATCCTATATTAGATAGGATATATCACACCTATAAGTATTATTCTGGCACACACTTGTTAAGAAAAATCATGACCAATATGAGGATCCACTAGACATGATTAAGGGATCACTTGTATCATCTGTCACAACATGTCATGCTAGGTAGGGTTCTAAAGCCTACAGTCTAACACAATCACACAAAAAACCTAAAAGAGTCCTATGGTTTCTATATTTACTTATGATAATAAACAAAAAAACAAATTAATCTAATAATAAGAAAAGTAAATTAATCTAGTGCTCGCCAAAGCTTGTTGCACAAAGTAAGGGGTTAGATGCAAAGCAATCAAATACATGTATAGGGAACTTAAAATAAAGTAAGTATGAGTAACACCCTAATACATAGAATATGAGTAATATTATTCAATCCAACACTTATTATACTTTTATCTACTAAATGAGAGGAGAATAAAGCTAGAATATACTTATTTGAATGTGAACCCATCACGACTCAATGTCTCCCTTTACCAATGGGGCTTCACAAGAGGTTGTTGTGCTTCATAAGGATCACTTTATTAGGCTAAAACATCCAAGACCTATCTATAAGACCAATATTATCTAAATAATAAACCTAAGCTAAGACTCCTCAAGTCGAATGGTGGAAGAGAAAATTGTGAATAAGTGTGAGAGAATAATAACTCCTAATTACATTCATATGGAAATGACCAAAATGACCTTATATATATAGGAGTATCTAACTTAAAAATCACTTGAACATGCCAGTTGTGATAGGTCGACTAGGTTGACCTAGCACATTATCAAGATAATGCCTAAAGTTTATATTAGGTCAGCTAGATTGAAACTAGGCCTAAAGAGCTAAAGTGACCCCAAACTGTGCTAGGTTGACTAGGTCAACCTAGCTTATTGAATTTATAAAAAGGGTATTAAGCAAGGGAAAGAAGGATAAAAAGAGGAAAATATTAGAGGAATTTGAAATGAAGGAGAGATAGCTTAGGTAAAGGTTTTAGGAGCTGAATGGATAAGGAATAATATGGAAATAAAGGACAATAATCTTGTGAAGCACCTAAGGTTTACCCACTACTTTACTGGTGTACCCCTTAAGGAATGCACTTAGAAAGATTGAGTTGTGATAGGTTTTTGAAAGATTTGAAGCATCAGTAATTGATAAAAGTGTGAAAATATTATGTGTATACATGGTCAATCCACCTTCCAATGGAGGACACAAATGGGTCCTCACTTCTATTGATTACTTCACTAGGTGGGTGGAAGCAATTGATCTAAAAGAATCTGATGAATTAGTAGTGTTAGAATTATATGATTGTATAGTAACAAGGTTTGGTGTACTAGTAAAAATAATTTTAGATAATTCCTTAGCATTTATTGGAATGAAGAAAAATGAGTGGGCACTTTAGTTGGGCATCTACCTTAGTACATCCTCTAATTACTACCCCCAAGGCAATGGACTTATAGATTCAACAATTAAAAAATTGATAAAGATCATCAAAATAACTATGGAAAAGAATCAAATAGTATGGCATTAAAATTTAAGGATAACCTTATGGGCTGATAGAATGACCCCCAAGGTTGCCATTGGAAACTCAACATTTGTCCTTGTATATGGGAGAGAATCCAAGTTTCCCATCTCTCTTGAGTTACCTACCTTGGAACTAGCCCATCAACTTGAGTTGATGGAAAGTGAACCTATGAGTGTGAGGATGGTAGAACTCATGGATCTTGAAGAAACAAGGGACCTTATAATGAAAAAACTAAAGTAACATCAAGCTCAAATCAAGAAAGCCTTCGACAAGAGAGCCATAGAAAGGGACTTCAAAGAGGAGGATCTAGTCCTCAAGTGGGATTCAAATAAGGCCAAGCCAAACAACCATACTAAGTTTGTTAGCTTATGGAGTGGCCCTTATTTGATCCATGGATATAAACAACATAATTATTTTTAGCTTGCCTAGCTAGATGGACCATCTTAGTAAATGGAATTAATATGAATCCTTGTAATTATAAGAGTTTTCAGCCATTTTATATATTATACATTTTGTATAGTTTTTCATGTTTTTCTCTAAGTGACTTATGCAAATCCTTTTTAGTTGTGTATTTCCCTTACCTAAGTTCCTTGGTAATAATGTTGGTTTTTTTTTATTGTCCTTTTTTCTTCAAGAGGAATTTTTTAGAAATTTATAGCCTTGTATCATTTCATATCATTTAGGAAAGAAAGTTTTGTGACCCATATGCCCAATGGATTAGACAAGGTAACTAATTTATTATATAATAGGCATACAATCCTAGGATGTCACCATAAATGTTGGAAAAAATTGGCCTACATATAAAAAAATTTCCTAGATGGATCAAGCCACTATCTTTGGCCATTCAATAACCTTCTACCCGCATGACTAGTCTCTTTCTAGTCTTGACTTGATGATAAAGTGTAGTATCTTGGAAGGTTCTGGTGTGGGTGAGAAGCTAAGAAAAGTTATTTTTAAGTGGATGATATAATGGTGGAAATGGAAGATGAACCTCATGACCCTACCCCATGTCTCTTTCAAGATTTTGAAACACTTTAAGCAAGTTTTAAGGTGAATTTGGAGATTTTGAGGAAAAGGCCTAGAAATAGGTCTTGAACAGAAATTGAGAGATCCAGCTAGTTCTTAGTGTGTTTGATAATTTATGGGAATGAAGTAGGTTATAAAAAATTATTAAAGATTTTAATGGGTCAAAAATGAGGTCTATAGAAGCTATTATGCCCAAAATACCCCCAAAAGTGCATTAGATGACATAAGGATCATCAAATTAGAAATTTCAAGTGAAAAAGTAAGTTTTTTAGGAATTCAAATTTATTTTGAATTCACACCACATAATTATGGAATTTTTCACCATATTATACATGTTAAATTCCATTTCAAGTCATTTGGAGTGGAAGAGAGGGGTTTGGGAGCAAAAAGATGCATTTAAGAGCCTTTTAGAGCTTTACAGAATAGGTTTTTGAAGGTTTTAATTGATTAAAGATATAAAATATGATATTAAGGAATATATGGTGTCCATAATATCCTATCATAGGCATATAAATTTATATTCTAGCACAAAAACCAATAGAGGCAAGGAAAACCTATTAACTGCAAACTAGGCATGAAATAGGTTTGCTACAATTAATGGAGGTCCAAGAATTTTATAAGGTTTAAAAAATGAAGGAAATGTAATTTAAATATTAAAAATGATTTTACAAGTGTTGTATTACATAGGTAGGATTTTATATCTTCATGCTAAGGAAAAACCATTTTGGGCAGTCTTGGACAGCTCTAGGAGAGCCTTAGGTTTTCACTTGGTGCGGTCATAAAAGAGAGAGTTGGGACATAATTTTTTTTTGAAGTGATAAGGAACCTAATTTAATTATTATTTTTTTAATTTTTGGTCTATTTAATTTCCACATATTTATTAATAATCACTAACAGTTCAAGGGTGTCTAGTTGACCTACTCATCCAAATAAGGTTAAGGTTTTCTTTTATTGCTTCACTTAAAAATTAAATAAGAAAGAATGGTTATAGTGAAGTTTTTAAAGGTTCAAATAAGACATATTAAATTTTTTTTCATCATATAATTCCTCCCATCAAGTTAATTATGGCATAAAACATATTTTCCTTGTTATCCTTGTGAATGACCCATTTGGTCAGTTTTAAAGAAAAACCTAGGTTAGAAGGATAATACACCTCCTCATAATTATGACACATCAACTTACTCAAGTGATATTTTCTCATCAATCCTCATTAGTTCATCAAATCCTTGATGGGTCAAATGAAGATTAGACTTGCATGGTAAAACACCATCTACAACACTCTTTTTCCTGTCTTAGAGTGAAAATAAGGTAATGTGTAGTTTTAAGAGGTTAAACCAAGTGATGAGGGAAGAATATTTTTTAAATGTATAATGAGGATAGAGAAATCTAATCATACTAAGCTTACCAAGTTTAATAAACAATTTACAAAATTCATTATTAGCATATTTTAAGGTTTTGGCTAAATCATATGTTTCATTATAACACCATTTACCTCCTCCAATGGCCTTTAAAGTGGTTTGATTACTTGGTCCCTATCTATGTGCTTCTTATATGGTCTCGAGGATTACTTGGTGATGGGTTTCATCTTCATCATGACCTCTATTTTGTTTCTTTCATTATCACTACCTTATTAATTCCTTTACATTATTGTAAAGCTTCATTTTCACTCCATTACCATCCCATTCTCCATCATATATCATATTCATCACCCTTCCATCCTCTCCCATCCCATAAAAACACTATCAATAAGGGGTAATGGGAGATAAAGGCCATAATGAGTATGGAAGATGGTATGCAACCATAAAACCATGTTAATCTAAGATGAAATAATGACCTATAGTAGTTAAAAATATTAGTCAAGGTGGTTTTTAGGGGAATATTGTCTTGAAGGATTAGAGTGCATAATTATCACATGGAGAGAGTTAAATCATAACTTTAAGGAGCTTGGAAGGGAATATGGGTTTAATGGGATTATTTTGTGACCTTTCTCAAGGTCATTTACACTTTAGTCTATACAAGTGGTCTGAGAAATCTCTATCTACAACCATGGTTTGAGGAAGAAGGAAAGGAGATACTCTCTTTGGGGGTTTTCACTTAATTATCTCTTCTTACTAGTGAAACCATTTATAAAATCAATAACGTGATTAGTTTTCATCTATTAGACAATGATGTAGTTCATAATTGGTGACATTATTAAGGTCTAAACACAGACCCAAATTGTACAAAGGGTAACCTTTAGCCAAGTCAAGGATGAGAATAAACCAAGCATGTTTTAAGGAGGGTCTAAAGATTTTAAATATAGAGTGGAACTCAATGAGATCTACAAATAAGGTTAAAGTGCACCAAGAAGGAGTTGGGAGGCCTATTTAAGTATGTTTCAAAGTCAAAAGGATATAGAGTCTATACAAATAGAATTCACATAGTCATTTACATTTGATAAAGGTCATAATCTCTTAAGGTGTTTTATCATAACATTAATATATGAGTGAATATTGGTAATTCTCTAAATTTTCAATACCCATCTAGGCCAATAAGATTGATATTGATAAGTGATCAAGGGTTCTTTGGAGACCTACATGTATGTATAAAGGCTACAATATTCCATTAATCAGGATAGTCTTAATCTTAAGACCTTCTTGGGCTTGGGGAGGCTTGTTACATCATTAGTATGTATGAATCAAAGCATAAAGTGGATACTAAAATGAAGGCGGTTGAAGGTGTAACATTTATCAAGCTTTGAATGGCTCAAGAAGCACTAACCTAACCTACAACCACCTTAATGAGCCTATCCTTGGCATGAGAAGAAGGTTGAAGAGAAGATCATGTTCATGGGACTATAAGGTGTATCTTGGGAAATAAAAAGTGTTGGTAATTCCAAGGAGTCCTTAAATATACAATTATGAGACCTTACCCCCTCAAAAGGGCTTAATAAAAAGGTATAGACCTATGGTAAATTTCAAAATCAAGATATATCTCATGAATTCAGTCATATATCTAAGTTTGGTAGGTAATATAAGAACATAGTTACATGAATGAGTTCCATGTTTATAGGAGAGAGTAATCTAAGTAAAAATGGTGATATAGACTCCTTATGAGGATGATGATGCTCAAGGATATGGTGCTCAGTCAATTTCACTCTAGAATGCATGACCTACTACCATCCTTTTGGAGGTATCAAAAAATGATACCAACAAAATTGAATCCAAGATTGATAGAGAGAGTGAAGTGTTGGAGAGTTATCAATGATGTATCCAGTGTGGAAAAGAATTTTGATGAGGTGTCATGTGTGTTATAATGACAATGATAAAGTGTGCTTGAATATGTTTCATTGTTCTTACATGTTTCTTTAGTGTTTGACTTAGTGAGGTAATTGATGGATGTTATTTATAGTGTGGACATGTTGAAGATACCCTATAAGGTGATATGAGTGATTTTAATGATTATTTAAGTGAATGAAATTAATTAAAGTAGTCATATAAAGGTTTAGGTTCAAATAGTCATATTTGTAGATAAGGTTGAGTAAATAGTTTGATGACATCATATTTCACATGTGTGAAGGTTTCAAGAGAAGCTTGATATATGGATGGATTCCCATATGATAGGTGATCACATGGTTTAAATTTTAGGTATAGACATTAATCATACAAAAAATTATAATAGTGAAAAGTTTGCTTCTCAGATAGAGTTCACGAAGTTTCTATACATAGCCAAAGTTGAAAGATGACATATAATGGTGAGTATTCAAAAGATCTAACAATGATCAATTAATATAACCAAATAAGGATATAATTAAATATGTGATCTTATCACATGTTTATTTAATGTTAAAAATTAACTCAATATGTCAAAGGATAATTATATTTCATATGGAATTGCCATGTGTCACAAGCACATTGATTGAATGGAGTAGGGTACATAGAAGGCACATAGAGTTGCCAAGTGGCATGATCTCAAAAGAAAGGATTGAAGATCAATAGGGAAAATTAAAAATTAAAATATAGGAATATAATGAGGATATAAATAAAGTGTATTTATTTAAATTTACCAGGGACACAAGATGATGACACATATTTGAAGCTTTCTGCTTTACACAATGATCGTTGGAATTTAAATATTTAAATTTGTGAAAGAAAACTAGTGATGGGTTTTTGATCTATATCTTAAGAATATGGAAAAATTTGATGGTGGTGTAAAAGGTAAAGATGTAGAGGATTTCAAGGGATATCTAGAAAAATTGTTTTGGAGGTTTGAATATCCATATAAATGTATATATTATAGTTAGAATTTGACTATTTGTTCATTCATAGTACAAAATAATGTTTGAGTAAATTGTGCATTTACAAAAGAGTGTTTTGGTAGGAGTAATCACTTGAAGATGTCATAAGGGTCATGTGAAGTGTATCCATACATTTGAAATTAATTTTATGTTCTTAATTTGCTTTTTGAAGTGATAAAGGTGTAATAGGTCTCCATGATACCTATAAGGGCTACTAAGGCCTAATTGAAAGGTGTAGCTATTTAAGTGTGACCCATGGATAGTACGGATGACCTATAAGGATGGTTTTTAAATATGTTAGCATGATAAAATTATTAATGGTTAAGATACGTATTATGGTTGACTTAGAAGTTAATATTTACAAAGACTCTATAAAGAGTCAAATCAAAGGTGATGGTTTTTAGACTTGAGAGAGAAGTGTTGATCAGATGTGATATTGAGTGAAGGAGATAAAATTTTAAAAAGAAGATAAAAGTAAATGAGGACCATAAAAATCAAAGAGGATTAGTCATGTTGATATAATCAAGGTGATGAAGGTGAACACATAGGTCATTGGACCTAATAAGCCTAGAAGAGGCAGATTGAGTGAGTAAGCCCTACAGGATGATTCAGTGAGTTTGATTAGTGGATGGATTGAAGACTAGAGTAGGTTGAGAATTGTGTGCATAATCTATAGGTCATGTTGTTAATGTTTTGATAGATTTTTTTCAATTTTTTTGATTATGTATGTGCTAAGAAATGAAGAGTGGTCCAAAAGGGTGTTTTGGATGCATTTATTATCTATGCAAGTTTTTAAGAGTGTAAATGGGAAAGAGTGAAAGTAATGTAATTACATCATCAGGTGTAGAAATGTATGATCAAAGGTGGAGATAGGATCAAGGTAGCTAGGTGGGTGTTTTATTTCTTATGGGTTGGTATATATAATAAAAAATGTATCATTTCTATAAATTGATCCTCACTCGAAGAAGATAGAACATACCTACACTTCTTATAGAGAATACATATTTTAAGTAGGAGCATGACCAATATAGGTATCTACTAAATCTGATTAAGGAATCAATTGTGATTTGGGAAACAATTTAGATGATAATTTAGGTGATGGGTCCACCCCAATTGATGGCAAAACTTTTGGGAGCCATAACTTTTGCACAATAGCTCCAATTGACTCACCGTTTGAACCGTTGGAAAGATAATAATGAGGGGAACATCATGAGATGGCATAGAGATTTAAAATATGAATTTTTACCTCCAAAAACCCAATGGAATTGCCAAAAATTTCAATTTTAGTAGTGCAGTCTAAAAATAGTAAGTTTCTAAAAATAGTAATTCCTCAAATTCTGTATTGTTGTAAATCGTGGAAGTCAAACCAATTCATCTCCATCAAGATTGGTGACCTTACACATCCTCCACACACCTTAAAAACATGTATAAATGAATATTTAATCTAAAATGAAAATTAGACATCTCTTCTCAGAGATAAGCATATGTTTGGGTCTACAAATTTGATTAATAAAACATCTCTTCTCAGAGATAGCATTATTTAAATTATTTTGTTCTTGCTTCTTGAATTATATTTCAACCAAAGCTTTCAAGTTTTGGATCAACTTGTCACAATAAACCATGTGAGGTAGGGTTCCAAATCATATAGTTTAATGTTCACTATAATATAATAAACAAGAAATTAAATCTAATCTTGTGCACACCAAAGCTTGTGGCATAAAGTGGGGATTAGAATCAATCAAAACATGTATAAAAAAATCTCAATTAATTTAAGTATGAGTATGACCTTAATACATATAATATGAAGAGTAATATTATTGGATACAACATTTATGCTAATTCTATCTACTAAAGAGAGGAGGAGAACAAAGTTATAATATACTTACCTGAATGTGAACCTATCAAGACTCAATCACTCCCTTAGTTAAAGGGGATTCACGAGAGATTGTTCTTGTTTTTAAGGATAACTAAGAAAGGCCAAATCATCCAAGATTTATCCACAAGACTATATTATCCAAGTAGAAACCCTAAGCTATGACTCCTCAAGTAGAATGGTGGAAGTGTAGATTGTGAAGAAGCAAGATAAAAGAATAAATCTTTATTTAATCTTGAAATAATGATGAAATGATCTTGTATATATAGGTAGATCTTTCCCTAAATCCTTCTAGAAACATTGGATGTACAAGGTTAACCTAGTTAACCCTAAATGTTTTTGAGGATAATTCACTAGGTTTGAGCTAGGTCATCCAAAGGGCTAACAAACCCAAAAAGTGAAAAATAACCCTAAACTATATAGGGTCAACCCTAGTCGACCTAGTAAAACCAACTATATAAAAGGGCACTAAGGTAAACAAAGGAGGATAAATAAAAAGACTAGAGGAGTGTGCAATGGAGGAGTAATAGCTTAGGGAATGGTTTTAGGAGCTATTTAGATTAGTAATAATGTGTCAATAATGGACAACAATCTTGTGAAGCACCAAAGGTCTACCTACCCATTTCTTGATGCACCCCGTAGGGTGTGACCTTAGAGAGATTGAGTCTCAATGGGTTCCTATAATATGTAAAGCATTAGTATTTGATAAAAGTTGAAAATATTATGTTTATACATATGCCCCACTTGAATCTCATCATATGCCACTAAGGTGTAATATGGGATGGTGATTTGATAAAGAACATAGTAACACACAGTGCTAATGCTAAAAAAAGTTACAATATTTTAAAGCAAAAATAATTGAAATTAAATGACTAAAAGAAGTAAATAACTAAAAATTAAATGTCATGCATACCTTGAATTAAATTTATAATTGGATTGTTTTTTGTTGTGTTTTTAGTTTGATTGTATAGGGCATAAAGACTGCTTTTGATAAACCCAAGAATACAAAACTAAAGAGCAAAAACAAATAAATGCAAAAAAAGCCAAGATAACTGGTGCTATGAGGATTGGATATACTTAGGAAATTTGGTAAGCTTGGGTGATAAGTGATATGTTAGAGCAAATGACCAAGTCAAAAATAAATAAGAGTAAATTAGGTAACCAAAAATCCATGGCTACTAAAGATCGAAAAACTCAAATAAGCTATCATTAAGTAAGAAAAGAAAACTCAACAAGTCAAACCAAGGATACATGTCAAAAAAAATGGTGATAAAATAAATAAATGGTAAAATAATATTTATGAGTGAGTAGTAACAATCCTTATCTCACTCAATAATGGAAAAAGGTGCATAAAAAGGGAAAATGACATTGTCAAGTGAAAAGTAACAAGCCAAGCTCACTCAACAATGGAAAAAATGTATGAACTTAGGTGTTCATAATAATAGGATAGTAAAACAATTACAAATGGTAAAATAAAAGTAAAGTGTATAAATGTAAAATCATAGTATAAATAAATAATAATCCAAAGTTACTCAAACATATTGTTTCGCTCTACGGATAGATAAATCTAAAACAAAGTAGTGTTAGCATATTTTTAAGAGATGAAGAAGAAGGAATTAAAGAAGAAGGGGAAATAGATTTGGAAGCATAATTTTATTATAAAAGGGGGAAAATGAAATGGGTGGAGGGGAGAATGAAGTAAAAACCAAGGTAGAGGAAATCTTTATCAAAGTCAAAATACTCAAATTAGGTTTGTCAAAACAAGAGGACTTTTGACCTTAATGATTCTAAAGAACTTATCTTAGCCACACAAGTATTAGGTCAATAAATGAAGTATATATATCATCCCATGAAGGATAAATACATGAAAATTAAAAATGGACCTACCTTCACATAACCTATTCCCCATTCCTCAGGTCCCCTTATAGAGTTGTCAGTGTACTATGAAGATTGGATACTTGCATGAGAAAGTAGGTAGCACCATAGAGTTTATTTAATTTATCTATTCCAATATACTAGCCTAAAGTACCCCAAAGGACCTCAATTATATGTGAGGCCAACTGTGGAGTTTTATCTTTGATTAGATATAGGATATGTGCTTATAATCACATCTTTTGGTGTCAATTTGACTTTTGAGATTTGTATGTTGCCTTTTAGATATCATTGCCTTTTATTTCAAATGATTTGGATTTTAAATATATTGATAGATTTATCTATTCCTCCTCTAATATAATTGGGAAAACTAAACATGGGTTCTAAAGATGACTTTCATTTTAATCCTTGGGATAAGGTTACTAAGAGAAAGAACTTCAAAGAGCATGGGGTCTAAGAGTCTCATAAATATAGGTGAAATAAAAGTGATATCTTGACTTTGACATTGTTTTATCCAATGTGGAATGAAAAGAAAGGGGAAATCAAGGGGAGTGACACATGAAACAATTTAAATTACTTCAAATTGCAAAAAATGTGACAAAAGGAAAAAAGGAATAAAATGACAGTAAAGTGTGATTCCTTATCATAAGAATGAGGGGAATGGAGGAAAACATGCTAACATAGATTGTTATGTAAATTCCATTTAACAAAAGAAGAAAAAGATAAAGTTCAAGAATAAAGATGTAAAAAGATGAAAATATGGTAATTTTATGAGAATAGATGGGTCCTATTTTTGGTCTTACACTGTAAATTCGTAAAAGAGAAACCCAAGGGTTGCCAAAAATAAAGTGAAAGATAAAGTGAAGTTAGCAAAAAAATGGTAGTTTTGTGAGGAATGTCAAGTCCTATCTGTAGTCTTACAAATAAACTCACAAAAGAAAAACCCAAGGGATGTCAAAACAAAACTGGCAATAAAAAAGTATGAGAAAAATAAGTAAAAGATGGTGGTTTTGTGAGTAATATTGGGTCCTATCTACAATCTTATGAAGCAACTCACAAAATAAAATCCTAAGGGGTGTAAAAAACAAGATTATATGTAAGAAAATAAAGAAAACTATGGTACATCAAGAAATGAAAAGGCCAAAATGGAGGACTAAAGGCTTGTGAAAGGAAAGAACTTGATGCAGAGGGAGAGACCCAGGCTTCAGGAACCTATAAAAAGTGTTAGATAGATGTAGATAGAAAGCATGAAAATAAGGAATTATTTAGGCAAAGTAATTTTTGAGGAACTAAGAATTGGTGGGATCTTTAAAAACATAAAATTTTGACATAGAAATAGGTGCCCTATTCCATGGTTAAATTTGTCTTATGTTGGTCTTCTAGAGTGATATGAATCTGATTGTATCTGAAGAAGTCATCCATAAGAGATAACATTTCATAACCAACTATATAATTGATAATGGAATCTATTGAAGGTAAAGGGAAGTTATCCTTGGGACAAGTAAGATTAAGATTGTGGAAATAAATACAAATATGAATGACCATAGTGAACTTCTTCAAAATGGGAATAATGTTGGAGACCCATTCAAAATAATCCACTGGTTTGGTAAATTTAGCATCAAATAATTTGATGATTTCTTTATGACATAGAGTGAAAACTTCAGGAGTAAATTTTATTTATTTTTGATACACATGTTTAGCATCAAGATATGTATTAATGTTATTCACCATAATTATAGGTTCAATTATAGGCATGTCCTCATACGACCAAGTAAAAACCTCATGATATTTTTCAAAGAATAAGCTAAAATTATCATGTTCAGAAGGTAAGAGTTATTGAGAAACTATGATAGGTTGAGGATAAGATGGAATACCATATTCAATGTGAATGGTTTATTTAGTAAGTATGGAATCACCATATTAAAAATGGTATGGTATATTAGGTAATGCAAAAATTGGATTTGTTTTAGGATCATTGCTAGCAATGAAGTTGTTGGAGCAAGGAAATTTAGTTTTGAAATTTCCAAGTTTACAATGCTATTGAGGAAGTTGATATTCTTGGGCATAAATTAACTCAAGGATACCTTCATCACTAAGAAAGGTATGGAGAGGACCATAATACTGAACATCTACTTCAAGATCTAAAATTTGATTGCCATGGAGATCATACTCAGAATGTATTTAATGAACATCGATTACCTTGGCATCAAGTGTAATTTAGGGAGTAGAAGAAGTAGATGGAGTAGAATATATTGGTGTGTTAGTGGATTTGGTGATGGAATAAGGATCATATATAATAATTAGATCCAAATGTGGTAAAGAAGGTATAGGAACTTTTGGAGATTTGGAAGGCATAATTTGTTTTACCATCCAAGGAGTATCAATAAGAGGAAGATTAGCAAGAGGCACATGACCCTAAAGATCTAAAGTATAATCCACATAAATGGTATGAACATCTTGATTAAAATGATGAGTATAGGCTAAGGTTTTATGAAAATTTTGGACATCCAAGTCTCTAGATTTAGTTTGGGCCATGATATAGTTATCATCATATGTTAGATAAATCATACATGCTTTAGAATCTAGGGGAGTTTCAGAGGATGAAATTTTGATATTACTAAATTTACAAGGAGACACAATGAGAAGATATTTAAATAATTTAGCCACTCCAAAATCATTGTAAGTGAAGGCATATTATGGTAGAGAAGTCTCTTGATCATTACATGGAGGGGTAAAATTGGTAATTTTGTCCATGAGAAGAACAATACAATTTCTTGGTAAGAGAGAAGGAGGAAGCCATTGTGAAATGTATGGAGGTAACTTAGTGGTATTTCAAGTATGTTACAAATCATTGGGTTCATCATCATCAAAATACACAAGAATAACTTATAAATCAGGATTCATGTTGATGAACTCAGGTAAAGGAGGATTATTGATTTTATGAATGGTAGGAATATGATATAGGTATTTAAGATTAGGAAGTTAAATGCTCCATGGGTTGGGATAAACTTCATGCTTATACCATTTTCCATTATGTAAGAATTTAATACATTGACTACCAGAAGAAGTAATGGCCCTCAATCGATGAGTCCATGGATGACGAAGGAGTATGTTATAAGATAAAGGAAGATCAAGGACCATAATCTTGGTTCAAACAGTCTTAGGTCCAATGGTTAATGAAAGATAAATACAACCAAGTGGATTTTGATTAGTTTTATAAAAACCATGAAAAGTAAGATGAGTTTGCTTAAGATGATCCTTGTTATAACCAAGTTGTTATATAAGCCATAAAGATGTCACATTAATACCACAGCTTTCATCAACTAGAAATTTTTAGATAAGAGTGGTATTAATGGCTACTTTGATAAAGAGTGGTGGATTATCAGCATAAAAAATAATTTCATCATTGATAATGTAATCTTTAAAGAATTCAATAGAGGGATTAAAAGGACACATAGTTTTAATGGTATTTATGTTGGTAGGTTGAGAATCGAGAGAAGGTGGTTCTTCATCTATGGAAGAAGGATATTTAATTTCTTGAAGTTTTTTCATAAGGAATTTATGATGATAGGGTGAAGTAATAACTAACTCCATAAGTGGAATATTACAAGGCATAGATTTAAGTTCTTCAAGAAAGTTCCAATGAGATTTAGAAGAACTAGCACAAGGTTTGGGAGGTAGAATAGATTTTGGAATAATAGATGTGGTTGGAGAATTAAAAGGAGGAAGTTGTTCTTTAGGTGCTTCCAAATTGGGATTTGTGGTTGTGGTATCGTTAATAAGTTGTTCCTATAAATATGGCTTCTTAGGATTGGTAATGAGATATTTGTGAGCTGGTTTATGATGGTAATTAACCTTAGCAGTGTTGACATATTGAGAATTATTGAAATATTGTTAATAAGTGACATCAATGGCATAAAATTCCTTAGAATTTGATTGATTATTTAAAGAGGTTTTTTGGGTATTTGAAGTAGAAGCTTTGAAAGTTTGTTATTTTTGAAAAGCTGTAATGTATTCTTGATGACAAATATTGATCATAGCTTCATGGTTAAATGAATCACCAAGCATATAAGAGATAAAATTTAGTGAGCCCTCTACAAGATTCATGAGAATGCCCAATGTTGGCATGAAACCAACAAAATAGATTGGGGTAATACCACTTAAGATGATTATTAGGATAAATGAAAGGTTTCAAGGGTGGTAAAAATTATTTCATTTATTGAATTGAAAGAGGTGTATGAGAAGGTGAAAGAACATCAGTTTTGGCAACTTCTAGTTTGGTTTACAAAGCATTACTAGTGATAGAATTATATATTTTGAAATATCCTTTAAGAATTTTAGGATTAGGTTTGAATTACTTCATGAGAAATTCTTAACATTTATCTTGATCAAGAGCTTCATTTTGTGTTTGGGGAGTAAAGGTTCGAACCTTATATTAGAGAGTGGGAGTCAAAGTGGTCATAAAGAGTTGGAATAAGCTATACTTATTCATGTTATGATTGGATTTATGAGATAAATATTTCCATCTTTTGATAAAGTAATGATTTGATTTAGTGGGAGATTTTTTAGCATTGATGAAGTGGCTAAGATAATTTTTAGGAAGATCATTGTGTTGAAACTCTAACTAAAGGATTAACCATGTCTTTAAGTTTCCAAATAGAATTTTGGGGTAGTTTATTATACCATTCTAATACATCAAAAATAATTTTTTTGACTAAGAGTTTAGTTACAACAAAGGTATTATTTTGGATCCACTCTTTGTAAAGGTTTCTAAAGGATTTAAGAAATGAGGCAGGGTCTTTAGTCCCACCATATTTGATAGTTAGAGATATGTTACCAATATCAATGGATACAATAAAGGGGGATAAAAGATAATTATTAATGGTTTGAAGCATTTTATTATACATTATAGGTTGAGTAATAACATTTCTTGAGGCATCCCTAAGAGGTGGAGGCATGAAATTGGGATTAGCTTGAGGATGCATAGTCAGAGGTTCATTAGCCGCATCGATTAGATGTTGTTGAAGTTGTATCATTTTATGGGTGTTAGAATTTTTCATTATGTTCATTTATTTGATAAATTGGGCTAAAATTTGAGATGTATCTGGAGGTGGGTTGGTGTTGATAGGAGAACTCTCCAAATTGGTGTTAGGGGGAGGATTAGAAAAAGAATTATTAGTGGGATTGTTAAGTAAACTTGTATCAATCACTCCAATATTAGTTTGAATATTTTAAAGATGAAAAGTATCTTGGTAAGTAAATAAATGATCAGATACATCAAATTCATCTTGAGCTGTTATTTGTACCATTTTATAGTTCATGGATGAAGGAGAAGAAGAGGTGCACTAAAACAAAATGAAAGAAATACACTAACTAACATAACATCTCTAGGCTTAAACACTAGAGAGAGCTTAGTTAATAAACATGAATAGAACACACAACTAAAATGCAAAAAAAACCTTCTTATACCTCCCTTGGATGCTCCAAAATGCTTGTTGTAGTGGCTTGCTCAGTTTGTGCTCATGAAGTCCTCATCAATGGAGGCTTGGCTACCTCCATCTCTCCTTGGCACATTGTGGCTTTAGCTTGGCTTGTCTTGGAATAAATTTGACATGGTAACAATAATTTCAATGTCTTATTAAATATATTTTTTCATTATTAATTTGCACCAAAAATAGCTTATAAATGACGTGGTAAGGCCTCTCTATTTATAGATTTTTAAGAATGTCTAGAATAAACCTAAACAGTCCATCCTGAGATTGAGATGTGTGGTTGAGGATTAATTCATTTTTTACAATTAAGTTTATAATTATCCTCATCAGGACATTAGAATACTGAGAAATTAAGAGGCATGGAGGGCGTCATGGAAGGCATTTATGAGGCATAGAGGGCATGAATCTTGATATTTGTGGCATTGATGGCCTATGGATGTATTTTCAAGAAATGAGGTCACCTGATGATGCATATATTAAATATTCACTTATAAAACAATTATTTAACAAGTTTCCATGGAATTATTGATTAGGCTTTTATTTAGATTAATTATCTCTTAAGCATGATTAAGCACTTTGTGCACAAATTACTCAGATTGATCAGAATACCTTGTTATTAGTCTAAAATTTGATTGGATTAGAATTTGAAGTCAATGTCAGATGTTTTGGATCCATTATTCCATTTATGATGTTACCAAAACCAAATAACAAAGGCACATGTCTCATGTAAGAGATTTGATAGGAAAGAACAATCTAGAACACTTAGGTGCAAATTTGGCATTTTGACTCAGAATGATCTGATCAAAGTTAGCTAGCCCATAAATTGCATTGCCCCATTTAGGAATACCCTAGTTATAATCAAAATTTAAATATATCAATTTTAGCTCATTTAATTAATTTTAGTGTTTTAGGCCAAATTGTGCATTTTGGGTAGAAATTAGTCAAAATCTTGGTTGGAGGTTATCAGTGGCCAAATTTAGGTGTCTACAGTTTGTCATATTGAGGAAGATGTTGCAAATCATAGGCAAAATAATGTCTTCTAAAATAATGAGAGATGGATTGTATGCCAAAAATAAGATGATGGTTGAAGGACAAATCTTTAAATGGTGTTTGGGAAGCCTATGATGATGCCCCCTTGAGAGAGTGTCCATCATATTTGTTGATAGATGATCCCTTGAAAAGAAGTAAGAAGAACGGTGGAATTAACCCATGGTTGAGATTAATCTAAATAAGAAAATGATTACATGCATTGATGTAAAAAGGATGTTGAGTTACCCAAAGGTGGTTAATTAATCAGGAATAAAAGTCAAAATAATGATTTGCCCATAAGTGGTTATAATCATTAAGTGGACATGGATTGGCTAAAATTGATTATGCCCCAGTTAGGGATGATTAGCATGCATAACTCAAGGATATAACCTAGAATATATATTAAAGATTATTGGGTGAAAAGTGATAAAATAGATGGATGGAGGAATAAGATTGATCATTAGAAAGATTCATTTGTGTTTTCTAGTGAGGAGATGCTCATCTTGATTAACAATGATATAACTAGAATGGTCAGATGAGTTAATTTGATCAAGGGTGGGATGGAAGGGTTTTCCAAGGTGCCAAGGAGAAACTTCTATAGATCCTTTGATTATAGACCCTTTCGAAGCTAATTTTTGTTGTAGCATGTGATGGTAGGATTCATGATAGAACACCATGAAGACAGCCAAAATATACGTAAGGACTAACTCCTGATCTAATAAACACTCAAAAACAATGCACTAATGATAAAAACCACGATGACAATGTTAATGGATGAATATGGATAGACTCAATAATAATGTGGTCAATAAATCACCCAATGAACACATATAGATGGAGTTAAGGAAATAGTGTTGAAAGCAAACAAATAGGCAAGTGAATAAATGAACAAACAACTTAAAATAAATAAACAAACATAATTCCTAAAAACAAAAGAAAAATAAATCATCCTAACAATGATAATGCCCCAATAAGGTGGATTGAGGATAATTAACTAAGGTTAGACAGGACAAATGATAGGACCGAAACACCCCAAAGCTCTGACACAACTTGTCAGATTTAAGAGAACACATGATTACCATTGTATAAGCAATTAAACATGTGGAATAACCAGAAGAACAAATAACTATCAATGAGATAACACACAGAACATGAGAGGCAATATACAATTATATTCAACTCATTACAAAGGAATCTACAACAAAGAGGTGGGACTCTTTCTTCCACTTCGTGGGCTTACTGTAAACTTCCCTCCAGAGTAATCTTCTCTCATAGGTCACAACACACATCTAACACAAGCTATTGTTCACCTCATTGCACATCTATACAATCGAGTACACAACCATACTCCAAGTAGATCTCTCCATGATCCTGCTAATGTATTGCTGTCACCTTGGACCCTGACCAACCGCCGATCTCTGTCTGACCCTCGCATACACACATCCTGCATATCAAACCTGATCTTACTTAAACACACATGGGGAATCCTACTTGATTCCACCATGGGAAGAACTCTCCAAGCTTCACATAGCTCTTCTCCAAATTCTCCACTTAACAATATAGCCCATGAGTCTATTATATAGATCTCATGCATACACAAATTAAACTTGCTGCTCAAGGCTTCGAACAAGCCCTTAACATGCAAACTCTGCATTCACTTAACTGATTGTTTGTCAACAATAGTTCAGACCACCACAGGCGACCGACATCAGTCCCTGCCTTCTTAGAGGTGATCGACGCTGGCCGATCTTCTGCCGATGTTGGTTTCCCTTTTGCGTCCCCTGACCGTCGTTGGTGTGGCCTGCCGATGCCGATGACTGCATATGCTAGAAAACCTCCTATTTGCCTTAAGGTGTAGCTTTTAGCTCCACACCCTAACAATCTCCCACTTGGAGATAAAGAGCTGCACCTGTACCCAAAACTAGTACTCTGTCCAATCTGCATCCTGGCTTGTATTCCTCTTCAAGCTCCCACCTGAAGACAACCCACCACACTCCTTGTGGTGTTAAACCTGTGCCTGATTCTCATCGTACCATCTGTTGCCTTGCTATACTCCCACTCAAATAGCAACCCCTATGAGTACCCTGTAATCAACAAACACTTAACAAATCTGGGACATCTGTTAGTCAAACTCACTCTGAGGATGTCCAACCTCGCTCTGATACCAATTGATAGGACCAAAACACCCTAAAGCTCTGACACAACTTGTCAAATTTAAGAGAACACATGATTACCATTATATAAGCAATTAAACATGCAGAATAACCAGAAGAACAAATAACTATCAATGAGATAACACACAGAACATGAGAGGCAATATACAATTATATTCAACTCATTACAAAGGAATCTACAACAAAGAGGTGGGACTCTTTCTTCCACTTCATGGGCTTACAATAAACTTCCCTTCAGAGTAATCTTCTCTCATAGGTCATAACACACAGCTAACACAAGCTGTTGTTCACCTCATTGCACATCTGTACAATCGAGTACACAACCGTACTCCAAGTAGATCTCTCCATGATCCTACTGATGTATTGCTGTCACCTTGGACCCTGGCCAATCGCTGATCTCTGTCTGACCCTTGCATACACACATCCTGCATATCAAACCTGATCTTACTTAAACACACATGGGGAATCCTACTTGATTCCACCATGGGAAGAACTCTCCAAGCTTCACATAGCTCTTCTCCAAATTCTCCACTTAACAATACAGCCCATGAGTCTATTATATAGATCTCATGCATACACAAATTAGACTTTCCGCTCAAGGCTTCGAACAATCCCTTAACATGAAAACTCCACGTTCACTTAACTGACTATTTGTCAATAGTAGTTCAGACTGCCCCAAGTGACCGACGTCGGTCCCTGCCTTCCTGGAGGTGACCGACGCCAGCCGATCTTCTGCCAATGTCAGTTTCCCTTCTGCGTCCCCTGACCGTCGTCGGTGTGGCCTGCTGATGTCGGCAATTGCATACGCTAGAAAAACTCTTTTTGCCTTAAGGTGTAGCTTTTAGCTCCACACCCAAACAACAAATATTTTTGGATTTTTGAAATGTTATGAATGTTTCTAGAATTTTGAGGTATCTTAACTCATTAGAGAATGACAAGATACTTGCTCACAAAATGATGAGAGCATTTGGCTTAGGTTTCTCATAAAATAGTGAGAGTGTATGGAAAGGGGGACTGAGGTGACCTCAACATGAATTAAGCATGAACCACATAGTCTTAAAATGACCTCAAGTCATAATAATTATATCCACACAAAAGGTGAGGAAAAATCAACTAGGTCTCAACAAGTTCTCAAAATTGGCAAATGGCCAATCAAATGAAAATAGTAATGGCAAGGTGATGTGGTCAATGCATAATAAACAAGTGTTTCCCCTAGTTTACCCATATGTAGTTATAACTAGGATAAAATGGCATAGGTCAATGATACTAATTTTCCCATCAGTGGTTATAATTAGTAACAAGACTGGTGAGACACTGATTTGCCCATAGGTGGTTATAATTAGGCTCACATAAACAAACTTGATAGGATGAAAGATATCTTGCCAAATCAACTATCACACTAATTTCATAGACTGTCATTGAAACATGGATGAGATTGATTATTGAAACTTGATTAAACTCCTCTCATAAAAAGTGTGGGAAGAACCAAATGGACCAAGATCAAAATATGATTGGGTAGGATGACTTAAAAATAGGGTTTAGTCTAGATAGGAATGGAATGGTTAGATGGCATGGTATTGCTAAGGATAATGATGGTTTGATAAATTAGATAAAATGGTAAGAGGGTTAGCCCCAAGTGAGAAGGTGATTGCTTGGGATATGCAACAATGGAAAAAAGATATGTAACAATGGCAATGGCATGGAAATGAAATGGCATGGTACATGTTTTTGGCCTAGGTGTGGTTTTTGATTATATTGTTCCTACTAATGGGGAGATGCACATCCTAATCAAAAAATGATGCAAACAAAATACTCGATCATGTTAATTTTTATCCTACACCTTGTATGAATAGCTACTCTATAAAAAAATGGCCTACAAATTTGGTTGTCGAGAATGCTTTTGTGATCTTCATTGGTCATTGATTTTAATTCCTTTAAATGTTGAGATAGGGTATCTTTGTAGCCTCTACAAAGTAAAGTGTGGCCATGAATGGTAAACTAGGATAAATAATGGATGGTAGGTTTGATTGTGAAATAGAATGGCAAATGATAATGGAAAGGGTAATGGTGGGGAAATAAATGAAGTTTGAGACTTTTAGTCACATGTAATGTTTTTGATGCCAGATTCAACATAACTTTGGTTTTGGTATGGATGAAGACTTGTTCTCTCAATAGGACCATTAGATTTTTTTGTTGTTTGGGCCTGAGATTAGCTACCATATAATTAGGCTATAGATAGGAATCTATTTTGATTTGATCTTTGATTTTGTCTTCATCAAGTAGTGAAGAAATTTTGTGCTTAGCTATTAGTACCTCAATGAGGTTTTCACCAATAAAGTTATCTTGATTGTCTTGTAGTGCCTTTGAGAATGTTTCACTAAGGAATGTTGACTTTTAAATTTGATTGTCTTCTAGTACTTCCCAAAAAGTTTCACTAGAGATGCTGAGTTTTGACTTTGATTATATCCTAGTGCCTCTAAAAAGGTTTCACTATGAGAGTGTTCTACTACATGAATGTGGTCTTGGCCTCCTTTCTCTTCTTCAATTATTATGTCACCATAGATGTAGTTCAATAAAGTGTGATTCTATCAATCCCAATCGACACTTATGGGAGATAGAATATCAATAATATGGCTATCTTGGTTTATGGTAATGGCATGTGGAATGGTAATGGAATAGGTGTTGAAATCACAATCCTTCTAGAAGATATTAGGATAACTTATGTAAAAGCTAAAGTACTCATCCTCAAAAACTATAGAAGGATCACAAATGTATTCAAATTGATCTTCAAGGTATGTGTAACCAATTTTGTAATAGTTATGAACATATTTCATATCTGAATCTGATTCAAACTCAATAGACTTAGAATCTAATGTTGAGATTGATGTTGATTTAGATTTTTATAGCAAATCTAACATCGATTCAAAAATAAAACCTAACTCTAACTCTAATTCTTCATTTGATGGGTACTCTGTTACAATGATGTCTTGTTGAATATTTAGTTTTGGACATGTAATGGCCTATGATGGCATAATGGGCTTCACAAAAATTGGTTTGTCATAGTGGGACTCCTCTAAGATGGGAAAAAGGTCAAGAGACAACTCCTTAAAGATCAGATTGTCAATAAGAGGATCTTAAACAATAGGCACATGGTTGAGGTAATGATTTGCCTAAATATAGTTATAATCATTAAGAAGTGACTCAACAAAGATTGGCTCATCGGTGTGAGACTTCTTGAAAACTAGTATACAGTCAATATGTGATTCATCACATGTTGACTTATCATCAGTTATTGGCTCAAAATAAATATCTTAGATTGTTTGGTTGTCTTGGCCTTGGTTTCTAATGAGTTGGAAGATACCAATTTTGAACATAACTTGGTCTTTTAATGATTGTATGGGTTGAGGTTTGGATGGGATTAGTACTAGATGAGGAATGGTATGTGATTGGATAATGGTAAGGCATTGGGGGGCATTATTTATTGCATGAGATAAAGTATTAAGTCTTCAAATGGTAATGATAGGGAGGTGTGAAGCTTGATTTCTCGCATAATCCAAAGGACTAGGTCCTAGAATGATGAAGGGGTGTTATAGAGCTTGGTTTATCGCACAAGACAAAAGACTAGGTCTAGAAATGGTAATGGTATTACTTGGATATTTTAGTCTTGAAATAGAAATAGTATGATGTGGTGGATCTTGATTACTTACACAAGCCAAAGCATCCAAGTCTTCCTCATAAACTATATCATCCCAGTCATGAGTTGGCTCATAAGCTAGTTCCTAACTATGTTCTATGTACTGATTATTAAAAAGAGGGTATGGATTTGTATTCCAAAAAATATTATCTATAGTTGGGTCTTCAGAGTCTTCCTCACAAGTCTCCTCATGCTAATCAAGGTCTTGATTTGGATTTTGTGGATTTTGACTATGTTCCCCATATGGATTATTATAGGGAGAATAATAAAACTCCTTAAAAAATATTTCTCTATAAGGGTTCCTAGTGGGATTTTGTGTGACCATTCTATCATAATTTGGACTGTATGTGACTCCATAATATTTATAGTGAAACATATATTCATAAATGATGAAATCTATGAAACAAAAAGGTTTAGAGTTCTACAAACTCTAAAAAACTATGTCCAAAGGAAAAATGGTTCAAACTTAGTCTAACTTGGTCAAAAGGTGGAGTTGTATCTCCAAAATGATTTTTTCTAAGACTTGGCATAAAATATCCTGACATGAAATGTCTAATGTCAAATGTCATATGCACAAAAGGTCAAATATCTGAATAAAAACTGGCATGTCAAAGGTCTAGGTCAAAGTGTTCCAAACAAGGTCTAAACTAGGAAAGGGAAAAGTTGAGTTGCTAGGTCTTTTGTTTAAATGTGGAGTCAAAATCTAAGCTCAAAAAAATAAGCATATGCTATGAATTTTGGCCAAAATATGTCAAAATCTAGACTTAAACAAAGGTATGAGGTGATTCGATTTAATCTAATAAGTTTGGAAATAATTTTGACATAAACCCGACACATGAAATCAAACATAAACATAATCAATTGGCATAAGGCATAAGGAAAAAGGCTTTTGGATAAAATTTGTATTTTCAAATAAAGGCACAAACAATGATAAATATAGGTAATAAACAAACAAACCATCAATAGTTTTCAAATTTGGGTAATCGATTAATCAAAGTTATGCAACCCAAAAGAGAAAGATCTATGTATCATCCCCACAAATTAAGGCCTAAATATAAATCAATCAATGTTTGAATCCAAACTTGACAAGGTTAATTGAAAACTCAACATTGAAGATTAGGATTTG
Organism: Torreya grandis; assembly: GCA_037957365.1. NCBI lineage: Eukaryota > Viridiplantae > Streptophyta > Pinopsida > Cupressales > Taxaceae > Torreya > Torreya grandis. The sequence goes on along the minus strand of JARHVA010003545.1, from coordinate 274,127 downwards.
ATCAAACATGCTAGACAATATCAAATAGCATGATGGCACATGACAAAGGTCTAAATGGTATACATGACATGGTCTGAAAAATGGTTTTGATACATGGTAAACTAGTCTTGAAATAAATTGAGTATCATAATGGCGTAAGCATGTTCAAATGATATGGTTAATGCTATGTTTCAAAGACTCAAAGGCAAAATAGTTTGACATGATTTGGGTAGCATAATACTGCCCTATGCAACTCAAATGACACAAACACATACAAGTTTAACAAAATTTTAAGGCACAAGTGTGGTGTAAAATGGCCAACATAACACCTCTTTAGACAAAAGAGTGATGTATAGACAAATTGGTTTTGACATGACTTATACACAAACAAACAAGTTTTAGTCTCAAAATCACCAAGTAAGATATATGACAAAAATACACTAAGTATAATCATCCCAATCCTCACAAGGGTATAACAATGTGGGGTTGAATAAACTAGCAAGCTTTAGAACATTTATAGGGGAATCAATTGCACAATGACTTTCATGTCAAACAATGCAAAAGAAAAGTATAGAAATTGGTTGACCACAACATTGGCTAGTTGTAAAAAGGTCTAGTCATTTTTACAACCAATACATCCTACTATTCTCTTAGTGTAGTAAGATGTCCAAATATAGATACGTCCCATGTGTAACTCTAAAGGAGTAAGTGAAGTCAATTTTGGGAGATGAAACCCTGGTTCAAAGCTTTCCTAAAGAACTTATAGAAGGTAATGGCATCCCCCTCATAAGCCAAGATGCAATGAAATGAAAGACATAAAAAGAAATACTTTAGGGTTATTTTCAAGGTTACCCAAACTTTGATGAGTTTTTAGGGAGTGCTTTATATGAAATAATTTTCCAACGTTGGACTAGTCTATTTGCAATAGGAATGGCGCTTTTGATTCCAAGGGTTCCCTAAAGGGGAAAAATGGAAGAACATACATGAAACACCCCTCTTTTTTCCAAATAAAAATTAGATCAAGCAACTATTGAAGACAAAAATCTAAAAAAGATGAGTTCATTTTTAAGCCCAAACGAAAATGAAGTGGTGTTCATTTGACCCCTTGGTCTTAGTTATAACTTTGAAAACTAATGCTAAAAACACTTATCTAAGCACCTAAATGTTACTTTAAGCACCAAAATAATGTTCCTAATTAATTTTAAATCATGAATAAGGTGATCTAAACATGTTTTTAGAAAATTTCAAGCTTGGTCCTACAACAAAAACATTAGCATGTCCTCTAGCCTTGAAGCTATTTTGGGTTTGAAATAATGAAATTCAGAAAAAGACCTCTCAGGTTTATGTTTTAAGAAAAAAATAGTGATTGATGTTAGTTATATAACCAATGATGGTTACACTTACTAACAAATGATGTTTATCTAACTGACATCAATTATACCAATATTTATTGATGATATCTATCCAACTAATTATAGTTTTAATAACTGACGTTGGTTACTGTGTAAACTCATGACAAAGAAAAATGGAAAAACAAAGTTAGAAAATAAAATTGAAAGAGTTTTAATGATCCAAATTAAGATTTTAAAGCTAAAAAATGATCTTCTTCATGTTTGGGATGCATCTTATCCCACCAGGCATGCCATTATGTGATCTAAGAATTTGACTCAAGAGAGGATGGTTAGTATGGCGTTAGTTTTAAAATGAAAAAAAAATGAAAGAAACACACTATCTAACATAACATCTCTAGGCCTAGACACTAGGGAGAGCTTAGTTAACAAAAAAGAATAAAACACATAAGTAAAATTCAAAATAAACCTTCTTTTACTTCCCTTAGATGCTCCAAAATTATTGTTGTAGTAGCTTACTCGGTTTGTGCTCATAAAGTACTCATCAATGGAGGCTTGGCTACCTCCATCTCTCCTTGGCACCTTTTGGCTTTGACTTGGCTTGGATTGGAATAAATTTGGCATGGTAACACTAATTTCAATGGCTTCTTGAATATATTTTTTCATTATAAATTTTCACCAAATATAACTTAAAAATGATGTGGTAAGGCCTCTCTATTTATAGATTTTTGAGAATGTCTAGAATAAACTTGAACCATCCATCCTGAGATTGAGATGTGTGGTTGAGAATAAATTCAATTTTTTGGAATTAATTTTATAATTATCCTCATCATGAAATTATAATAAGGGGTAATTAAGAGGCATGAAGGGCATCATGGAAGGCATTGATGAGGCATGGAGGGTATGAATCCTGATATTTATGGCATTTATGGTTTAGGGATGTCTTCTTAATAAATGAGGTCACCTGACGATGTAGATATTCAATATTCATTTACAAAACAAATTATTCAAAAAGTTTCTATATAATTCTTGATTAGGCCTTGATTTGGATTAATTAGCTCTTAAGTATGATTAAGCACTTTGTCCATAAATTACTCAGATTGATCAAAATGCCTTGTTATTGGTCCAAAATTTGAATAGATTGGAATGAGAAGTCAATATAAAATGCATTGGATCTATTATCTCATTTAAGATGTTACCAACACCAAATAACAAATGAATGTGTCTCATGCAAAATATTTGATAGGAAAGAGTAATTAGAGCACCTAGGTGTAACTTTGGTATTTTGACTCAGAATGATCTGATCAAAGTTAGTTGGCCGATAAATTACATTTCCCCATTTAGAGATACCCTATTTGAATAAACATTTGAATATATCAATTTTAACTCATTTAATTCATTTTAGTGTTTTAGGCCAAATTATGCATTTTGGGTGGAAATTGGTCAAAAGCCTGGTTGGAGGTTATTGGTGGCTAGATTTAGGTGTCTATAGTTTGCCCCTATTTGGGAAGATGTTGCAAATTTTAGGCAAATCAATGTCTTCTCAAATAATGAGAGATGACTTATATGCAAAAAAGAAGATGATGGTTGGAAAACAAAGCTTCAAATGGTGTTTGTGAAGCCTATGATGGTTGATGCTCTTGGGAGGAAAAGAGAGGAAGAAATGAACATCCCATATAGTATCTAAATGGATTCAAGATATCCAATAAGATTCTAATAGGAGAATTCATTATGACTAAAGAGAGATGAATAAAATGCAAAGAAGAAAAGATAGAAAACTAGATTGATAAACAGGGAAGGTAGAAAGCAATACAAAGTTGATTTGGTCGACCTAACATGGGAAACAAAGCTTGCAAACTATACAGGGTCGATTGTCTCAATCTAGTATAGTGAATAGAGATAGGAAAATAATGAATAGGGTTTACAAATAGTAAAAGGTTGACTGAGTTGATCCAATATAGTGCACAGAGGTTAGAAAAAGGTATAGGGTCAATTGGGTTGACCTAATATAATAGATAGAGAGAATGAGAAGGTTGATAACAAGTTATGAATTAAAACAAGACAATTTTTGTAGCTAATATAGGAAAATAAGAACCAAAGGGAAATAAATAGTCAATTGGATCAATGTTGGCTAATTCAATTGAAGCACACAATACAAAACCTTGCACTAACATAGGTTAATTCAAGTTTTTTAACACAAAATTGAGCAAAGAGCAAGCAATCAACTTAAAAAGTAAAGATATAATTAATTTTTCAACATAAGATGTTTTATTAGATTATTATGATACTATTTTAAATGTGATGGGAAGTTATCTATAAGTAAGGAACTAGAATGACAATCTACAGATGGTTTCAAGTAGTTTGGGTTGAAAGGGACTATATTGATAATGATACAGGCTTGGTATCGAGGCCTACCCATTCACTCCACATACTATAGTGATAAGGGTGTTAGGTGCTTAGCTATAATATACCATTAGCTGTGTTTTATACTTGACCAAAGTATCAAGTTAGCTTCCCTCTTGGTGATAAAATCCAAGTTAGTTGGCTTAAGGTAGACAAATGTTAAAATGCTTGTTCAAATTATGTGATTTGGCCATGTGTGCATAAAATATAAATAGTGAAACTAAATTATTAATTAAAACCCCCTAATTATACTATGTGAACTATTTTAAGCATGCAAACAACAAAAAAATAAAGGTGTGAATTGATTACTAACATCTAGAGATTAATTCCAACTTGAAACAATGTATAGTGTTGACACTATATGCAAAAAATATAGAACAAGGTTGATAGGGTCAAACATGTACTATGAATTCAAGATTTGAAAATAAACAAGGCTGGCTAGGGTTGACCCAGTTATTTAAATAACACATAAAACATAGAACTAGATCGATAAGGTCGATTAATTGAGTATGTAGGGGCAATTTGAAGACTACAAACTATGAAAGGAAATATAGAAAATAAAGAGATATAGAGATATAAAAGAACATTATTTGATCATATATGTTGATAATGAATATTATGTAATCAATAACCTTAAAATATGCTTTAAAAACTTTATTAACTAGGTCAATTAGGTCGATCAAGCTTTATAAAATCCTATTGCTGAGTGCCTAGAATGTATACGATTGATTGGCTCAACCTAGTATTTGAATCTAAATGATTGAAAGTGTAAAGGGTTAATTGGTTCAACATATTAGTCTAAAATGGAATTATATAAGTTTTGAAACTTTTATTGGGTCATTTGAGTCAATCCAGTTACCTATTATTGAAAACCTATGTATAGATATTAGAACTGAGTCGATAGAGTCGATATAGTATGATAGATATATGATAAAAATAATGTTAAAAAGAATAAAATAAAGTGAAATAAATATTTTAAGGGTTATTTTCACATTGGTTTCATTATAATATATGCAATCAAAAATGCATCATATCTATAAATTGATCTTAGCTCAGAGAAGATAGAGCATACCTACACTTTCGATTAGGAATACAATTGTTAAGTGGGAGCATAACCAATATGGGGATCCACTAAATCTGATTAGGGGATCACTTGTCACAATACACCATGTGAGATAGGGTTCTAAATACTATAGTCTAACATAATCATGCAACAACCCTAAAAGTCTCATAGGTTTAATGTTCACTCTATTCTAATAAATAAGAAAGTAAATCTAATCTAGTGCACACCAAAGGTTGTGGCATAAAGTGGGGTTAGAATAAATAAAAATATGTATAAGAGAATATAAATTAAGATAAGTATTAGTAATACCATAATACATAGAATATGAAGAGTAATATTATTCAAACCAACACTTATGCTACTTCTATCTACTAAAGCGAGGAGAACAAAGTTAGAATATACTTACCTGAATGTGAACCTATTGAGACTCAATATCTCCCTTGGCCAAAGGGGCTTTGCAAGAGGTTGTTGTGGTTTTTAAGGATCATAAATAAAGGCCAAAGCATTAAATACTTATCCACAAGACTAGATTTTCCGAGTAGTAAACCTAAGCTAAGACTCCTTAAGTAAAATGGTGGATGAGTAGATTGTGAAGAAGTGTGAGTGAATAATAACTCTTGATTGCATATTAAAATAATTATGAAATCATATTGTATATATAGGAGGATATTTCCATAAATCCTACCATAAATGTCAGTTATACAGGGTCAACCCAATCAACCCTGTATATTTTTGGGGATAACTCACTAGGTCTAAGCTAGGTTAGCCAAAAGGATTAACAAACCCAAAAAGTGAAAAATACCCTTAAACTATAAAGGGTCAACCTTGGTCAACATAGTACAACCAATTATCCAAAAGGACACTAAGGCAAGAAAATGAGGATAAATAAAAAAAATTAGAGGAGTGTGTAAGGGAGGAGTAATAGCTTAGGGAGTGGTTTTAGGAGCTAGTTAGATTGGTAATAATGTGGCAATAAGGGACAACAATCCTGCAAAGCACCAAATGTCTTCCCACCCCTTTCTCAGTATAACCCTTAGGGTATAAACTTAGAGATATTGAGTCTTGATGGGTTACTTCAAGATGTAAAGCATTATTATTTGATAAAATTTGAAAATATTTTATGTATACAGTTGGTTCTTCCTTACAAGGTAAAGCTTGATAAAGGTCTAGTTGTTATGGGTGCTCAGATAGATAGGGGTAGTAGCTCATTATGGGATTGGTGTCTCACTAAATTAAGGTATGGGTGTTCTTTTATTAGTTAGTGCTAGTCTAAATATTTAATATTAACTTTATAAGACTATAATGCATCTTACAGGGTTCAATAGGTTTTATTCTCCAAGAGGGTTTCCCAAATTATCATGTGTTATGTGCTTGATCTTGTTTTATATTTCATGTTCATTATTATAAATGATGTGTATGCTTTAGGATTTTATATGTTGAATGATTAATGGGTGTTTCTACACTAAATTCGCTTTCACATTCAAAGAGAGAAATGAGAAACTAAGAGATGGTCTAGGGTTAGAAGATACCCGGATGAAGTCATGCGCACCAAAATCAGACGTTGGAAGGTACTCCTCTTTGGCTGTGGAGGAATGACACCTGCAAAGAAAAAGAGACTAAAACATGAAAAATGTTAGATGAGGAGATGGTGGGCTGTCAAGCAAAAGCCTGATCCCTGAAGTACGAAGACTTCCTTGAGGGATATCAACCCATTGATTAAAAATAGAATATTTGATAGAAATAGAAATAGTGAAAGATGGAATGAAAGAAATAAAAGACAAAAATCAAAATGCATACCTGATATGTAGCAAATTGCTCTACACAGTCACCAGTGTCAGTCTCTGTGTCGACGTCGGTCAAGGAAGGGTGCTGACATCGGTTAAAGTGCCAGCATCGATAGGGGTAATGACCGGCGTCGGTCGGGGTAGTAGTTTTTGGACAGGGTCTACTCAGGTCTAGATAGGGTTTTAGGATTGTAGAATGGTTTGAAGTTTCATTTGAGGGTTAAGGAGCCGGTTTGGGAGTCAGAGGGATTGTTTGGGGGTTTGTACAAAAATCTAGGTAGAGTTACAGACTGTATATTCTAGAAAGGGTGGATAGAGGTGATACGGGAGGAAGTCAAGTCGAGTCTGTAATCTGAATCTAAATCAGGGTGGTGATATCAATTAAAAACAATAACCAGAGAATAAAATAAAAGCACAGAACAAATGCTTACCTGTTACATGCTGAAGATAGAGTAGGAGACATAATTGATGTTGTCAGTGTGTGGTAGAAGTTCGATGTAGCAGACCTCCAGCGAGATGACTAAAGCAGAATACCTATACCAGAGAGAGAATACGAGAGATTTGATTGCAGATTGATTGAATGCAAAAGTTGGCTGATCATTTTGAAGGTTGAATGAAAGAATGTTTTGAAAGAAGGTCTGATAACCGATCAAGAAATTGATTGGCAATCGAATAATGGATAACAAATAACAGATAACGGATCTTGCATTTGGGTCAAGAACACAGTATTAAGGATAATCGACACCAGTAGGACCACCGATGTTAGCCACATAATGATCGACATCGATGACGTCAGCTGAGTAGTGACTGATGTCGGTAAATGTAGAATGGGGACAGAGGCTAATTTTAGCTTTCTACTCATTTTTACATGCTGTCAGGGTCAAGGCTCATGGGAAAATGGTCAACAGGGGTTAAATAGGCATGAGAGAATAAAATGGGGGTTAAGGGGAGGATGACAAGGGTTAGACACAATTTTGGTGTCTACATTTGCCCCTTTTTGTCTTGTTGGTTGTTCTAGACGAACTGGAAGACAAAAATAGGAGTTGGTTGTCCCAGGTGTGGGATAAGGTTGATTCCATCTTGTTGATTGTTTGAATGAACTGCAAGACAAAAATAAGAGGTGGATTTCCCTAATTATGGATGAGGTATTCCCCCTCAAAGCAGGAGTCGAGGGAAGGGAACCAAGAATCAGGTGCTGATTTGACAAAGAGTGGATGAAAAAGGGGTGAGGGTGAACACTGCAAAAGTCATGATTGCACGCATACCACTTCACGAGATGGTCAGGTCAAATTATCATAGGTCAAGGGTCAAGGAGTGCTAAAATTGAAGTAACTGGGCCCCAGCATGTGGTCGTAGCTGATCGGGTTATTCAATCAAAGCTATAGCTCCAATGGGTCATTGTGTTCTAGGTATCTTGGGCTTAGGAAGTGCTCCTATAAACATGAAAAAGTCATAAGTAGTGCAGATCAACTAGCTTACGATCCTATACTTGTGAGGGTCCAAAATATAGTCTGCGCACAATTTTGCTAACCAGTCATGAGGTAGCATATAGGAAAAAACAACCAAGGCAACATTGTCTTAGAAGTGGTAGAAGTCGGAGGAGATAGGCATGATCTCCAATGGTCATTGGTCGAGGTGGATGGATGGACAAAAGGATGTGGCCGAGCTAACCTCAGAAGACGTTATGTGATCTAAGTGCTGCCTACATAGCCCTTGTGTGAAGGGCCTCAAGCTAATGTAGTTCTCCCTAAAAGGGAGGAAGGGTCAAAGGGATGGAATTAGTCTTGGTCGAGGGCAAGGTCATGGTCAAAAGGAGGAAAGAAGGTTTATCCATCAAAGAGACAAACAAACGAGGGTGGTTAAGCTAACCCCAAAAGATGTTGTGTCATCTGAGTGCTACCTACATAGCCCCAATTTTAGGGCCTCAGACCAATGTAGTTCAAACTAGTTGAGAAGATTGGTCGATGATTGGTTTGGTCATGTGTCGAAATGATGAGGAGAAAAAGATGTTACAGCCTTTTCCAAATGGTGTATTATACAACATTGGTTGAGGGGTCTTTCATCCCTAGTAATTTTCCATATTCATGATGGATGTATGCTAAAGATGAATTGAGGTCTATTTATGCTTCAACAAGTGTTGGTTTATGCTTAACATAAATTGCGTCTGGTTGATAGTTTCCATGTGTATTGGTGTCCATAGAAACTAGTGTGAATAGGCTATGGGAGTGGCCTAAAAAGAGAGTTGAGTTGAGTTGATTAGGTTTGACAAGTGATGAAGTTGAATGTGACTAAAGTGTAGAAGAAGTGAAAGACATATTGCTCTTTCATTAACAAGGACCAGAATGACAGCATAGATAGGGGTTATTAGAACCAAGAGCCCCATTTATGCATGATGTCATTGACCATATGTTGTGTTAGAGAGGTAATCGAATCACTTTGACATTAAAGCGAGCTTGAAGTCCCTTGAGCAAGTGATAGGAGGAGGATAGCGTAACTTGTTTTAGAGCAGAGATAACTTTGCCCCTTTTTATAGGAGACCCTGAGACAACTACAAGCCAAGTCCATGATTTTTTTTGGTGCAGACTAATCAATGCGAGAATTCTGCATAGAGATGTCATTTGCTTGGTGGTCATTTGCAAAGCTGATCAATGTGGGAAGCTTCTAAGAAAGATTGTTGTTTGTAGCAAGAGTTAGTCATAGCCATCCTTTGAGGGAGTGGTCTATATTTTGCTTTATATATAAGGGCTTTGAATAGCTGTCCTTCAAGGGAGTAGTCTATTAACTATAGCAATGATAGTACAGCTGTCCTTCGAGGGAGCAGTCTACCTTTTGATTCTAATTTGGTGACCTTGGATATTTTGACATCTTGACTTGTTTTGATAGAAATGTGAGTCATGGACAAGATTATAGAAGGTCAAGGGCTCCCTTTAATTAGGACAAAGCATCCATACTGTATAAAAGGGGTATATAGGATTTGTTAAGGGGAGTAGGGTTGAAAGGAATGAGGACTAAGAGGACAGGGATTGCTCAAGGGACGAGCTCAAGGTAAATGTCAAGTGGACGAGTATTCGACTAATAGTAGAATGGCCACAGATGCAATGCATTAAGAGGTTCAGGTTCTGGCCGTCCATCGAGAGAAGACAAATGATACGTCCTTAATCCATACTTGTGCGTGATAATGAAAGGTCCAAGCCAATTAGGGGCAAACTTGCCTCATTTACTTCACTCCATATTGGTCACGTGCTAATTTTCTTTGAGGATGAGGTCTCTGATATTGAAATCTCACTCGCAGATTTTTGTCATAGGCTCGCTTGATGCGATGTTGATAGACATGGAGATGGTTGAGGGTAGCAAGATGGTGCTCGTCAAGTAACTCAAGTTGAGCTAAGCAATCTTGATGAAAGTCATCATTAGAAAGAATGTCTTGCAGAGAGATGCAGAGAGATGGGATCTGTACTTTGAGAGATAGGATAGCCTCTGTTTCGTACACTAGAGAGAAAGGGGTAGCACTCATGAAGGTTTGAATGCTAGTGCGGTAGGCCCACAAAGTGAAGGGAATGTGAATATGCCAATCCCTTCTAGTGTCGTTGACCACCTTCATGAGAATTTTAGTCAAGATTTTGTTGGAAGCCTTAGCCTGCCCATTTACTTGTGGGTAGTAAGGCGAAGAGAAACTGAGTTTGATGCCAAATGAGTCATAGAGTTTTTGGATGGTCTTGTTTTTGAAGGACTTGCCATTGTTAGTGATGATTTTGTGAGGGACACTGAAATAACAGATGATGTGGGTGTTGATGAAGTCAATGATCTTGTCAGCTTTTGTGGAGATGAGAGGAATGGCTTCCACCCACTTGGTGAAATACTTGGTGGCGGTGATGATGGATTGATGACGAAGAGACCAACGAGGGTTAATCTCACTGATGAGATCTAAGCCCCACTAAGAAAAAGGCTAGAAATCTTGAGCAACTTGTAAGGCATGACTAGGAAGATGAAGCAAGTTAGAGTTCTACTAAAACTTGATGCAACGCCAAACATAGTCGCTACAGTCTTGATGAAGGGTGGGCCAATAATAGCCCAGACAAAGGATGCGCTTGGCAACTGAATTCCCACTAAAATGTCTGCCACAAATCCTATTGTGGACTTGCTTAATGGCCTGAGATGCTTTAGTGGAGGTGAGATAGCAAAGAAGGAGGCCATTGAAGCCTTGCTTATAGAGAAGACCCCCTAGCATGGTATAGCGAGCAGTACACTTGATAAAAGCTCACCGCATATTGCTAGAGAGGTTGGGAGGAATGACAGAAAAAGATAAGAAGTCCACAAGTTGCTTATACCAATCATCTCGTGGGCTAGAGTCTATAGTGTTGACATGATTAATGTTAGGAGAGATATAGGAAGGTAACGACACATGATGCACCATGAAAAAAAGTCTAGATGCAGATGAGGAAGATGGGATATGCAAAGCGAGAGAAGCCATGGTGTCAGCAAACTTATTCGTGGATCGAGGAACAGTCTGCAAGAGGTAATGGTCAAAAGATGCAAGGAGAATGTTAGTATGGTTTTTGTACCTTTGCAAAATTTTATTTTTATAGAGGTATGAACCGTTGACTTGATTGACGACGAGTTACGAGTCACCGAAGATGTTGATGGACTTGATGCTGAGAGAGAGGGTGGTCTGAAGTCCCAAAATTAAGGCCTCATACTCAGCCATATTATTGGTACAATCAAAGTTGAGCTTAAAAGATAGGGGCATGGGCTCCCCTTTGAGTGGGATGGGAATGACTCTTGCACCCCCACCAAGTTGATATTTGGAGCCGTCGAAGAACATGGTCATTTGGTAGACAGTGTCATCGGTGGAAAGTGCGGCAATAGACTCGTTAGGGAACTTGCACTGTGAAGGTTGATTGTTGGGAAGAGGGGCATCTGCCAGTTGATCAATGATGGTTTGCCCCTTGATAGATTTTTGCTAGATGAATTTGAGGTTGAACTCAGTAAGCAACATGAGCCACTGAGCCATACATTGATTCTGATATGGCTTGGAGTGCATATACTTAAGAGGGTCGGTGTGAGTGATGACAAAGGTTTTGTGGTTAAGAAGATAATGGCAGAGCTTGGTAGCAACAAAGACTAATGCCAAATAGAGTTTCTCGATATAAGTGTATTGAGTTTCATAGTTGACCAGTGTTCGGCTGATATAATAGACTGCTTGCTCATGGTGATGCTCGTCTTAGTGCGTGATCATGGCACCTAATGAATGGTTGGTGACAGAGATGTAAAGGTAGAAGGGTTGGTTGTCTTTAGGTGGAATGAGGACTGGTGGAGAGACCAGATAGTGTTTAAGGGCTTCAAAAGCCTCTTGATAGTCCTTATCCTATGTAAAGGAGACGTCCTTCTTAAGGAGATGATGAAAAGGTTGGCAGTGGTCAGAAAGCTGTGAGATGAAATGGCGAATGGATTGGAGCTTCCCTTGTAGACTGTGAAGCTACTTGAGATTGGTCAGAGGTGGCATCTTGAGGATAGCGCAGATCTTGGCGAGATTTATCTCGATGCCACGAAAAGAAATGATGAAGCTGAGAAGCTTACCAGAGAGGACCCTAAAGACACATTCTTGGGGTTAAGGCAAACATTATATTGAAGAAGGTAAGAGAAGATGATTTTGAGAATGGTCAAATGGTCATGGCGAAGCTTGGACTTATCGAGCAGGTCATCCACATAGTCCTCCATGATTTTATGGAGGAGATCATGAAAAATGTAAGTCATGGCATGCTGATAAGTGGTGCCTATGTTCTTCAAGCTGAAAGGCATGACTCGATAGTAGAAAGTCCCCCATGGGATAATGAAAGTGGTCTTGTGCTAATCTTCCAGAGCAATCAGGATTTGATTGTATCCTAAAAACCCGTCATTGAGAGATAGCATCTCATGGCCAGCCGTGAGATCAACAAGCTAGTCAATGTTAGGAAGAAGAAAGTCATCTTTTAGATAGGCTAAGTTAAGGTGGTGATAGTCTGTGCAGATCTAGATCCCCCCAGTCACTTTGGTGACAGGGATGATGTTAGAGACCCACTGCAGATAATCAATGGGTTAGATGAAAGAGACGGAGAGAAGGCATTGAAGCTCCTCTTTGACAAGGAGCGCAATGCGAGGATGCATCTTTCAAAGCTTTTGCCTGACAGGCTTAGCCTCTAGTTTGGTGACAATGTTATGGGTAATAATGGTGGGGTCGATGCCAGGCATGTCACTGTAAGTCCAGGCAAAGGCCTTGCTATGGTTTGAGAGGAAATGGGTGTAGTCTAGCTGCTCCTAACCATCTAAAGATTGACCAATCTTTAAGACATGGGGAACATTAGAAGAAGGGAGGTTGATATCAATGGTTGATTCATTTAACAAGAGAGTGTTGGATGAAAGAGTTGTCGGTGCCCATGTAGGAAAGAATGGCATCATCGTCAACATAGTGGATAGTGTGAATGGTCACTGACTCATCTTCTATGATGCTGGGAAAAATGAGAGGGAGAGATCTGGACACCCCATTAAGCTGATAAGTCAGGGGTTCTAAGTGGATGGTGTTTATGTAAAAAAAACTAGGAGGAATGGAAACCACTGACTCTGTAGGTAAAGGAGGAAGAATGGGTGAGCATGGAGGAGATTGGTCAATGGTTGGTTCGAGACAAAGGTCTGTAGGGGCCTGAGTGAGGTCATGATATCCTAGGCCATACCATTTCTTGGCATCGTCATCATTGAGCAGCTCAATAGGCTGATGAGAGCCCTGCTCATAGCATCTAAAACCAAAACCCTTCCATGCACACCTATAAAGGTAGGTGTGTACAAAGGCAGGGTTGCCAAGAAATGAGAAGTTTGATGTGAATGGTTGCAGTGAAGAAAGAGGATTTCCATCAATAGGAGCTTGATCAAGCCCCCCATAGACAAGGTTGGTTTGGAGCTGAGGAGGACCATAAGGCATGATCATCCTGATCTGATAGTCATAACTAGGGCTGTGATGAAGGTGTCCATACTCTTGTAGAGCTTGGAACATGTCTAAGGCCAGCAAGTGATACTCCCCCAATGAAAGTCTTTGGAAGATGTCTTCCATGGGGTCTGTGGTTATCGCTTGAAGGGGAGGTGTGAGGGCGACTGCCTATTACGAACTAGTCGAAACTTCCACAGATGGAGGCGATGCTGGGATTGATGGCTTGATAGGAATGAGGATGTCATTTGGATGGTAGGTGGTGTTATAAGTTTTGAAGGGTGAAGGGTGAGTGAGAATGGTGTGGACTTGCCCATCGCACTCAAATTTCACATAATGGTGCAGGGTGGAGGGGACATAGGCCATGGCACAGATCCAGGGTTAGCCCAGCAACATGTTGTATTAAAACTCTCCTTTGATGATATAGAAGAGCTTCGGGACTGTGCATGGACCAATGTGGATGTGAAGGATGACTGTACCAATGGTTGTGGCAGTGGTGTCATTTAAGGAGTGTAAGATTGCGTCAATTTTGGAGATGTAATTCTTGGGAAGAGCCAATTGATCAAAGGCATGGGTGGAGATAATGTTGATGCTAGTGCCTTCATCGATCATAACACGTTTAATGCATGTCCGATCAACATAGGTAGTGATGAAGAGGGTGGCGTCATGATTTTTTGTGTTGAATGTGGGAATCTCAAAATCATTGAATGTGATGGAAGCAATAGGGGCTAAAGAGTGGATAAGGGCAGCAAGTGGCTGGGGGTCCTCAAGTTAGACCTCCACTACCTATAGGGATCTAATGAGGGCTTGATGATGTTGAGGCAAGGTTTGGATGAGGTCATAAAGGGACATCTTCATAGGTGTCTGGTGAAGCTGTTTCAACATGGAGTCATGGATTGGTCTAGAAGAAGAAGAAGAGGAGGGTTGAGACGCGCCAAGGATAAAAATTTTAGGCTTTGGCGCTACAGGTGGATTGATCAAAGGGTAGGTCCAAAGAATGGTAACTTTTTCTTTTGCCTTGTCCTTTTGTGACCTAGTGGTTATGTGAATGGCATTGATTTCAAAGATAGGAGGTGAAGGAGATAAAGGGGTCATAACCTGTTGATGAGATGTTGATGGGTTTGAAGAGGTTGGAGGGTTATGAGAAGGAGTCAGGGGTCGGTTGAGAGTGTCCTCAAAGAGAAGAGTGTCTTTCTCTAGATAGCAGTGAATGACGACCTTGAGGGCACAGCAAGTCTCGGTATCGTGTCCTGGCATACGATGGTATAAGTAAATCTTTGTGTCGTCAAACCAAGAGGGCTTAGACCCAAGGGGTTAGAAAGGCCTAATGGGTGGAAGGGTTATGCTGAAAGTCTATAAAAGTTGGTGCAAGATCAAAGAGTATGAACCCACTAAAGGGTCTGTGCTCATTAATGTGTGCGATGCTAGTGACTTTTGCTTGGGCAGAGTTAGAGGAGGCTTCCGTACCACCTTTTGGGTTGATGGTGCGACGACAGGTGGAGATGGTAATTTCTTCATGAGAGGTACCACCCTTTTGGGAGAGGGTAGGCTGGAGGTAGACAAAGGAAGCAAAGGAGGCATTCGTTTTGATTAAAGGTCGGAGTGGGAAGGACTCTGGTCAGGGTCGAAGGATGGGGGCCCAAAATGGAGGGCAATGGTGACGGAGGAGGAGGCGTTTACCTCTATGGTTTAGAAGTATTCTGTGATTTGATTTGAAGACTACTATTGGTTGAGGTCTGGTCTAAGTCCACCTTCACTTATGGATGAGTGAGGTTGGAGATAGGGTGAATGTCGAGTGACTTGATTGGTTTAGATGGGGTAGATGAGGGTTTCGGTCTTGATGCAGTTGGTTGAGGTGTAGACGGTCTAGAAGTGGAAGTCTGGTTTTTGTTGAGAGTCTTGGGAGATTCTACCATGGGAGGATTAGTAGCATGAAATGAGAGGGCACGGGCATGTTGAAGAGATGTGAGACGCTCCCACAATACCTGATGCTCCACTTTCCTTGAAGGGAGAAGTTTGAGTTTCTCCACTAATCGAGAAAATGGCTGAGAAGATGTTGGATGAGGTTTGGGTTCTTGAGAAGATGTTGACGGTTGTGGGACTGAAGGTGTGGTAGTCTCGGTCCCAAGGCATGATGAAGTCATGACAGGTTCGTCCTTGGTTAGAGATGAAGGAGAGGCAGGTTCTTCCCTGGGTGGAGAAGAAACCAGAGAATGAGGTTCATCCACATGTGATGGACTGATGGATGGACTCACCTCTTGAGGTTGTGAAAGAGTCTGGTCAGGGATGAAGGGTGAGACTGTATTGATTCTTCATATATTATGTTCGTGAATGTTGTCAGTCAAGGTCTAGACATTGTTTTGAGTTGGTGGATGATTGGGGAATGGTTGCTTGAAGATGTCAATGCCTTGATTAGGTGGTGCATTGGGATTATCAAGGACAAGGTCACCCTTTTCTAGCATGTCTTAGATGATGTTTTTAAGGGTTTTGTAGTTTCTCATGTCATGTCCCTTAACACAATGGTAGTTACAGAAGTCATTTTCCCTATACCACATAGGGATGGCGCATGAGGGATCAAATTGTGGAGGTGGTCAGATCTGGGGGAGATTGAGGACCCCCTATTTGATGAGTTTTTCCAGCACAAATGTGTATGATTCTTTGAGTGGAGTATACTGTCGTTGTACATATCTTTGTAAGAATTGGCAGGTGGCACTCTAGGATGTGGATGGCTCAGGCTGATTAGTTGAAGGGGAAGAGGAGGAAGATCTAACAACCACAGCGTTTGCTAAAGCTTTAGATTTAAGATTGGATGAGGAAAGCTTAGAAGAGGGGTCATTGGTCATGGAGTTGGGATTCTTGCTCTACAACTTGACTTTATTCTCCTCAATGGCACGTAACTCAAGTTTGTGGGCCATCGTGAAGGCTTCGTCAAAAGTGCGGAAGGTCTGAACCCTTAAGGTGGAAGAAATATGTTTGGCACAGGCTTGGGAGAAAAGTTTAATAAGTTCAGGTTGGGGTAAAGAAAAGGAGAGTTGATTGATGAGGCCCCTCTATTGAGAAATGAAATCAACAATGGATTCATCCTTGAATTGGTGGAGAGAATAGAGGTCTGTGATTGAGACCTTTTTGGTGATGTTGATAGAGAAATGGTCAAGGAAGAGTTGGGCCAGTTGAGTGAATGTGAAGAGGGAATGGCTGGCAAGGGAGTGTCAAGCGTAGCACCTGAGAGAGACATAGGAAATGTGCGTAAAAGCAATGTATCATTGTGGGCGATAAGGTAATAGGCATGTTTGAATGCCCGTAAGTGCTATTGTGGGTCTTCCTTGCTTTGAAAATGAGAAAACTTAGGAAGTTCCCACTGGCTGGGATATGGCCTAATCGAGATAGAAGGATGAATGGGCTCATTGCAAATTTGTTTGTATGAGAGAGTATTGTGTGAGCCAAAAATGGAGGTCTCTAGGCTAGACATCTTGTCCATCAGCATTTTGATGATATCTACTGACAGATTGGTGGGTGGAGCGCCCCCTAGATTGTAAGGTGCTTGAAAGAGGCTAGAAGAGGCATACGATGTAGTCAGTTGTACTAGTAAGGGCGTAACGTATGGATGACTAGTCATAGGGATAGAAGAGGAGACTAAGGATGGTTGGGTAGAAGGCATGGCTAGGCTCGATGTTGCCACAGGAGGTTGGTTAGTGGTAACATGGGCCAATGGATAGGTAGCCACCCTAGTGTTGATAGGAGTAAGGGTAGGTGGAATAGAGACGACCAAATTCTAAAAGGGGGTAGAGAGTGGTTGAGTGGGCTGAGGTTGATAGGGGGCCAAAACCTCGGTGGAAGTGGGCCCAAAGATGGAGGGAGAGGCCACACTTGGATGGTTGGTCAAAGGCTGGTCATTGGTCGAGGCAATAGCCTGGGTGTCTAAAGGTTGAACTACGGATGCTATTGATACGGCCATAGTCTCAAGAAGAGAGGTTGGCATTCTGTAAATTGGATTGCCCAAGGAGTCTCGCATTCAACTATTCATGAGATAGTGTTGAAAGGCTTTGATGTTGAGGTCTAAGAATCATGCAAAATCTTGGTTCCCTTCTGGGACAATAGGAGTCTAGGTCGGGGATGGTCTAGTAGGAGTTCTTTTAGTCTCCGAGTGGAACTCCATTATAGGACTGGTTATGGATGGGGTAGATGGAAGCGGGTGATGCCTCACGTGATCGACTAGAGCCTTGGCTTGACTATGAGTCAGAACCATTCAAGGCAAGAAAGAATGTACTCACAAGCTCAAACAAGCAGATAAGAATAGAAAAGATGAAGAACACAAGCAGATCCTAAAAAAAACCCTAGGAGTAAATTATTAGGATTATAGTGGCTTATGCCTTAGAATATGTGTAGAGGAAGATTGGCTTTTGAGTCAGGTCCTAGAAGAAGTAGTCTATGGATGGTTTCAGGTTAGTTATGGTGCTCAAAAGTCTGTGTTAGGTTTTGTACTTGGCTTGGTGCTAAGGATCAAGCTCCCCTCACTTCACGAGTCCAGTGATAAGCTGGTCTCGCTTAGCCAAAATATACTTCCCCTAGAGATTAGACTCTGCCAGAGAACAGAGTGGGCTTTCCCCTTGGTGATGAAATCCAAGTAAGATTTTTGGGGACGGGTAAGGTATCCGCTGGGGGATGAAATCCCAGTCAGGCCTTGTCTCAGGTGAGTTTGATGTTTGATTTGTGCAAGTGGTTTGGTCGTGTAACATAAAGTGGACTAGATTAATTCAATATGCAGTTATTAATTACTAAGTGTGGACTAAGAAATGCAAGCAAGCAGAAATGCAATGCAATGTGTTTTAAGCCCAAGTCAAAATGTGAAGTTGGAATGAAAACACATTGAGAAAGGGTTGAAGAATATGATTTTTGACTAGTCTAAAAGTGCAAGAAAAGAAAGAAAAGTTCTTTTTAGTCCTATTGATGGTGTCGTTTAGAAGAGACGAAAGAGGTGAAAAGTGAGAAACCTAATGCACCTATATGAAAAGAAAGAAATAAAGAAAGAACCCAAGGAAGGCCCTAGGGTCCCATTGGGCATGCCAAAATATTTCTACACTAAATTCACTTTCACAATTAAAGAGAGAAATGAGAAACTAAGAGATGGTCTAGGGTTAGAAGATACCTAGATGAAGTTGTGCACACCGAAATCAAAAGTTGGAAGGTACTCCTCTTTGGCTATGGAGGAATGACACCTGCAAAGAAAAAGAGACTAAAACATGAAAAATGTTAGATGAGGAGATGGTGGGCTGTCAAGCAAAAGCTTGATCCCTAAAGTATGAAGACTTCCTTGAGGGATATCAACCCACTGATTAAAATAAGAATATTTGATAGAAACAAAAATAGTGAAAGACAGAATGAAAGAAATAAAAGACAAAAAGCAAAATGCATACCTGATATGTAGCAAATTGCTCTGCATAGTCACCGGTGTCGGTCTCTGTGCCAGCGTTGGTCAAGGAAGGGCACCGACATTGGTTAAAGTGCCAGCGTCGATAAGGGTAATGACCAGCGTCAATCGGGGCAGTAGTTTTTGGATGGGGTCTGGTCGGGTCTGGACAGGGTTTTAAGATTATAAAATGGTCTATAGTTTCATCTGAGGATTAAGGAGCCGGTTTGGGAGTCAGAGGGATTGTTTGGGGGTTTTTGCAAAAATCTAGGCAGAGTTACAGACTATATATTCTGGAAAGGGTGGATAGAGGTGATACGAGAGGAAGTTAAGTCGGGTCTGTAATCTGAATCTAAATCGGGGTGGTGATATCAATTAAAAACAATAACTAGAGAATAAAATAAAAGCACAGAACAAGTGCTTACCTGTTACATGCTGAAGATAGAGTAGGAGACATAATTGATGTTGTCGGTGTGTTGCAAAAGTTTAATGTAGTAGACCTCTAGTGAGATGACTAAAGCAGAATACCTATACTAGAGAGAGAGAATATGAGATATTTGATTGTAGATTGATTGAATGCAAAAGTTGGCTGATCATTCTGAAGGTCGAATGAAAGAATGTTTTGAAAGAAGGTCTGATAACCGATTGAGAAACTGATTGGCAATTGAATAACAAATAACAGATAATGGATAACGGATCTTATGTTTGAGTCGAGAACATAGTATTAAGGATAACCGACGCCAGTAGGACTCCTAACGTTAGCTGAGTAGTGACCGACGTCGGTGATGTCCGCTGAGTAGTGACCGATGTCGGTAGATGCAGAATGGGGATAGAGGCTAATTTTAGCTTTTTGCTCATTTTTACATGCTGCCAGGGTCAAGGCTCATGGGAAAATGATCGACAGGGGTTAAATAGGCGTGGGAGAATAAAATAGGGGTTAAGGGGAGGACAACAAGGGTTAGACACAATTTCGGTGTCTACAATGGGTTTGAAGGGTTTAAAATTGTATTTAATATCTAGCATCATTGATTCACCCCCATCTTAGTGATTGTACCTCTAATAACT
This sequence comes from Torreya grandis, assembly GCA_037957365.1. Classification (NCBI taxonomy): domain Eukaryota; kingdom Viridiplantae; phylum Streptophyta; class Pinopsida; order Cupressales; family Taxaceae; genus Torreya; species Torreya grandis. The sequence goes on along the minus strand of JARHVA010003545.1, from coordinate 254,122 downwards.
GGTATCAGAGCAAGACCTTGATTATAAGTTTAACCATTTGAAGGTGTTCCAAGGTACAATATGGGTAGTCATAAAATGCAAGAAGATTTTTCAAATAAACATTAATTGATGTTCAATGGGTCCAATTATGATTTTTAGAGTGTAAAGATGAAGACCTAGATCATGTCAATAGGGTTTGACATTTGGCAATATTTTTTGGATTGATATTCAACCCCCTCAACTTCTCCAACTAGTGCAACTGATAAGATGTTGTGTGAGAGTAATTATAAGGCAATGAATGCCATCACTTGTGGTCTTTTAGAGATTGATTAAACCAAGGTAATCCATAAATTTTTTAAAAAGAGATATGGGATAAATTATAGATCATTTATGAAGGGGATTCAAAGGTCAAGTTGGACAAGTTGCAGACTCACTGAAGACAATTTGAGAGTCTCAAGATAAAGGAAGAGGATTTTGTGTTATCATTTTTATAGAGAGTTGATGAGATTGTGAACATCATTAGAGGTCTAATAGATGATCTTGAAGAAGCTATTATTTTGCAAAAGGTATTAAGGTCTCTTACCCTAAAATTTGATTCAAAGGTTTCTACAATAGAAGAGAGTCATGATCTCATAAAAATGAATATGGATGAACTGCATGGTACTCTTATAGCCTATGACATGAGAGTTAATGATGAAAAACCACCAAATAAGGAAAAAAATTCATGATAGAAATGAAGCCAAAGAATAAGAGAATTGAAGGTATGGAATTCAAGTCTTATGAGATATTTGATGATGAACTAATAACTTTGTTTTCAAGTAAATTGAAAATAGGCTCAGGGAAGTAGAAGGGTATACTACCCTTCAAATGTTTTAATTGTGGAGAAGTAGGACACTTTGATAACAAGTGACCTCATAAGAATAATAAGAAATATGATGAAGATCATGATGAAAGCCAAGATTAAGGCAAGAAGACATTTGGGTCTGATGAGAGGAAAGAAATATTTAGAAAGTATGACAACAAGAAGTCCTTCAAGAACAAGAAGAGTATATACACCAATGAAGATTATAGCTCACTATATGAGAGTGAAGATAGTGATTTTGAGTTTGATATTGAAGATCAAGTCCTCTACATGGATGAGGAAGGAATTTGTTCATATCAAAAATATTCTGCTTGGAGTGATACAAATGATGAAGAAAATAAGGACTATGAGACTCAATTGAGGAATGCTCGTGAAGAAGTGAATATTGAAAATAAGATGAAGTCTCAAATCAAATACTATGAAGATAAATTTATTGTGTTTAAGGAAATAATGAATGAAGACACCAAGGAGCATGAAGATATAGTCAAGCATCTCAGTTATCAATTGGAAATCATGTCTATAAGATTGAAAGTTAAATAAGATGAGTGTATAAGGTATGTGATTGAAAATGAGTCACTGGAAGCTAAGTTATAAAATACATCTATTAATATGAAGTCATATTTGATTTTTGAGAAGATCTCAAGTGATCTAGACAATATTCTAAACTGTTAAAAGCATGCTAATGATATAATTGGACTTGGTTACAAAGAAGAACAAAATAATGCAACTCAAGACAAGATAAAGACCAATGTGAACAAGGATATTCAGACCTTGAAGATCAATCATCAATCAAGGAATGAAGGTTTTGGTGAATGAGTACAAATCAAATTAGACAACCAAATGCCATGAGGTATGCAAATTTCAATGGTTATTGTTATACTTGTAATCAATTTGGTCATAGGGCTAGAGAGTGTAGAAGACCTATTGAGAATAAATGAAATCATCAATAAAATAACATAAGCAAGGTTGAATGATTCAATTGTTATGATGTGGGAAATTTTGAAAAACATTGTCCAAATAAATTAAGGCAAGTTGAATTTCCTTCAAGAAGAGTGGCTAGCTAAAACTATGAGAAGATTGGTCATATTGCTAGATTCTACAAGCAAAGGTTATTATTAGAGGTAAAATCACTAAGAGGGGAGGGGGTGAATTAGTGAGCCTAGAAAATTGAACTTCAATTTCAATCCTTTTAAGTTCTTAAATAATTACCATAATTATTCATGAAACATACACATCATTCATAGTAATGTGCAAGTGAGACAATGCAAGATCAATCACATAACACATGACATATGTGAAGAACCCTCTTGGGGGAGAAAACCTACTATAACCTAAAATTAGACTAATATCCTATAAAAAAAGAACCAATTTAGACTAGATAAAACTAATCAAGGAACTATAATCCCTATTTAGTGAGACTATAATCCCATAAGGTGCTACCACACCTATCTAGCGAAGCTATAATAATAACTAGACCTTTAGCAAGTTTTACCTTGTAAGGAGGTTATAACCCCATTAGACGATAAGCTACCATAAAAACACCCAAGAACACATCCAAATTTGAAATAATGTCTTCAATACCTAATGATGGACCTCTGATTATCACTCTTCACCTTTGCTCATACTTAAACAACAAGAACACTATTTTTCTAATAAAATTATGACCTACAAGTCATATAAATAGTTCTCAATTTTTTTTATCTTTAATTAATAAATAGGGTACCAACCCATTCCCTTGATTCAAAACACTATGTTCTCAAATGCAAATCACCCACACAAGTCTCTCACCAAGTTTCTCAAATCTAGAAATCATCATCTTTGATTTTATTATTTATAGAGCATTTATGATTATCACCATCTTAGTCAGCCATTAGGCATGCCTTATCCCTTAGGTAGTATAACATACAAATACACATATCAATACAATCTTCGTAGGTCTTCCATAGCATCTATGGGTCACCCTTAAGCAATTACACCTTTCAATTAGGCCCTTGTAGCTCTTATAGGTTTCATGAAGACCTATTCACCCATTTATCACTTCATCAAAAAAAACAAGAACATAAAATCACTTATAAATGCATGGAATCATTCCATATGATCTATATATACCATTTAAGTTGCAACAACCAACATATTACCCTTATGCTTAAGCAAAAATTGCTCAAACAACATTTTGTGCACACAATCACCATGAATGAATACACAGTCAACTTCTAAACATTTGTTCATACATCATATAAGTTTTAAAACCTTAATAATGTACATAGATCATCCTCATGGAGATTAAAAAATTACCCAATAGACAATTCATCAATATATATATATATATATATATATATATATATATATATATATATATATATATATATATATATATATAAACAATATCAAAACAAGCTCAAATAATCTTCTTGGGTTACTTATAGAATACACACAAACACACAGTCAACTTTAAACCTTCATAAATATGATTGTAAAAAATTTCAAATATTAAAATATATATTTAAATATTATCTTATATTCCTCTAAAATTAATTTTTACACCATGAGAAAATTCTACATATATCATAAGATACGACCAAAATATAGAGCACTGGTTTTCCTTTACGAATTCAAATATTAAAAAGAAAATGATCACAGTTAAACCTTGAACACTATGTGTACATTTCATGTCCTCACTGATCAAACTAAAAATTCACTATCAATATTCTCCAAACTTTAATTCATAGTGTTCCAATTCTCAAATTTTAAACCTTGAGCATGTTGACCTCATCTCGTGCAATTTGGAATCTTTGACTCAACACGCAACATCGATCTTCTATACATATCTTGATCTTTAACAATGTAAAATAGCTATCACTTTAATATTTTGACTCTAAATAACACCATTTATCTCTATCTATATGATTACCCACTCACCATTTATCCTTGGAATAATATCAATCTATATCTTTGTTGAATTTTAAAATTTGAATACTTTAACCTCTTTGACTTGCTATGCATCGTAGTTCTAAATGTACAAACTCTTGCACACCATCCATCTCTATGGATCAGCTAGGTCCTTATCATGTAGTACACACTATTTGATCAATTTTTATGATCTCTTATAATCCATATGATCTCCATTTGGTCCCGGTCTTTACCCTTGCTCAAAAATGACTATGGGAATATTTGCTTATCTTCTTGGAAGGCCAACTTTACACCACCATATCTTTTGATTCGCTCAAGTGAATTTTCCCAAAATTGGACCATATGATCTCCTCACATAGGATAATACAACCATGTGTCAATATTATCATATAACACTCACACTTTTGATATATAATGACATTAAAATGTCTCATATTTATCTGTCACAAAGCCAACAATGTCAAGAATTACCTGGAAAGCCAACTTTGCACATGCTTCGGGGCATGATCTAAAATTTAACACAAATAAAATAAGAAAAAAAATTATTTTTTTAAATAAAATTATCCTAAAAAATCCACATGTTCAAGATATTATACCATTAAAATTCTTACTCAATTCTTTCTTGCCTCATGCAAATTTGGCTAAGTATGGGAAAATAATGTCAAACTGCCTAGGAGCCCAACTTTGCACTCGAATATATTTTGTTGTGATTAGGTGAATGAATTGAGACTTATTTCATATAATATATGGACTAATTATATCAAAACCATATTACCAACTCCCCCTAACTCATCCACACATGGTAATGGTGACGTCAGTAAACTGCCTACTCAAATTTTTTGCTATTGGAGCCAAAATGTTTAAATGAGAACAATGATGAACCAGGTGAATTATTATCATGAACACAAGAAATAAAATATTATAAAAAATATTAAGGACATATTTCACATCCTTAAATCAACATACTCATCCATAAACATATCTAACCAAGCTAAAACTGAAGATCAACCAAACCTCTTTCAAGCATACTTAAGACAAACACATTGCACACTTTATCATTGTTACTTAGGCTTTCAATAAAATTCATCCACTTGCTAGTATGCCTTCATGACATGTAAATTAAATCATTGAAAAATATAAAAAAATCTCCCCCTTTGTCATTTATGTTAACACACATCATATACAACTCATCTATTTTCTCTCTCTTCAAGCACTGTCATAATAGAAGCTTTCTGCCCCTTAAACACAATGAAAAAGTGGGCACAAACTAATCTTGAGGACATAAAAATAATACAAATATGAGTATAACATATTATAAATATATTGAAAAATCCCCCTTACCTTGAGCATACCTCTTCTTTCCTTGATAACTTCCTTTTGCTCCATGCCAACACTCTCTTCAATGAAGCACTACAACCCCTGAAGAAAGAACACACAAATATGACTAGGTTTGATCAAGTCATCATACAAAACTTATTTAAATATCATCTATGATAGATATAACTACATTTTAAATATGACTAAAGCACCTCAGATATGCTTCCCCTCACATCATTAAAAGCTCCTCAAGCCATTTAAGCTATCTTGAGTTAGCTCCCCCTAACTTTGTGCATACCACCTTGTACTTATCAATCATGCACTACAATATTATGGAACTCACCAAGAAACATTTGATAGGTACTCCCCCTAATATTTCTAATCCATTTCATATTTTGAGCATCTTCAAATCTCCACACACCATGAAGAACCATCATACATGCTTACTATCCTTCTTTCTCAGACCACCTCAAGGACCATCAATATAACTTCATACCACTCACCAAAAATAAAAAATTATCTAAAAAAACTTGAGAAATCACATTTAAATACTCATTCCTTACTCTTTTGGAGAATTCGATCAAAAGACTCTTCTTCACACTAGGCCTATCTAGCCTCCTTGTAACCCTACCTGAAACTTATAGAGCCCATAACTTTCATTAGATGAACCTTCAATACATGAAACTTCATAAATAGAGAACTCTCATATGACACCTCAAGCAATTTTTTTTTTATCACTTATATCATACTATGCAACACACTTTATTTACAAACCAATTTGCTAATTAGGCCTCCATATTGACAAAAACATGAAAAACTTGAGAACCAAATACTTTAAAATTTATGTGAAGATTGATTTTACAACCCATTTTTCCCATTAAACTTATTAATAAGCCTTAGACCTCAATTCATGAGGCAAAACATGTTTTTAGCATAGCCTAAAACCCTAGAAACTCATAATAAACAAGGTCAACAAACCTCCTTCTAGTAAACACACACCTTTGAAAAAAAATTCACACTTAGAGACACCCATCACACACTTTTGAAAAAATATTTGAGCCTTCACACCTTTGGGATCCTTGACTTCCTATAACCCAATTTATTCCTACTTGCCCTTAAGCATAAACTAGGAAACCTAAGAGCAAATAAAAAACTCTAATTTGACTTCAACATACCTTCAGACCACAAAACCACTTGGATCATGATTTATTAAGGTCAATAGACATTTATATGCAAAAATACCATTTTGAAAAATCACAAATCCACATTTTCTACTTAAAAACCCTCAATCTGACCCTACAAACTGAACATATATAACTATGACATCACTCTATCATCATCACAATATATCTTTCATCTAGACATCCCTGATCCAACTAAAAACACTCATCTCTAGCCATATATAACAATATAAATAACATCATAGCAACACTTACTTCTCCACAAGAAAGATGTCTCCTAAGAAGCATAAGTAGAGACATCTTACTTCATAATGTTATAAAACAATGTAAAACCAAGATTTGCCCACAAATCCTCATATTATATTTCCTTCTTGGTCATCTGGTACTTTTATTTCTTCATTTTATTATTAAGATTAAAATAATTAACATGCTCATCCACTACAACATTCTCCTTTTTCAATGATTAGATTTAAAAAACATGGAGATAATATGGATTCATGACATACCTTTTCATTTGAAGAATACATCTTACAGTTAGGAACCTCATCACTAGGTAATGAAAATTGATATTATTTAAATGATACTTACTCAGTAATAGTAGGTTTTTTACTTGGATCCATACATACCTTAGGATTAGACTCAACCAGTATCTTGGTCTTCTCCTTGAGCTTGATCTCTTCATTCTCAACATGAATAAACAATGAGACCTATTGGCACTCCTCAATTTTTGAAATTTTCTCTACCATAAAAAATAGATTACTTGGACCTACAGACTCATCATGACTCACACTTGTCACCTTTGGCTTCCATTTATTAACTTGTCTTCTTCCTTACACTCTAGGAGCCTAATTGAACTCATTCTATCTTGTATACCTTCGCTTGTAAAATCTAATAATGTGACATCTATGTTCACAATTATAACACACCATACTCCTTGATAAAGACACAATTTATCTTATTGTGTTTGGATATAAACATAAAATATGTCCTTTGTCATGAAAAATAAAAAAACCTCCTATTTTTGAAGAGGAGTCACCTTATCTAGCCTTATGTTAACAATGGTTTGCAAATTATCCCACATTAAGACAATTAAGCACTTAATACTATTCACACCTTTTAACTAATGACCCCCATCATAGTTTCATGAAAACTCATTTCTAATAATTCTCTTGCATTCTCTATCCCTATGACTAAATTGATTACATGTGTAATAGTAACCTAAATCTTACATACCTCATTGAATTTGGTTGTGTGATTTGATTTGTATTTATTTTACTAACACCTTCATTCCTTATCTGATGATTTATATTCAAATCTTGATTGTCTTGGTTCACATTAGTCATCATCTTGTATTGAGTTACATTCTTTTGTTCTTCTTCATATTCAAGACCAGTTCTATCACTAACATGATTTTGACCACTCTAAATATTGTCTAGATCACATGAGCTCTTTTCAAATCTCACAAATGTCTTGACCTTAATAGATGTCTTCTCTAACTCATCTTTAAAAGAATCATTTTCATAAACATACCTTAAACATTCATTTGCTTTAGATTTTAGGCTTGTAGATAGGATTTTCAATTGATAATTGATATACTTGATAATATCTTCATTTTCCTTTGTGTCTTCATTCATTATTTCCTCACACACACTAAATTTCTCCTCATAATCTTTGATTTGAAACTTTATCTTCTTATTGAAATTCTTCTCAATCTTTAGTTCTTCAAGAGCATTTGACAATGCAATCTCATAGTCCACCTCATATTCATCATCATCTGAATCAATCCAAGTAGACTCCTTTTTATGTGAGAAACTTCCTTCCTTAGCCATGAACATAGCTTCATTTTCATTAGGACCATCATCTTCATGATCATACTCTAAGTCACTATCTTCATTGTCATCTGATGAGATGCAATCCTCTTTGGTGTAGATAATCTTCTTGTTCTTGAAGGACTTCTTCTTATTATTATACTTTCAAAATCCTTTCTTCTTATATTTATTCTTGTCTTCATCATGAACTTCACTAGGTTCTTCATCATCATTTTTCAAATGCTTATGAGAAAAATTTCCTATCTCTCCACAGTTGAAACATTTTAAGGGTAGTTTACCCTTATACTTACCTAAGTTGTGTTTAATTTCCTAGTATTCAAATCTATTAGTTAATCCTCATCAATATCATAAATGTCATCCTCCTTGGGTTTATTACCTTAGAACTTCTTCTTAGGCTTCATCTCTATCTTGAATGTTTCTTCCTTCTTTGGTGGTATATCATCATTTTCTCTCATCTCATAGGCAATAAGGGTGCCATGGAATTGATCCATATTCAATTGAGTAAGATCATGACTTTATTATATAGAAAATACATTTGGATCAAACTTGAGAGAAAGAGACCTTAAAATCTTTTGAACTATAGTAGCCTCTTCAAGGTTATCTCTAAGACCTCTGATGATGTTCAAAGTCTCATAAAATCTCTATAGAAAGGATGCCACTGAATCTTCTACCTTCAGCTTGAGACTTTCAAATTGAATTCTATGAGTCTAAAACTTAGAAATCTTGACCTTTCAATCTCCTTCACAGATGATCTAAATTTTGTACCAAATAGCTTTAGCATATTTAAAATGGATTACCTTGGTAAACTCAGTCTCTATAAGACCACAAGTGATAGCATTCATAGCCTTAGAATTATTCTCAAATACCTTCTTGTCTAGAGAGTTTGATGGAGGAGTAGTAGGAGTAACATAACCATCTATAAGATATTATCATACATAAAATCCTAGGGACATAATGTATGTCCTCATCTTTACACTCTAAAAAAAATAATTAGATCCATTGAACATCAGTGTTTGCTTAGTAGAGAAACCTCCTTAATGACTACCCATATTGTACCATGGATCACCTTCAAACTATCAAGCCTTTACCAAAGTCCTTCTCTAATACCATTTGTTAGATGTAAAATCACTAAGATGGGGGGGGGGGTGTGAATTAGTGAGCCTAGAAAAGACAACTTCAATTTTAATTTTTTCAAGTTCTTAAACAATTACCATAAGCATTCATGAATCATACACATCATTCATAGCAATGAGTAAGAGAGATAATGCAAGATCAATCATATAAAACATGACATATGTAGGAAACCCTATTATAAGAGAAAACCAATGGAACCTAAAATTGGAATACTATCCTATAAAAAACAAGAACTAATTTAGATCAGTTACAACTGATCAAGGAAATACAATCCCTATTTAGTTAGACTACAATCTCATAAGGTGCTACCACGTCTATTTGGCTAAATTATAACAAAAACTAGACCTTTAACACGTTTCACCTTATAAGGAGGCTAAGATCCCCTTATATTTTGAGCTTACACAACAAAACCTAAGAACACATCCACCTTTGAACTGATGTCTTTAATACTATGATGGACCTTTGATTATCACTCTTTACCTTTGCTCATACTCAAACAATAAGATTACTAATTTACTAATAAAATTATGACCTACAGGTCATATAAATAGTTCTCAATATATTATGCTCTTAAACTCATCCATAGGTTACCCACCCTTTCCTTCACTTCACAATACTCCTCTATCAAATTCAAATCACCCACATAAGTCTCTCAAGTCTAGAAATCATCTTTGATTTCACTATTTATAGAGAATTCATGATTATCACCATCTTGGTTAGCCATTAGGCATGAATTATCCCTTAATTATTATAATATATAAAGACAAAACTCAATAAAATCTTCATAGGTCTACCATAGCATCTATGGGTCACCCTTAAGCAACTACACATTTCCATTAGGCCCTTATAGCTCTTATAGGTCTCATGGAGACCTATTTACCCATTTAACACTTAATAAAACAAAAAAAGAACAAAAAAAACACTTAAAAATGCATATAACCATTCCATATGATCTACACATTCCCCTTAAGTTCCAACAACCAACATAGTACCCTTCTGCTTAAGCATAAATTGCTTAAACAACATTTTGTACACACAGTCACCATGAACAAATACATAGTCAACTTATAAACATTTATTCATATATTATACATTATAAAACTTAATAATGTACACATATCATCCTCATGGATTATAAAACAGTCCTCAATATCCAATTCATCAATAGATACTGAAACAATATCAAAACAAGCTTGAATAATCTTCTCAAGTTACTTACAGGTTACACATGAACACATAATCAAATTTGAAACTTCATAAATATGTTTGTACATATTATAAGATATTAAAATCTATATTTACATTTTAATCTTGGAATCCTCTACAATTTTTATTTTTACACCATGATAAAATTTTGCATATATCAAAAGATATTGCAAAAATATAGAGCATTGGTTTTTTCTTTGCAAATTCAAATATTCAAAAGCATACAGTCACAGTTACACCTTTAACACTATGCTTGCATCTCATGTCATTTATGATAATATTAAAAATATACAATTTTTATCTTATCCAAAATTTAATACATAGTGTATCAATTCACAAATGTTAAACCTTGAACATGTTGACCTCATCTCATGCAATTTGGAAACTTTGACTAAATGTGCATTATCAATCTTCTATATGTAGCTTGGTCTTTAGCAATGTCAAATAGATATCAATTTGACCTCTTGAATTTAAGGTTAATAATTTATCTCTATTTATATGATCACCTACTCACCTTTTATCCTTGGAATAATCTTGATCTTTATCTCTACTCAACATTAAACTTCAAACACTTTGACCTCTTTAACTTCTTGTGCATTGTAGATCTAGATGTATGAAATCCTATGTACCATCAGCCTATATAGATTATTTGGGTTTTTATTATATATTTTGAACCATTAAATAAATATTTTTTATCTCCCATGATCCATAGGATCTCTATTTGGTCTTAGTCTTTACCCTTGCTAAAAATGACTAAGTATGGGAACCTTTGCTTATCTGCTTAGAAGGCCAACTTTGCACCACCCTATCTTTTTCTTCACTTAAGAACATGTTATCAAACTTGGAACATATGATATAATAACATAATATAATATAAAAATGTATTAATCTAATCCTATAACCCTCACACATGTGAGATATAATGAAATTAAAATTCTTCCTTAGATTTATCTATCATAGAGCTAATAATGTCAAGAATTGCCTAGAAGGCTAACTTTACACATGCATATCTTTTGATGTGATTTGGTTCATGATCTAAAATTTATAAAAATTAAAATAGGAACAAAACTAAAAACCCCATATGATCACCTTCTCTTTAAACATCCACATGTGTGAGATATACTACCATCAAAATACTTACTCAGCTCTTTCTTGCCTTATGCAAATTTGGCCAAGTATGGGAAAACAATGTCAAACTAATTGGGAGCCCAAGTTTTCACTTGAATATATTTTAATGTGACTAGGTTCATTAATTAAGACTTATTACATAGTAACTAGGGACTAATGTGATCACAACTATATGAACAACTCCCCTTGACTCATCCACATGTGGTAATGGTGATGTCAACAAATTGCCTACCCATATTTCTTGCTATTAGACCCAAAATGTATAGATGAGAACAATGATGAACTAGGTGAATTCATCTCATGCACACGAGTAATCAAATATTATAAAAAAATTTATGAACCTTTTGTACATTCTAAAATTACTATACTCATCCCTCAACATCTCTAACCAAGACAAAATTGAACATCAATCAAGCATACTTAAGACAAGCACATTGCACATTTGTCATTGTTACTTAGGCTATCAAAGCACTACATAAAATCACCAGGAAACCTCCATGACATCACCATGACATCATTGACAACTCTCCAATATTTATCAAGTAAAAACAAGATCTTTCAGGTTCCTAGAGCGCAAGGAAGAAGGTTAGTTAACTCATGGAAACTAATAGTGGAAATTGTGAGTCATGATGAGTCTAAAGATCCAAGTGGTCTATTTAATATTATGTAAAATTATACAAAGGTTGAAGAATTCCAAGATCTCTCATTATTTTCTCATGTTATGAATGAAGAGAACAATCTCAAGGATAAGACCAAGATGCTAGTAGAGACTAGTCTTAAGGTGTGTATAGGTCTAAGTGAATATCCTACTATTGTTGAACAAGTTTCATGTGAAGAACATTAGTTTTCAATGTCTAGTAATGAGGTATGTCATGAATATTTATTTTATCCATGTATTTTAAATTCTATGTTAGAAGAGAAGGATAATGTTTAAGTGGATGAGCAAGTTGTTTCTCTTAAACATAAAAAAATAACTATCAATTTAAAATATCTAAGGAAGAGAAAGACTATGAGGAGTTGTGGACAACTCCTGATTTCACATTATTTTAAGAAATTGTGGGTTAGGGTGTCTTTGCCTATGCTTCTTAGGAGACATATTTATCACGGATAAGCAAGTATGTGTGCTAAAGGTATATTCAAGGATTTGGGTCTTGAAGGTCTGCAGGCAGAGTATGGAGGTTTCTAGGTGTCCAAATAGAATTGGCTAAGAAGACCTATTAAAGATGACTTTTCAGAAAGAGCATGAAGTTAGTGGGGAGCTAAATTAGATAGTTTGAGAGGCATGAAGATATATGTATAATGTAAGGGGGAGTCCTCTTAATGTTTTCAAGGTAAGTTTAAGTACTTTATGTTTCTATTATATGTTTTGTGTTCATAGAGCTTTGCATGATCAAATAAGACTGTAGTCATGGAGCATATTTGAGAAGATCAAGGTAATAAGAGGTATAAAAAATAATAGGGGGAGTCTGTATCATCTATTATACATGGTCCTTTCCTATTATTGGTCCTTGAAGTCTTTTTAGGTCCTCATGATTAGAAGATGAGCCCACTTTGTCATTATGTCAAGAGGGGAGAAAGTGCTTAAAGAGAGAGATAGATTCTGAGCATAAGATTTATATTAGTGTTGACATCAATAAAAAAGGGGGATATTTTTGGAGAGTTGTCAATGATGTATCCAGTGCGGCCAATAATTTTGATGAGGTGTTATGTGTGTTATAATGACAATGACAAAGTGTGTTTCAATATGTTTTGATGCTACTACATGTTTCTTTAATGTTTGACTTAGTAAGGAAATTGATGGATGTTCTTGATAGTGTGGACATGTTTTATACACCCTACGAGGTGATATGAGTTCTTTTAATTCTTATGGAAGTGAATGTAATTCATCAAAATAGTTATATGAAGGTCTAAGTTTAAATAGTCATCTTGGCAGATAAGGTTGAATAAGTAGTTTGATGATGTTATATTTCACATGTGTGAAGTTTTCAAGAGAAACCTGATATATGGATGGATTCCACTATTAGAGGTGATCATGTGGTTAAAATTTAAGGTATGGACATTGAGCATATCAAAATTTATAATAGTGAAAAGTTGGCCTCTCAGATAGAGTTCACTAAGTTTCTATACTTACCCAAATTTGCAAGAGATCTAATGGTGAGTGTTTAAAAGATCTATAGGAGAGAAATTAATTTGAATATATAAGGATATAATGGAGCATGTGATATTATTAGATAGTGATCAAATGGTGTGTATTAATTCAATATGTCAAAATATGCTAAGATTGCACATAGAACTGCAAGTGGTGCAATTGTGTTGACTGAATGGAGTAGGGTGCACAGAAGGCACATAGAGCTGCCAAGTGGCATGATCTTAGAAGAAAAGATCAAAGATCAATGGGGATCATTAAAGAGTTAAAGATAGGAATATTTTGAGGAGATTGATAGAGTGTATTTATTCAAAGTTTCTAGGGGACATGAGATGAAGATATGTGTCTAAAGCTTTCTGCTTTACAAAGTGATCGTTGGAATTTAAATATTCAATTTTTTGAAGGAAAACCAATGGTGGGTTTTTGATATATATATTGAGAATATGCTAGAATTTTATGGTGGTGTAAAATCTAAAGTTGTATATTATTTCAAGGGAAATCCAATAAAATTGGTTTGGAGGTTTGACTATCTATACAAATGCATTTATTATAGTTGGAAGCTGACTATTTATTCATTCATAGTATAGAACAATGTTTGACTAAATTGTGCATTCAAAAAAGAGTGTTTTGGTGGGATTAATCACCTAAATATTCCATAAGGGTCATGTGAAGTAGACCCATGCATTTAAAAGTAATCTTATGTTCTTAATTTGCTTGTTAAAGTGCTAAAGGGGTAATAGGTCTCCATGAGACCTATAAGGGCTACTAAGGCCTAATTGAAGGGCATAATTACTTAATTATGACCTATGAATACTATAGATAACCTATAAGGATGGTTTTTATCTATTTTTTTTCATGATATAAGTCTTAAGGGTTAAGACAAGTATTATGGAAAACCTAGAAGTTTATACTCATGAAAACTCTATAAAAATTGAAAGCAAAGGTGATGGTTTTCAAACTTGAGAGAAGTGTTGAGAAGATGTGATATTGAGAGAAGGATAAAACCTTTGAAATAGAAGGTATAGGTCAATGAGGACCATTAGAGAGTAAAGAGGATCAATTTTATTTATCTGATCAAGGTGATGAAGTTGAACACATAGGTAATTGGACCTAATAAGCCTAAAAGAGGTAGATTGAGTGTGTAAACCCTAGAGGTTGATTGAGTGAATGTGATTAGTGGATGGATTGAAGAGAAGAGTATATTGAGGATTATGTGCATAACCTATAGGTCATATTGTTAATGTTTTGATAGAGTTTTTATAGGTTTTATTGTTTTGTATGTGATAAGAAGTGAAGAGTGATCCAAAAAGGTGTTTTGGATGCATTTCTTGTGTGTGCAAGTTTGTGAGAATATAAAGGGGAAAGAGTAAAAGTAATAGAAGTCCATCATAAGGTATAAAATACATTATATTATAGGTGATCAGATCAAGGTAGCTAGGTGGGTTTTTTTTACCTAGGGGGTTGGTTCCTCCTTGCAAGGTAAAGCTTTCTAAAGGTCTAGTTGTTGTTGGCACTTAGCTAGATAGGGGAAGTAGTCCTTGTGGGCTTCGTGTCTCACTAAATTAAGGGATGGGTGTTCCTTGATTAGTTTATATTGGTCTAAATGTTGAATCTTGTCTTTATAGGACTGTAGTCTATCTTGGTGGGTTCAGTGGATTTTATTCACCAAGAGGGTTTCCCACGTATATCATGTGTTATGTGTTTGATCTTGTTTTATCTTCCATGTTCATTTTTATGAATGATATGTATGATTGTATGTGTTGAATGATTAATGGGTTTGAAGGGTTTGGAATTAGATTAAATATCTAGCATCATTGATTTACTCCCCCTCCCTTTTAGTCATTATACCTCTAACATGGAGTTCTCACTAATGTAGCCTAGGTGACATCATGATAGTTTTGAAAACCAATGAAGGGAGTGACTTTCATCTATATAAGGATTGTGTTTCAAGTTTTAGAGATGGTCAATGAAAGTAGGACCATAGAAAAGAGGTTTGGGTGAAGGATAGGAAGGAATTTGGATGAAATGAGGTCAATTAATGAAACTAGAAAGGTCAAGGAGGGTAATTTAGACCTTATATAGGTCTTAAATAGTCTATAATGGCATTGAACTAAAGCGAGAGGTCTCACACCTCATAAAACCCTTGCACAGTCATAATCAAAACATGTAATTAGTTGTATTTTATTGTTTCTAGGCATTAGATGGAATGAATAGGAGTTATAACCTATTGGAAGAGGTGTGGAATATTGAGACAGACTTGGATATGGTCTTATATCCTTTGAATATGCTCTAAAACTCAATAAAATGAATTTTGAGTGCTCTCAGCTAGTTAACAGGCCTACACAAACCTAGGCTAAGGTTTTTAGAGAAAGACCCTCATATCTCAAGTTTTAACCCTTGAAAATGGCCAAAACATGGTAATATAGTGGATTGGATCATTTTTTAAATTATTAAGGTGGTTTTGGGGTTGTACAACATTGAACAAAAAATTTTTATCTATGTTATAGCTAGGCTTAGAGACCTAATGCAATGTAAGGGGGTATTAAGAAGGTGATGATGCCCAATGATTTGAGAAAATAAAAAATTTAATAAGTTTTATGGTGTAAAAGAGTGCCCCAAAATATGTTTGGTTTGTATGAAGGCTTTATGGTTGGGTCAAATCAAGGAATTTTGTCCATAAAGAGGCCTAATTGGAAGGACCATTACAATCGATAATGTATCTATATAAGGATTGGAGATGTGAATCTTATTGAGAGGTGGTATGGAGATTGAGGTTGGTCAAAGAAGGTTTTAGTTGGAAAATAAGACCTATAGAATCCTCAAACAAGGAGGAAATGTCAAAAAAGGGCTACAATCCTAGAGAGATAATGGTGAGATTTATATGTAGAAGTGAGAGTTACAGGGTATTTGAGAACTTGAAGGAGGTAAAAACTAGTGTGATTTGATCATTTAAGACCATATATGTAAGAATATTGAGTATTTGATACTTATATCAAGATTTGATACCTAAGACCTAAAGAAGATTGCCTAATAAGGAGCTAGTGAATGAGGTCTTATGGAAAAGATGAATGCATGAATAGAGATGAACTAAGGAAGTTCATAGAAAAACTAAAAAGGGTTTGTTGGTATTAATAGGTGAGTCCAAGGTTTTATAAAAACAAAAAATAAGAGGAGACTATTTAACCTAGTGCCAAGATGAGAGTTGACAATAGAGTGAATGAACCTTGTGTCCAAGTTGAGTATAATTATCTTATGGAAAAACAATAAGGGAATTGTTTTTACATTTAATGGATACCTAAAAAAAGATTAAATAATCACCTATAGCTGTTTTTAAGCAAAATCATGCTTTCATGTTGGTAAAAGTTTTCAAACATAGTGGTTTCTAGGGAGGTGAAGTTCATGAAGAGGCTATCATCATCAAGTAATCGATGATGGTTTCCAAACCAAAAGAAATTAATGTATTCAAAAATCACCTCATTTAGCCACCACTTGTAGTCAAATTAAGTCATACACCTTATAAACAAGGACCTATAATAATGCAAAACACATACTTATCTACAAGCTCTTGGAGGTTGATTAACATAGTGGTCAATGGTGTAAATTCATGTTCAATGAAGATGATCCAAAGAAACATAATGAGGTAGTGAGGTCAATACCATGAATAAGTTATACCAATAAAGTTTATGATCAAGTTAAATCTCAATAACACATGACCTACAACCATTCAAAGGATATTCAATACAGTCATCAAGGGTAACAATGCAAAATGGATGTTTCCAAGGTTTTAGGCCTTCAAGGGAGATTGTTGAGTTTTAGAGGTCATTGGAATTTAATTAGAGACTTTGGATAATATTTTTTTCTTGTTTAAAACTCTTAAAACTTTCTCAATCTCACACTTCCTTTTCAACAAGGACCTACATACATAAGCATGGTCAAGTACATGTAAAAAGAAAAACTCAAGAGTAAGGGCATGATATAATGGAAACTCTATATAGTCATACCTTATAAGGAGATAAATATAAATATTGGTATCAATATAATTTAAATAATTATTTCAAATGAGCATGAAGTACTAAAAAAATAAGAAAATCCAAACTCAAACTAAATTTCACACCTATAGCCATGTTAACACAAGATTGTATGGAATTTGACAATGTTTGAGGCCTAAACCAAGTCAAGAGGTTATAAAAGGATGGAGATTTAGTTTAAAATTGTTGGATTAATCATAAAAACATAAATTATTGGTTATAGGGATACTAAACATCTTGAAACTTCATAACCATCACCTACAGTACTGTTTGTACACTATCAAAGTTCGGTTCTCAAAGGAGCTTAGGCCATACATGAGTTGAATAGGTTTGAGGAGATGGTAAAATAAATTTAAACATTTAAATAAGTATCTTAATAACCTATTAAAATTAACCTAATCATTATAAGACACAAACCAAGGCAAGAGGGAAGGAAACTCAGCTTTGAAACTTGACCAAGCAGGCAACATGTCACTATCTTTTTGTAAAAGAGGTATATAGACCAAAATATGAATGATCTAATCACAAAAATTGGTGGAGAGATGAATTATGACATAATATACTTATAGAAAATATTTTTTAGGTTTTTTATAAGGGTAAATATTCTCTGTTTTAGCATAATAAATCCCATGTCTAATCACAGTTAACATTAGAGCCTGTCTTGGAAGAATTAGCCATTTTAGGGCATATACATATCAATTCAAAGCATTAAATTTGGTATAAATGGTATATATGACCCATAAAATCATAAAATTACATAATAAATGTCTTAATAAGGTGAAAATACTCTATGTTCTTACATATACCTCTTGCAGTCAACATGCAACCAATGGAGACCAAACAAAGAATTTGTCAGTTTTAAGTGCTAATGAGGAGTTTAAGATTTTTAGACATCCTAAAATGGTATAATATGATTTTTTAAGCCTGTTTTATGTATTTATTTGATAATTTCAAGGTTTCAATTAATTTTTTTATAAAAAAGACAAGTTTAGACTTGGAGGAAGCAAACAGGTAACTCAAGGTAAAGTTTGAGAAAAAGGGGTCTATAGGCTAAAGTATACATCCTAAAACCATGAAAATTGTTAGGATTGGTAATAATGAGATAATATACATATAAATAATATTATTAAGGTCATTTTATAAGTTTAATTTACATTTGTTTTAACAAAGTCTCCTCCATGTCTCATAATAGTCACCATTGGTGTATGCATGCTTCTTGGAGTTTTAAGGTATAAAAATGGGTTTGACTCTTAAATAAGTGTTTAAAAAGAATAATGGGATTATTTTAAGCCTCTGAAATACAATTAAATAGTGTTCACACTTAAAATTCCATGAAACTACACAGGTAAGCTTGAAACCCCATTGGCAGTCTCAAAGGCATAAAGAACAAAGTTGGATTTTTGATCATTTGAAGAGGAGAATACAAGTTGAATCAGATAAGGAACATGTAAAATTTTTTTTTTAACCACATATATTCATAAATGTGTGAAATAAATCCAATATTTATATTTGGCCAATTATGCCTTAAAGCTTGTTTGAAGGCTTATAGCACCAAAAGGCACTCTAAAACCTTCCAATACAAGGTGAATTCATGAATAGGTTATATGAGATATTATAAGTTCTATTAATGTTTTTTAAATTAAATAATATAAGTGGGAATGTAAAATTGGTCCTTTGGAATAATTTGAGTTTTTCATGCCTAAGATACCTAGTTTTAGCCCCTCTTCAGATGCTCGTATCTTTCAAACCATGAGGAGTTGGGACAAGTGCTTCTAGTATATTTTGACTTCCCATATTTAATTGAAAATAATTATTTATTTATGTTGTTTAATGGATTGATTTTTATGAACAATCGCTAAGAGCATAAGCATGTTCAAAATTCTTACAAACCCTATAGGTAATTATCTTTACATATGTATATTTTAATACCTTTTACAGGGGAGACAAATATTTTCAAGGATGAAGTGGTATATGAAATAGAGATAAATGGTGATAAGTGGTGGATTGGGATTCTAAATTTCATGAATGATCATCTTGAAGGTGAGCTTGTTTGAGCTACCAAAGGAGCTTTTTTTACTAGTTTTGGGCTTTTGGACTCGTAAGTCCATAAAATGGCCTATAATCACTTGGGAACCAATTAAAATGTGTAGATAAATATATAAATATCACTTGAAACCTAATTTTAGAATAATTTGACATGTTTGGGTGTCTAAGAGGCCCAAAATGGCTAAAAAATGCTTATTTTTATAGGTCTTCAAAGAGATATATGGTTTAAAGCCATGGAATAGGATTAATGGGACCTAAAGCATCATTATATGGAACTTGGAACTCTTCATAAGAGTTTATAAGGTGCCTTGCTAAGTTAAAGGGTAAAAAACCCAAGTTTTTTGAGATTTTATGGATTATTACAGGTTTAATGATGATTTCCACCATTATTTTAGGTCTTAAAGGTTGTTTAAATATTAATTTTTTTTCTCATATGCATGATATGGATGTCTAGAAGTTTTCTATAGGTCCAAAAGTGGTTCTTATGGTGCCAAATGGTCTAGGGTGCAGGTTTTAGGGTAGCTGGTTAAAGGTGGCTCAAGTTTGAGACCTCCATCATTGGAATCTATGAAAATTATAGGTTTCATCGAGTTTATTTAATGTTAGAGGAGAAAAGTGAAGTTGAAAATAGAATAAAAAATCAAAAATCAAACTCTAAGAGATAACCTCCATGGTCAGTTAAGCATCAAATTCCAAGGTTCACTAACCATTTGATAAAAGCTTCTAGAAGTTCAAGTGGGGGAGGGTAGAATTCCAAGAGAGATAAGTTTGGAGGTTGGGAGAACAAGTGGAGCATTCAATTTGTTTTCTAAGTCTTTGGAGACTTTTACCTTGTGAGTGGATCATGACATTATCATCCTCAATTATTTTCATCTTTTGGTGTCTTTCTAAGCCAATGAGAGGGCTTGAAGACTATTTGGACTAATGATGGTTATTTTATTGAGGAATTATTAGAGTTAATTGATCCAAAAGTGGTTAAAAATCGATAGAATGTGGTTGTCTCATTTATTGATTTTTGAGTGTTTGCTTCTCCTCTCTCTCTCTCTCTCTTCCTTTTTCTCCTATATCTCCCATTTCTCCCCCATTTTATAATATTATTCTCATTTGACAAGGCAAAACCCTATCAAAATATGTAATAAATACATTTTGAAGCAATAAAGATAATTTTTCACGTAGCTCTTGCCTCTAATTTGTATTTAGCAAGCTTGTGTATGATGGCTTTGTGAAGAAGTGTTCTTCCATGTCCATTATCCTTCTTCCTTGCCTTTTTAGGTGTTTCAAGCTAGTTTCAAGTCTAAAATTGACATTTTTATGCCATTAATATATTCTTGGTGTGAGTTTTAAAACTCCTCTTTTCTTCATTTATTTCTTAGTGAGCCTAGTTTAAGAAATACTTAGGTGAATTATCTAATTTGTGAGGTTGTGTGAGTAAAGATTGTCTTATGTTGAATTAGTGTTTGTTTTCAAGATTATTTGAGTATCATTTAAATGTGTGAATCACCATTTTAGTGTTTTTCATCATCTAATACCCCTTTTTATCCCTTTTTCAAGTAGAATTAGTAGTTTAGGTGATCTACCAAGAGGAATCTGGCCTTCTTTATAAGTTCAACATCATTATAGGATACCCACACCTTGAGGTTGTTTTAATATTGTAGCTAGGAGTGAGAGAGCCTAAAAAAATCTCCCACAAAGGTATAATTATATGATATAATAGGAAGGTCACTAAGATATTTTATGTCATGATCTTGAGCATTACATATACCATAGATTTCTATTTTGTCTAGAGGATAGTCTTTGAGTGCATATTTTAATCTACACTTTGGATAATAGATTTATAGTGGTTTAGTGTTATATTTAACCTTAGCTTTTAATCCATATAATGTTGTGTTTAGTTAAACCATTATATTTATTTTCAAGTTTGCTCATTCCTCTATGAGTTGGATTACATCACTATATTTCCCTAGTTTTCTTCTCTTATTGCTAGGTTTTATCCTAAAGTAGTTGGTACATAATCATGGAATCTCTTGGAAATCTAGTTTTGTAATATCTCCCTTCCCCATGAGATTCAAATAATCCCTAGAGGAATCATACAATCTTTTAAGGAAAATAGTTTTGATCACTTCCTCAGATAACTCATATCCAGACCTATTATGGAACAAAACAAACTGGTCTAGGTAATCTTCAAGGTTTTCATCTTCATTTTGCTTGATTTAAAAAAATATATATTTTCTATCCTTGACCCTATAGTAATCTTGGTATTTTTTCAAGAATACTATTTCCATTTCTCTCCAAGTGCTAGTAGAATTTCTTGCTAGTTCTATAAACCACCTCATTGCTCCTTCCTTCAAATTAGAAGGAAAGATCTTCAACTTTTGATTATCAGAAGTTAAATCATAGGTTTGGTAGAGGAATTTAAACTCAAAAATAAATTGATCTGGATATTCAATGGATAGATATCTAAAGGTAGGTAGATTGGATTGGGAAATATTTTTTAGTGTTATTCAGTCATCATTCTCAAAGATAATAGGATAAGAGAAATTCCTCTCAAGAGGATTCTTATAGGGGTTTTATACATGGACTATATTTTCTCCCATTATAAATATATTTATATTGAGAGGAGATTCTTTGAGGTCCTTTGGTTATTTAGTGTTTGAAAGTTCAACTCTTGTAGAGGAATATTCTTATAAATCCTGAGAGGTACTTCTAAAAGACTCACTTATTTATTTATACAAAATTTCTATCTTTTTCTAAAAGTAATTTGATTATTGATCCTAAAAGATAAGTATCTTTAAGAAGAAACCTTCCTTGTCAATCCCTTTGCCTACTCATATACTTGTATTTGACAAGAGAGTAATTTATTCTATTTTTTTGGTTTTCATATTTTGACTATTAGCTTGAGTTTTTACCTTACTAACACTTTTTAAGAATTTATGTGACAATGGCTCCAAAAATGATGGGTGTCATTGTTACCCCTTTATTTAACTAATCTATGTTGGTGTCAATTCTTACTAGAGCCAGTGTCGAAGTCTATCTACGCTAAGGTACTTTATTGGTTTCATCTAACAATGTTATATGGGGGATTTTTGGTGTTGTACTAGCCTAAATATCTATTCATAAGAATTTAACTAATGATAAAAAACTCTATTGCCTAAAATGTAAACACACTAAAATGATAAATTGAATACTCTAAAAATAATCACATAATGCTATGAAGTAAACACAATGAAACCAAATATCAAACCCATAATTTTGAACTAAGTTGTAAAATGAAAGTTACTAAAATTAAAATAAATGATAAATGTTTACTCAATTTTGAAAGTGAACACATTAACATCTATTCCATCCTACAGGTTATAAGTATAATCACACAGAGTATATATATTAATTCCAATTGAAATAAATAATAAATAAACTTATTAATACCAAAAGTAATGTCTCTTGTTTCCTTGGGGGGTGGATGCTTGCTCACCCTTGGATTCAAGGTTAAATTGACTTAGTATTAAAATGTTATACTTAACACATAAAATGAAAGAGTAATCTACTGTGAGGTATTCTTGTATTTAAAATAACAAAAATTATAATATTTTGTGTCTCTATAGATCGAGCATGGATATGCCCATTTATTATATGTAAAATAAATTAACTATCCTAAAAACCAGGCAACTCAACTATCTTATAATCAAAAGATATTCAGAGAGATTGGGTGATATAGCCAAAATAGAGAAATCATTGCAACAAGATCCTCATAGGAATATAAAGATCGATGTGAGATTGTAACTACTATGTCTAGCCATATCTAACCACCAAATCTTTACATACAATATATCTATATCTTCTGACTCTAGAGTTGCAGGCCATAATAACAACTTCCATAAATGAAAAACTATACATAAATAAGAATATATATATATATATATATATATATATATATATATATATATATATATATATATATATATATATACATGTATAAAAATATAAAGTATAAAAATGAGTCTTAGATCATCATGGAATAAGTGGAAAATCTTATGGAATGATTTTGAACATGTTATGGCTAAATCTGAAGCAAACTATGAGAATCCAAAGTAAAGCTATCATAATCTATAACTGACTATTTTAATCCACAGCTAACTAACAAAATTTGTAGCTAACTATTGTAATCCATAGCTAACTGATAGAATTTATAGCTATGTTTTAAATGATTAGTTCTTAGCCATGGCATATCCTTGTCTTCATGAGATCTTGACAAAAATCTTATTTAGATGCTATCATACATGTACATATCAAAATATAAAGACTAAACATGAAAATGGTTAGAACATAATGCAAAGAATGCTAACTTAAACTCACATGAGCTTATAGAGATAAAAGAATCCATTTTATACCTTATACTATTTATAAAACCTAAGACTACATGCAATGCTCAATTCAAATGACATGTTTAAGGCTATGAAAGATGATATATCATGGAAATAATGAGTCATAATATGGACTCATCAGTATGTAATATCAAGTTTTAACTGTAAGTATGCTTATTATGTGAAAGGAATAAAAAGAAATAAAGGGAGATCCAAATTAGATCGGTATAATAGGAGTATAATGAGACATATTGTTTGCTAACTGATTACATGGTAAATAAATATTACTAAGGGAAACAAGGTTTGTATAACCAAGTCACAATAATATTTATCTAATTTTTTTGAGATAAGATAACAAACAATCATTGAAAAAGGAAAAAAATCCATGAAAGAAATGAACACATATAACTAAGTATGAAATCATGGAAATACTGAAAAGAATCCATAAGAAAAATAAAATGAGACCAATATTCAATACTTAATGCATAATATAAAGATCCATGTGAAATAGATAAATGAAACCAAATTTGACACAATCAAATGATATAAGACATATAAAAGTGGATCACCAGTCCAAACCAAAATTAAAATGAAGAACAAAGTGAAGGAACACCATGTTGTGTTCACAAATATTGATAAATTTACCCACAAATATTATCCATGATATTTGAAACATATTTATGAAGTTAGATCCTAACAATAGCCAAATCTCATCAATCCTCATGGAAAGTTTCACAAATACCTTTATTTAAATCTCCTTAATAAAAAATTTAAGAATAGATGAAGGATTATGCTCATGAGGGCTCTCGTATGAATAATACTCAAGGAGAGGAATAGGTGTTAGAATAGGAATGGTATCTATAGGATGAGATGTAAAACCTCTGATGGAGAAGGATCCATGGATGGGGAAGTAACCACAAGTGGGGAAGAAGTTTCCATGGTTGAATAACGGGGAGCCTTCTTACATGGGAGACTTATGGAAATAAGAATATCTAGTGTAGGTATTGTTAGAAGCTGATCATGAAGGTATTGTTGGATAATATGGAAATTATTGGTATGATGGGTATTGTAGTGGTGCTAAAGACAATATACCTCCCTATATTTAGCAATATACTTAGGTAATAAATTGCGAGGAGGTATAGCCTTATCTTTAGGCTAAGAAATGGTGGGACATAATGAGTCAATATATTACCAAGCTTCTAAAAATGAGTGGAAGAGTGATTATCTCTCCCATGGAAGGAATAGATACACTTTTTAGTAGGCATTAGGGGTATACTAATGGAAGAGGTAGAAGGAGAAGCTAGGGAAGGCTGATATAACTAGTCCAATGAATAACAAATTTTTGAATATCACAATAAGGTTTATTAGCCCATTAGGTGGGCATGGGATCAAGCTATGATGAAGGAAAAAGGCCATCACCAAGGGAAGGTGGGGAAAAAATAGAAATTAGACTATCCTCATCTGAAAGTAAAGTAGGATCAAAAATAGGATGAGACTTAGTTGAGGGTAGAGTAGGAGTAGGAGCTTGACTAGGTTTAGTTGAAGGTGAAGCTAAATGCATGTAAGGATTAAGAGTAATATGTAATGTCTATGGGGGAAGTAATCTATAAGGATCTCATTATCTATAAAAATGGTAAAGATCAATCATGGTATGATCCATGAGCATACTTAAGAGGCTCTACTAAAATTGGAGGTATACAATGCAATCACTCCATCTCTACCCTACAAAAAATAATAAAAATACTAGAATTAGGCACTATGAAGGAAAACATGCAATAATACAAATTAAAATATTAAAATAAAAAAGTATGATATCGAAGAATCTCCAAATTTATATCTTAGACAAGTCCTACTAAAAATGGGTCATCTAAATCATAACAATCATCATAGTTAGTTGTATACAAGTTGATGGTACATGTAGTCATTATCTTATTATCATAATTTGCATGATGAATATAATTTATAATCATAGTTAAGACCACATGTATATCATAAATAGGAAATTGATGGGATCAAGGTTGCAAAGAGGAAGTTGGGAAATGATATGAGGAGATAGATTGAAAGTTTTGATCTCAAGGCTCATCTCATATGACTCACCATCATTAAAATCTAGGAGGTTAGATGGCATGTTCCCAATGAGTTTGGGGTGACCATTATAACCTCATGTAGAATTGATAGGATAATTAAGACATTGATATTACCTAAATGGGATACTAGGCAAAGGTTTAAGGGTAGAAATTTTAAAGACACCACTTTCTTGGAATTGTTTAAATTTCCAAGGGTTTGTGTCTCCTTGAGTCTTATAAATAGCACCATTATGGGGGAATTCAATGTATTGGCATGAAAATGAGGTGACAAACCTCATGAAATGAGTCCAAGGTCTACCAGTCAAGATTTTATAAGATAGGATAAAGTTAAAGACCATAACCTTCATGTGGATGGTGATAGGAGGGATGGTAAAAAGAAGCCACATGCAACTTAAAGGAGGAATTTACCTTCTATTATAGCCTTGACATGTGTTATGTGTAGACTTGATATTAAATTTAAAATATATAAGAGTTTTAATGAAATCAAGGGAGGCAATGCAAGTACCTAAATCCTCATCAATCAAGGCATGCTTGACTTCGATATCACTAATTTGGATGTTAGTTAAGAGGGAGGGATCATCTACACAAAGTATAATCTCATCTAGAATCATGGAAGAAATAGGAAATTTAAGGGAAAGAGAAGTTTTCATTATTTCATTAACATGTATGGACATATCTTTGCATTTTTTAAGGATATTATCTTTAGACCCAAACATGGTAGCTTCATGTCTTGATAAAGGAGGATGAGGGATGTTCATTTAAAACAATAATTGAATTAGACAGTTTCAATGATGATGGGAAGTTCACATTAATTCAAGAAAAGTTATTTGATATGGAAGATGATAAATTTAAAAAATAGGGTCCCAATCATCATAACTCATGGGGGGATTGCTAGATATAGGTACATAATGTTACAAGATCTCCTATGAAGGAGGGTTGGAAGTGAAATTAAACTTATGTTGGTAAGATGTATTTAGTTTAGTTTAAGGACAAATAGTTTGATTATATTTAGGTGGTGGGATGGCTGAATGAGGTATTTCCTATGATTGGGTTGAAGAAATACCTAGAAATTTATAAGGTCCTCTTGCCCCAACTATGTGAGATGAGATGGGGAAGTATCTTGAATTATATATAATTTTTGAGAGGTTTGATACATGGGAGTTGGATTGGTTTTGATAAAAGAAACTACTATTTACATGTTAGTCATATTTACCACATTTTATTCATTGATAGTGAATTCTATAAGGATTTCAATAGTATTTATTTAAGGAGTAGGCTTGTCATTACTATCTTGATGATTAGGGTGAGGGTCTTTGTATATAGCAAGATTAACATTAGATTGATTTAAAGATTGATTTTTATTTTGAATTTCATGGGATTTAAAATATATATCATATGATTTTTCATGATAGTGAATAAGGGATTCATGATCACACTTTGTTCCAAGAATAAAATACATATCTATATTACACAATTGTCTACAAGCCTCATGAGAGTGGCCCCAACTTGCATGGAACAAACAAAATTTATTCAAATCATACCATGTTTTCATTGGATGAGTGGGGTCAAAATCTCATGGTAGAAGCCTTGGAAGATGATTTTGAATATCATCTAAGGATAATGGTTTGTGGACATTGATTTTGTTTGTTTGAGAAAATGTAAAACTAGGAGTGTTGTTTGGAGGGGGAGCATGTTCCATAGTGTTATTGGGAGTGATGGCTTGAATATTGTGAATATTTTATGAATATTTATGACTTAGTTGATTATAAGACTCATCTTGGATTTGATTGAGTATATGTGGATTATATCAAGCTTGATTAGTTGACGAGATTAACTAATTATGGGCTTGGATCCTTGTATATTTAGTAGATGATGTTGCATGTAAAGGGGAATCCAATGATGCCTGATCTTTTTCATTCCATTTATGGAGTGGGATATAGGGATTATGGAGGAGATGTGAATGATTAAATATGTGTGGTGAATTAAGGGTATAATGGGAAACCCAATCCCCATAAAGGTCACTAGGATCCCTAGCCTCAAAATCAGAGGAAGTATCCTCAAGATTCATAAAAGTATCACTAAGAATATTAAGGGAATTATCATCTAAAGTTGATTCATATCCAACTTGATAATTTTCAACTGATATATCATCTAAGGATTGTGCCATAATTTCATCATCTTGGGACTAATCAAGAGCCATGCCTTCTGACTTGTCAATAGTATAAACATCTTGAAAGAGATAAGTGTCAGTATAACCTTCATAATCTACAAGGGATGATGATTATAACATGATTTATGATTCAAATTCTATTTTTGAACATGATCTTGACCATTCTTATGTCAATTTAGATAAGGTGATGTATCCCATAGATGATTTACTAGTAAGAACCATATGATTGTCCATAAGTAGCTCTTTCACCTTGGGTTTATGAAGGGATGATTTAGACTTAATATATTTATGAAAATGGGGGATATGATGTGAATGTGACATAGGGATGGATTGATCAAGGATGGTTATGGTATGGATAGGACTGTAGTCATGACTATGTTTAAGGATGGAAGAATCTTGATCATTCTTAGGAAGTAATTCTTGGCATACCCCCTTTTTCACACTCTTAGGTGTGAACATATTGGATTTTCCATCAATTTAAATGTCACAATTATCAATTAATTTTTGGATATAATCTCTAAAATTGTGACATCTATTAATATAATCATTGAGGACTTTATGGTATACACAAAATCATTTGGGTTAATACCATGAGGGTAGACACTTGGATAAATCTATAGGTTGTGTTTAAGGGTAGAAAATCATGTCTATAGACCTCAATTTCAAAAATAGGGATTTCATAAAAATGGGAAGAGGGGTATACATCTTGTCCATGATTTTGGATGTAGAAGTATTAGATTGAACTATAGAATAATGTGATGGTGGAGTGTGGGATTGTTTACGAGGCAAATGGGAACTAGACAAGGTTGACAAGCTATGCTTCCCTTTGCTATTAGGATGGGGGATTTGGGATGGAATCTGATTGGTAGATGGAGGATTTGGATGTGGATGGTTATAGACTATGGGTGAGGTGAGATGGATGGGGTCAAGACCTTTGGGAAGTTGGGCACCCATATCAAAGGGTTGTGAGAGGACTACCCCCTTGTTTACATCAACATAATTATTAAATAGAGTGATCATATGACTAGGAAGGTCATGACTAGGACTAAGACTAATGGATGGTGGAATGGAATGGGATGGGGATGAGGGTTGATGAAAGACTTGATTGGGAGGTGACCTTAGGTTTATGAGCTTAAAATCATTGGGAAGGTGAGCACCCATATCCAATATCCATAATAGGACTTTATCTTTGTTGGCCAAGATATATTCATTAAATAAGGTGACTTTATCACTTGTATACTAACAACTATAATTATGATGAATGTATGATGGGGTTGCCCATGATAATCTAAGGGATTATGGATGGGGGAAGATATGGGATATTGGTTTGGGTTTGATGGGATTGAGGTATGAAGGTAGGTGGGCACCCATTTATAGGTCCCACAAAAGGATCTTATCCTTGTTAGAGAAAAGATATTGGTCCACAAGGATCAATTCTAAATCCATGTAGGTAGATAAAGAAAGGGGAATGTATAATGTGAAAGTAGATTTAAGAATTGAATAGGTGTTTGGTAAAATCAAGGCTAAATTTCTAAGATAGTATGATAAATGATAGTGAGGATGAGATGGATGAAAGAAGATTGAGATGATGTTAGACTAAGATTAGGTTTCAAACTAATAATATAATAAGTGCTAATGATCTATCAACAATGCCTAATTTTTAATCTAGGAAGAGGATTGGGGATTTGATGGGTGCCTGGACTCAAACTAGAAAGACAATGATTAGATGGGTACCAGTTATGAATAATTAAGATGATGCTAGATTGAAACCAACAAAGTGACAAGATGTTGGTAAGATATCAACTACATATGAGTGACCAAGTGATGAATGGTAGTGGAATAGAATGATAGGATGATATGGATAGATAACAAGATATGATTATGTGATAAGGTAATGGGATTAAATCTAGGACAAGTATATATGGGTGATGATGAAATGATAAGGGGTAAGAGGAATGAGATGAGGATGGTTTGGATGTGTGTGTGACCTAAATGTCCAACTAGGTATGTTGTGGGATAAGATATGATGAGGTTAGACTAGATGGGGATGATAAGGTTGGATTGGGTGATAAACAAGTCAAGACAAAATTGGATTAGGATATGTAAAAGATTAAGAATGTACAAGATATGATAAATGATGAATGTATAAGGTGATTAAAACTATAAAAAATGGGGATAAGGATATACAATATGGTGATATAGAATGCCTAGATAGTTGTGTATGGTTTTGGGGCTAACTCAACTCATAAAAAACATTGGTCTAGCATGAAACACACCAAAGAAATAAAGCCATTATCCTAAGACTAATAAAATGATGGGTGTGTAACCTAATAATTACATCATCTAAAAGCTTTGTAGGTGAGGCTATAGGTTGATGATTGATTATGGAATTAATCAAACCCTCTCAAACTCATCTAAACTTGAAAAATACTTAAGAATTGATGTTGACTCTGATAAAAGATCACCTATTATTGATGAAAGGTTTTAAGCTAAGTTAAATGGGATCTCTAGTGGCATCCTTGATATATGCTAGGTATGATGGGGCCCAAGTCCATACAAGGTGTTGTCTAATGTCTGGTTTAGAGAGTTAACTCTTTCCCTTCATGGATAGCTTGTATGGGGTCAACCACTTAGCCTAATGATAGTTATTATTTATATTTATATTCCATTAAAACACAAAGTGTGGACTATTGCATGGTGGTGAAATCCATGGTCACTATCCCCCTAATACTATGGTAAGTGCATGGGTGTGAATTCCATGTCACATTAACCCTAGAAAAGAAAAATTATAGGTTTTATAAGTGGTTTTTTATCCTCTAAGAATCACTAAAAGGATGTGAGGAGGAGAGTATACACCACTATATCCCTTGGGTGAAAAATAGGCAAACCAACAAGAGATTAATTAATTGATTAATTAGATG
Organism: Torreya grandis; assembly: GCA_037957365.1. Lineage (NCBI taxonomy): Eukaryota > Viridiplantae > Streptophyta > Pinopsida > Cupressales > Taxaceae > Torreya > Torreya grandis. Next base: position 222,820 of record JARHVA010003545.1, on the reverse strand, counting down.
TGATAGATACAAGATGCAAAGATATATAAAGAATATACAATACAACGTGATTTAAACAAAGTGATGAAAATGATTTTAGATAAAAATGAGTTTTAAGATGCCAAAATGTGTTTGATAGGTGGTCTATAAAAAATGATTAGTAGTTTGATTAGCACTTTTAAAAAGGCAACTTGTAAGAGAATGATTAGTAGTTTTGATTGATAATCTTGAGGGGTAACCTTCAAGATAAAATATTAGAGCAAAATAAAACATAAAATAAAAGAGGTTAGTAAGTCAAAATCACTTATATATTCACCCTTGAAAGAAACACAATGTTAGTCTAATAAGGCTTAATAAAAACCACTGAAAAAATTATGATTTTGCTATGTAATTTCTTTGGGTGAGTAGGTCATGATGCGAGGGTCTAGAGATGGCAACCCACATTGAGATCAAGGGAAAAAGCCCCTTATAGATTCTAGGGATAGTGCCCTTAGTGTTCTCCATATCATGATATGATGGGGTCAAAGGGCAAAGCCCCTGATGCCAAAGGAAATTTGGGCCTTGTGAGAGGCTTTAGATGACTCAAAATTCATTGAAATTGAATCTAAAAACGTGCTCAAAAATGACAATTTTGAAGGAAAAATGAGTGAAAAATCATAACTTTAGAATGCAATACCATAGATGCATAGTCAGATCAAAATAAAATTGTAAATAGAGACTAAAATATTTCAACTACTAGTATAATACCATAATATGTGAGTTACAATTTTTGCCATCTGTTAGTTAATCATGATGATCAGTCCACAAAACCACATATGTTAGATCAATATCATGACTATTAGAGTGATGTCATAATTTTGAGATTAGCGATATTGTGACAAAAACATAAAACTATAAAACACTTGATTTTTAACTAATGTAGATACTTATATATTTAACAAATTATGATAGGTTACCTAGATGCTTAAATTCCTAAGAAATATTTACTGATAACTATGGTAAATTTGTCTTGTGATGATTTTGATCAAGTTGAGATTTTTGTTACCAAAATGAACAAATAATAGATAGTTTATAGAACAAAAAAGACATTTTTAGATAGATTTATCTTACTTCTACCTTATAGATTTTAAGACACTAAACAAAACAACCCTAAAAATATAAAATCACAATATTACCACTATTAGTAAAATATCACTTTTCTCATATCAATATTGTGATTACATGATTAGAAACTTTGAAAAATTTAATAAAAAGGGTAAGGATGTGATGTTTTCCTACCTTTGCCTTTCTTATTGACCTATCAATCAACACACAACAAGTTTGTCCCATAATAGGTTATAGATAAAATCACTTATAAAAATGTGGTTAGAAAATATATTTTTAAGACCCAAAACCACTTAAATAAGATTATAAAAGGGTTTATATGATTACGAGTCCTCTTGCAAGACATATAATGATAAAAATTAAACCTATAAGGTTAGAGATAAATGGATAATCATTAAAATTTTTGGGAGAAATTATAATGTTACGATTATATTTGCAATACCAAGACTTGTAAGTAAATACCACATGTCTCAAAATCACACTTTTGTAAATGGTAAAGAAACTTCTAGGGTTAAGCAAACATTGTTAGCATAATTTTTTTGATTATAATGCAAAATCACTACTACTAGTGCAATACCATGATTTGCAAATCTGCAGTATTTCATAAGCATAATAACCTACCAAAAGAAGAGATCATCAGTATTTAAGTCATGGTGATTAGTGAAATATCATGATTCTTGGGTCAAAACTGCCACTATAAGGTCATGACTTATAGAATAATATCATAATTTTGACATGCATATGAAATTTTCAAAAATTTGGCACATGGTTTTGACTTACTTAACCCTACAAGCTATCAAAAACACCATTAACAAGAAAAAATGATTAAATTGGGAGGGATGTCCCATTATGGTCACCAAAATGTAGTATGAATTTTGAGCTTATTACCTAAATATGCAGTTTAAATAGAAAACATCAAACTACCTAGGTAAGATCTAGAGCTATTAGAATCAAATTCAACCAGATGAATGAACAATTTAAAAAAAATTATAATATTAAAGATAATTACTCCAAACCAAGATTAAATGGATTAAAATACAAGAGTATTGGATTGGGATTACCTTAGATTTATATTTTTAGCATTGTGGTTGCTTGATTATGGACTATGGATTCATGTATTTGGTATGTGGATTCAAGTTCATGTCACTGTCTCTTGATTGTGAGTTTGACATGCATACTTCATGAGATTCAAAGATGGTTTCTAGTTATATTATCCATGGGGAAATGGATTATTTATATAGAAAATGGAGAGAGGAATCAATGGTTAGAATTTAATCTTAGTCCATTGGGATCAATGGTTGGAGATTTTCCAAGGAATGTTTAATTCCTTAGAAACCTCTAGAATAGAAGGTTCTAGATTAGGAAGGCTAAGTTAGAGAGGATTCTAGAATTGGATAATTCTAAAATATTCTTAGGGATTAATTAGGATTAGGTAGGGGTTAGGTGACTGATTAGGGACTAAGGGTGTAGGAGATCTTATGAATAAGATTAGTAGTTGGGTAGGTGGGTCATGGGAATTTAAAATTCCCAAATAAGATAAGATGGATTAATATAATATAATGGGGATTTATGAAAACAAATGAATACATGGGGAATAATAAGGTTAGTAAATAAGGAAATGTTGATGGGGATATTATATGAATGGCTAGGATTAGGATAAAGGGGATACATTAGAATAATTATGATGAGTGGATTAAGGTGTATATAGTGTCATAAGTATCAATAATGCTATAATTGGTAGCATGATAGTTTTTATTTTTAATGAGTATATGAGTACCCATAGTAGTTTGAGATGGTTCAAATTGGCACATGAGAAAATCTTACCACTTATCTTGGTTGAGGGCTTCTTTCAAAGTTCTTGGGGAGAGAGTCCTCAACCGATATTATAACTTAGGGTAGAGAGAATTAATGAATAGATGAAAAAAGTTATTGTCTACCATATTATGCTCACATTTGTTAGATAAGTTATTCCAACATTTGATGAAATCTTATGTCATTTCAAACTCAAGTTGTTTACAATTTTTGAAGTGAGCTAAGTTATTCTCAAGGAGATCACTAGTTTGAAACTCTCATACTAGGGAGTTAACCAAATATTCAAAGCTAGTGATATAATAGGTTTTTAGTTAATTTTACCAATCTAAATCATATCCTAATATTATTATAGCTAATATATTGATAGCATCAAAGGTATTAAGTTTGACCGGATCTTTATAGAGGTCACCAAATATTTTTTAATATAATGTGGGATTGGTGGACCCATTATAGGTGATGGTAGTTGGGATGCCTCATATGTTGATATTAGAAATTTGAGGTACAATAGGTTCATTTTGGAGATTTTTTATCATTTTATTAATGAAGGGTGGTTGAGGAATAAGGTTACTATGATAATACCTAAGGGGGGATGGGAATTTAGATTTTTCACTCCCCTTGAAACCTTTTGGGGTTAATTTTGAAGATTAATGAGATGTTTTTCATATGTATCAGTTAATTTACATTATTAGTGTGAAAAGTATGCATTTTATTCAGTGTTTATAATAAAATTTGATCAATTTGGGTAGTATTTTGACTAGTGGGCCCAACATGTGTAGCATTGGTATTGGTAATAGTGGCATGAGTAACAATATGAGTATTAACATGCACCACACTAGTGGTATGAGAAGTATTGGTGGAAAATGAAGTGATAGTAACATGATTAACATTTTTATCAAAATATGCACTAGTGGAATGGTTATCATTAGAAAAAAATAAAGCACTAGTAGCATGATTAACATTGGTAGCAAAAGATGCACTAGTAGAATGACTAAGAAGAAAAGTCTTTGAAAAAGGCCCACTAGAAGTTGAACCTACCATGTTACTGGAGATGCATGGAATGGAGGGTCAAAATGTTATAGAAGAAGATGCCATGGTGTGTGAAGGAGGAAAAATAGAAGGAAAAGATTTAGAAGAAAAGCAAGTGTCTCCCCTAAATCTATGAGAGAAAGTAGGGGAGGGTGAAAGAGGTTCATATACTTGAGGACCTATCATAAGATTATAAATGGTTAAAGGGTCATTTCCTCTATGTTGGGGAAATTTGTTAATGAATACGACAATTTTAGGTGTGTACTATAATTGATGCTCATATTCTAAGGAGAATAAAGGATTAGGAATGAAAGATTAATGAGGAGCCCATAATTGGTAGTGCAAGTGGAAATGTGAACATTATTTTCATCTAAAGTGAAACCCATAACTTAATTCTTGGGAAACCTATTAGAATGGTAAGACTCATCATGTCTATCATATTTAACTCTATATTATCCTTTAACAAGAAATTCATGATGATAAAAAGAGGTTGAAGAGTTAACAAAAAGACAAATCAAAAAATAGGATACAACATCATACTTGTGTACTATGTTCTATAAAATAGTGAGCATAATAAATAATAAGAGGACACAATCATGTAAGATGATTTTGTACTACTAAATAATAAACAAAACAAGAAAAAGGAGGACATAGTTAGACAGGTTGATTATGTACTATTTAGACAAAGAACATAATAAGGAGAGAAAGATACATAATATGACAGGATGATTGTGTACTGAAGGCAAACAAGATGAACAATATTTAAGAAACTATTGACAAGGATGATAATGTTTTGAAAATAGGTATTCTTTTTGCAAGATAATATCTAGGAAAATGAAATGAAGCACACAAGTAATTGGATCAATGTGATTGATGCAATTGGAACACACAATAAAAACTTTGCACTAACATTGGATAATACAAGTTTTACAATAAAAAATACAATTATCAAATATTAAGCAAAAAATTGAAAGTAAATGATAACTAATTGGTCATTCGTAAGTGTTATTAAATTATAATAAAGTTTAAAATTAATGTGATGGGGAGTTAGCTGTAAGTAGGAACTAGAAATCAATCTATGGATAGTTTTAGGAAATTTAGGCTATGTAAGATGATAAATTTGAGCAATAGGATTTTGATTATGCAAACTATATCAAAAATTCCCAAATACATAATCTACCATTAAAATTGAGAACCATTAGATCAAAATGCCATAAAATTAACAACTAAAGCATCATTCTAACCTAAAGCTAAGTGTTGCCAATCAAGATGCAAATAAATAAATATTAATTGACTATGGGTTATGGATTACTTACCAAAAATCATAATTTTAGCATGATGTTGGCTTGATAAATTGACTTGGATGATAGCATGGATTCAATGAAGGCTTAGAAATCTTATTTGTGTGTTGCCTAGTTTGGCAATGGAGAGAAGGTAGATTTAAATAGGCCATGGATGGAAGATCAATGGACAATATTCAAAGTTGGGATGAAGAGGATCAATGGTGGAGGATTATCTAAGGAATTAATTTTTTTTGTAAAAGTCTCTAGAATAAAGGCTTCTAGAGAAGAAGGGATAAGATAGAGAGGATTCTAGAATTGGAGAATTCTAGAATCCACTATGGGGGATAGACAATATTAGTAGGTGGTTAGATAAGTTATTAGATAGATAATTAGGGAATAGGGATGTAAGAGAACCTAGGAGTAGGCTAGGGTAGGTGGGATTGGAATTTAAAATTCCACTACAATAGACAAGTGGGATTAGCTAGTAGATAAGACATGATTAGAAGAATTAATAGGTTGATAGGGATAACATAAGATTAGTGGATGAAGAATAATAAAAGGGTATGTAAGATAAATGACTGTAAGGGGTGATATTAGGATGAAATTATAAAATATAAATAAGATAAGAAAAATTAGTGTCAACTAATAGTAATATTAGTGATGATAAATGAAGTGATAAAATTTAGATGTATACATTTTGACCCTCTTTAAAAGGGCATTATGAGTGGATGAAGTGGAAGGAGTAATGGTATTTCAAATAATAAAGACATGATATGGATGAATTTTAGTGGGTATGATTCCCCCTCAAAGGGACATGCATAGAAAAATGAGATGAATATCCATTTCAAAATAAGAAATGAAGGGTAGGATGTGCAAAGAGATAATGGGTTAGGATGCTAGATGTGGGCCTTATGAGGAAGAAGATGAAATTAACATAAATAGTGAGCTACAAATTGATGATGTCCATGGAAAATACATATACACAGGGAGTGGAAATTATTGTGTCAAGGTTGTTGACACATACCAAGGGGGAATAAACCATAACATGAGGATGATAAGGAAAAATTCTATAAACTTTTGATGTATCATAGACAAGGACACATGTTAAGTGATAAGACCTAGGTTCCCCAAAGCTCTAACACCACTTGTCAAAATTAAGAGCACATATGATTACCTTTGTATAAGCAACTAAACATGTGGAATTATACCAGAAGTACAAGTAACTAGAAATAAAAAAAGTACAGAATATGAGAGGCAACACACAATTGTATTCAACTCAATTAGAAGGAAATTACAACAAAGAGATCACACTCTTTCATCCACTTCGTGGGAATATCATTAATCTTCCCTCAAGAGTTATCTTCTCTCAATACAGGTCACAAAAAATGGCTAACACAGAGCTGTTGTTCACCTCAACCAATCAATATCAATACTGCCAGTACAATCCAGTACGAACCGGTACTCTAAGTAAATCTCACCTGATCTTGATCCTTGATCTGTTGCTATCACCTTTGATCTTTCTACCCCATAGATCTACCTTTGACCATCCCACACACACTCCTCCAGATCAACCTGATCTTACTTACCCATGTAGATCTCCTCCCTAACCTTGCAACAACTTGTAGATCAACCTGATCTTACATACCTAGAAGAACCCTTGTGATTATACCATGGAAGAACTCTTCTGATTCTACACTTTACAATACAGCCCATGAGTCTATTATATAGATCCCATGCATACAATAATTAGACAAGAAGCTCAAGACTTGAACTAGTTTTTAACATGAAAACAATTGGTTCAACAAACTATCTGTCAACAAGCAGTTCTAAAATCGCACAGGTGACCAACGTCGGTCCTTGTCTACCTGGAGGTGATCAATGTCAGCTGACCCCTGACCGATGTTGATTGCTTTTTGTCGACCTCTAACTGATGTCGGTTGGCCTGCTGACATTGGTGACTATGACACTCAGCAACCTCCTCAATGTTTGCATCTGGGTGAAGCTTTTAGCTCCACAACCTAACAATTTCCCACTTGGAGATAAACAACTGCACCTATAGCTATACCAGTACATTGTCTAATCTGTATCCTAGCTTGTATCCCTCTTCAAGCTCAATCTTGAAGACCAACCACCACACACCCTGTGGTGTTAAACTTGTGTCTAAATTTCTCCATTCTCAACTTACTTTCTTCTGCCATTACTATACTCCCACTCAATTAGAAACCCCTGTGAGCAACTTGTAATCAAAAACACTAACCAGATCTGAACCACCTATTAGTCAACCTCACTCTGAAAACCTCCAACCTCGCTCTGATACCAATTGATAGGACCTAGGTTCCCAAAAGCTCTGACACCACTTGTCATAATTAAGAGCACATATGATTACCTTTGTATAAGCAACTAAACATGCAAAATTATACCAGAAGTACAAGTAAAAAGAAATAGAAACATCATAGAATATGAGAGGTAACACACAATTGTATTCAACTCAATTAGAAGGAAATTACAACAAAGATATCACACTCTTTCATCCACTTTGTGGGCATACCAGTAATCTTCCCTCAAGAGTTATCTTCTCTCAATACAAGTCACAACAAACGGCTAACACAGAGCTATTGTTCACCTTAACTAGTCAGTATCAATACTACCAGTACAAACTGGTACTCTGAGTAGATCTTACCTAATATTACTCCTTGATGTGTTGCTATCACATTTGATCTTGCTACCCTACATATCTACCTTTGACCATCGCACACACACTCCTGCAGATCAACCTAATCTTACTTACCCATGTAAATCTCCTCCGTGATCTTACAACAACCTATAGATCAACCTAATTTTCCATACTTGGAAGAACCCTTATGATTCTACCATGGAAGAACTCTTCTAATTCTACACTTTACAATATAGCCCATGAGTCTATTATATAGATCCCATGCATACAATAATTAGACAAGTGGCTCAAGACTCGAATTAGTCTTTAATATGCAAACAACCGGTTCAACAAACTAATTATCCGTCAACAAGTAGTTCTAAAACTACATAGGTGACCGACATTGGTCCCTATCTACCTGGAGGTGACTGACGTCAGCCGACCCCTGACCAATGTTGGTTGCTTTCTGTCGACCTCTGACCGACGTCCGTGACTGTGACACTCAAAAACCTCCTCCATGTTTGCATCCAGGTGAAGCTTTTAGCTCCACAACCTAACATTAGGGAGAGTTAAATATCAAGATAAGATGGATGTGATAAGAATAATGATGAGGTATCTCAAATTTTAAGTCAAGTGATATGATGGAGGAGATGAGAGAGAAGATATGATATGATATGATTGAGTGACCAAAAGATGAAAGGGAAGAATTATATTGCATTTAATTAGATGAATGAGCCATAATGTGATTAATAGTGATAATTCCCCTAGCAAGGACATATTCAAAGGAGTAAGATATGATAATAAAGTTATGGTCTCAATTATGACCTAATAGAGGGAGGAAACTATAAAATTTAAATGATGAATTGACCAATCAATGATAATGGAATAAAATATGGATGTTATGATTTTTTTAGGCCCAATTGACAAGTATGGATGATTGATGAAAATATTAGGGAGATGATTATGAGGATGGTGATTGATAAATAGGATGATTGATATTATAGCTCAAGGATTTGATTGATATAAGATGTGGGGATGATGATGGATAAGAAAGATGTAATGATGAATGATTAGGAAATAAGAGAGAGTGGCTAAACTAACCTTAGGGACACCATGTGACTGAGCACTACCTATATAGTCTAAAAAGACCTCAGGCTAATGTAGTTAAGATTAGATGATAGGTGACCAGCTAGCTGATGGATGTTAGATATGTTAGCTGTTAGACATAAGATTAGGATAAATAATTGGATATGAGATGAATGCACTTGGATGATTGGGTTGATGATAAAAGACTAGGATGGGTTACTAGATGTTAGTGACTAGAGAGATGATATATGATTGACTAGAGGATATAGTTGTGATGATAAAGGAATTAGAGGAATGATTGGATATTATATGAGTGGATGAAGATGATTAAATTGATGATGGGGTTAAGATGATTTAATAGATTATGAGAAATGATCAAGCCATCATTTTAATAATAAGGCTCATCATAATCTAATTAATTTGATAAATATATCTCTTGGTATTATGTCCCATGATATATGTATGACCAAGAGGACATTTTTCCAAAGTGCTTGAGGATAAAAGGGGTGAACAATGAACTCTTCATCATCAAGGGCACTCAAAAACACCATGATAGTTTTTTAGTGTCATCATAACATCCTCATTCATTGACTAATAGAAAAAATAGACTCTATATAAGACTAAAAAGAAATAAAAAACATATGACAATCACATATGTACATGATAAAAGACATGTAAATAAGTCAAACAATAAAGAGTAGATAAATAACACACACAAGTATCTACATGCAATGTCATTATGTCTTGTCTAAGTATCCTAATGAGAATCAATGGGATGATTGATTGAGTGATGAATTGGACTAATTTCATCATGATGATGTAAATTTATATTACAATAGGAACATGGACAAGGTATGGACTCAAAGTAGACTAGGGACTAGGATAAGGACAAGGTTATAAAATACATAAGACAAGATGACTAGGATGTTTAGACAAGGTAGGATGAAAAAATGATAAGATCATTATGACATAGTATAAATTAGGATGACAATGAGATGGATAAATTAGGACATAGGATAAAATGACTAGGATACATAGGACATATGAGAATATGACACAAGACAAGACAATTGAAATGTTTTTAGAATCTATAATTTTTAGGGTTTTTAAAATATGTATGTACACTATACAAATAGGGTAATTATCAAAGGGAATACCAAGCCTAATAACTAAGATAAGGATAGATGGAATAATGGATGGAATGTCAAAAGGATGAGGGTGATACTAAAAAATATATGAGGAATAATGGCCTAGGGATCACCAATGACCACATCATGAAATAATCAGATATTTAGTTACCTAAGTATCATGTGAGGACATGCTAAGATTATTCTAGAAAATTTTTTAAGACATATTCCACTCCCTTATAAAGGTTAATACTGTAAAAAATGAGGGATACAATAGGATGCATGATATGATGGTAGATGATGTGTTGGAATAATGGACTAAGGTATAGGATAGATAAGGATGGAGTTGTGACCCCAAGTGTTGAGGTACAATGTGGACAATAGAATAATGTGCCATGATGTCATAAATAGATTGTCATCATGGTACTTACCCAAGGTGCAAGAAGACTAGTTTTCCCCATTACATAAATAATGTTTATTTTCTTTTTTCTTTTTGACTTTTTTTATTTATGGACCTTTTTTTATTTTTTATTTATTTTTGTATTTTTTAACATCTCAATTTATTATAGGTGGGTGAGATAAAAGATGTATACATTTTTATGATCTTGATTCAAACCTATTCTAGATGGATGTGATGCTAATATTATGTTGTCTCTACTAGATGCATTGATGTCCATGTGACCTTTGTTGATCTTTGATTGAGATGCCTTCAAATATCTAGACCAATTGTATTAATCATTCCTATTAGAGATAATGTTTCTTGAGCTTGTGAGGTGTGGAACAAATTGGTTTTGTATTTGATGGTGATGTATATGACTTGATGGGATGATAGGGTTGTGATAGGGAGGTGAGAAGGGTGTTTGGAAAGTGGAACTAGTAGTCATATACATCATTGGAGATTTTAGACATTCTCTATTTGATTGGTGTCATATGATAAAAGACTATAAGAGATCTAAGATGCTTTGACTTTGTGGTTCAACTTTGATCTAATTATTTGAAGGATTATCATCTATTTTGATGTTGATTTTAACATAATTTTGATTTTTATACTTGATTATATCTTGACTATCCCTTGATGCCTGACTTTGGGATTGACCAGATGATATTAATTTTGAACTTGATAGATGATGATTATTTTGAATGTGATGGTCCCCTTGTGCTTCAAAAGGGGTTTCACTATGGGAAGGCACTTTTTGATTAGGATGATGATTGGTGTTTCTATGCAAAATTGCTTTCTACATTCAAAGAAGAAATAAGAAACTGAAATAAATGGTCAAGGCTAGAAGTACCTGATAAAGTTGTGCGCACTAAAATTAGACGTTGGAAGATTCTCCTCTTTGGCTATGGAGGAATGACACCTGCAAAGAAAAGGATAAAACATGGAAAAATGTTAGTCAAAGATATGGTGGGTTGTCAGGCGAACGCTCGATCCCGGAAGTACGAAGACTCCCTAGAAGGATATCAACCCACTGATAAAAAGCGGAATATTGGACGAAAGTAGATAATAAAAGATAAAATGATAGAAATAAATGACAAAAAATAAAAAGACGTACCTGAATAAGTGGCACTGTTCTGCACAGTCACTGGCGTCAGTCTCTGTGGTGCCGGCGTCAGTTAGGGAAGGTGTCGACGTCGGTTTAAGTGCCGTCATCGGTCGGGGCAGTGACCGGTGTCGGTCGGGGCAGGTTCTGGACAGAGTTGCAGAAAGTCTGGGAGATTCGGGACAGAGTCTTGACAGGTTTGGGATAGAGTCGGGACAGGGTCTGATAGAATCAAGATAGGGTCTGATGGAATCGGGATAAGGTCAGGATAGGGTCTGGGGAAAGTAAGGTCAGGTTTTGGACAGAGTCTGGGGGTTCTAGCCGAGTCTGGACTGAGTTATGGATTCGGATAGTGGGCAGGAATGTAAAGGAGAGACTCAGGGCTTGGGTCTGTCAGAAGCTGTGATGAAAGCCATAGTCGAAGTTGTCTGTGCAATGTCGGATTGAAATGAATGCTGGAGTTGATGGATGCTGGAGTCAATTGATCGCGAGAATGCAAGACTCTGTGGATGTCAGAGTTTAGAGAGAGATTGAATGATTCTGTTCTTTGTGTGCGGGATTGATCAGCAGATGCTGATGAAGGTCAGGGGGACAGTTCGAGAGATGGTTTGATAACCATTTTGGGAAACTGATCAAGAACTGAATGGTAACTGATAACGGATAATGGTAAGGTGACTGACGTCGGCAGGATTACCGACGTCGACCGATAAGTGACCAAAGTCGGTGACATCAGCCGGGTAAAGACCGTCGTCGGCAAATGCACAATGGGGATAGAGTCTAGCTTTTAGATCTCTGCTCATTTTTACATGCTGCCAGGGTCAAGGTTGGTGGAACAAGTGATCGACAAGGGTTAAATAGGTGAAGAAGAATAAGACGGGGAATGACCAAGGGAGTTGACACAATTTCGGTGTCTACATTTGCCCCTTTTTGTCTTGTTGGTTGTTATGGATGAACTGCAAGACAAAAATAGGAGTGATTGCCCAAGGTGAGGGATAAGGTTGATTTCATCTTGTTGGTTGTTCGAATGAACTACAAGACAAAATAGGAAAAAGATAGGTTGCCCCGATTATGGATAAGCTATTCCCCCTCAAAGCAGGAGTCGAGGGAAGGGAACCGAGAATCAGGTGCTGATTTGATAAGGAGTGGATGAAAAAGGGGTGAGGGTGAACGCTGAAAAAGTCGTGATTACGTGCATACCACTGCACGAGATGGTCAGGTCAAAAGTGTCGCAGGTCAAGGGTCGAGGAGTGCCAAAATTAAAGTAACTGGGCCCCAACATTTAGTCGTCTACTGATCAGGTCACTCAATCTAAGCTGAAGCTCTAAATGGTCATCGTGTTCCAGGTATCCCGGGCTCAGGAAGTGCTCCCAGAAATACGAAAAAGTCACAAGTAGTGTGGATCAACCGGCTTGCGATCCTATACTTGTGAGGGTCCAAAAAAGGTCTGTGCACAATTCTGCTAACCAGTCATGAGGTAGCATACATGCAAAAACAACCAAGGCAACAGTGTCTTGGAAGCAGGCGAGGTCGGAGGAGATAGGTATGATCTCCAATGGTTGGTGGTCGAGGGGAGGAATGGATGAAAGGATGTGGCCGAGCTAACCCCAGAAGACCCCATGTCAACTGAGTGCTACCTACATAGCCCTGGTGATAGGGCCTCAGGCCAATGTAGTTCTCCCTAGAAGGGAGGGAGGGTCAAAGGGATAAAATAGGTCGTGGTCAAGGACAAGGTTATGGTTAAAAGAAGGAAATAAGGTTTGTCCATCAGAGAGATTCAGGTGGTTAAAATGGTTGATAGATTGGTCGTGGTTATGATGAAATGATGAGGAAAAAAAAAAGATGTTGCAGCCTTTTCCAAATGGTGTATTCTGCAACATTGGTTGAGGGGTTTTTCATCCCTAGCAATATTCCATATTCATGATGGATGTATGCTAAAAATGAATTGAGGTTTATTTATGCTTCAGCAAGTATTGGTTTATGCTGAACATAAATTGTGGCGGGTCGATAGTTTCCATGTGTATTGGTGTCCATAGAAACTAGGATGAATAGGCTATGGGAGTGGTCTAAAAAGAGAGTTGAGTTGAGTCGATTGACAAGTGATGAAGGTGAATGTGACCAAAGTGTAGAAGTGAAAAGCATATTGCTCTTTCATTGACAAGGACCAAAAATATAGCATAGATAGGGGTTATGAGAACCAAGAGCCCCATTCATGCGTGACGTCATTGACCGTAGTGATGTTAGAGCGGTAATCGAATCACTTAGACATTAAAGTGAACTCGAAATCCCTTGAGCAGGTGATAGGAGGAGGAAAGAGGGTAACCCATTTTAAGAGCAGAGATAACGATGCCCCTTTTTATAGGAGACCCTGAGACAACTATAAGTCAAGTCCATGACTCATTCAATTTTTTTTTTTTTTTTGACGGTGAACTGATCGATGCGGGAAGTCCACATAGAGATGTCGTTTGCTTGGTGGTCAGGTTGTGAAGCTGATCAATGCGGGAAGCTTCTAAAATAATGTTGTTTATTGCCAGAGTATTCATAGCCATCCTTCAAGGGAGTGGTCTAGATTTTTGTTTAATAAAAGGGCTTTTGAATAGCTGTCCTTCGAGGGAGCAGTCTATTAATTACAGCAATGATAGTACAGCTGTCCTTCAAGGGAGCAGTCTATTTTTTTATTTTTTTTTTGATTTTGATATTGATATAGTGACCATAGATATTGTGACATCTTGATTTGTTTTGACAGAAATGTGAGTCATGGACAAGATTATAGAAGGTCAAGGGCTCCCTTTTATTAGGACAAAGCATCCATACAGCATAAAAGGGTTATAGGAATTGTTAAGAGGAATAGGGTTGAAAGGAAGGAGGACTAAGAGGATGGGGATTGCTCAAGGGACGAGCTCAAGTTAAGTGTCAAGTGGACGAATACTCGACTAGCAGTAGAACGGTCACAGATGCAACGCATTAAGAGGCTCAGGTTCTGGTCATCCATCAAGAGAAGATAGACGGTAAGTCCCTGATCCATACTTGTGTGTGATAATAAAAGGTCCGAGCCAATTAGGAGCAAACTTGCCTTGTTTACTTTGCTCCATATTGGTCACGTGTTGATTCTCTTTGAGGACGAGGTCTCCGATGTTGAAATCTCGTTCTCACAGATTTTTGTCATAAGTGCATTTGATGTGATGTTGATAGACATGGAGATGATTAAGGGCAGCAAGACGACATTCGTCAAGTAACTCAAGTTGAGCTAAGCGATCTTGACGAAAGTCATCGTTGGAAAGGATATCATGTAGAGAAATGTGGAGAGACGGGATCTGTACTTTGAGAGGTAAGACAGCCTCTGTTCCGTACACGAGAGAAAAAGGGGTAGCACCCATAGAGGTTCGGATGCTAGTGCGGTAAGCCCACAAAGCGAAGGGAATGTGAATGTGCCAATCCTTGCCTGTGTCACTGACCACTTTCATGAGAATTTTGGTGAGAATTTTGTTGGAAGCCTCGGCCTGCCCATTTGCTTATGGGTAGTAAGGTGAAGAGAAATTGAGTTTGATGCCGAATGAGTCGCATAACTTTTGGACAGTTTTGTTTTTGAAGGACTTGCCATTATCAGTGATGATTTTATGAGGGACACCGAAATGACAAGTGATGTGGGTGTTGATGAAGTCGACGATCTTGTTGGCTTTTGTGGAGATGAGAGGAATGGCTTCCACCCACTTGGTGAAATATTCAGTGGCTGTGATGATGGATTGATGACGAAGAGACGAATGAGGATTAATCTCACCGATGAGATCTAAACCCCATTGAGAAAAAGGCCAGAAATCCTGAGCAATTTGTAAGGCGTGACTGGGGAGATGAAGCAAGTTAGAGTGCTGCTGACACTTGATGCAACGCCGAACATAATCGCTACAGTCTTGATGAAGGGTAGGCCAATAATAGCCCAGACGAAGGATGCGCTTGGCAACCGAATTTCCACTGAAATGTCTGCCACAAATCCCATCGTGGACTTGCTGAACGGCTTGAGATGCTTCAGTGGAGGTGAGACAGCGAAGGAGGCCGTCGAAGCCTTGCTTATAGAGAAGACCCCCTAGCATGGTATAGCGAGCAGTACGCTTGATAAAAGCTCATCGTGCATTACTAGAGAGGTTGGGAGGAATGACAGAGAAAGATAAGAAGTCTACAAGTTGCTTATACCAAGCATCTTGTGGGCTAGGGTCTATGGTATTGACATGATGAATGTGAGGAGAGATATATGAAGGCAACGGCACACGACGCACTGAGACAAAAAGTCTGGATGTAGATGAGGAAGATGGGATATGTGAAGCAAGAGAAGCCATGGTGTCAGCAAATTTATTCGTGGATCGAGGAACAGTCTGCAGGAGGAAATGGTCGAAAGATGCAAGGAGAAAGTTAGCACGGTGTTTGTACCTTTGCAAAATTTCATTTTTACAGAGGTATGAACCATTGACCTGATTGACGACGAGCTGCAAGTCACCGAAGATGTTGATGGACGTGATGCTGAGAGAAAGGGCAGTCTGAAGTCCCAAAATTAAGGCCTCATATTCGGCCATATTATTGGTACAATCAAAGTCGAGTTTAAAAGACAAAGGCATGGGCTCCCCTTCGAGTGGGATGAGAATGACCCCAGCACCCCCACCTAATTGACATTTGGATCCGTCAAAGAACATAGTCATCTGATAGGTGGTGTCGTCAGAGGAAAGCACGGTGATAGACTCGTCAGGGAACTCACACTGCGAGGGTTGATTGTCAGGAAGAGGGGCATTTGCTAGTTGATCAGTGATGGTTTGCCCCTTGATAGATTTCTGTTGGATGAATTTGAGATCAAACTCAGCAAGCAGCATGAGCCACCGAGCCATACGTTGATTCTGATATGGCTTGGAGTGCATATACTTGAGAGGGTCGGTGTGAGTGATGACAAAGGTTTTATGACTGAGAAGATAGTGGCGAAGCTTAGTAGTAGCAAAGACTAATGCCAAATAGAGTTTCTCGATATGGGTATACTGAGTTTCATAGTCGACTAGTGTTTGGCTGATGTAATAGATGGCTTGCTCACGGTGATGCTCGTCTCGGTGCGCAATCATGGCACCTAACGAATGGTGAGTGGCTGAGATATAAAGGTAGAAGGGTTGGTCATCTTTAGGTGGAATGAGAACTGGTGGAGAGACCAGATAGCATTTTAAGGCTTCAAAAGCCTCTTGACAGTTCTTATCCCATGTAAAAATGATGTCTTTTTTAAGGAGATGATGAAAAGGTTGACAGCGGTCTGAAAGCTACGAGATGAAACGATGAATGGACTAGAGCTTGCCTTGCAAATTGCGAAGCTGCTTGAGATTGGTCGGGGGAGGCATTTCAAGGATAGCGCGAATCTTGGTGGGATCTATCTCGATGCCATGGAAGGAAATGATGAAGCCGAGAAGCTTGCCAGAGAGGACCCCAAAAACACATTTCTTGGGGTTAAGACGAACATTGTATTGAAGAAGATGAGAAAAGATGATTTTGAGAATGGTTAGATGGTCGTGGCGAAGCTTGGACTTGCCGAGCAGGTCATCCACATAGTCCTCCATGATTTTGTGGAGGAGATCATGGAAAATGTAGGTCATGGCACGCTGATAAGTGGCGCCTGCATTTTTCAAGCTGAAAGGCATGACTCGATAGCAGAAAGTCCCCCATGGGGTAATGAAGGTAGTCTTGTGCTGATCTTCTGGAGCGATCAGGATTTGATTGTATCCTGAAAACCCGTCCATAAGAGATAACATCTCATGGCCGGCCATAAGATCAACAAGCTGGTAGATGTTAGGAAGAGGAAAGCCATCTTTGGGATAGGCTAGGTTGAGGTCGTGATAGTCTATGCAGATCTGAATCCCCCCAGTTGCCTTGGTGACTGGGACGATGTTAGAGACCCACTGTGGATAATCGATGGGCTGGATGAAGGAGACAGAAAGAAGGCACTGAAGCTCCTCTTTGACAAGGAGAGCAACGCGAGGATGCATCTTTCAAAGCTTTTGCCTGACAGGCTTAGCCTCTGGTTGGGTAACAATGTTATGGGTAATGATGGTGGGGTCGATGCCAGGCATATCACTGTAAGTCCAAGCAAATGCCTTGCTATGGTCGGAGAGGAACTGGGTATAGTCAAGCTGCTCCTGAGCATCTAAATATTGGCCAATTTTTAAGACATGAGGAACATCAGAAGAAGGAAGGTTGATGTCAATGGTTGATTCATTTAACATAACCTAGCTCTCAGAAGGGAGGGAGCGCTAGATGAAAGAATCGTCAGCGCCCATGTAAGAAAGAATGGCGTCATCGTCAACGCAATGAACAGTGTGAATGGTTGCCGACTCATCTTCGATCATGCTAGGAAGAATGAAAGGGAGAGATTTGGACACCCCATTGAGCTGATAAGTCAAGGGGTCCAAGCGGATGGTGTTTATGGAAAAAAAAAACTTGGAGGAATGGAAACCACTGACTCCATAGGTGAAGGTGGCAAAACAGGTGAGTGTGGAGGAGATTGGTCAAGGATTGGTTCAGGACAAAGGTCTAAAGGGTCTTGAGTGGGATCATGATATCCCAGACCATACCGTTTCTTGGCGTCATCATCAGTGAGCGGTTGGATAGGCTGATGGGAACCCTGCTCATAGCGTCTAAAACCAAAACCCTTTTATGCACACCTGTAAAGGTAAGTGTGTGCAAAGTTGGGGTTGCCAAGAAACGAGAAATCTGATGTGAAAGGTTTAGGTAGAGAAAGAGGATTACCGTCAATAGGATCTTGATTAAGCCCCCCATAGACGAGGTTGGTGCGGAGGTGAGGGGGACCATAAGGTATGATCATCCCGATTTGATGGTCGTAGCTGGGGCTGTGATGAAGGCGTCCATACTCTTGTGGAGTTTGGAACATGTCTAAAGCCAGCAAGTGATACTCTCCCAATGAAAGTCTTTGGAAGACATCTTCCATGGGGTCTGTGGTCGTTGCTTGAAGGGGAGGTGTAAGGGTGACTGCCTGTTGTGAACTCGTCGAAGCTTCCGCAAATGGAGGCGGTGCTGGGGTTGATGGCTTGATAGGAATGAGGACATCATTTGGACGGTAGGTGGTGTTGCATGTTTTGAAGGGCGAAGGGTCAGCAGGAATGGTGTGGACTTGTCTGTCATGCTCAAACTTCACACAACGGTGCAGGGTGGAGGGGACACAGGCCATGGCGCGGATCCAGGGTCGGCCCAGCAGGATGTTGTATTGGAACTCTCCTTCGATGATGTAGAAGAGCTCTGGGACTGTGCGTGGACCAACGTGAATATGAAGGATGATTGTGCCAATGGTCGTGGCAGTAGTGTCATTGAAAGAGTGCAAGATCGTGTCAGTTTTGGAGACGCAATTCTTGGGAAGAGCCAACTGATCAAAGGCATGGGTGGAGATGATGTTGATGCTAGTGCCCCCGTCGATCATAATGCATTTAATGCGTGTTCGATCGATATAAGTGGTGATGAAGAGGGCGGCGTCCTGATCTTCCGTGTTGGATGTAGGAATCTCAGAATCGCTAAATGTAATGGAGGTGATAGGGGCTAAAGAGTGGACAAGGGCAGCAAGTGGCTGGGGATCCTCGGGTTGGACCTCTGCTGCCTGCAGAGCTTGGATGAGGGCCTGACGATGTTGGGGCGAGGTTTGGATGAGATCATAGAGGGACATCTTCACAGGTGTCTGATGAAGCTGTTTCAACATGGAGTCGTGGATTGGTCTGGAAGAAGAAGAAGAAGAGGAGGGTTGAGGCGTGCCAAGGATAGAAATCTTAGGCTTAGGTGGTTGAGGTGGATTGACAAAAGGGTAGGTCCAAGGAATGGTAGCTTTTTCTTTTGCCTTATCCTTCTGTGACCTAGTAGTGATGTGAATGGCATTGATTTCAAAGATGGGAGGTGAAAGTGATGAGGGAGTTGTAACCGGTTGATGAGATGTAGATGGGTTTGAAGAGGTAGAAGGGTTATGAGAAGGAGTCAGGGGGCGGTCGAAAGTGTCCTCAAAGAGAAGAGTGTCTTTTTCTAGATAACGGCGAATGACAGCCTTGAGGGCACAGCAAGTCTCGGTGTCATGTCCTGGTGTACAATGATATAAACAAATCTTCGTGTCGTCGAACCAAGAGGGTTTAGACCCGAGAGGTTGAAAGGGCTTGATGGGTGGAAGAGTTATGCTATAAGTTTGCAAAAGTCATTGCAAGATCAAAGAGTATGAGCCCATGAAAGGGTCCATGCTCATCGATGTATGCGATGTCGGTGACTTTTGCTTGGGTGAAGTTGGAGGGGGTTTTTGTACCACCTTCTGGGTTGATGGTGCGATGACAGGCAAAGACGGTACACTCTTCATGAGAGGTATCACCCTTTTGGAAGAGGGTAGGTTAGTGGTCGGTAAAGGAAGCAAAGGAGGCAATCGATTTTGGTTAGAGGTTGGAGCGGGAAGGACTCTGGTTAGGGTTGAAGGATGCGGGCCCAAAATGGAGGGCAATGGTGACGGAAGAGGAGGCGTTCACCTCTGTGGTTTGGTAGTCTTGTGTGATTTAGGTTGAATATTACTATTAGTTGAAGTCTGGGTTAAGTCCACCTTCACTTGTGGATGAGTGAGGTTGGAGACGGGGCGAACGCCAAGCGACTTGATAGGTTTAGGCGGAGTAGATGAGGGTTTTGATTTTGATGAGGTTGATGAAGATGTAGATGATTTGGAAGTGGAGATCGGATTTTTGTTGATAGTCTTAGGAGGTTCTGCCATGGGAGGATTAGCAGCATGAGATGAGAGGGCCCGGTCTTGTTGAAGAGTTGTAAGACGGTCCCACAATCCATGATGTTCCACTTTCCTAGAAGGGAGAAGTTCGAGTCTCTCCACTAGTCGAGAAAATGGTTGAGAAGATGTGGGATGAGGTTTGGGCTCTTGAGAAGACGTCAACGGTTGTGGGACTGAAGGTATGGTAATTTTAGCCCCAAAGCATGGTGAAGTTTGGACAAGTTCATGTTTGGTTGGAGACGAAGGAGAGATAGGTTCTTCCCTGGGTGGAGAAGAAACTGGAGAATGAAGCTCCTCAAGCAGGTAAAGGGCAGGGATGATAGTGCCCTCCACTTGTGGTAGAGGAGTAGGAAAGGTTGGATCCTCCATGGGCAGTAAGAAGGAAGATGGTGAAACTGGCTGAACAGGTAAGGTCGAGGCATCCTCCAAAATGAGAGAAGTTGAGGGAGAACTAGCCGGTGAAAGAGGTTCGTCTACATGTGATGGACTGATGGATGAACTCACCTCTTGGGGTTGGTTAGAAATGAGGGGCGAGACCGTATTGACTGTTCGAATATTATGTTCATGGGTATTGTCAATCAAGGTCTGGACGTTGTTTTGGGTTGGTGGATGATTGGGGAACGGTTGTTTGAAGATATCGATACCTTGATTAGGAGAGGCATTAGGATTGTCGAGGATGAGGTCACCCTTTTCCAACATGTCTTGGACTATGTTTTTAAGGGTTTTATAGTTGCCCGTGTCATGAACTTTAACACGGTGGTAGTGGCAGAAGTCATTTTCCCTATACCACGCAGGGATGGCGCGTGAGGGATCAAATTGTGGTGGTGGTCAGATCTGAGGGAGATTGATGGCCCCTTGTTTGACGAGTTTTTCCAGCACATACACGTATGATTCTCCAAGTGGAGTAAACTGTCGCTGTATGTATCTCTACTGAAATTGACGAGTGGCGCTCATAGATGTGGATGGTTCAGGTTGATTAGTTGAAGGCGAAGAGGAAGAAGATCTAACAACCACAGCATTTGCTGAAGCTTTAGATTTAGAATTGGACGAGGGAGGTTTTGGTTTTGGAGTTGGGATTCTTACTCCACAACTTGACTTTATTCTCCTCGACGGCACGTAACTCAAGTTTACGAGCCATCGTGAAGGCTTCGTCAAAAGTGTGGAAGGTTTGAACCCTCAAGGTAGAAGAAATATGTTTAGCATAGGCTTGAGAGAAAATTTCAATAAGCTCAGGCTGGGGTAAGGAAAATGAAAGTTGATTGATAAGGCCCCTCCACCGAGCGACGAAATTAGCAATGGATTCATCCTTGAACTAGCGGATAGAATAGAGGTCTGTGATGGAGACCTTCTTGGTGATATTGATGGAGAAATGATCGAGGAAGAGCTGAGCCAACTGAGTGAACGTGAAGATGGAATGGCTAGGAAGAGAGCTGTACCAGTCAAGTGCAGCACCCGAGAGAGACATGGGAAACGTGCGTAAGAGTAATGCATCATCGTGGGCGATAAGGTAATAGGTGTGTCTGAATGCTCGTAAATGTTGTTGTGGGTCTTCCTTGCTCTGGAAATGAAAAAACTTAGGAAGTTCCCACTGGCTGGGATATGGTCTGATGGGGACAGAAGGGTGGATGGGCTCGTTGTAGATTTGTTCGTACGAGAGAGTGTTACGCGAGCCGGTAACAGAGGTCTCTAGGTTGGACATTTTATCCATCAGCATCTTGATAATATCTACTGACAGATTGGCGGGTGGAGTGCCTCCTAGATTGTAAGGCACTTGAAAGAGGCTAGAAGAGGTATACAACGTAGTCGGTTGTACCAATAAGGGCGCAACGTATGGATGACTAGTCGTAGGGACAGAAGAAGTGACTAAGGATGGTTGGATGGAAGACATGGCTAGGTTTGATGTGGTCATGGGAGGCTGGCTAAAGGTAACATGGGCTAATGGATGGGTAGCCACCCTAGTGTTGACAGGAGTAAGGGTAGGCAGAATGGAGATGACCAAGTTTTGAAAGGGGGTAGAAAGTGGTTGAGTGGACTGAGATTGATTGGGGGCTGAAACCCCGGTGAAAGTGGGCCCAACAATAGAAGGAGAGGCCACGCTTGGATGGTTGGTAAAAGGTTGGTCATTGGTTGAGGTAACAGCCTTGGTATCTAAGGGTTGGACTATGGACGCCGTTGATACGGCCGCAGTTTCGAGGAGAGAAGTCAGCATTCCATAGATTGGATTGCCCGAGGAGTCTCATGTTCGGCTATTTGCGAGATAGTATTGTAAGGCTGCAGTATTGAAGTCCAAGAATCATGCAAAATCTTGGTCCCCTTCTAGGATAATAGGCGTTTGGGTAGGAGATGGTCTGGTAGGAGTTCTTTCAGTTTTTGAGTTGAACTCCATTATAGGGCTGGTTGTAGGCGGGGTAGACGGAAGAGGATGATGCCTCGCGTGATCGACTAGAGCCTTGGCTTGGCTACGAGTCAGAACCATTCAAGGCAAGGAAGAATGTCCTCACAAGCTCAAACAAGCAGATAAGAATGAAAAAGATGAAGACACAAGCAGATCCTAAAACCCTAGAAGTAAATTATTTAGGATTATAGTGGCTTATGCCTTAGAATGTGTGTAGAGGAAGATTGGCTTTGTGAGTCGGGTCCTAGAAGAAGCAGTCTATGGATGGTTTCAGGTTTTGTTATGGTGCTCAAGAAGTCTGTGTTAGGGTCTGGTACGTGGCCTGGTGCTAAGGAGCAAGCTCCCCTCACTTCACGATTCCAGTGGTTAGCTGGTCTCGCTTAGCCAAGATATACCTCGCCTAGAGTTTATCCTCCGCCAGAGAACGGAGTGGGCTTCCCCCTTGGTGATGAAATCTAAGTAGGGTCACTGGGATGGGTAAGGTATCTGCTGGGGGATGAAATCCCAGTCGGGCCTTGTCTCAGGTAAGTTAAAATGTTTATTTTGTGCAGGTGGTTTGGTCGTGTAACATCAAGTGATCTAGATTAATTCAATATGCGGTTTAATTACTATGTGTGGTCTAAGAGATGCAGGCAAACAGAAATGAATGCAAAGTGTTTTAATGTCCAAGTCGAAATGTTTGTTCGTATGAAGACGAATGGAGAAAGAGTCGAAGAATATGAGTTTTAGCTAGTCTAGAAGTGCAAGAAAGAAATGTTCGTTTTAGTCCTGCTTATGATGTCGTTTAAGAAGAGACGAAAAGAGGTGAAAAGAAAGGAACCTAATGCACCTAAATGAATGAAAGAAAGAAAGAACCCAAGGAGGACCTAGGGTCCCACCGGGCGTGCCAGAATGTTTCTATGCAAAATTGCTTTCTACATTCAAAGAAGAAATAAGAAACTGAAATAAATGGTCAAGGCTAGAAGTACCTGATAAAGTTGTGCGCACCGAAATCAGACGTTGGAAGATTCTCCTCTTTGGCTGTGGAGGAATGACACCTGCGAAGAAAAGGCTAAAACACGAAAAAATGTTAGTCAAAGATATGGTGGGTTGTCAGGCGAACGCCCGATCTCGGAAGTATGAAGACTCCCTAAAAGGATATCAACCCACTGATAAAAAGTGGAATATTGGATGAAAGTAGATAATAAAAGATAAAATGATAGAAATAAATGACAGAAAATAAAAAGACGTACCTGAATAAGCGGCACTGTTCTACACAGTCGCCGGTGTCAGTCTCTGTGGTGCCGGCATCAGTTAGGGAAGGTGTCGACGTCGGTTTAAGTGCCGTCATCAGTCGGGGCAGTGACCGGCGTCGGTCGGGGCATGTTCTGGATAGAGTTGTAGAAAGTCTGGGAGAGTCGGGACAGAGTCTTATAGGTTCGGGACAGAGTCGGGATAGGGTCTGATAGAATCAGGATAGGGTCTGATGGAATCGGGATAAGGTCAGGATAGGGTCATGGGAAAGTAAGGTCAGGTTTTGGACAGAGTCTGGGGGTTTTAGCTGAGTCTAGACTAAGTTATGGATTCGGATAGTGGGCAGGAATGTAAAGGAGAGACTCAGGGCTTGGGTCTGTCAGAAGCTGTGATGAAAGCCATAGTCGAAGTTGTCTGTGCAATGCCAGATTGAAATGAATGCTAGAGTTGATGGATGCTGGAGTCAATTGATCGTGAGAATGCAAGACTCTGTGGATGTCAGAGTTTGGAGAGAGATTGAATGATTCTGTTCTTCGTGTGCGGGATTGATCAACGGACGCTGATGAAGGTCAGGGGGATGGTTCGAGAGACGGTTCGATAACTATTTTGGGAAACTGATTAGGAACTGAATGGTAACTAATAACAGATAATGGTAAGGTGAGCAACGTCGACAGGATTGCTGACGTCGGTCGATAAGTGACCGACGTCAGTGACATCGGCCGGGTAAAGACCGTCATCGACAGATGCACAATGGGGATAGAGTCTAGCTTTTAGCTCTCTGCTCATTTTTACATGTTGCCAGGGTCAAGGTTGGTGGAACAAGTGATCGACAAGGGTTAAATAGGTGAAGAAGAATAAGACGGGGAATGACCAGGGGAGTCGACACGATTTCTGTGTCTACAATTGGAATTTTTTGGATTGTGACTTATTGGATCAAAGGTGATTTGATCATCATTTATGACTATTTGAATATGGTCTTGGGCCTCTAAATTTATAACACATATCATTTTGATCGAGGAAGGGTCCAATTATGTATGTTCCTATTCATCCCTATGGGGGGAGGTGATTAAATGATCATTGATAGGAATAAAGGGGTTTATGATGGATTAAGGTGGGGGAGATGGTATGATAATGTTAATAAGTAGTTATTTGGAAACATGGTCCTCATAAGTATTCCTATGAGATCCAATTTTGACATTAGAGAAAATTTCCTCAATATCAATAAAAGGATCACTGAGACCATCTATAAGACATGCATCTAATGCTAGATCAAATCTATTCTATCTTTGTTAAATAAAGATTGTAATAACTCTA